>CM076575.1:671868333-672505119 GCA_034641835.2 Pinus albicaulis
GTGCGGACTCGAAGGTGGATTGGCTCGACGACGGCGGTGCGGAGCAGTTCGATCAATCGAAAACTGAGGGTGAAGGCCAAGAAGTCTCCGGGAAAGGCGCCTTGGGGGCGCAATGATGACAGGAAGAAGGAAACCGACAGGGGCAGAAAGGGACAGAATCAAGTAATGTCAAGGGCAGATAAGGTGCAGTGACAATTGATTTTAGAGTCTTTGCTAGGCGGTGTTAACCAGGCGCTTCTTCACTTAGGGTCAGTGTGTGGTGTGCGTTAATTTTAATTTTTAAACCCTTTTCGTTTTGAGAGCAAGAAAAAGTGTGCTGCGTAACTGAAAAGAAATCTGCAGAGAACAATATAGATTGTTGAAAAGATAGAACATTTAATAGCTAACAATGCATCAATCTAACCCAAAGAGGCGGGCCTCTCAAAACTACTCTAAAAGAGGGCAAAAATCAAGTCAAAACACACATAAAAAGAGCTCGACAGATCTAGGGTCAAAAGGGACAGGGATCTGGAGAATAAGGCTGCAGGAAAGGGGTGCAGATCACAGCCAAGAGACAGAGGCAAGGTGGCTGGAAAAGGGAAGGAAATCAGCAAAAACCGGAGGGGGTGAGGCGGAGGCCGTCAAAGGAGGTCCAAACAAAACGACAAGAGGTGATTTGAAAGGAAAAGAGGCTGATTTCAATGGATCTGAAAGGGAGGTAATAGATCTGGAAAAGAGGGGGCTGAAGCTCTAAAACCGACGGCTGAAACAGCTAAAACTCTTCCTGACGTGGAGGTACTAAAGCCCTAAGGCGGGTTCCCATAGATGAGTAAGCAGATCGAGATCTTGGTCGAGGCGGGGGAAGGGCAGTGGAAGACACGACGAAGTTGCGGCAAAACCCGAAGAATTGCGAGAAAAAATCTTGGAAAAAATAAGATTAGGTTCGACTGATACGAGTGCGATCATGACGGTGAAAAGTGCGACCTGGAGGTCCGGGTCGCGAGGTTTAGGGCCAAAGTGCGACCCCACTGTTCGATTGTCTCGTGACGATTACCAGAAAAGTTGCCGTCTCAGTTGCGGCTGGTGTCGCTTACCTGCGCAATAGGGCCAGAAACACACGGAAGTTAGAAATTTTAAGTTTTTAGGGTTTTATGTGAGAAAAAATGACATAAAAAGAGGAAAACTAAGCAGCTGAAAAGAAGCCCTAGGGCCTGAAGTAGCTGGATATGCAGGAATATGAAAAACGACAGCGGTCGTAATTTAAAACCCATGTGGAGTCGCCATTTGTTAGTATGAATTCTTCGTCGAGGTGTACGAAAAAGAACCACTTTAGCTACGCATAACTAATAGCCCTAACAACAATAGAGGCTGCCGAACATCTTCAGATCTGCGATTAGTAGTAAAAATGCTGCAACAAACAAATCTATAAATGGAAAGACATTAAGCAGTAAAGTAAAGGTTTCGCTCCATGCATCCAACAGACAAGACAAGAACATGATTTTTTGAAAGAATTTTATATTACAGGGCACCTGGGAGGAAAACAAGAAGGTGTATCCAGCTCTCCTCAATGGGATGGGTTCTTTTTAGTCCTCAGCACTTCAGATCTAAGCTTTCTCTCTCTTGCAGGTGTAGAAAACCCAATGCAGAAAATAGAGCTCAATGGGAGCAAATGGTGAAAAATGGGACCAAGTGTATAGATCCAGAGTGATCTAGTAGGCAACAAAAGGTGAGGAATGATGGGGAGGAACCCTCCTATTTATAACAAAAATATTGGGTCATTCTAGATCTTGGTGCATGATTAAAATAATGTTAACCAAATCTAGATCCACCTTTATGGAATATTTTATTATATTTGTTGGAGGGAAAGGGTGTTTGACTTGGGTCAAATCCCTTGATTAGTGAAAAATAAATAAATAAATGATTTATTTATCTTTTTAAGGAAGTGGTTGGAAGATAATCAAATAAATAATTATTTATTTGATTATTGATGGGTGATTTGGTCATATTTAACAAGGAATATTATCTAAATAAGATTTAAATAATTATTCCTAGAAAATAATAAGATAACTAAGGGTTTATCTCATTAATTTATTTGTTTTTGGGTTAAACATGACTGGGAATAATAATTAAATTATGGTTTAATTAATTATTCCATGAGGAAAATCAAGCAAATATAGGTTTGTTTAATATTTCCTTTTGGGGTTTCCTATTTTAACATAGTGAAAGCAGTTTTACTTAGGGTAAAACTGGTCTTACATGGTGTACTTGGGTCCATCTAATGATAAAAGGTTAGATGACCAAAAAATGGTGTAACACCTTCCCCTTCTCACTTCTTTAATCTCTGTGGAGAGATGTTGCATAGATCTAAAGAGAAGTGTGGGAAAACTTAACCCTTCTGCCATTGTAGACTTCTTGTTTTTCTTCTTCTTTTTATTATTATTATGATGTCATGAAATGCCCACAACTTGAGCTAAATATCATGCTATGATACCACTCTAATATTCCAAAATGGAAAAGACAGGAATATAGAACATCTACAACATTCTAAATAAAGAAAAATAGGAATATAACACTAAAATCTGGAAAATTCTAGAAATATGTTGCAACTGAAAATTACATCAAGACATTATAACTAGGAGCATAAAAAGTGAAGTCATATCATTATAAAAAATAGAAAATATAAAGTACACATTTATTCAAATAAGATGCACTCAAGACAACAAGAATTGGCTGAAATACAATAATGAAAACTAACATTGGAAATGTTGTGTTGCTATTGTTGTTGTTGTTGGAAACTGTTACTACTATGAAGAAGAAACATGTGCGGGAGGCTGCTACAGTGCTCCGAAAGGTCCAATATTTTAACCATTGATTCTACTAAAACAACCCAGAATAACCTAGAAATGGTTTGGCAAGATTTTAACTTTGGATTTTCGACCATTTTTAGGTTGCACAGTGCACCCCTACTGGTTGAGTTACGCACTCTGAAAGTTAACCACTAATATGGGGATGAAATAATGAAACTATCAGCTAAAATAGCACCCAATAAACCCAATACATGAAGGATTGATCCCTTCTCTTGATCTCTAGGCTCGAAGCTTGAGATCTAGCTCCTCCTTCCTCTCCTCGAGTTGCAGTTGCACACTGTACAACTATTGGATTGAACTATGCTATCTAGAGGGATGAAGTTGTGGCCCGCTGCTAGGTGATGGAGTATATATCACAACTGACAGAAATTATCTCTCAAAAGTGAGGGAAAGACACCTCACAAGATTCTTAGTTGAAATACTTGGAACTTCCTTCCTCCCTTAGATTTGCCTCCCTGGACTGCACAATTCTTGAAGGAATTGTTGCTTCATGGAGGTGTAAGATGATGGTTTGATGTCGAATATCACAATATTTCTCCTTGATGACTAAAATAGAGGCCAAAGGTGAAAGGATGTGTTAGTATCCTATAATCTATAGTATCACAAGCTGGTTGATTATTCTTTTCAGATCTTCTATATTGAAAATAATACTTTATGGTTGTCATTTATTTTCAAGAAGGAACTACTTGTCAAAAAGGGAAAAGGATGCATATTCCAAGGTTTTGGAAACCCCATTACGAGATTAAGGTTTTCAATGGAATTGAATTACTGAAGATTTTCTACCACAGCTATACCTCAACCATAATAAACCTTCCCTTACCACAACAAAATTTTATCCCCTTTACCCTTTACCTTTTCATCGCATGGTAAAATCACATTTTCACTTACCATTTGTGATCCTATTCAAACCCGGTCACTGATGTGATACTGAGAAAGACCCCTTCCTTTCTTTTTCACATCACATGTTCACAAGCATTTCATTGCCACATTCATTTGTCACTCCATAAATCTTGTGATTTTCGATATTGAATGGGCCCCATCTTCGTCCTGCCACATCACCTTCCATCAACACACATCGCATTTCACTAGTTTTAGCACTTACCACATTTCCCCGACCCCAAACCTTGCTATGTGTGACAAACACCAAACCTTGTGATGTGCGATAAGCCTAAATGTTGCGGTGTGCAGTATACTTAACCCCTATGATTTGTAATATGGGTGGGACCCAATCACATATCATACTTCGCGAGTTCAAAAGGGTTAGCACTGAGGAATATGTTAAAAAATTCGATTTGTGACATACGGGTGGGCTCCCCTTCTTGCCACGTCACTTCCACCTTTTAAACTCCCTGCACCTTTCCACCATCTCCGCACCTACCCTCCCCATCCGACAATCTCCATTCATTTCACACCCCCATCTGCCTTCGAACTTTAACCATTGAGGGGGGGGGGTCTAAAATAGACGGTTTTGGTCTTTGCCCATACACCTACATGTCATCTCCAGATAATTTTGGACCCCCCCTTCTTGTCTGGAACAACTTGCCACCTGCCAAACCCTTTGAAATCTCGTTTCACTTTTTGCATGCCAAACTCAGTGGTAAGTAATTTTTAACTTCAGGGTCAAAACGAATTACCTCTACTTTAGTTGTTTCATCCATAGGTTGAATGATGGAATAGGGATTACGGTAGGAGTACCTTGAGATGGGTTAACTCTCCATGACCAAAAAGAATAAAATTGCAGAGTTGAACATCTCTACAATCCCCAAGCTTACCACTGTCGAAACGCTTGAGGCCAAGATTATTAATTGTTAAAATGAGGTCGCGCTCCACTGGAGGTGTTCACTTGATTTTAACCTAAAATCATTCACTAAATGAAAATCATTGTTCTTATATGTTGTCCATCTCTCAAAGGGAAAAGAAGTTCTTGTTAATAACAACATCCTGAGAAGTAGGATGAAGTTTTACGCATGTCACCCCTGTTGCAATCACTTCCCAAAGCCAGATGTGTCATTAGTATTATAATAGTTTATCTATTTTTAAATAATATGGGAGCTTCGATCAAAATTATCATTTAAAATGAATCAAAAGAGTGCCAGATGTCCAGGTTCCCTTAATAACTCCTACTTATTTATTTGCACATGTAAAATAATGTTATTCCTTCTCTATTATGTATTTAGCAAGAAAGTAACTGTTAGTTACTCCATTGGTTGTAATAAACCAGTAGGATTAGCATAAATACTTCACTGTTCGAAGTATTAAAGGGGGAAAATCTGCAATGAGGAAGAATCCCATTCTGTAATGTTGTTCATTGAATTTCAAGTTACTGTTTGAAGAATAATACAAGACTAGCTTTTCTGGATTCATGTGGTGTTTGATATGGTGAATAATTCTCCTATTTTTATGTGTTTTTCCATTATTTCTCTTTCTCTGTATTTCTACAATCTAATTGTAAAACAGAAAGTGTGAAGAATAGGATGTTTTATCTAGAGCACCCTATTATGGTTTTGTTTACAATAGTCCATGTTTTCCACTGATGCCAAATCGAAAAATTATTAATTGCTCCTTGGTTTCTATTGAACCTTACATTCTATTCAAATTGAGCAATTATTAACTGCTACTCAGTCTCTACCTAGCCTTACATTTCTTATTTTCATAAGCCATTTAAAAGTATGAAAGATCCATGGCAGTGCACCTATCTTGCCCTATTCCACTCATGCTTGATATTTCTACAATTTAATCACCCGAGCCTCTTTGACTCCATTGACCAATGGATTTCCCTCGCTCTTCTTGCCAAACCAAATTGAAAATACAAACTCTTCACCCGTTAAATAGCCTAAAATTCCAAAAAAACAAATATATATCTAACATAGAGATCCCTCTCTAGGTCTAGGAGGGATAGATCCTAGGCCCGAAGCAGTTTTGATGTTGCCTCCAGGATTTTGTCTTCAGCCTAGGAATTATAGAGTAATAACATAGTGGCAACCATACTTGGGAGACATAACTGATTTTTTTTCAATTTTAATCCCAATTCAGAAAACCCTAGCAAAAATGCATTGAATGATACAACTTGATTTTAAAGATTAGTTTCTTACAGTATTAACTAATAATTTTGTCTATGATTTTGAGCTAAAGTGTGGCTCCGAAAATAATATCCACCACATCTCATCCAGATCCAAATTCTCCTCCTATCATATAAAATCCCGACAAAATATTTAGGAAAACTCCTAGAACATAAATTCCAACCAGTAGCGGTGTTCTTCATAGATCTAGCTCGTTACATGATAGCTTTGTCACTTTGCAAGACATTCAATTTTATTTTCATTTTGAAGTAGGTCTATTAAAAACCAAATATCAAAATTTTATTGACCTTATAGTTTTTTATCCATCCATATTTCATACCTCTACCCATCTAGCTTCATCCGAAGTTCCTCTCCCTCCACCACCTCCATGAATCATGGCAGCCAGATATGCCCCATTGATGCTGCCAGTAACTTTACCCCCTATGCCCCACAATTACCAATCCAAGATTCCCTAGTTTGATAGCGCTGGTCCTATGACTTCCCAACAACACATAAATAAAATTAATTATTGTTTTGACCTACAAGAAATTCATTATGACAATGTCAAATTGAGTGTATTTTCCTAGAGTTTAGGGTGTGAAGTCAAGAGATGTCTTAAAGGTTTAACTACTAATAGTATCCATGATCTCCCTACTTTTCACTAAACATTTATCAATAGATGGGAGGTGAAGAAAAATGCACTGCAGATTATATTAGAATATGAAACTATTAAAAGATCTCGAGAAGAGAGTGTGCAAGACTATTGTATTATATTTAACAGCTTATACAACGCCCTCCCTAATAATATGAGACCACCCCAATAGATATTTCTGTTTAAATTCCAAGAGATATTTGAACGAGACATGGCCTATCAACTTAGGGAAAGAGACTCCTCGATTTTAGAGGAAATGCAAAAAGATGTTGTGAGTGTACAAGCTAATTTATTAGCTAAAAGGGCCAAGATGAGGACTGAGAGGAGAGTCACAATAAGAGAAGAACCAATAGCCTCTAACTCTGATGCAAAAATGATAATTTGGTAAGGAATATGGAAAGGATGATGGAGATGATGATCTTGAATGAAAGAGAAATACCCATAGAAAATCAACCAACACCCCAAAACAAAAATCAGAACCCAAGGAGAAACCCTCCACAAATTAGACAGAGAGAGAAAAGTGTTCCTGATCAAAAAATTAGGCCTCATTTTGAAGAAAAATATGTTGATGATGATGAAGGAATAGTGGAGGAAGTTGAGGAAAATCATATTAATTTAATGAGGGTTAATGAAGATGATCCTGTTTTTCTCATGGAAGAAAAGAGAGATTTTTTTTCACTAACCCAAATAGACCTTAGATTCGATGAATCTAATGACCACAAAGTGGGTTTTGAGAATGTGATTATGGAGGTCCACAGACAATAAAACATAAGGAGAAATAAAAATTTGGATAATTCAAATAAAAATAATTCAAAAAACTCTACCAAGAAATTATCTAAATCGGAAGTCAAGAGAACAACAGAAAAGACAAAGAAAAACGTAAATAACTCAGAAAAGAAAACCATAGAAAATAGTAGCAAGAAAACTATAGATATTCCTTCTAGAAATGCTCAAATGGACATCCCCAACACAAGCTAACAGACTGATGTTACCCAAAGAATAAAGACGGAAAGAATTTATTTGTCAAACCCACTAAGAAATTAAACACCCTTCAGTATTGAGAGTGAACTTACAAAGGTAAACATTTCTATCCCTCTCACTGAATTGATCAACAAAAATGTCTACATATCTCAAGTCCTGGAGGTGTTAAATATAGGGGAGATCACTAATACTGTCAATTTAAGTGATGTCTAGCCTCAACTTTTGTTTGGGCCAGAGGTTGATGGCAGACCCCAAGGAGGAGGTGTCCCTCTTTTTTATGTCAGCTTAAATTTTCATCACAAGATACTTCATAATTCCATGTTGGATTTGGGTGCATCACACAACCTTATGCCAAAGGCTATCATGGAGAAACTTGGCCTTGAAATCACCAGACCTTATAAAGGTTTATACTCTTTTAATTCTAGAAAATTTAAGTGCGTAGATCTGATCTAGCTCAAATACCTACAAATATTTTAGTGATCGAATTGTTGTAGCTGACATTCCCCCTAAATATGGCATGCTTTTATCTCACTCATGGGGAGAAAAATTACAAGGGACCCTGCAGTTGGACATGGCATATGATACAATTCCGGTGTTTGGTCAATCAGGAAGACTACACAAGGAAACACTAATGAAGCACATGGTAAGTAGCCAAGAGAAACCTCACAATTACCCTTTGTACTCTATTCACACTGACCTTGATCCTTTCTTTTTGTATAACAATGGAATCATTGATTCACAAGTTTCCCATATAGAAAATGATCCCACAGAAAATAATGAAAATTAAATACAAACAGAACAACTAGATCCAACAAATGAAACTTTTTTGAAGATGAGTTTTGATGGCTCGTGTAGAAAATATGGCTTAGGGGTAGGCATTTGGGTGTATAATATAGGAAAAAATAGTCCACAAGGTCATTCATACAGATTACATTTTTTGTGCAAAAAGAACATTATGAAATATGAAGCTTCGCTTTTGGGATTACAAATGTTCAAAAAATTAGGAGCAAAAAGGATCTTTGTACATGGTGACTCTAAGTTGGTCATAAAACAAGTTAAAGGACTGTACGCAGAAAAACATCCTAGACTAAGAGCTTATAGAAATGATGTCCTAGATTTCTTGAGAACCAATGAAGAATATGATTTAGTAGTAATTCCTAGAAATCAGAATGTCCTAGAAGATGGCCTATCTTTTTCAACACGTACTTGAAAACTGCCTCACCTAAACAAATAGCATAAAACTGAGGTCAAACATCGTCCTTTTGTGCCAGACAACATGAGGTACTGGCAAGTTTTTGGCAGTGATAAAAAAATTGAAAACTTCCTACAATCTAAAGTTGAATTCGAAGATAGTAATATAGACATGGATTGTGAGCAAGACAGTCTTACTCATGAACAAAGTACTAAAGAAAACAAAATTGATGTTTTAGAAACTACTGTTTTAGAAATAACTATTTTAGATGTAGATGCTGATGGAAATAGCCTAACTAGAAGAACTGTATGTAACATAGAAAATAAAAAATACCTGGAAAAAGAGGAATTTGAAGTACTCCAACTCAAAGACAATAATCTTCCTAGAGGGATGGTCCCTTTAGAGGAATTATTTGACTTTAATGATGTGGCAAAGAAACCCAAAATGGAACCAAGTAGAACAAATATTGAGGAATGTAATATCGGCATTGAAGAGAACCCCAAAATCATCCAACTGTCTGAATCTTGGCCTACTGTTACAAAGTAAAAATATATAGCCTTGTTCAAAGAATTCATTGATGTGTTTGAATGGAGCTATGAGGATTTGAAGTCCTATGATACCATCATCATTCAACATAATATTCTAATTAAAGAAAATCAGAAAAATTCATATAGAAATTGCGACGAATAAATCCTATTTTGATGCCTTCAGTTGAGAAATATATTAAAAATATGTATGAATTGAATATCATAGTACCACTCAGATACTCCAAATGGGTTTCCAATATTGTCCCAGCTCGGAAGAAAACATGCAAAACTAAACTCTACATTGAATTTAGAAATCTTAATAAAGTATCTCTCAAGGATAATTACCCTTTACCAAAAATGGATCACATATTGGAAAGGGTAGTGGGTTTGAGTAGGGTATATTTTTTATAAGGTTTTTCTGGATACAATCAAATTTTATTACACCCTAATGACCAAGATAAGACAACTTTTACAACTCCTTGGGGGACTTTTATGTATGTGAAAATTCCCTTCGGATGAATGAATGCTATAGCTAACCTTCAAAGGGCCATGGACATTTTCTCATGAAATTGGCCACTTTATTGTGATTTATTTGGATGACATCACTATGTTTTCCAAAACTGATGAAGAACATTTAACACACTTGAGGAGAGCTTTTGAAAAATGTTGGAAATTTGGAATTTCCCTAAATCCTAAGAAGACATTATTTGGGTTAGAAGAAGGAAAATTGCTAGGTCATATTATATCTCAAGATGGAATATAAATTGATTCTAGCATAATTGGATGAATATTAAAACTCATTCATCCCATAAATATTAAAGAAATCCAATCATTCATCGGTAAAATCAACTTACTAAGAATATTTATACCCAACTTAGCAGAACTTTTAAGGAACATTACCAACATGCTGAAGAAAGAATCAGAAATAAAATGGACCATAGACACTAAACAATCTTTTGATTTAGTCAATCTAGCATTAAAAAAATCCCCAATACTAATCAATCATGATTTCACTAAAGATTTCACGATTTTTTCTTTTTCTTCTAAACATACTATTGTTGTTGTTTTATTACAGAGAAACAATGAAGGGCAGGAGTAACCAATAGCTTTTTTCAGCAAGGTATTAATAGATGCATCATTGAAATATAATATCATGGAAAAGGAGCTTTTTTCCTTGGTTAAATCATTGAAATATTTTTGAGTCTATATTTTACATTCACACATCATTTCTTATGTTCCAAATGTAGTTGTCAAATATATCTTAACACGAAATGGTCCCGATGGAAAAAGAGAAAAATGGATTGCAGTGATCTTAGAAGATTATTTGGAAATCAAGCCTACCAAGTTGATTAAAGGCTAGGGATTGGCTAAATTTATGGAAGAATCAAAATTTTATGCACCAGACATCAACATGGTACATTCATTAGATGATCAATAGGAACTGGCGACTCCAGTGATGGATGAAGAATTATTGAACTCTCCATGGTATGTAGATATTTTGTATGTACTCTCAAATCTGAATGCCCCTCTTGGTGTTTCTAATACCAGGGCTATATTTCTAAAACTTGAGGTTTTTAAACTCTACGTTTTGTACAATGTTTTGTATTGGAAAGATATTGGAGGTATTTTTCTTAAATTTTTATTGAAGGATGATGGATATAGAGTAATGAAGGAGTTCCATGAAGGTGACTGTGGTGTCCATCTCTACTGGAAAACCAATGCAAACAAAATAATGAGAGGTGGTTTTAACTGGCCCACCCTCTTTCTTGATGTCCATAATATGGTTACTACTTGTCATAAATGTCAAATGTTTGAAGGAAAGAGAAAGCTACTACCCTTACCCCTAAAACCTATTTTTATAGAAAGCCCTTTCCAGCAATGGGGATTAGAATTCATGCGATAAATTCAACCCCCATCCTCCACCCAAAATAAATGGATTCTCACTACTATAGAAAATTTCACGAAATGGATAGAGGTCACCCATTCTAGAAATTTCACTCACTCTATAATTGTAAAATTCCTTGAAACCAACATCCTTTCCATATTTGGTTTTCCTATAAAAATAATTACAGACAATGTTGCAGCCTTTAGGTTCAATAATATGGTTGATTTTTGTCATAGGTATCATATAACATTAGGGAATTCAATAGACGACTACCCTCAAGGTAATGGACAGGCTAAATCTTATAATAAAATCCATAAGAACATCATCAAAAAGCTTCTGGAGGAGAAATAGAAATCGTAGAACAATAAGTTGATCAATGCCCTTTGGGTGGATAGGCTCACCCCAAAGAAATAAATTAGCATGTATCCATACCAATTGGTTTATGGAATGGATGTTGTGTTTCCTTCTTCCTTCAGAGTTCCAGTAATGAAGATGATCCAAGAGATTCAAGCTGAACTGAATGACATTCAAAGAAGTATTAATGACACCATTCAGCTACAGCAATCCAGAGAGGCGGTTTACAACATTACACGAGTAATTCAAGATAATATCAAAAAGATATTTGAAAGAGAACCAAGGCCAATGACTTCAATATATGTGAAAAAGTTCTAAAATGGGATTCTAGAAGAGAGGATAAAGGCAAGCATGGAAAATTTGATAATATTTGGCAAGGGCCATACATCATTGGTTCTTTCAAGGGAAATAATGCTAACTTTCTCAAACAACTGGATGGTACAGAATTATATGGAGGTCCTGTCAATGGCAAGATGCTGAAGCACTATTTCTTTTGAAATACAGGTTGACCTTTCATCATTGTAAATACCACGGCCTTACAGTTTTCAATAATTCATTGGACATGGTTGAATCCTGAAGTCAAGGCCATAAGCCTAGTTTGATGAGAAGATATATAAAAAGAAAATAAATCCGTTGAAGAAGAGAAGAAATTGGTAAAAATTTTGCAGAAAAAGGAGCATCCAAGGCTACTGGTCTCAAGTTCTTGACACTTCTTTTCAAGAAGTTCCATCCCCAGCAGGAGGAACTATTAGTACCCTATAAATTATAGGACCTCACGGTGAGTGGATACTTCATATTTTTTGAAAATTTTTCATTATTGAAAGGCTTTTGAAAATTTAAATGATTTCAAATAAAAAAAAATTGAATATAAAGGAAAGAGGGTATAAAAATAGAAAAAGAGAAAAAGAAAAAGAGAAAAAAATAAAGAAAACCCCAAAAAGAAATAAAATTGAAAGTGTTGCAAGTTCAAATGCCACTACTCATTAGATAGGTTTGTCTAGTCATACAGTTTAAACATGATTGGAAAATTTTCAATTTGTTTTAATAGGTTAGAGAATTAATATTTTCCAAACTATTTAATCTTGACTTATGAGTAGATAGGTAGAAAATGAAATTGTCTCAATAGTTTAAATTGATTCAATGGTTGAAATAAGGATAGGTGTTAAGATATAAATTCCAAATAAAAATGGGTTAAGGGTTTCTAGTCCAAGTGCACCATGAAAAAGAATAAAAAATGTTAGATCGGTAGTTGGGTAGGTAGTTATGTTGAGGAGAAAAAATGAAAGGAGGAGCTTAAATTTGTTCCACCTAGTGCAACATCAAAATCCCATTTATCTTATGGCAGAAGAGGATCAAAATACAATGTGTTTACACTCAACAGGTGGAAAGGGAGTTATTTTTTAAAAAATAATGGATTCCAAAATCATTTGAGGCATATCCTATGCCTAAAAATTTATTCGAAGTCTTATACAATTACTGTCAAGCTTCAAATCAGAGTTTTCATCGGTATATCACAAACATTCCCTGCCCATTCTTTTTCTATTTCACAAAATGCCTGAAACGATATCGGTGAGACACCTTATGTGCCTTTTCACATCGGCATAATGCAAATTTTGTCACCGCACCCATTCATTGTTTCTCTAGACCGCTGATGCAATATAGAGGGACCCTTCCTTGCCATGTCACCTCCTACTCGTCGCACTTCGTGCATTGCGAGTTTTAACATTTGCCCCTGCTGTTCATAACATAAAACTTCTGACCTGCGATTTTCGAGATACGTCGGGCCCCGCATCCTTACCACGTCACCCTTTCCCCCGTTGCCACATCATGCATCCCCTCACCATGCCACATCTGCATTAACCTTCCCGCAACTCCCCACCATCTCCGCTCACCTCCACATATCGGATGGCCCACAATGTTTTTCAGCCCCCCCTCGATTTTCGAATGTTGTCGGGGGGGGTATCTGAAATGGGTGGTATCCATTGCCTCCCACTTTGCTACGTGGAATTCCCATAATATTTCGCACCCCCCACTCCATTACCACTCATCGCTAATGCCCCCCTATGAAAATGGTTTTGCTATGCAACAATACTGTCGTGCCTGTTGACCATTTTCCGCACTGTTGGCGATATATCCGCTCTCGCCTACCAGCTCCACCCTATCATATATCTTCCCACCAGCAGCTTTTTGTGCCATAAGTGGTTAGGCAGTTACCCAATGGACCCATGCCTAATCAACGATCAACAAATCCGAGTTTAAAGAAAAAATTTGACATAAAAATGGAGTTTATTCTGCGGACTAGTGTCAAAATTGTTGTAGGTGTTGGATTCATAGGTATTATCAGAGAAAGTGAAAATTGTTTCCTAAAATACATTGGCTTATCAAAGAAGATTTGTCAGCACTATGTGAACTATATTACAGTTCTCCTTTAGACTGTTCAATCACAGTCATGGTCCCCCTTTGTCATATCCCTTCCCCAGTGTTGATCCATATCAATTTCCCTTTCTCTATTCCCCCTTTTGTCATCACATTCTTCATTGTAGGTTGAGAAAGAAGATACATTGAAGAAGTATACCTCCCAACAAATATCGGCCACCTTTCAATCCCATGGTCTATCCTTAGGTATACCTAGATCACATACCCCTGGCTAATAGATATTGCAAGATCCACGAGACCAAGTCTCACTTCGAATTTTTGAATGTCTACTACTTGCTCGAGGATAAATTCCTTGAATAAGTAGATGATATAGGCCTTTGGGATATCAAATTTCCTTTTTACATTTTTTCCAGAACCCATAGTTGCCCTGAGCTAATCAGAAAATGCTAATCATGCTATGGCACTAACTGGAGAGCCATAGTGAACTCTGTAGGAGAAATTTTATTTTAGATCAACGCCCCATCCATTCAAGAGTTGATTCATGCCCCCATTGTTGAGAACACTCTCCCTTTCCCATATCAAGCCCTTGTAGATTTATACCGAAAGCTAGATTTCACCAACAAGGCCAAAACCTTAGAATTATTCATGTCCACCAATGCACCAAAGCCTACAAATAACCCCCCATATCCATCATCCATCTTCCCTTATGGGACCCGAGGCATCATATATTCTTTACCTTACTTGTTAGGATACCATAAGGATTAGTGGGTAGATGAAGCCATGATTGGTTTCTTATCTATCCTCTCTTCAGATGCTAAGCCCACTGTTATGTTCAACTATCCTCAGTTTCTGGCTGATGTAATTCATGATTAGTTCCTGAAATTCCAGACATAATAGGTATTCAAATACACCCTTTTGTTGGTGTACATGTTTTATTGTTTTCAATCCAGAAAGTTGCAATTTGATATGTGAAGCAGAATTCTAACTCTCAATCCCAATCTATAATTTTTTGGACAACGTTATTGATGAAGGATCAGGAAAGCTATTCCTACAAAAGTTTTGTAGACCTATTTTTTCATCTATCAATTAGTGCACTCAGCAGTACCATAGAGCCAAGGATCAATAAGGAAACCAAGAAGGTTATGTAGTTGAAAAACTATATTACGGCAGCTGATTGGTACCTATACCAAAACTACACAAAGATTAGAGTTTACAGAAGTGAATTGGCTCCATACAAACTGCCCAAGTACCTCTCTATGATAATATTTTCACTTGAATATATCACAAAAATGATAAATGCATATGAGGAGCATTTTGTCTCTGCCAGGAAGAAGTCACAATTCAGGATCAAATCACAGATTGGTCCATTTATTTGCAACAATAGAGCAGCAGGGGATGAGTCAAATAAAATGTTGAAGGGGATGAAGTTCACACATAGCTTCACTTGGTCCTATGATGAAATTTGGATCATCTCCAAGAAGAGGTTGGAAAACAAGTCCACCCCCAACATTCATACCCACAGATTGGAGATAGAAGAGTACATGAACCGAGAAGAATGGGTGGAAAACACACTCCACGAGGTAGAAGAGAAGGTCATCTCTACTTCAAGAATTCAAACACCAACTCCATAAGAAATTAAAGCTATAGAAGTTCAAGATGACAAAGTAATGGAGCTCGAAAAGGATATAGGAATCAAGAGGAATAGGGAGGATAAAAAATACATGGATATCGATCCCTCCACTAAATAATTCAAAATGAAATAAGTAATATTGCTTGAATACGCATGGAATTTGACCAGGGTAGTGGTAAGGACCAGCAAACTCTCATCACAATGAGAGATTCATGAGGCTCATCTCCTGAAAGTGGCCAAATAGTTTTCTCAACATCCTTTCCCACTGTTCCCTTCCAATAATAGAATTTGCAGACTCCTACATCCACCGTAGGACAATAAGGGGAAGATACCTATGAAAGATTCAAAGAAATAAAAGGAAGGAATGAGGTTCTCAAGACCAACACATATAACAAATTTTGGAAACAAACAAGTAGCTCCCCGAGTAGACTTCTATCAACATTTTATTCTGCGAAGGGAAGAATGAGGATGGCATTCTTGGAAGCACAAATTCCTCAGCCCAAAGGTGCAATAGGATACAAGAAGGCCTATTTTGAGTTTGATATAAATATCATTCATCCAATTGACCAAATGGAGATGCATAAGAAAATATGATAAATGATCTCGTCCACTTTAACTAGTACATCTATGAGTCTCTCAAGTTGTAGGTTACATTATCCAACACACAATCATAATTGAAGAGGGAAAATATCTCCTCCATGGCCAAAGACTCTGGAGGATTTAGTAATACAAATTAGGTATGATCCATCAAACCTAGAAATGGCAGAAGAATTGGTAAGGAAAATGAATGCATACACAGCTGCGTAGAGGAGGCAGCCCAAGATGCCAGTAACAGAAGACCCTATGGCCAAGGAGATAGAAGAAAATGAAATAAAAAAGGAATATATGTTGCAATTGATCATTGAACAATCAGAGAAACTTAAGAAAATGGTGAGTGAGATGGAGAAAATGATAAGAGAAAGGTAGCAAGCAATAAGAGATGCAGTGAAGGGAGCAAAAAAATAAGAAACTAAGGCCATGATTCCACTACATGTTGTACCTCCACCAGTGATTCCAACACCTACAACAACAATAGGTACACCAGGTGAAGGCCCTGAGATATTAGCTAAAGCTATGGAGAACATGTCATTATAGACAATAGAAATCAAAAAGTTATAAGATCAACTCAGTGACCTACAAGAGATACTGAAAAGGAAATATTCAGCACATGCCTCACAGTTACAGATTAGTAAAAAGTTTAATGAAATTTTGTAGAAGTCCCTTCACTATTCCTCCATCGGAAGCATGGTAGGAAGAGTCAGACATATTATTTGGTTGGATATAATTGAATATGTGAATGATATATGGCCATCAATTCAAATAATTTTTGAACAAAAGGATTTGATTGAGTTGGTGAAAGTTTCCATTGGAAAAGAAAATTGTGAACTTGGAGATAAGCCCTAGACTCCCAATGATATCATTAGATTCCTAAATCCTCAAAGCAGTCATGAATTGGAACAACTAGAAGTAGTAGATAAAAAAAACACCATACCTGAGGTAAAAAGGTTGTTGAACAAGAAGGGTCTAGTTACACAGCTAGAAGAAAGATGTCATCAGCTGGAGATTGGAGTAATTTTATTTTTCAATAGAATTGAGCCACTCAACAAAAAGGGATGTCCTTCCCTATTTGTTATCAATGATAAACTGATGCCTAGGACAGATTATGTAAAAAGGATCACAGAGATTTCAAAGGATACATCCAAGCATACAAATATGTATAACACTATGATAGGGAAGGCATTTTATGAAATGATCAATAATGATGTCTTCATACAACATGAAATTACACACGTCTTTTAGTTGAGACCAACATTTATGAAGTACAACGAAACTGATGAAGTCTACCGAAAGTTGAACAAAACTAAGATTCCTACTTTAGATAATTGGGAAAAATTATGTAGACTCTAGGGAGGATGACATCTTAGCATGATGATGAAACAAGAAGCTCAACAAATTGTCTACCTCGACATGATCCAGTGTATCAGAACAACCCAGCATTATTAGATTTTCCCACACAATAGGCCACTACAACAAAGAATAATGGCTTTATGATGACTTCATACATCTGTTTAAAAGGCTGCTACACTGAATGATGATTGCATAGTGAAGTTTAGACATCTGTTAAAAAACTGTCACAATGCATCCATGCATGAGACACACATGTCAAGTTTTAGTTACTTTTGTAATAAACGAACTGATTGCCTTTTTTATAACAGCAATCAGTCACAAATAGTTTAAATATAGAATTGTATTTTCTATTAGGGGTTGGACCCTTGTTTTGTAAGCGCTTTTCATTGCAATTACTTGTAATTTCTCAAGCTGGAGCATCAATAAAGAGATCAGTCTCCAAGATTCATGTGTTTTTTTGTCCTGGTGATGTTATTCTTTATTCCCATTTAATGTTTTCCCACTATAATCTTTTCATGTGTGTCATTTAAATTCTAATTGTAAAGTAGAAAATTTAGATTACGATTTACTGTTCAGAGTACCTTAATTCTGATTGTCTGTACAATTTCAAAATTTTCTTCTGATGTATGGTTTAAGAATTCTTAGTTTCTCTTAATTCATTATTGAAAGCACTTTTCTCCATCTCATAATTCCATTCATTTATAAACACTAGTATTCACAACTAGATTGCCTTGAATTTTTTTTTGGATTTGATGCATATAACCAGCCTATTTCAACTCCATAGCCCAATGGAAATTTTTTAGAGAAACCCCTTAAATCCAACCACTAACAATCAAATAAAACAACTCCCACACTCAGATTAAGTAGCCTAATATAAGTAATCTCAAAACAAATATAAATATTATAGAGAGATCCATCTCTGAGTCTAGGAGGGCTATATCCTAGGGTTCAAGTGGTTTGATTTTGTTCTTTGCAATTTCTTCTTGCCAATCTTATAAATTATAGAGTGATAACAAGACGAATACTCCATTGATTTCCTAGCCGAAATGCTAGAAACTACCTTCCTCATCTCAAACCCTAAGATAGGAATGTATAATTCATGAAGAAGTATATGCAGAAGAGAGGGTATGAATGTGGTAGCAATGTCAGATGATGAATAACTACTCAAAATAATCTTCCCAGAGTAGGAAATCGAAGTCCCCCATGGGTAAGGGTGGGATTCCCACTCGGGAACACTTTTCTTATAACAACACACCAGACTTAGTTAAACAACTGAAGCATGCAAATAATGTCAAACAAAAATAAAATATCAAATTCCAGACTAATTTTCTTTACTTCCCTCATCTTCGTTATATGGTTGTGAGCCTTCCCTAGCCTTGGCCCACTTCATAACTGCGCTGCACATGTGGCCACTAGTCTCCATGAAGACTATGATGTCTCTCCATGATATCCATGATTTTTGCAATTAATCTCCACTCCCTCCATCATGTGTGCATTTAATGCATGACTTCCTCCATCACTGCATCATTAATGCTCTATGATATTACTTTTATTCTACCACTAAATCCATCATCTTCCTCATTATCTCTCCATGATCTCCACTCTTCCTTCATTAATGAGTTGCTCCAATAATCCATGATGCTAATATACTATCTACTAACTCATATTCACACAAAAAAATTAGATTGTATTCATCTATGGGGTTTATGGGTCCCTCCACCCTTTTATACTTACTCAGCAAGAAAAAGTAAGAACTCTAATATTCCAATTAACTGATGGAAAATTGGCAATATTACACCTGTAGCCCCCATATTGTTATTATCGTTCCCTTACATTATTATTGTTAGGTTGGATAGCAATACGTTATGACCTGATGGACTCCTAAAGCAACTCAAGACTTTTATCATCTTAAAGAGGCACTGTGCCTAGCACCGGTGTTAGCTATGCCAGACTTCAAAAAAACATTTATTGTGCAATGTGATGCCTTGAGAAATGGAATTGGTGTTGTTTTAATGCAATAAGGAATACCCGTTGCTTTTGAAAGTCGTCCAATCAAAGGAAATTATTTACTGAAAGCTATTTATGAGAAGGAAATTTTGGAAATACTACATGCACTAAAGAAATGGCAACCTTACCTAATGGGAATACTCTTCAAGGTAAAAATTGAGCATGATAGGCTTAAACAATTTTTGGAACAAAGACTATCTTCACAAGGGCACAATAATCACAATATGGGGGCTAGAAATGTACAACAATAACAATAAGGGAGCTACACTAACAACAATAAGGGACTACAGTAGTATTATAGGCATTGCATTTCATTTAGTAATTACTTTGATTTTTGCAAAGTTCTTTTTTTCATGATTCATTTTTCTTCCTTGTCCTTCAGAGTTGAATGTCCTCTTTCATTATGATGCATTTATCATCATTGTTACTCTTTAAGATAGCTTTTTGAAATGACCATTTAAGGTCATTTCAAGTCCTAGAATAGGGTAAATATTTTTCACTTTTATAACATGTTAATGCATCATTGAACAATGAATGAATCATTCAACCTTTATTCTTCTTTTTATGACACTAACCATGGTTTCTCATTTTGTAGAGAATATTTATAGGCAAGGATGCATGACTTGAATAGGTAGTAGGGTGGAGGTTTTTTATAAAAGAGGGATATAGGGTTTTATGAATTTTGGTATGTACATGGAATGAAGGGTTTGCACTCTTATAGATTAGGGTTTAATTAGGCTCCTATGTTAAGAATTATTTTCAAAATAAAAAAGGTATTAAAAATAAATTTTTAACTTACAGTAATTTCCTTCATTAATTTGATCTCTCAGTTGATAATGATCTTGAATAGTGAATCTTCATTGAGTATATGTATCTTTTGATGTTGAAATTTGAACTTGATTGGTTACAGTTCCCTTTTGATCATGAACTTGAATAATGAACTCATTGATGAACTTTTTATGCATGTACATTCTAACAATTTTTTTTATGTTGATCCCGAGGTCCCTTTAAGAAATAATATTTGAACCATATATGTCAAGGTCCCTTTGTAATGTTCCTCATGTGATGTTTCTCATATTCATGTCCCTTCTGACATATTTTGTTGTTTGAATTTTCAGGTCCCTACTGAAGTAAAATTGCAATTTTCACAGGTCCTTCAAATTCTCAGTTGCTTCCATAACAAGTTGAGGAGTTTGTTGGGTTGTTCTACCATGTTGAGTTTCTCAAAATATTAAAACAAATTCACTTGTTTTACTTTGTCTTCCCCCTTGATTATTTTGATACTTTTCCTCAAGTCTAGAAATTAGAGGATAGAATGTCCACCTAAAACATAAAGTAAATTAAAAACACAATTTTTTTAAGGAATTCATATTAGCCAAGTGAATTGGTTTTCCAATATGAATTCAAATTTATATTGTGCCATAAATCTAGATTTTCAGAGCCAAACCTCTTTGTTATTTTTATTTTTATTTTTTACGTTTTTTTTCATACATTTTTATTCTCCAAGAAGAAATGAATATGACTATTCTTTTCTAAAACTTACATGCCTTCTTCCACTGAGATTTTTTTCAAAAACTATTCCTTATTTATTGCTTTATTGTACACTTTTTTTACTACAATCATTGTCTAAAAATGATAGTTCTCCCTGTAACAACTCTCATTACCCATTTTTTTTCTTTTTATTATAATTGTCCTCTTTCGACACACCTAGTCCTTTTACTGCACTAATAAGCATATTCATTATAATATATATCCTTGATTTATTCATATCTTAATTCCTTATTATTAAAATTTATTTTTCTTTTTCCATAATTTTTCCTATACTCTTTATTTCATTTGAGTATTTCTACATGTCCCCAACATTCTTTTTTCATTTCAACAATTTCATTAATGCTTAATTTAAATTTCCCTTTCAACTTCATATAACCTTTATTAAAATTGGTTTATTATAATACACGTCCCTCAACATGTATATCTTTAACTAAAAGAAATTTATAACATACCACTATAATAAATCTATTACTTACAAATCTGAATCTAACTCACCACGAAGACCCTTAGTCACCTTTGAGACATATGACTTCACCAATTGTATTAAAAAGGGTATGGTATGATTTCGTTATCATAGTGAAATACTTTTCCACCATTCATAGCTTATAAATTTTTGCGTGTATGCCATTTGATTTAATGGTTGAATTTTATAACGTTTAAAATTTTACCAATTGAGTTATATATATATATATATATATATCTTACCACTTTAACCATCATTAACTTATCCATATGAGAACCTATCATCTATCCTTCATACTCTTTCAAGGATATATGATTCCCCTTTTTGGTGAGTATCAAGCTATTTACTGTTTCTCATTATATTAGTATAATAATATAATACCCCAATAAGCTCTGATACCGTTTGAGACCTATACGACATGTACTTTCAACCTTCATAACTTAAATATATAATTCATAGCCCAAACACATAATTGATAACCCAACGAAAATGGTGATTTCCTTAATTATATGCACAGTAATGTTTGCATTGGTTTAATTATAATTTGATGCACATAAATGTTTGCAATTTTTTACTTATAATCTATTTATCACTGATTAAATTTTGTTCTTATAGTACTCCCCCCATAGGTTGAAACATTAATTTTTTTTTAAATTCGTTAATTTAAATCTTACGTGATATTTGTCCCAGCATTTAAGTCTTGTACCACCCGTCACATGGCTCCATGTAATTGAAAGTACTACTCTCGGACAAGAAAGAGGAAATTTCAGCCTAAAAGTGCCCATGAAATTTTCATGTAATTTTCACGTCATAATATGTAAACTAATAAAAATACTTTAAATTTAAAAGGTGGATTTTTTTTTTAATTGTATTTTTGACCTATCTCCTTATAGGTTTACTCAAATTTCATGTGTATATAGTCATTGGATGAAAAAATAAATTCTACATCCAACTACTACCCATTATGCATACTTTTGAGAAGACCCACCTTGATAAAAATTGTAGATACATTAAAAAACTTATTTTAACACATTTTTTAATGTATATGCAAATTTTATCAATGTAGGTCTTCTCAAAAGTATGCATAATGAGTACTCATTGGATGTGAAATTTAAATTTGCATCTAACGAGTGTCTAAACGTGAAATTAGAGTAATCCTATAAAGACATAAGTCGTAAATACAATTAAAAAAAAGTATATTTCCTCTTTTCCCTCCAAAATTCTTAACTCTTATTTTATTATTTTTACTTAGGAGGCCACTTTTAGGCTGAAAATTCTTCTAATCACTGTAAACAAGAGATTAGTTGATGTTTATATGGTGGATATTAATCCTTCAAAACCGAAAGTTTGGAATTACTCCCACATTTTGGATTTCTGCGAATTGGGCCTCTAGCCTCCCATTGCAACCAGTGTACATAACTCTTGCCATTTCACACATTTTCATGAGAATTTATACTAACTTCTAAGGACATACTACCGTTTACTTCTGTAATTCATGTTATTCCCTCAATTTCGTAACTAGAGGTTAAATTTCCATCTATAGTTCTTCTTAGATTATACAATGATTTGAATCATCGACTGAAGGGCTTAATAATAGATTCTAGGTAAGAATACACCATACAATGTATTCATCATTTCTAACTTTAGAATCATTGATAAAATTTCATCACTGTACTCTTAAATTTTTAGAATTGATTTTTGTTGATTTCCTTATATGTACAAGACTTTCTTGTTGGAATCCTACATTGGTTCCTCTTTCTCAACATGTAGACATCGTCCTTAACGATAAAATAAGTAAGGATGTATCAATGATTCCTTCTCATAATTTCTCTTTTCGACAATTATTAAATTTTCACTGATTCTCTCTTTCAACGAATGTTGTAACTCTTTAGTGTTACTGATTAGAATAGTGTTCTACGTTTTCATTTATATGCTTGTTTCATTATTCAATTTTCCCTTGTTTTATCACAACCCCTCTTAATATTTCGAAACCCTTGTCTCGTTATTGGATGTGTTTTTTAATCACAGTTAGAAATTCACTATTACATCTTCAGGAATACTAAGTAATAACTTTCATGTAACTCATAAATTATTTATAATTACTTCCCACATAGGTTTAGACTATTGGTTATACAAGGTTTGAGTTCTTGTTATTGTTCTAAAATAATTCTTCCTATTACCAAGAATGGATTTCAATTTTGAATTATGTAGTAACATGGGTAATTTATATCCTCTATAGCATATACATTTTTAAGCTTCCGGTACACTTATCTTTTTTATGTTTCAATTTCAGAGAACTGATATATATATATTTAGTAATAGCTTTCGATACCCTTCATTTTAATTATTTTACGTACTAATTTGTAGTATAGTTATGTCCCCGAATTAATTAATTTAATTATGCGTCCCCAATTCTGGATGTCCAATATTGTCAATTCTATATTCGTTCTTTTCTCTGTGCGAGAGAAATTTAGTATATCTTTGTTTTTTCTCTGTGCAAAACATTTCGGTATATGGTACAATTAAAAGTTGTTCTTCCTTTGTTGAAATTTACATATATCTCACTTGCTTGTAATTTCTTAATTATAAACAAGTCTTATCCTCATTGCATTTGAGGAATCTAAATGATATTATATCCTTCTTATATAGAGGTATTTATTCTTATCAATGTTAAGATATAGTAATTTCATTTACTCTGTTATAAGGAATTTCGAATTACCCATATCATAGTTTCTTATAATTCAACTCATAAGATTGAAATTGACAAAGATGAAATTAATTCTATTTCTCTTATTCAATTTGCATAAAATTGGTTATATTCAGTTAACGAATTTAGGATTTTCTTTTCCATAATCCTATAATTTTTTCATAAGGAAATTAATTTCTTTTGGAGAATATTTTTGCTTGTCGCGTAAATTTCTAGAATATGGTATTTAATTACCTTTCATTCTACTTGTTAAATAGAATCTTTAGACCACTACTCCCGTGGTATTTATCATAAAAATTCACTTGTAGAGTACTCTACAACTTGATAATTGTCCCAATTAGTTTGTTCAACCACGGGTTTGAAGTTTCACTTCTTATTTTAAGTATACTTATAATTGTTATCCAATTCTTTTCATTTAATTATTCTGTAAGTAATAATTTATCCAGTTTTCTTTTCAAAGTTGAATGTACTACATTCTATTTTTTTTCCTCAATTACGCAAACCTATACTTCCCTGCTTCCAGGTTTGTTATACATTGCACTAAAATATTTCATAATAATTTGTTTATTCTATTGATATTTACAACTTTACTTACAGTGCTCTTCATTGTAGGTGAAATGAGGATGTCTTCGGAATTAAAGAGATAACTACATGTAATCATCTCTCACTGTACATACTCTTTAATTTATTATAAAATTTTCACAATTGAAATTCTAACTTTCACTCGATTGTTTGTTTCAGGTTTTACTTTTTATCTTCTACAAGTATAATCTCGCTTGCGATCATCTGCCAGAATATCTGATAGTCAATATCATAATGTTTTAGGTCAGTCAACAGAACAATGGAGAATCTTAGATATTTTGTTTAACTCTTCATAATTTATTATCTGTACATATTATTAGGATGATGACTATGATGTAGTTATAGCATCATACTGTATAATACATTTATACTTCTTTGTATTATCGCATCTTCACTTCCACTGGAGGATTTTGAATCGACTTATATATGTGTGGAAGTTAGATAATACACATATTCTTCTTATCTATATTATTTTATCACATGTGTGATTGAACTTTTCATGTATAAATTTTTTCCATATTTTCCACTTTACAATATTTCTTAAATTTTGTTTTACATTCCTATATGAGATATATATTAGCTTAGAATAATTTCACTTATGCAATTTTAATTTACAATATTTGTATAGAATGTCTCAAATACTTATGTTAATGAATGACAAAAATATGATAATTAATTCTGATATATATTTCAATATAATGTATCAATATTTAATATACTTGTATTGTAATTTTTCAGTTTAATTCCATCTTTTTTCATTGGACTTAAACAACAAATTTAGACTGTGGAAAAGGGTTTTAGAAATTATGTTTTTATCCCTTAATTCTAAAAAGTCTATGTAACAACACAAAATACTTGACTATATTCAACAATAGAGAATGTACTGTCAAATACATATGGCAATTAATTTTCTGAAAAGAACCCTATGCAATACACATAATTCTATTCTAAAAGAATATAATAGAATATATTTTTTTGATTTCAATTTTAGCTTAATTCTAAACTGATAACAATTGACTAAGTTTGAATTGATAATAAACAAAACCCTTACAAAATATACATACCACTGTATAAAGACTATTTTTCTCCCAACCTTCAGGTTATTCCACAGCTCTCCCTTGAACAGAGACCAATTAATCCTCCTGAGTGTAGACAACCTATTTGTCATAATAAGAATAGATTATTGAAGCTTTCTTTCCCTCATCTTGTTTCCATAACTCCGTCCAACAATTTTGGGGTATTGTTTCCCTTAGCCTGGGCTTTGCTTTCATTTTTTCCACAAAAGCTTCTTTTAAAACTAGATTTTTCTCAGCCTTGTTTTAATATTATCCCTTCTAAGTAACTTTCCACTTTACAAAGGATTTTATTGGATCTTTTACTCCCATCTAATAAATTTTATTTTATTTTATTTTTTTTCCAAGGATTTCTGGAGAATTTTGGGAAAGTCTTGGGAATCTAGTCCATCCTCATGGATTAGAAGTCCGAGTCTCAATTTACTCTGTCTTTATACAATAATATAGTTTCCACATTTATATATTAATTCCCACAATTATTATATCTATACATAATTTATTGTTTAGATCCACTTGACCTTTAGCTTTATTCACCATTTATACAATGCTGAAAATAGGGATATTACATAGTCCCCCTCTAAAACAAAAACATCATCCTTGTTGTTATTGATCTTTCTATTTATTCATTAAAAAATGATCGTTATGTTTCTTTCATCACATATTCCTGCTCCAAAGTAGCTTTCTCGAGTGAAAAATTCTTTCAATGCACTTTCACCCAAGCTATCGTTCTATTCTAGAGCATGGTTTCTTCCTGCTCCAATCTACGAAGTACTTCTAGAAGAAATTTCCCTTCTTTTTCCACCTGTATCACAGTCCAGTCAATCACGTGAGCAGGTTTATGTACATACCTTTTTTTTCAATAATGAAATATCAAAACCATTTTAATATGACTAAGTAGAGCGATTTTGTAATCCTGCTCACTCCAACTCTCAAAGGGCCCAAAGTATGGAGGTGCTAACATAGCACAACTACCGGCAAGAAATGTACTTTTGTGAATTCTAATGCTTAGACATACAAGACTTTGAGATTTGAATCCTCTGTGAATTATTTTCTTAATTGCATAATTTTCTAACAATGTTGAGCTACTTTAATGTTGAATTCTTATCACAGTCTCTTTCCACCTCATGTAGTGCTCTAGGTTCAAGGACCAATTTATCCTTCTGTTTACTCCAACTAAGTAGAGTGTGCATTTTTTGCTATACAAGGCTTTTGACAAACTTATGTCAAAAGAAGCCTAATGATTGTATTTATAGTCAATTTATATTAAATACTAAAAGCCTACCTGATTATTTGGTTTATCTAAAATAAAAATTCACAATATGTCTTCTAATATCTGATTTGTTCTATGCATGTTCATCTATTTGAGGATGGTAATATGTACTTGAAGTTCCTCTTTGCTCCCATTCCTCCAATTAGGGTTTTCCCACAAGTACATATACTTTTTGCATCTCTATTACAGATAATCAATTTTTGGAATCTACGGAGTTTTAAATATTTCTTTCATGAATCCATTGGTAACTTTTACTATGCCCATAGAGGATTATATAGGAAGAAAGTGTGTTGTTTTAGTTATAGTGTCCACTACCCCCATAATTGCGTCATGTTGGTACTTGGTACTTGAAAGTCCTAAGATAAAGTCCATTGATACCACTTCCTCCTTCCATTATGTAATAGGGAGGGAATTCAATAGATCGAAAAGATACTAATGTTTCTAATTTAACTTGTTGACCCTCCAACCACCCTGTAAAGAATGTAGATACTTCATTCTTCCTTCCTAACCAAAATAAAATTTTCTTTAAGGATATTATCATCCTCACGATAACCTGAATGACCTGCATAAGTTCTCTGGTGATATTCATCTAATATTTCATGTTTCAAAGTCGATACATTAGAATTATTTAATCTTTACTTGTAACAATTCAGTTTTTGTTGATTTAGTATCTATCATGCAATTTCATCTTGCTGAAATATTACATTTTTAGGGTTTTACAACAATACTCCTTGACTTTGTTCTTCCACATCAAATATTACACTACTACTTGTATATGTCAAAATTTCATGAGCCTGTCTACTTAGAACATCAACAATTTGGTTTTTGTTTCCTTTTATGTTTGATTCTCATATTACATTTACTGAGGAAGTTAACCACCTTGCTTATCTGGCATTTAAATTTGTTTGAGTTAAGGAATACTCATGATCTGTTATCAACAAATGTTTCCTTACTCGAAGATACCATTTCCACATTTTTAGGGTATTTATAAGAAGAGTCATTTCTAACTCATATAATGCATAACTATACTCATGTTTCTTTGAAAATAAATCTTTGAGATTCATAAGTTATTTCTACATTATCTTGCAGCAATACTTATTTTATCCTTTCTTAGTTGGATCATCAATTTTGAGTATCGGTGTAGTAATTAATTTATGTTTCAGTAGTTCCAAACTATCTTGACACTTAGTTTTCTACTCAAGTTTGCACTCTTTTTTTTCTACAATGCAGAAAACCCTTTCACAATTTTATGGTATTATACTACAATACTCCTAAATGATCGTATTCTTGGTACGCAATTTGGTACAAGCGAATTCAATATTGCTTGTACCCTTTTTCGAATTTATCACCAATCCATCCTTAGAAATGACATGTTCCAATTATTGAATCTTGGGTTTTTTAAAACTCATATTGTCTAAGTTTTTCATAGAGTTGACATTCTCTAAGGCTTTGCAGCACTATGCTATGATGCTCTTGTTGTTCTTTATTTTTGGAGTATACCAAATTATCTTCTATGAACACTAATACAAACTTGTCTAGATGTATATGTAGAATATTGTTCATTAAGCACATGAATATAGAAAGGGCATTTGTAAGTCCAAAGGTTAAAAATTTAAAAATAATAATGTCCTTATCTAGCTCATAAGTTTGTCTTATAGATATCTTCATGTTACTTCATCAATTAGATCATCTTTTTTTTTAAGATCATCCATTTTTGGAAGAGGTACCGTCTCTTCATGGTTAACTATTTTAAATGTCTGCAATCTATACACACCCAGAAGGTGTAATCCTTTTTTTTTCAGAAAAAACATTAGCGCTCCCCCTGAAGACCCACTTGGTTTAATGCAACCCTTGTGTGACAAATTTTGTAATTGAAGTTTCATTTCTAATCATTCATGGGTATTATTTTTATACATGCTTGATTGCAGATAAGTCTTCAATAGACTCATTTCTTTTGGTTGTCCCAAATTCTCAACTTCGGAAGCATACTCAATAGACTTTTATTTTTGTCTATTTTAGTTTTAATGTGGAAATATGTCTAATGGTCATTGGTTTTTTTTTTTCCATTAACTATAATAGATTTCCCTATGGCCTCATTACAAGTCGCTAGTTTTATTTCTAAGAAATTCACTATTGATTTCCATTGTTCTAGCCAATCCATTCCAACTAGAATATCATAAGACCCTAAAGGAAGAATGTTTGAGTGAAATTCGGTATCATTTCCATTTAAATTTACAAATAACTTGATTATTTTATGGGTGAATTTATTCTTTGTTGGTGTAACTAATTGTACGAGTAAACAGTACTAAAATTTTGATGTTCTTAAACTACCTTTTTCCACTATCTTAGGCCTGATATAACTTCAATTTTTCTAGTGGATCAAGTAAAACAAACACAGATTGGTCATAATTTATGCCTTCAATTTCAATCATGACTATTCACTTGTTTTTATTTGATATTTGTAATATTCTGAAATGGAAATCAGCAGCTTTTACACCACCGAATCAATTCCTTTGTCAAAAATATGAACAAGGCTATTTCAGAGATGGAATGACAGGGATTTTAACAATTATGTCACCTCTAAAAACATGATGAGAACTGGAGGCTTCTCGCCATTTCTCAGACTCTACCTATCGCTATGCAAATATTTCTTCCTCGGGAATACCTTGCTCAAAAGGATGAGCTACAGCAATACAAAAGCATGAGCTGGAAAATAGGGTCGAGTGCATAAACTTCAGAAATTGCAATAAACCCTCATAGTCTTCTTATTAATAATATAGTAGCAGAAATGCGTACAATATCTTGAGGAAATGATCATTCAATCTAAAGCAACTCCTTTTCTAAAGGCACAAATACGATGAACATGAAAATACACTGCTACAAATATTATGCCCAAATATGTCTGCGTAGTCTATGAAGGAGAACTGCTGCAAAATGATGATAAAATGAAGATATGGCAATGGTAAGCTCAAATAAAGAAGGGGGATATGGATCTCAACCCCCAGAAACTATAATAAACAATCCCTCAAGGGATTGGATACAATACATACAAAATGGAAAATCTGCAGAAATTCCAAAGTAGCTGGAGTAGCTGCTACTCTAAAATGAGAACATGAAGGATATGGTTGAATAATGTTGCATAAAATGTATATACCTCATCCAATGGAAATATAGAGTGAAAGGATGATCCTTTCACTAAATATCTCACCCTCCAAAATTTTGGTGCAACCCCTCACTGCAATTGCACTGAAGAACTGCGCATTCAAGGAGAGGAGCTGCGCTGTAGGTGATGGGAAGAGATTGGCCTCCTGCCCAGAGATGAGAAATGGAGCTGATATCTCCCCTACTGATCTCCTGGATGCATAAGAGCTTCCTGCTGTGAAATCTGAGCTCTGGAATGATGATGTGAGAACCTCCACTGCAACCCCAGCAACATAATGGCTCTTTCTACAAAAATCAATGCATTGAAAGGAAGAGATTTGGCGTTGAGCCAAGATGTGGAGAAGATGAAGATCAAACCTTCAAGAGCTTCTCAAGAAGGGAGGGAATTCTTTAACAAGAAATCCCTTGTGCTGAGTAGCACAGTTGTCACAGTGTCCAACTGTGGAAAGAAATTCGAAATATCCAAGCTAGCTTAAAATGGATGCTTTCCCCTCCTTTTATGAAAATGAAGGCTCCTTAGCCATGGAGCCCATACATTAGGGTTTCCTCCTCCTCATGCAATTTCATATGCTTCCCAAGCAAGCCACACCTCCATCAATTGCGCAGTTTGACTTGGTCAACATGACCTAGCCCTCTTTGCAATTAACCCTTTTCACACATGGAGTGTGCAAACAAGCTCTAGTGATGCTCCTTTTTCATTATGTGAGGGATTTTATTGATGATTTTCATAACCATGGGCCTCCTTACCCATTTATTTAGCTACAATATGATAAGATAATAACTTTGATGTTCCATTTAGCCATGTGCTAAAATGGGAACATTACAGTCCTCCCCTCCCAGATGTTGCTTGTCCTCAAGAAACTGCAAGGATAAAACTGGAAAAACCTCCACTCAAGACATGGAGTCTAAAATATGTTGAGGAACACCTCCCCCAATGTAGATCCTCCATACCCCAAGCAATGATCCACAAAAAATGAGTTACCTCCCAACATGGAAACTCCTAACAATCATCTTCCACCTTTGGCTCCAGCAATATAGGTTGGCTGAAAATATGATATTGGTAGACAAAGTAGCCTACCCCACACTGTCCTCCTCTCCACTTAGTATAAGTGTAGAGCACATTTTTATCCTGGGATGCAATAAAGTTGCCTTCCAATGGCAAGATGAAGACTAGACCTCCAAAGATCTCTTCTCCAGCATTATGAAACATGCTGTCCAAAATCATCTCATATGTGATGAGTTGGTAGTCATCACCATATGGCATACAATCAATCATATGGCTCACCTCAAAGGGAAACAAATGTGTTGTTGTAGTGGCCACATGTCCTCTCATGCTCCCATTAGAACATGAAATGAAAATAATTTCGGAGGTTCCCCCCGCCAAGGGACACATCCAACCAATGTGCCATTCCCCCAATCATGCTCTCATGAAATACAAAGACATCAGCATTATAATGAACCATAATGAAAGCCATGCTTGTTGTCATATGTAGAAATGGAGAAAGACAATGGTCCCTCAACTGTAACCAATGCAGTTTGACCCTTAACTGCATAAGAGTATGACAGAAGGTGTGGCCTCTCAACCACTTGCTTGTTGTCCGACTCTCCTCAAATGTATGGAGGAAGTGAATGATATATGGTGCAAGGTGAGTAGGTCCTCCAAAATACATTTCCTCCCAAAGCCCTCCTAGGGAGTGGTCACCAATAGTGCTCATGGCCTCAAGTAGACCATGGGGTACAAAAAGAAGAATGCCCCTCCTTGGAGAAATATCCTGTACATATATGGTTAAGGGATGAATATATAAATCATCATGAAAATAAAAAATTCCCTTACCATAAGTCCTGCTCATGCAAATGGAGTGGCTCAAAATTGAGTCACCCCTCATCCTCAAATGGAAAAAAGGTGGCTGTGCTGACTCCTCCATCTGCACATGATCTATGCATCTCCTCATATGTTGATCTGTCAATATAATGCAAGAAAAATGATCCTAGGAATAATCCACCAACAATCCGGAGCTCCCCCATGGATCCATCCTCCATAGTGACAGCACTAATGATTCCTCAGGAAGGACATCTGTCACATGGTCATCGCCTTCTTTGACATCTCCTATGCCAAAGATGCAAGTTGGAAGGTTGTTATCCTTCCCTTACTGCTTCTGCCACAACGCAGAATTTGGAATGAGAGTGGGTACAAATGATGTTGAGAGAGTGTGTCTCTCCTCCCTGAGTCTACCCAAGACTCTCAGCGTTTTAAAGCTATCTTGCAAGGATTCCATCCTCCTGAAATCAGTGAATGGTGCCTCAATATGTGAAGCATCTCTCATCCTCTACTGGTCTAGTGGTCTCCCCAGCAAAATGTCCCCATGTAATGAGACATTCTCAACAAGAGATGAATGGATATAAAAATGGACAAGCTTTCCCATGCTTCCACTGCACAATCCAATCACCCTCTTAGGCGCATCATCCTCCAACAATGAGTAGGGATGTGTACTCCTCATCTCAAGATGTTGGGTCTTCTCCCTACTTCCTCCTTGTGCCTCAATGGTGACACACCTCCTCAACAATGGCACATGTGTGTCTTGATCTCCATGCATGAGATCCTGGGGACTTCCTTGCAAGGATGCAAGATTCCTTCTCCCTGGAGCAAGAGCTCCTCCTTCCTCTGCATGAGGCACTAGATAGTCTCTAGATAGCACTTCGTTGTTGCCCTCAGCTCCCTCAACATAAAAGGACAACACTTCAACAATGTTGTTGCTAATATGGAATCTCTCCCAAGGTGGAAGTAGTTCCTGATCATCAAAAGCCAAGCAGTATCCCCTCTGCACCATGATAGTGCCATCTCCTACTCCTGCAACATTATACATCATTTGAGAGCTCATATGCCTTTTCTCTTTCCAACACCATCCAAGGAACAAACCCCCTTGCTGCCTCCTCCTACTCCTAGAAAGAGAGTATGCCAAGTGATGGCTAAACTCCTTCAAGAGTAACCAGCGCAGCCAAGCCTCTTGATGCTCGGTATCATAAGTCTGCAAGTGGCTCAATAGCCAGTTTCTCCTCCTCCACCACATCCACTCAGGCACGTGTGGATTTTTCCTTCCTTCCTTCATCCTGGTACTCCTATTTTGAGGACTACCCTCATCCCAAATCAAACCTCTGCATTTCATGGGATTTTGAAATACAAATTTCCTGACGATCAATTTGACCCTATGAGGATCCAAATATTTGGTAGGAAAAAAACTCCCATCATGATATGTGTGGCTCAAGGAATGTCCACCACATTCATGAGAGAATCTATCCATTCGAAGATGTCCCCCATCTCCTATTTGTTCCTATGAGAAGGAAAAACCCTCCTCCAACCGTTGAAGAACCTTGCACTCCAAAAAGTGTTGGAGTGCACCTCCGTTGAAATCTCTCTGTGAGATCTCCTTTGCATCACTGCTCTTGTACAACATAGTATCATTTTGTTTCTATAGGTCACCTTCATGAAATGATGTAGACCCATCCAAGGTGTTTGCTGAAATGACCAGAGATGGATCTCCAATCATACCTTAGTGAAACTTGGAAGCTTCTTGCAAGGTTGCAAGTGTGGTTTCCCCATGAGTATTGGCCACCCAAATTGCTGAAGATGAAGGCTACTCCTCCATGGTCTCAACAGTGTTGGTACATGCCTCATTAAGTGGTGGTGAGGGCTCCTCCCTCTTTTTTCCAAATCTACTGATCAATCTTGGAGAAAACTCAACAAAATTTGAAACCCTTGCATGGTCTAGATGGTTGATCCACCAAATATTTGCTTCACCTTCTAAGCGCAGCACTGAAAATTCTACTACCTCTTTGTCTACAATAGGGTGTAGCATGAAAAAGGCCTCTAGCTCCTTTGCCCAAAATTTTGTTGTACATGTGAGTGATCCATCAAATGTGGACAATAGAAATCTATTGCCTCTCATCATCCCGTAGCTGTGGGGTCTTTCTTCTTCTTTCTGTTGAATAAACTGTGGAAAAGATAAAGTCTCTTGGGAGACTCTAGGGGTTGCTCAGTATTCAACTAGGTACTCACTTATAATTTTGAATTCCAAGTGTCTTCCATGCTTCTGCTATGCTTCTCTCTGAGAATAGGAAGTGCATGGTCCTTCCTCTTCTCCTCCTTCATTTTTCTTGACCTCTTTGGAGAGGTCTCCTCTAGATCTGAAAATAGATGAGAGTAATCTCATCTTCTTCATCCTTGGGATCTCTACTTCTGAAATTCAAACTTCACAGGCTGTGCCAAGTTCGATGCTCTGATACCACTGTAATATTCCAAAATGGAAATCAACAGCTTTTACACCACTGAATCAATTCCTTTGTTGGAAATATGAACAAGGCTATTTCAGAGATGGAATGAGAGGGATTTTACTAGTTATGTCACCTCTAAAGGGAGGATGAGAACTAGAGGCTTCCTATCCCTTTCTTAGACTCTGCCTATAGCTATGCAAATATTTCTTCCTCGCGAAGACCTTGCTCAAAAGGATGAGCTACAACAATACACAAGCATGAGCTGGAAAATAGCAGTGAGTGCATAAAATTCAGAAATTGCAATAAACCCTCATAGTCTTCTCATTAATAATATAGTAGAAGAAATGTGTACAAGATCTTGAGGAAATGATCATTCAATCTGAAGCAACTCCTTCTCTAAAGACACAAATACGATGAACATGAAAATACACTGCTACAAATATTATGCCCAAATATGTCTGCACAGTCTATCAAGGAGAACAACTGCAAAATGATGATACAATGAATATATGGCAATGGTAAGCTCAAATAAAGAAGGGGGAGATGGATCTCAACCCCTAGAAACTATAATAAACAATCCCTCAAGGGATTGGCTACATTACATACAAAATGGAAAATCTACAGAAATGTCAGAGTAGCTGGAGTAGCAGCTACTCTAAAATGAGAACATGAAGGAGATGGCCGAATAATGATGCATAAAATGTATATACCTCCTCCAATGGAAATCTAGAGTGAAAGGCTGATCCTTTCACCAAATATCTCACCCTCCAAAATTCCGGTGTAACCCCTCACTGCAATTGCACTCAAGAACTACACAGTCAAGGAGAGGAATTGTGTTGTAGGTGATGAGAAGAGATTGGCCTCCTGCCAAGATATGAGAAATGGATTTGATATCTCCGCTACTAATCTCTCGGATGCAGAAAAGATTCCTCCTCTGAATTCTGAGCTCTGGAATGATGACGTGAGAACCTCCACTACAACCCCAGGAACACAATGGCTCTTACTGCAAGAATCACTGCACTGAAAGGAATAACTTTGGCCTGGAGCCAAGATGTGGAGATGATGAAGATCAAACCTTCAAGAGCTTCTCAAGAAGGGAGGAAATCCTTGAACAAGAAATCCCTTGTGCTGAGAAACATAGCTATCACAGTGTGCAACTGTGGAAAGAAATTAAAAATATCCAAGCTAGCTCAAAATGGATGCTTTCCCCTCCTTTTATGCAAATTAAGGCTCCTTAGCCATGGACCCCACACATTAGGGTTTCCTCGTCCTCATGCAATTTCGTAGGCTTCCCAAGCAAGCCACACCTCCATCTATTGTGCAGTTTGACTTGGTCAACATTACCTAGCCCTCTCAGCAATTAACCCTTTTCACACATGGAGTGTGAAAACAAGCTCTAGTGATGCTCCTTTTTCATGATGTGAGGGATTTTATTGATGCTTTTCATAACCATGGGCCTCCTCACCCATTTATTTAGTTGTAATATGATAAGATAAAAACTTTGATGTTCCATTTAGCCATGTGCTAAAATGGAAACATTACAATATTTTTTTGCTTCCTGTTGCCTTCCTCTTCTTTTGGTTCTGCTAGTTCTTCAACTGATAATTTCTACCTTTAATTTGCTGGTTACAATCATGCTTTACAAAAAATTTCATCCATCATTTTAGGATTATCAAATTCTATTCTTTCTTTGTATATGTGTTGAGCCCCAAAGATGTCATTTCCTTTCACCAAATTTCACTTCATTTCCTTTGTCCCTTATCAATTATAGACTTAAAAGATCAATAGGATTGATTAAAGTCACTTTATGAATGCATACAATGACTGACTTGCTATATTTTCATGGTTTTGTTGTTGTAGTAATTTTTTACTAGACTCAGCTATAGAATGCAGCCATTCTATAGCCAGTCGCCTATTCTACAGCTATCTTCATGTTTACATAGGTTACAGGTGTCACTTAGAGGAAAAATGCATATGGTTGAAATCCAGACTTCATCTACATCGTTACTTTTCCTCTACGAAGTCTGAGTAAAAACCTCCAAGTGGTTATGCACGTGGAAGAAATCAAAACTAAGAGGCAGACTTCTACCGGGACAAGAAATCTATAGATGTCTTCAGCAAGAGTACGAGGCTTCCACAAGAGTTCTAATTTGATTTTAATTGGGAGAGACACTTATCCCTATTTCCTCTCAAGGTTAGTTATGTATTTCTTTTATAAGAATGACTCGGGAGACCGAGAGACAGTTAGCTAGATTGATGTTTTGTTGTTAGATCTCAAAAGACTGTAATACTCTATTTTTGAAGTATTTTCCCTTTAATGAAAGACATTCAACTTAATTACATGATCTAAGGAAATATTGGGGAGATTTTTATGCTAATCCGGTGGTAGAGGGCCCCTACTGCCCGAGAAGCTCTGTGCATATTTTTTATATAAGTAACTTTAGCCTTGTTTCATTCCTAATTCAAGTAGTTTTCTGAACTTTATGTTTTTATGCTCATTCACATCAAATGTTACATCCAGTCTTCTTCTTATGAATTATTCCAAAATATCACTAACACTGAATGAGACATAGCTGTAGTATTTTAGAGCTTAGTTGTGTTTTTCTGAACTTTATGTTTTTATGCTCATTCACATCAAATGTTACAGTTAGTCTTGTTCTTACGAATTGTTCCAAAATATCACTAACACTGAATGAGATATAGTTGTAGTATTTTAGAGATTAGTTGCATTTTATTTCAGTTTTAATACTCTGAAGGTTAATGGAACTCTAGTTCAATTCTATCCACTGTATTTCAAGTTTGAATGATTTCATTCTAGTTCAGTTCTATCCATTGTATTTCTAGTTTTATTAGCTAGTTGTATTCTAGTTTTGTTAAATTAGACTTAACGACCTTCATTATTTACAAACTACTCTTGTTCTTAATTTCTACTAATAAATAATTATCATAGGAACAAGAATTGTTAGTGTCATTTTGAAGTCTTGACTGTTCTGCAATTTCTCATAATTTCACAAAATGCCTCTTTTCCAAAGCTATTCCAAAAGATTTCTAACTCTTGAATGAGGCTTAACAGTGATATTTTGAGTTGTAGAATGGATTAATTTTAGTGTCATAGATTAATTTAGAGTAGAGTTCCTCACTATGTTGCAGAATATCTTTTCCAAATGTGTTCCAACAAATTTCTAGCCATGGATGAGATTTTCTCTGTGATATTGTAGGTTGTTGTTTACTTAGAAGAACCTCATTGCCTTAAACTTATCCTTTTATCAAGCTATTCCAACATACTTCTAATGAGTGAATTGGACTGAGTTCATGTTATGAGTTATTTTTCTTGACAACTTTTGCATTTTCTGTTCTTAGGTGACATACATAGTTTAGAATAGCTTTTGCTATGTTTCAGTGTGACCAACAACTTCTCTTTATCAACACTGAGTTCTTTTCCTCTTAGCATAAAAACACAAAACCAAAAAACCAAAACACTAGAAAAACACTAAACACAACGAAGTAGGAAGCAAATACCTAGGCACGTATAGTGAACTTCACTTCAATAGTTTACTAGCCTTGGTTGACAATTTATGACATCAATTTAGGAACACTAAGTTGAGCAGACAATATGGTTGTTAGGAAATTAATAAATAGTTCTACTTTGTCCTTTTCTTCCCTCATGTAAGCTACATAACAAAGTAAATTTGTGAATTTAGTCACAATTTTAGCGACAGTAAGTTGTCCTTTCGTTGGCTCATACCTTTTTATTTGTTTTTTAATCATAATACCTCTCACTAAGGTTTCGAGATTTGAATTTCTCTTAAAATTATTCATATGAAATGGTTTTTTTACTTCAAGCAAGTTTATAATTTTGGTCTCTTTCCACCAAAATGTGGCTTTACCTTGCCACTGGTAAATCACCAATCATGCTTTCAAATTTCTTCTATATTCATATACCTAGAATTATTTGACCATGTTCAAGAGTCAGGTTTCTGCATCCTTTTCCTTCTCTCATTTAGAGGTTAGAGACTTAATTTATTTTCATAATTTTCCCTACAACTCATATTTCTTTTCATCTTTAATCAGATTCTTCCCCACTGTCAGACCTCATTGAGTTGGGTTCTCTTTCCTTTAGAAGATTTGACTTGGAGGTTAATTCCTTTATCAACCTCTCTTGCTCAATATCGGTTTGTAGCAAGTGTTCATTGGTAGTCCTTAGTTTAACCATTTCTTGCAGTAGTATAATTTTTAGCATTTGAGAATTTGGATCTAGTAGGGTCCCTCCCCATCCCATTTCTACATAGAGTTCTTCTCTATCAGTCAACACTGTTACACATCATTTTTTCACTGTCCCTACAATCCCCATCTTGCACATTAGAGGCTAATTTTTCTGAACAAAATAAAGTGTCATTTCTTGGAAATATCATCATTGCGTCCCTTACCATGAGTCAAACATTCCTTTTGTTGACCATTTCCTGAACAGACCACCAAAAACACTTTTTTTTTTCCTTGGCATTGGTATCTAGTTATGCCCTCACGTCGATGAGACAAATTAACACTGGACCCCACGCCATCTAGCGCTCTGTCTTAGTTAGCCGCCCACACCAATCTGTTTATAGAAAGTTTTTTAAAAATAGAGGCGAATTTTTGATCATAACAACTTCGTGGATGACTCATGGGGAGTGGTTTGATAGAATAACCACGGCCTTCCTCCTTTGGCCTCTTGTTTTGACCTTTTGGGGAATACCTCCCAAGGGGTAAGGCCTCGCTTCCACCACAGTAGGGATCCCAGCCACCTCTTCTTACTCTATAAATATAGCTCATCCTCCATTGATGAAGCTATCTGAGCTGAACTGAAGAAGTAGAAATGCTGGAGAGATTTATATTCACGATAGAATGAAAAATTACCTTATTGAGAGAGCTTAGGCTTGTGCCTTCATCCTGTCAGAATTCCCTAACATTCATTAAGACGCGCTTCAACTGAACCCCTCTGAAGGAGGCTACAACATCAAGGCTTGGTTGTAACTCTTTCTTCTATTAATATATATGTATTACTATTGTCTAGTTCCCATATCGCTTTGATGTGTTTTATTAATTCTATATGCTTAACCCTCCTTGATTGGTTAGTAATTATGAATGAGATTGTTGTTTCATATGTTTCTCTTGGTTGTTGATTTTGTGTAGGTATCCAAGCATCACTACGAAAGGATCATGACTTGTTGAGACAAGAATTGAGAGGCCACCACTACAACAGCTATGATGACAACATTGGACTTGATCTATCGTGTCTATTTCATTCAGTAAGTAGGAGCCTACACTCTAGTTTGTCCTTTTGATACTAGATCCACTCCAGGGCTAGAGGGATTGTCTTTGTCCATATAGAGGATTTAACTGGGTAACAAATTGGTGACTCAACTGGGGATCAGTTTGAGTATGTCCTTTTTCCCTTATCTAGTCGACTTCAGTCATTTTCTTGTTTGTCTATCTTTTTTGGTCTTTTTACTTGTTTAGAGTCCTCTTATTCAGCTCCAAAGTGTCAAGATTGACCTTTGTTCATTAGGATTTCCCATTATCCTATATATATCCAGTTTGGCACATTTTTTGGTTGAACAGTCGCATCGATTGGTGCATGTTGCTTGTGTTTCACTAGCACAAACCCCTATTTGGCGCGGATTAACACCTTACAGTCGCGCTGAATCCTGTAGGGTTTGGATTGATTCTCCTTTTGAGTTTTTGGTCAGTTGTGCTTGTCTCTGGGTAGATTTTTGATTTGAAATTGTTTTGTTGAGATTTTTTTGACTGTCATAGGCATGTTCTTCTCAGTTGTACATCTGTTTAATTACCAGTGTAGCTTATGGCCTTAGGGTTCTTGAGTGTCATAGATCACTGAGCCATCTGATTGGAATTCAAGTTTATGATTCTTGTCAGTCACATATCTTTATCAATTACGTTTAGTTCTTTTGGATCCTTTAAGCAGTTGCTTTGGTTGAATGATCATTTTGGGTTTTGTTTGATTTTTTTTTTTTATGCTCCAATCATAGATTACATTGCTTGTTTTGTTTCATAGCTTTTTATTTGATTGGAAGAGTGCTTCATTGGTTTGAGAGAATTTTTGTGTTTGTGTTTCTTTCATCGAATCAGTCAGTTAGCTCTTTACATTTGCAATCCTCTAACTAGTGTTTGATTTGTTTTTCATGTCATTAGTGCATTGTGTGCTTCATTTCATTGAAAAAATAAAAAAATTGCATTCTTTCATTTGTTTGGAAAAGGAAAGTTCTTTTGCATAACTAGTGCTTGATTAGCTAGGAAAGAATTTTTCGTTTTTCACTTTATTGAATTAGGTGTATTATCATATTTCTTCATTTGATTTCATTGATTTCTATTGTTTGAAAGATCTCTATCCTTCTCTTAGTTAGCATTCATTTAAGGAAAATGGTGTTCATTTGCATGTTGTATGCATTTAGGAATTTTGAGATCAACATTCAGTAGGGCCTGAAATTGAAACATAATTCAAGTTCAACTATAAAATCAATTGAATTAACCTAAGGAAACATTGGAATCTAATGCACACATTGTAGTGGTCTAGGCTAGAGATGTGTTCTGGCATCTTAAAACCTAGTAGTTGTCATTCACCTTTTGGCTTTAGACAGCCCTAGTACGGACTTGTGCTCCCCGTACCGTTGAGTATATAAAGGGACACCCGTATAATTTCAAATCCTTTATCCATAGGAAGCTGAGTATGCTGCCCTGTAACCGTGATACACCGCACACAGCATTCAGGGAGATTACCTGCATGTACGGAAATTTCTTGGTCATTTCTCTTTCATTTGATCACCAAGGTGTATGTGGTAGTTCACAGAAACTTGGTACAACCTCTTTCTTAGATTACCAGATTAATCATTTCGATCTTTTCGTGGCTCTTTAAAAAGAGAAGAGATCATCGAGCACTTTTCCTTTCACGCTCGTTTAAAATTGAATGTCACTAGAGTCGTATTTTGTCTGTTTCTCGACTCTTAAAACATGAAAAAACAAAGTCCGGTTTAAATGTCATAAAATTAATTACCCGTGATCACATGCTTGTTAGGAGTCTATTACTTGGCTTGTTTTTGTTTTTTTTTTTTCCTTAGGATTTGGTCTTGAAACCTTATGTTGGCTATCTCTTTTTCCTTGTCTATTTTGAAATACGGTCATAGTGGCAAAACCACTAGATTCATCATCTTCCTCACTACCTCCTAGTGGTAGTTCCTTTCCTAACGTTTCTTATGAAACCCCTCAGTCCACTAAGTTTTCCAAGTTTTCATAACTTAGTTTCCTGATTGTTTGACTTTTCACTACTCGATCTCTTCCTAAAGAGTGAGTTGAATATAATTGGCCTCCTCTAGGTTCTTGGTCTAGTTTTGGGGACAAGAAAGAATTCCCTCCTCTTACTTCGGGATCATCATTCGTAGCTACTGCTATACCTCCTAGTACTCGTCAAATTTTTGAAAATCTTATGACTTCATCAGATATGGATTCTTCGAGTCCTGTTAACAATGAAGGAATACCTGTTTCTATAGAAGAATATCAATTATTCCCTGAATATCTTCCTTGTGTTTTTCTTCAATCTTATCCTCAATTGTTGTGACTTCCACCCGGTTATTGGAAATTGAGTCAGACTATGTCTGGTGTTGCATCGATAGCACAATCTAGTACATCAAATCCCCCTACGAGTTTAGTCCTCCCTTCATTAGGACTGTCACCTTTGACACTGGGTTTGTCAGTTATTGTTACACCTATCCTAGTCTGACCTACCATCTGTGTAGCTTCATCTACGCTGGTTGTTACAACATAATTTTCAAAGTCTTTTCACACTCGTAGGTCTATATTACTTAATCTTGTGTGGCCAGTCAATCAGGGTCCGAGCGGATCACAAACTTGGGCTCCGGGGACTGCACCGGCTGGTGAGGCTATGACTATGCCTATGGTTTCTAGCTATGCTTCTGATGAGCACATGTTGGACATTCACCGACATTATGTTCCTTCTCTGGATGCTCAATCTCTTGCAACACCATCTGCTTCTAGTATGACCTCGACTATCATTATGATTCTTGGCGGCCTTACTTTTGAAGAGTATTTGTTGGCTATTGAGAAACAGAACTCTCAGGGTTTTTTACCACCCCAGTGGCTGTCAATCCTCCCCATCATTATGATGGTATCGTCAACCCCATTTATTCATTTCCTATTGATCCTTATCAGAACTTCACTCATCAAGGACCTTTGCTACAAGGACAACCCTTATTCTTACAAGGACAAACCTTGACAACCTTCGGCTCAGCAGGGACAATCCTTTGGTCCTAAGGGACAACCATACGGTCCACAAGGTCAACCTTCGGTCTAACAAGGACAACCCTTCAGTCCTTCAAGTAAACTTCAACCATGAATGTCATGTTTTGTCAGTGGGACAATATACCCCCCACAGGGACAACCTATTGTAAAACAGTAGTAGTCGTATGTTTGGTATGGCCAAAACTTTGTGCAACAATGACAACCCTACGGTCCTGCTCCGGGTCAACGTGGTCATCAAGGAAAACCTAGTACATCTCCACCATCAGGCCAACCTTTTCCACAAGGGCAACCTGATGGCTCTCATTATTCATGCTAGCCTGTTCTGTAGGGGTAGCTTGCTCAACCATCTCAGCAACCGGTTCAACATGTTGAATAGCTAATTCAATTTGTTCAACATCCTGCTCAACCTGCTCAGCAGCTGGCTCAACCTATTTATCCGACTCAATAGGGTCCACTTTTTCAGTAGCCCACTCAACCTGCTCAACAGGGTCCACCTGCTCAACCCCAAGGTGGTTATTATCCCCAAGGTCAATATCAACTGGTATATAGTGCACCCCAAGGTTTCAATTTTTACCCCCAAAATCCATCTCAGTTGGTGTATAATCAACCTCAAGGCCATGCTTACATTCTTCAATATAATCCTTACGTTGCTCAACAAGGACCTCAATGGTATGCTCAGAATCAGTATCCTGGTCCTCAACCTCAGTATCAACAGAATTATCAGGCTTCTAACCCCTATGGTCAGAATCCTATGGAAAAAAACATATGGGGGCATAATTTCTCGCAGGTTGGGTGGAATGTTAACATGGGTTCTTATCAGAGACCTCCAACGCCTTTTAATCCTTAATTACCTTTTCTTGATACGTTGTAACTGCCTGATGTGTCAAAGTTAATGAATGATCCAATTCTTCATAATCCGTATTGGCCTCTAGTTTCGACTAATATTCCTAGTGATTATCCTAAATTTGAGGGCAAGTTCGGAGACGACCCCTGAGCACATGTTATGACTTACCACTTGTGGTGTTCCTCTAACTCTTGGGTTGACGACTCCATCCAACTCTCTATTTTCCAACGGACTCTTACTCTGCCACTACAAACTGGTACATTGAGCTATCTCATGGTACCTTTCAATATTTCAACTCTCTCGCCATGGCATCCCTTACACATTTTCAGTTATCGATTCGTTATGAAACTGGGACACATCTCCTCACATCCTAGAAACAGGACCAAGCTACTTGTATCTCGGATCATATTGATGAATGGAGACATCATCGTCGTTTGATAAAGTTTGATATTCCTGATCACCTTCTAACTGAATAGTTCACTACCTCCTTTGTCAATCAGATTGTGAAAGACATTTCTAAGGGTGCATCTGTAACCGAGGGATAGGCCATTGCTCGTGCCCAGTATCTTGATCTTGTGTACTCTTATTATGGCACATTTTATGATATCTTTCTTGATTCCCCTCAACTGGGAACTTCTAAAGCACCAGCGATACCATCTGTCGATAGTATTATTGGTTCCGTGTCTCACACTTCTCAAAAGTATTATCCTTCAAATTCAGGGAAGAAAAAGTATAATTATTCAAATAATGTTGCTTCTCAGCCCACTCTGAATCCTGGTAAATCCTCAAAATTCAATTTCGTTTAGGCCAATCCAGTGGACAAAAATTCCAAGGGGAAGAAGAAGGGTAAAGGTAAGGCCAAAGCCGATACCCCGAAACCAGATTCATCCAAATCTCATGCTGATGATGGTTCACAGTGTAAGACAAAGTACCTGTGTTTGATTTGTGATGAGGAGAACTACACCAAGGACTGTCCTCAACAGGAAGAAATAAGTAGGTTTCTCAAAGGCACTCTGAGAACTACAACTATTCTTAAAGAACCTTTTCCATCTCAGCAGACCCAGATGGTAGAGAAACCTGAGTCCCCTGCCCCATTTGGCTCTCATGTGTTCATGATGAATATTTCTACGTCCGTTTTTATTGCTACTTGATCAAAATATTATACCAAATCGCGTCAGGCAATGGGGAAAGAGATAGTTGATGGTTCTCTTCCTCTGCTTACTTCTAGCCCTCTTCATATTGAAAGGTCCAGTACTGATCCCATTGTACGACCACCTTCCAAAGGTGTACTCCGAAAGTATTCTTACAATCCAAACTCCCGTGCCACTCAAAATTATAGTATTGTTGATGATTTGGCTCAAGAGCCATCTGCGATGTCTAATCTAGAAGTAATTCATAGTTGTCCATCTCAACGGAAGGCTTTTTTATCTGTGATTGGCGGGGTTGATCTTGCTAATACTTGCCTTCTGGCTTTTGATTTAGAGAATTTTGTTCCACATCTCTCGCATCAAATTGCACTCATTATACTGTTGTCATTAATGGTATCGATATCCATCGAACAGTCGTGGACGATGGTGTATCAACGTGCGTCATGTCATCTTATTGTTGGAAAGCCATTGGTTCTTTGGCCTTCAATTCATCACCAAATTCCCTTGAAGCATTTGGTGGAAGAGAATCCAAAACTTTGGGTGTTCTCGCTATTTTTCCGATTACTTTGAAAGGGAAGACAATCAATGTTGAGGTAGAAGTAGTTGATTCCAAGCTCAATTACGATATTCTCCATGGTCGCAGTTGGACTCAAGCTATTCTGTGCATTTTTTCCACTCTCTTTCATTTCCTAAAATTTCTGCACTAAGGAAAGATTGTTACTGTTGATAAATTGTCATTCTTCACTTGTTCTTCTGAGAACAACGTTTCGTATGTGGATAAGATCCCTATTCCCTACAAGAGCATTGGGATGGGTCTCTTCAAAGATCCTTCCCTCATGGGTATTTTTCTTGTTCCTCCACCTAACCTTCTTCAGATCAATATGATCTCTCAGTCTGATGACCCATGGATTATCCCTTTGCTTGAGCAAGTCATTCCTTTTGGAGATTCGATGCCTCTAAGTCTGATTGAGATTGATTATTATGAACTTCTTGAGGCTTCGAATCCTCGACATTCTGATCATGCTCCTTTGAGCATGTCTCTCGACACTTATTCTTAATCCCCTTGGTTTGGTGATTCAGAGTCATCCGATCCCTTGTGAGAGATATTTCCTTCTGATTAAGCCATCATGGAAACTATGTCTCTCGAGGATTTACTGTGGAATTATGGTCATCATCGTTCCTTGTTCATGCCTGGCCTCGAGGCCATGTCTACATGCCCTGAGAGGTTTGCATCTCAGGTTCCTTCTCCTCCACTTCAAATGCCTATTTTGACGCATGAAGTGTTTTTAGAGGGTAATTTGAGTAACATTACCCAAATGATACCTATTGACATTTCTGTCAAATTGGGAATTTTTGAGAACATCCATCTTGGGGTCACCTATTCTTCGAATGAAGTTTAGGTTTATACTATTCTTTTCCGCAATTTTCGTGACGTCTTTGCATGGTCCTATAAATAAATTCCTAGCATTGATCCCAGTATCGTGGTGCATGAGATTCCTACCTACCCTAGTTCGAAGCCTGTTTTTCAGCACCTCCATCCTATGCATCCTCAGAAAGCTACTGCCATTAAACGTGATGTTGAAAAACTTCTCAACACTTGTTTCATCTACTCAATTCCATTGACAGAATGGGTGTCTAACATTGTCCCTGTAGATAAGAAACAGGGAACCATTCGAGTCTATGTTGATTATCATGACGTCAATCGGGCATGTACCAAGAATAATTATCCTACTCCCTTTATTTATCAGATCATTGATGACTGTGCTGGGAGTGATATTTGTTTCCCTCATGGATGGCTTTTCTGGCAATAACCAAATTAACATTCTCCCGACTGATCAGCATAAGACCGCTTTCATCTGTCCTTGGGGTACTTTCGCGTATAAGAAGCTTCCTTTCAGCTTGAAGAATGCGGGAACCATGTTTCAACGAGCGATGTCCTATGCTTTTCATGATATTAAGCACATCACTCAACCTTATCTGGATGACCTTCTAGCTCATTCAGCTAAAATTAAGGATCATCCTAACCATATTCGTCAGATATTTCTTCATTTTCGATGTTACAATATATGGCTCAATCCGCACAAATTTGTTTTCTGCGCTGATTCCGATAGACTTTTAGGGTTTATCGTGTCCAAAGATGGGATCTGCCTTGATCCCCTTAAAGTCGCGGCTATTATTAATCTCCCCTATCCATCTTCGTTACATCATCTGTAGAGTCTACAGGGGATGACTAATTTTTTATGTTGTTTTATACTTAACTATGCTAAAGTAGCTAAAGGATTCATGCGATTACTAAAGGAGGGCATCCCTTTCCTTTGGGATGAGGTCGCCGGTAAGTCTTTTGATGTTTTGAAGACGTTGCTTGTCAACGCTCCTCTGTTGTGTCCTCCAAACTATCATTGTGATTTTTCCCTCTATTTAGTTGTTGCTTTCAGCAAGATTGCCACGGTTCTAGTTCAAGATGATGATGATGGTGACGAGCATCTTATTTATTACTTCTCTCATAACCTTCTCGATACCAAAACACACTATACTCATGTTGAGAAGTTAGCGTTTGTTGTCTTTCAAGAAGTTCAACTTTTTTGTCATTATATTCTATTGCATATAGTGACAGTGATTTCAGAATGCAACCCTATGATCTACATATTGTCTTGACAATTGCTGGGGGGGAAATACTCAAAGTGGATTGTTATCCTCCAAGAGTTTGATTTGGTGTTTACTACTGTCAAGTCAAAGAAATCACTCGTATTTGCTTATTTGATCTGTTCCCTTCTCTCTGATTCCACTTTGTCTGGTTCTAAACATCGCATTCCAGACAATACGCTTTTTCTCATCTCTACCCTCGATCCTTAGTATGGTGATATCATCGTATATCTTCAGACTTCTACTTTTAGATCTGAGTTGATGAAGGATGCTCGCCGACACAGCCATCATCAGTTGCAACCTTATCGTATATTCGTAGATACACTCTACTATGTCAGAGTAAATTCCATTCTCTATCCATTTTTGACCCTCGAGGAGGCTGAGAAAGTTCTAAATGATTGCCACAATGCACCTGCGGCGGTCACATGTCTGGTTATGCCATTGCACAAAATATTCTTCGTGCTAGGTATTTTTGGCCCTCCATCTTCAAGGATTTCATTGTTGTTGTCTGTAAATGTCATGATTTTTAGATCTATCAACGCAAGATGTGCACGCCGCCTTCACATCTCCACCTTGTCATTACTGTTGGTCCCTTTGCGAAATGGGGAATTGATTTTATGATGTGTAACCCTCACTCGGCTGGGCGGGCATTCTTATATTATCGTAGCCGTTGACTACTTCACCAAATGGGCCGATACCATGCCTACACTTGATGCCAACAGTAAGACAGCAGCTCAATTCATATTCAATCACATCATCTATAGGTTTAGTGTCCCTCAAGCCATCATCACCGATCATGGTTCCCATTTTCAGCATTATATGGTGGCGGAGTTGACCTCCAGGTTGGGCTTGTGTCACGATAGCTCAACACCATACTATCCTCAAGCCAATGGCCAGCTTGAAGCCATGAACAAATTTTTAGTCACTATGCTTCAACAGACGATTGGGATCCAGAAAACCAATTTGCATCTCATGTTATTTTTGGCTCTCTGGGCATACTGAACCTCAGTCAAGGATGTGACCAGATTCACTCAATTTCATCTTTTTTATGGTTTGGAATCTACCCTTCCAATTGAGTGTGAAATAACTTCGCTCAAATTAGTTGTTGAATTACTGCCCAACACTTCCCCTGAAGAAGAATGTCTCCTCTACTTAGAAAGGCTATATGAAACTCGTCGTTTTGCTGCTTTGGTCATCAAAGCATAGGAGAAACGATTCAAAGCCCATTTTGACCAGTCGGCTTCTCCGTGCTCCTTTACAGGAGGAGACCTCATCCTCCTGTACGATCAAGCTCATGATAAGCTAGGGGTAGGAAAATTTCAACCTATCTGGCATGGGCCTTACACCATTAAGCACGTTTTGAAAAAAGGGGCCTATGAGCTCATTGATTACGAATGTCATCTTTTAGATCAGCCCATAAATGGGTTGTATCTCAAAAATTATTATGCATGACTCATTCATGCATGTTTTGTGTACATAAGTGTTTTTTTCATTTTTGTACATTTTTTGGCTTGGTGTGTTTTGCAAACTTTTTCATGATGATTGGGTCATTTCTTATTCTGCAGATGTCTATTAACCCTTATGTTGGTTTCGTGGATGGTGTTTTCCGCAGTACCCAGAACTTGTCTTCGACAGCCTCGGTGATTTATGTTCCTGTTGGTGAGTTAATAGACCTGTAAGGTATTTGTATAGGGTGAACTACAAACAATGTTGTTGAATATAGTGCTATCATTGAACTGTTAACCGAGGCAATTACCCTCGGCATTAGTGTATTGGTTGTAAATCTATACTCACAACTTGTTTTTATTCAGCTTATCGGGCATTATTCGGTAAGAAACCCACACATTTTAAGATTGTATTTACATGTTCATTTTCTAGAAAGACATTTTCATTATATCACATATCGACATATTCCTAGACAAATGAATGCATTAACTAATATAGTGACTAACATTGTATTATATAGATATTTGCGTAATATGTAAAATCATCATCACATGAGAGACGCATATTAAATAGGAAAATAGATGTATATAATCCTCTCCTTTCGGGAGTGGGAGGTCCGGATCACCAGTGAAATCTGTGCCATAGTAGGGCCAGTCCTCCACAACAATCAACTGTTGGCGGAGCCAATCAAATAACTCTAGTCTCCAGGATATTTGTTGACCACCCCCTGACCTTGGAATCAGAGCTGCCCATTGAACCATCCGTGGTTCCAATGCTGGTGGTGTTGGGAATATCACCTCCTGACATTGAAATTTTGGTACCCATTCCAGGATGAACGATACCAGGATAGGCCCATAACCAAACTCTTTCAATTTGGCCTTCTTGCAAATTTTCAGCTGACATTTTATATTGATTGTTACTGCCTCTACCCAGTCGTAGATGGTCATTGTTAAGTAGTCTATAGCAAAAAGTAGCTATTTTTTTGTTTCTTTGTGTAGCGCTTATGTTCCTACAGCTTGTGTGATCATGTGTAGCACTACCCTTAGTGTTAAATCTTGGATAGTTTGGATGTCCACTTTCCTGCTTTTTGATCCTTTCAGTGCTCCAGAGCATACCCTGTCAATCACCATGCCCATGCTCTCCATGGTGAGTTGGCTGCTAGTCAATATTGGTGCTGCTGCCCTTCGCGACAGTCCTATTATGAAATAAATATCAGAAACATCAACCTCGAGTTCCTGACCTTGAAGAATGAATTTTTCCTGATCCTTGTCCCAGATACTAATGAAGTATTCTAGCAGCTCAAGTTGAGCTCTGAGACACGGTGTCATGAAGAATTTTTTCATTCCACAGTATTTGAGACCTTCCATGCATCTCTCATTTCCCATGGAAAGCTCATCCTCTTCACTGTGTTCTCTTTCCTTCCACTCTATCGCTATTTTGTCACTCTTTCACCTGCAAAGTTGTTCACATGAACATTATTAGCCAAATTCAAAGCTGCAATTTGTGAAATTTAGGCTTGCTTCCTTGCATTAGGAGTTTTTTAAGAGGTTTGCATGGTTGGCACACCCCAGTTTAGAAAATTGGGCAGCTTTCACGAGTCCCTGCCTGAAACTCGAGCCGACCACCGTGCCGTAGTTTTCACAATTTCCCCCTCAAGAATCAAAACTGAAGGTTGTAGGTAAAGAAATAATGCTTAAAATGTGAGGAAGGATTTAGGCTCTTACCTGGAACTTATTATTTGAGATTGGTCTGTTGGATTGCCCGCTATCGTCACTACAAAATCGCAAGGTAAAATGGGGTCAATATTGCTCCACAAGAGGTAAAAGTGAAAATTAATTATTTTTTACCATTTTTGGCATTTTATAACTTTTCAGAACCCTAATTAGGTCTTAAGACATGTTTTTTTTTTATTACATTATGTTATTTAGAGAAATCGGTTTTATTTTTGTTTGTTGTGCTGCAACAGGTTTTTAACGCGATAGTGATGAAGTCACGAGTTGTATTTTATAATTTCCAGGACTTGGTAAAAACACGAAAAAGTCACTACTAGAGTCATCTTTCAGCTCTTTTCTGATCCTCTAAAATTTAAAATATTCACGAGACTCGTGTCATTTTAAACTCATTAAATGGCTGCAAAACGATATCTACCCAGTATACGTCTACCCCTTTTTTGGGCTGGGATAAATTATTTACGAAAAGGGAATACCTTAGCCTATTACGACTAAGAGGTTCTTTCACATATTATTTTCTACCTTTTCGGATCTGAGACACTACTTAATAAAAGGGACATGCTGGAGTTTTATTTTCCATTTCTTTTCAAAATCTCTAAACATGAAAAGATGATGAGTTCTTCCTTTGTTAGACTCGTTAAACCCTGATGACATCGGACATTGTCACTATGATGTTCATCGAGTTCCTCCTTCTTAGGGCTCGTAAAATTAACTAGGATGGATTTTTCTAAAGGAAAAACTTACAGCACAAGCATATGCTATCCCCTTCAAGCTTGTTTTTAAAAAATAATTTGGGTACTCGCCAGAAATGGTGGGGGTAAATTGAACCAGATTTTTAGTTGTGTCGGCAGCATGTCACTCTTGAACATGACACTCGTCTGCATTCGTGTTAGGTTGGGGACATCTCATTTCATCATTCTTGACTTCGTGGGTTTGGATAATCTGTTTTTTCCTATCATCTTCTCTTTACCACATCATCATGACCTAAGATCCTTTGATGTCAAATACTGCCAAATCTAGAGTCGTGTCACTGGTATCTTCAAGAGAAGTTTTCCTCTATAGTTTTCCACCTCCCTCCGATTCTATGTTGATCCTGATTCACTGTCAATGATGTGGGATATATTATGCCCCTCCTTCGATAAGGTCACTTCCTGTCGACTTTAGCTCATTATCTAGGAAGTTGGTTTATAGACTCCCTACCGGTACCTTGGAGCCTGCATGCCTTAATGGTACGTTCTTCACATTCGATGATAGGTCCACATAATTGGCCTTTGATCGGGTGATTCTATGGGTGTTTGATTCCATCTCACTGTTCACATTCCATGTATTGTACCTGTTATACCTTGAGAACGATTTTCATTATTGGTGGCTTCTCTCTTACCTGTTAACAACTTTCATCATTGGCTGGTAATCAGGTGATTTTATTGCATTTTCGACTTCAGCTCACATATTCACATGCTTGAATTTGTACTTGTTCAGGTCAAGATGGAGCATTGTGAGATATTATGATGTATCATGATTTATTGCATGACTCTTTTGATTCGATGGGTGCGACCATACCTCAGTCTATTTGTTGATCCTTATTGCTAGATGGCTAGGACCATATCTCAGATCTTAGTTCATATATGTACTCTACTATGGATGGCTGCACCAATGTCACATGTTCATGTCTCAGAGATATCTATTATATTTGTAATTGTAGGTCTTCCGATAGCAGTGTTTGGTTTGAACGCATTCTCATAAAGCATTTCACCCCTTCCTCTCTCTCGGACCTCATGCTTTAGGGGGCATCTATTACACAACATTTTTTCACTGTCCCTACAATCCCCATCCTACACATTGGAGGCTCATTTCTGTGAACAAAATAAAGTGTCATGTCTTGCAAATATCGTCATTGCATCTGTTACCATAAGTCAAGCATTATTTCTGTTGACCATTTCCTGAACAGACCACCAAAAACAACAATTTTTGCCTCGGCACTAGTATCCAGTTATTCCCTCACGCTGATGAGGTAGATTAACAATGGCCCCCATGCCATTTGGCACTCTGTTTCAGCTAGCCACCCATGCCAATCTCTTTATGGAATTTTTAAAAAAAATAGAGGTGAAGTTTCAATCATAACAACTTCGTGGATGAGTCATCGGGAGTGGTTCGACTGAATAACCATGGCCTTCCTCATTTGGCCTCTTATTTCCACCTTTTGGGGAAATATCCCAAGAGATAAGGCCTCCCTTCCACCATAATAGGGATCCCAACCTCCTCCTCTTCCCCTATAAATATAGTTCATCCTCCATTGATGAAGCTAGCTGAGCTGAACTGAAGAAGCAGAAACGCTAGAGAGATTTCTATTTAAGATAGAACGGAAGAGTCCCTTATTGAGAGAGCTTAGGCTTGTGCCTTCATCCAATCTGAATTCCCTGAATTTCATTGAGACGTGCTTCAACTGAACCCCGCTAAAGGAGGCTGTGACATCAAGGCTTACTTGTAACTCTTTCTTTTATTAATATATATGTATAACTATTGTCTAGTTCTGATATCACGTTGATGTGTTTTATTAATGTTATATGATTAAGGCTCATTGACTGGTTAGTAATTATGAATGAGATTGTTGTTTTATATGTTGCTATTGTTTGTTGATTTTTTGCAGGTATCTAAGCATCAATGCGAAAGGATCGTGACTTGTTGAGACAGGAATCGAGAGGCCACCACTACAATAGCTATGACGACAGTGTTGGACTCCAGGTAGCTTGATCTATCATGTCTATTTGATTCAGTAATTAGGAGCCTACACTCTAGTTTGTACTTTTGTTACCAGACCCACTGCAGGGCTAGAGGGATTGTCTCTGTCCACAGAGAGGATTTACTTGCATAACAAACACAACAACTAAAAATTTTCTGCACTAATTTTTGCTACATAGATATCAATTAATAATCATACATAATAATTAAAAATAATTTTGACATCATAATTTTTTTTCCTTGTGTTGGGACCTGTAAGCCGAGAGTTTTCAACATGGGCTCTCATACCATTTGTAACAACTCTCACTAATCAAAGTTTTTTTTTTTCTTTTAATGTTATTTCTGGATATGATAATTGTCCTCTTTCGACATAGCTAGTCATCTTACTGATATAGTGAGGAAAATCATTATAATATCTATCCTTAATTTATTCATATCGTAATTCTTTATTCTTAAAATTTATTTTTTCTTTTGCCATAATTTTTTCTATACTTTTCATTTCATTTGAGTATTTCTACATGTCCCCAACATGCCTTTTTTCATTTCAACAATTTCATTAATGCTTAATTGAAATTTCTCTTTCAACTTCATATAACCTTTATTTCAATTAGATTATTATAATAACTGTCCCTCAACATGCATTTCTTTAACTAAAATAAACCTATAACATACCACTATAATAAATATATAACATACCACTATAATAAATCTATAACTTACCAATCTGATTCTAACTCACCACGAAGACCCTTAGTCACCTTTGAGACATGAATTCACCAATTGAATTAACAAGGGTATGGTATGGTATGATTTCCTTATCATAGTGAAATAATGTTCCACCATTCATAGCTTATGAAGTTCTGTGTGTATGGCATTTGATTTAATGGTGGAATTTTATAACATTTAATCTTTTACCAATGGAATTTAATATATACTTGAGTTATGAAGGTTGAAAGTATGTGTTGTATAGGTCTCAAACTGTATTAGAGCTTATTGGGGTATTATATTATTATACTAAGAAATAGTAAATACCTTGACACTCACCAAAAAGGGAAATCATATTTATGTTTTCATATGGATAATTTAATGATGTGTAAGGTGGTGATATATATATATATATATATATATATATATATATATATATATATATATTTCCCTTTTTGGTGAGTGTCAAGGTATTTACTATTTCTTATTATATTAGTATAATAATATAATACCCCAATAAGCTCTAATACAGTTTGAGACCTATACAACACATACTTTCAACCTTCATAACTCAAGTATATAAGTCATATAATTCGTAGCGCAAACATATAATTCATAACCCAACGAAAAATTGCAGCCTTAACTCGATGCACAATAATGTTTGCGTTGTTTTAATTATAATTCGATGCACACAAATGTTTTCATTGGTGTACTTTTAATATATTTCTAACTAATTAAAATTCGTTCCCATAATACTTCCCCCGTAGGTTGAATCATTCATTTCATTTTAATTCGTTAATTTAAATACCACTTGATCTTTGTCCCAACATTTAAGTTTTTTACCATCCATCACATGGCTCCATGTGATCGAAAGTAGTACTCGGGAATAAATTTACAGACGATATCAATCGATGATTAGACAGTGGATATTAGTCCTTCAAACACTAAAGTTTGGAATTACTCCGACATTTCGAATTTCCTTCAGTTGTGCCCCTCACCTCCCATTGCAACTAGTGCGCATCGCTCTTGCCAGTTCACGCATTTTCGTGAGAATTTCTACTGACTTTCAAGGAGATAATACCGTTTACTTCTGTATGGCATGGTATGTCCTCAATTTTGTAACTGGAGATTAAATTTCAAGACATAGTTCGTCTTAGCTCCTAGAATGATCCAAATAATGGAATGGAGGGCTTAATAAGAGATTCCAAGTAAGAATACACCATATAATGTATTTTTCATTTCTAACTTTGGAATCGTTGATAAAATTTCATCACTGTACTATTAAAAAATTTTATTTTATTTTGGTTATGTTCCTTATATGTACAAGAATTTATTCCAGCAAGAATCCTACGCTAGTTCCTCTTTCTCAACATGCAGACATCGACCTGGACGGGAAACTAGGTAAGGATCTATAAATGTTTCCTTCTCATAATATTTCTTTTCGACTATTATTATATTTTCGCTGATACTCCCCTTCAACGAATGTTGTAACTCGTTGGTGTTACTTATTAGAATAGTGTTCTGTTTTTTCATTTATATGTCTGTTCGTTATACAATTTTTCCTAGTTTTATCAAAACCCTTCTTAATCTTTCGAAATCCGTGTCTTGGTATTTGATGTGCATTTTTTTAGGGAAATCAAAGCTACAAATAAGTATGCTTTCACTAAGTGTGGTGGTGCACTTAGAACAACATAAATAACTATATCTGACCTTTTTCCTTAAAATGAATAGATAAAGGGAAGAAAAACAACTTGTATTCTATTCACGTTTTGTCGCTTCTGTCACTCTCATTCTAACTGGACTCGCTTGATTGATACTTGCAATGGAAAAAAAAAAAGACAAAGAAAAATAAAGGAAATATTATCTATTCCAGGTAAAAAAATTGAATCGATTAAATTTATAAATACACATATAACATCTTTGACACACGCATTAGGAAATGAAAAAATGTCTTTATTATGAAGTAGAAGAAAGAGTACAACCAGTTCGTTGATTCATTGTCACTCCTCCAGCTTCAATCCCATCCTCATCAGATCCAACATCACCAATCCAACAACGTAACAGTACATGCACAATACCTCGAAGAGTTGTGATCTCACCAGCATAACTCTACTTAACACAAATTCTTTCTCTTTTGTGCACCATGATCAATGCTCTATTTATAACTAGATGAAAGTAGTTTGACATAAATTAATCATTGAATGGATTTTCCAAAAATGGGTGAAGTGGTTACATTGTTGATGGGAATGGGAGGATAATAGGTTTAATGGCTTCATGGTGTCCATATTTGAAGCTATCAGATGAAGTGAAACCCAGAGTAACTTTTAGAAGCCACTAGAGGTTGGGAAGATTCTTGGAATTCAATGAAAAATTTGCTCCGAGTCAACCAATGCACTCTAAAGTGGGTCTAGATCCTCCACAACATAGGCTTGCAAGGGAGTAGATGCTCTGTAAATTAGTTACTGCAGTATAGGGGTGCGTTAATGGATCAATGGGGAATTTCAACTCGCATATAAGAAGTGAAACTTTCATGGAGGAAAACTACCAATGGGATGATTTTTTTAGGGCATGTAGCTACTAATTTAGAGTATTATAGAACCTAATGGATGTTGATATGTGTTTTGGGATTATGCCCTAATTAACCTCTAACAACTTCCCCCTAAAGCATGAAGTCAAAAGTGATAATGTTGAATGAATTCTTCACGATGTGATGAGTAGGATCTGAAATGGATGATGACCTTCATCAATTATGATACATTACATCATGATATCTTTCATCTTGGACATGAAGTGTTGAGGGTGGAATACCCATACTCAGCACAAAAACTATCATAACATCACAAAGTCGTCTACAATTATAAACTTGTCTACAAATATAGACCCATGATAGGATGACCATATGAATAATACATCATATGAATGATTTGGCACTACTCCTCACATCACAACATAGATGGATGAGACTAGATCTAGGGTCTTCTATCTAGTTCACTTGATCACCTAAGTATGAGTCTAGACATATGAATATGTGATCTGAAGTCAAACATGGGAAGACACCATCTGATTACTAACAAATGATGTAAGTGGTTAACATATGCGAGAGAGACCATCATTGATAATAATGGTTCTAAAGGAACTGGATTACGTTCTGCATGGTGTGAATAAATGATTTGATGGTGAACACCATTAATCTAGGTTTATGTAGGAAAGAAACATAATACACATGTAACCATAAATACGAAGATACAATAGAAATAACACTTAATTTCATTAATATCAAAAAAATAAAAAAAAATTACAGACAAAATGGAAATAAACTAGCTAGGGCGTTGGTAGCTTATCTCTGAGAAGAGATGTGGCAACTACGAGCCTCTTAATTGAGTTACAATGAGGCTCGAGGGCCTATTTATTATTTAGAAACAATGGAAAACCCTAAACATCCAAAACCCTAATTGTAGGAGATGAAGCACAAAAAATATGGGGCCCATTTGGGTAAATTGTTGTTTCAACTTCCCAGTGACGTATCTTTGGAATACGATCCCCATTTGATGTGCACCATACCTCGTTAGAAAGATCTATCTTACGACTACAAATTTTGATGTGACAAAAATTGGTCCATGGACCCATGTTGCTCTCAGTTTCCCTATAAAATTTCATTTTCCCAAAAAACGTCATTTAGGGCCTTAAAACAGCTCAGGAAGTTCAGGACCCAAAAAATTGCTAAAAATAGTGAGTTGTGCCGAAACTAAAAAACTGAAAGAGGCAATGGTGGGGCCTCAAGTGGAATAGGTGAGTGGCCACCAATATCCACTTGGATCATTCCTCCCCCATTAGGAAGAAATGGTCCCCACTGAGTTGAGTTCCTCCATGAGATGAGGAAACTTATGCTGAAATTGGTCCCAGGGAAAATTTTAAGGATGGACATTTATCTTAAAGTTTAAAATTTTGGCAAATATTAGTAGTCCCTAATATGTGAATTGTAATTTTTTTAATGTTTTTTCTGTAAAACTATTTAGCTTTTTAATCATTTTATATTAGCATATATAAATTTTTGGAGATTTCTAGGGTAAAATATTTTTATACTATAAAATTTGGGCGAATCCATTTAAAAAAAATGCGAATTGGTGAATTTTTTTTTTGGAAAAAGCATGGAAAGTAAGCCTGTCTGCGAATATTAGCCCCTAAAATTTTCCATGCTTGGTCCCTGGTGAACCACTTGCCTTGGTGCTGGAGTTGGCTAGCTTTGACAACCTGATACAGTTGGATCTTCTGTTGGCGAGTGTTCTTGTTTTGCATGTCCATGATACAATCTGTGGTGGTCTGTTCTATGTAGTCTGGGTTTAACTCTGTTGGTGTGAGTTGTTCTACAATGTCAGAGTTGTCTAGTAGAGGTGGGAAGTAGGGCTGAAGGTGATCCACATTAAATAATAGGTGCAAACCAAGGAATGGTTAAATACTTGAGCTCGAAGGCATTGTTCCCTACAAACTTGGTGATGGTGTACGACCCATATCGGAGCGGGTGAAGCTTGTGGTGGGGTCCAGTAAGGAGCTCCTTTTGCAAATGTAGCCACACTTTGTCTCCCACTTGGAAGTTGTGTGGTAACCAATGTTGATCATGTCATGCTTGTACTTAGCATTGGCTCTATCCAATATGTAATGAACTTGTTGGCGAATGTGTTGAATGAGCTCGATCAAGCTATTCTCTTTGTCAGCTTTAGACTAGACATGAGCCTAATTGGCTTGAGTAGCCACAAATGGCATGGCTATGTCAATGAGACATAGTGGTTGGAATCCCAAGCCCACCTGAAATGGGTTGTGGCCGGTTGAGTTGTGGAGAGCCTGGTTAGAATTGAGTTGTACATAGGGGAGGCTCTCATCCCATGTGTGTGGATTCTTTGAATTGTACATGCACAGAGTGTGTACAATAATTGATCAGGTGATCATGTCCAAGTTGAAAAAATGCTCAAAAATGGAACTGGTTAGAATTGGTTACAACCTGAACGATCGAAAAGGCCTCATCGCTGCTATTCTGGCACCGCAAACAAGACTCAAATCTGACGTCATATGTGAAAGCTATGCAGGTTTGAAGTTTTCAATATCCTTCAAAAAATTAGTTGACCAAAGTTGACTTTTAAATTTTGGAAAAATTTAAAAAAGAATATTCTTTGGAATACTCCAAAGAATATTTCCCTAGAATATTCCCTACAGGTGTATCAAAATCTGACATGGGGTATCTTCGCATTCGTTGAAGGTTTGAATTTTTGGGATGAGGGCCAATCATGGGCTACCATGTTACGTGGCCCTAGGCCAAGGTGAAATTGTGGCTATATAAAAATTTTTGGGGCTTACAAGAATCGAACCCTCATTTCCCCGCTGATAGCACATGCGCCCACCGTTAGGCCACATGGAAGTTCTTAATAAACAACGGAGTGAAGTTTTATTTGATATTTGAATGAAAATGGTTGGCGGGAGGAAGGGCTAGCCCCCATGTATATCTAACCATATGTTCAAGCCCCAAAACCACACGGTAAGGGAACCGACGGATAATAGTTTAATTACCCACATTGGAAACCAAGACCATGTGACCAGCGCAAGTGACATTTTATGCCACGATTTATTGTTTCAATGGCGGATTGGAGGGTGGTTAGTTAACCATTCAATGTGGTCAACACGACATCTAACATTTAATATGATGGTTACAATAAATGCGAGCTTCGACATTTTCAGTGGTGAGTCATATGACCACCCCTAATTGTAAATTTAATGCTAGTTAAACTTTCCACCATATTTGGAGTGGATTCTGTTAATTTCAGCTAGTCTACCAAATTTAGCGCTCCTGTCTACAGTTTCTCCACATTTGGTGGAGTTTGTTTAGGGAAGATTGGGCAAAATTGGTTTTGGCCATATCTCCCTTAATATTGAACCAATTTGGATGAAATGTTACTCAATTTTGGGTTTCTTGAGCATTCTGGAGTATTTGGGGTAGGTTGTAGAGTTAAATAAGGTGTTCTTCAGCCATTTTTGCTTCAGGGAAGCTTGGAGAGCCATCAAGGCCATCCGGGAAATGCAGTTGTATTGGGCTATACTTCACTGTTTGAGGTGAAACAAAAGCCATTTTTAGCTTATTTCTGTCTTCTGAATTCAATTTCACACATGGTTTTTCCTTTTTAGGCATTTTTCCAAGTGTATAACCAATTTGAGCAACTTAATAAAGCAAGGACATGCCCATTGGGAGCCTTGGACCCGACAGATATATCCCAGGAGGGGTGAAATGCCTCATCATGTTGTTGTGTTATGTTATGATGAAGTTTATCTGTTGTGTATTTTTTATTTAATATGTTAAACAGTAAATTTAATTAACATTCCCTCATACATAAGACTCAGAAACCTTATCAAAAACACTTTCTTTAATTTGCAAGACATGGAGAATACTTTGCACACTTAATTAAATGGAAATGGATACTTTTGATAGCTTTACAAATCATTCCATTTTCAATTGAATAATCCTATTGATGACTTCGGTTTGGCCATTAGTTTGGGGGTGGAAAGCTATGGACTTGGTGAGCTTGGTGTCAAACATTGACCAGAGGCTAGACAAAAATGTGCTGAGGAACCTGTTGCCGTGATTTGATATGATAGACTGTGGGATCCCAAAGTGCACCCACACTCATTCAAGGAATAGTTTAATGCTTCTGCTATGATATTCTTCTTGCATGCTTCCATAATGGTTATCTTTGATAATCTTTCGACGACCATGAAAATCGTTTCCATGCTTAGTAGAAGGAACGCCTATCATGTAATCCATGGAGATGGATTCCCAAGGTTGACTAGGGATAGGTAGTGGAGTATAGAAACCTTGCTTCTTGATGGTTGGTTTGGCGATGGCGCAAGAAGTACAGGATTTTATGTACTTCCCGGCATCTTGTCGAAGGTTCGGCTACTAGAAATACTTCTGAAGTACTACCACTATTTTCTCGAACCCAAAATGTCGAGTGACTCAAATGTAGTGTGCTTCCCATATCACCTTCGCACACTTTCTTGAAGGAGCAGAAAGGTGTCCCAACTGACATAACAGTGCATCTTGGAGGTGAAAATTTGGAACTTGCATACCGCCAAAGAGTGCCTTGTATGTGTGGCCGATTTCTTGATCGCTCTTATAGAGAAGCATCCAATCAGGAGTCTCGTGCCCACAAGAGTTGAGAATGGTGGTTAGTGCCATAATCAATGGTCAACTGAGGTAGTCTGCAACATGATTGGTGCTACCCTTCTTGTACTTGATGTTAAAATGAAACTGTTGCAGATATGTGGACCACTTCTTATGGCAATCATTCAAAAACTTCCCTTGTGTGTGTGTGAACTGTAGGGGTCAACGGTCTATGTGGATGATTGTTTCCTTCCCAAAAATGTAATGCTTCCATTGTCGATAAGCCTGCACAATGGAATAAATTTCTTTGTCACAAGTGGGATACTTGCGAACTGTGTGAGACAATGTTTCACTGTGATATGCCACTGGATGCCCGTGTTGAGTAAGAACTTCCCCAATAGCATAGTCATAGGCATCTGTTTTGATCTCAAATTGTTCTTGCAAGTCTAGTAATGTGAGCACTCGGGTAGAATATAGGCGGTGTTTCAATTCTGTGAACGCCTTCTATTGAGATTCCAACCCAAAGAATTTTTCTTTCTCTCCTCCCTTGGTGACTTGACTCAAGGGCCAAGTGATATGAGATAATCCCAACACGAACCTATGGTAGAAACTAGAAATACCCAGAAAGGTGCAAAGCTATGTTAGAGTGGTTCGGGCTGGCCAATCCCGAATGACTTGGATCTTGGTTGGATCCACATGCACCCCCCTTTCATTAATAATGTATCCCAGATATTGAACCTGGGTCATGCCAAAAGTTAACTTGTCCAAATTGGCACACAAGTTGTGTTGCCACAATGTTTGGAGGACTTGTTGGATGTGGTGGAGGTGGTCTTCCCAAGTTTGGTTGAAGATCAGGATGTCATCCAAGTACATCACTACAAATGAGTTGGTGAATGGCCACAAGATGTCATCTATCAACCTCATGAAGGTTGCGAGAGCATTCGTTAACCCGAAAGGCATGACCAGCCATTCGAAAAGGCCCTCCTTGGCTTTGAAGGCATCTAGACATCAGAGGGTTCGATTGGTACCTGGTTATACCCAGACTTCAAGTCAATCTTGCTGAAATATTTTGCCCCTTTGAGTTGGTCCACAAGGTCATCAATCCATGTGATCGGGTACCTATTCTAGACAGTGATCTTGTACAATGCCTGATAGTCAATATAGAGTCTCCAAGTCACATCCTTCTTCTGTACTAACACTATTGGGCTCCCACAGGGTGATGAACTTGGCCGGATGTGGCTTTTCTGCAACCGCTCCTGAATATTCCTCTTGATTTCATCGTTCTCCAGAACAGAGCGCCGATAGATCATTCCATTGGGTACCGGTTCACCTGGGCTTAGATCAATCGGGTGCTTGACCTGAGAGTACAGATGCACCCCTATGGTTGAGGTGAAAATGTCCCCATACTCATCAAAAACCTTGTCCATTTGTTGTTGTAGTGTAGAGGAGCCATGTTTGGAGGTTGTGGCCATAGTTTACTTGTTGCCGTGGGGGCGGATATTCAGGAAAAAAATTTCCTAGTTTGGGAAATGACCTTACTGCATTGTTTTGCAGTAGCCAAAGAGATAGTGGTAGGCGATGGTACCTCTGGCATCCTTTACAACTTATTTCCCAAAGTAACAATAACAATGTGAGGTCGTGACTCATACACAGCATGTCACTTCCACAAGTATGGTTGGCCTAATAATACATAAGAAACATCAAGAGGAGCAATGTCACATAATACCTCATCCATGAACGACTTGATGCTATAGGGAAGGCGACACTGCTGGCTAACACAGAGATCTCGTCCTTGGTGAAGCCACCCAATGGTGTATGGCTGTGGGTACGCTATGGTCGGAAAGCCCAACTACTTCATGACATCTGCTGAAATGAGGTTCTTTTGGCTCCCATTGTCGACAATGAACTCTAGCGAGGAACCCTTTACCAACATTTGAGTGTGGAAGTGACGCTCTTCCTCCTCTGGATCTTTTGGTTCCTCCTTCTAGATCTTCACAGTGGAAACAATGGCATTGGGCTCTGCATCAATAATATGTTTCCCTTTGTCATTCCCCTTGTTAGGTTCTAATTCAGAGTTAGAGAATGCATTTTATTCAAAAGCCCTCATCTTGCCCATGACCAAATGCTTGGCCCGACACTCACTTTTGTTGTGAGTGGAACTCTTATGGAACTCACACCACTTTCTCGTGTCCTTGTTTGGCTTCACATTCTTGTTATTTTCTTGTGGCTTTGGCAGGTCTTCTTGAGCCACCATGTCTTGGCTTTTTCCTTTTTTCTTCATTTTGGGGGCACCTTTCCCTTGCTTTTGATTCATAGATCCTAAGTCTCTCTTCTTCTGCTTGAATTTGTGCTCAATCTTGGCAGCATACTGGTATGTCGTACCAAGCGAGGAGATGACAAGGAACTCCATTTCCTCCTCAAATGTATCCATGTAGACAACTACCATAATCTTGCACCAATTTTTTCTCCGAATCTTTGATACCCAAATTTGTGCACAGGGTATGGAATAGATTTGTTAGCTCATGCACATTTTGATCCCTTTGTTGCTGCAGTGTGGTCCATTGTATGTACTTGTACTCATAGCTCCCCACGGGATAGTATTGTTCCTTGATGGCATCTTGGAAATAATCCCATATTGGTATATATGAGAACATAGAGGGTTCTATCTCATCCTTTTTAGCACTGTAGGTTTCCTACGAGTCCTTAACATGGGGGGTAGCTTTAAAGAGTGCAAAAATAATCTTCTCCCGGTCGAAAAAGTCATGAACCGAGAAATTTCCTTCTAATATATTCAACCATCTATCTAAAACATATGCATCTATTTGACCCTTAAATATGGGAGTTTCAAATTTTACTTGTACCTTAAATTGAGTCGCGCCTACAGAGTGGCTATTGGATGCAGATGCACCACCGGTGGGCAGTCGTGGAAGGATCTAGCCAAGGTTATCCATCATCACGTTCCTTTGTTTTTCGAGGGCTTGCTTGAGTAATATTTTGATAGGATCTCCTGCTCCCTCATCTTTCTTTTCGTCAACCATGGGCAACCGTTAGGGTTTTTGAGGTTGATCTTGCAAAGGTTCAACCAGATCGATCCCCAACTCCTTATACCCCGACCTCATTGGGGGCATGCAAAGAAGGATTGATAAAAAGTAGACCGCTATGATACCACTGATCCGGATTTATGTAGGAACACAACAAAATACACATGTAACCATAAATAAAAATATGGAATATAAATAACATTTTATTTCATTAATATCAAAGAATGGAAATTTGCTTACAGACGGAATGTAAATAAACTAGCTAGGACGCTGGTAGCTTATCTATGAGAAGAGATGTGGTGGCTACAGGCCTCTAAACTGAGTTACAATGAACCTTGAGGGCCTATTTATTATTTAGAAACAATGGGAAACCATAAACATCAAAAACCTTAAACCTATGAGATGAAGCACCAAAACTATGGGCCCCGTTTGGGTAAATTGGTGTTTCAACTTCCCCGAGACATAACTTTTGCATACAATCTCCATTTTATGTGCACCATACCTCGTCATAAATATCTATCCAATGAATACAAATTTTTATATGAGAAACATCAGTCCATGAACCCATGCTACTCTCGGTTTTCCCAAAAAACGTCGTTTAGTGACTTAAAATGGCTCCAGAAGTTCAGGACCCAAAAAAATGCTAAAAATAGTAATTTGTGCCGAAACTGAAAAAATTAAAGAGACAATGGTGGGGCCCCAAGTGGAATAGGTGGGTTGCCACCAATATCCACCTAGATAAACCATACAAGGTCTTTCGATCAATGTCATTTGATGTCAACCTATTGCCGGAAGCGAGAAACCTATCATTGATGTAAGAAAGATTCAAGGCACTGAAAGGATGTTTCTAAGCCAACTTCCTAGATGATGAGCTGATGTTGACAAGAAGTGACTCATCGTAGGAGGTCATTGATGCATCCCCCATCAATGACATGAAATGGGAGTAATGATTTTAGAGACAAAATGTGACTCATAAAGCAATGTCAGGGACGGTGGTCATGAAATGAAGCTTTATGAGTATTGTGAAGGATGAGGAATAATTGGTGACTTCACTTGAACATATCTGCGACACTAAATGAATTGGAATCATTTGGCCCAAAACCGAAGTGATGGATAGTGTGATAAACCATAGGTATTAAAGACCATCAAGCTGATTACCCAACACAAAAATCACGAAGACGAAGTGAATAAGTGTCATTTTCAAGACTGACTTGCTCCCGTAAAGTGTTTTATCCCTTTCCAATTTTCCTGTCTTTTCTCACTAGTACCTCTTTATTTTTTGACACGCTTGAGGAGGATAAGATATGCTCGATGCATTGTTCCACCCTTTGCGTGAATCCATGGTTGTTTGATGCTCTAATGAGCCTAGTGAAGGTGAAACTCAATCTTGTCATGATGTAAAAGTCTGTCTCTATTTTATGCTTTAATGAGTCTAACGAAAGTGAAAAATCAGTCATTTTTCATGTTTAGAGAGTTTGAAAAAGGTATGAAAAGAAAACTCCACAAGTTTGTTTTCGTAAAATTGTCCCTCATATCCAAAAAAGAATAAAATAATACCTAAGAGAACCTCCTAGCCATGTTCGAATAGGGTTTTCCTTTTTCATAAACATAATCTATCTCATTGTGGAAAATGGTTAACTTATACTGAGTAGATGTCGTTTCAATTCCTTTTACGAGATCGAAAGGACAAGTGCTCAATAATCTTTTCATATTTTGGGAGTCTGAAAAGAGTTGAAAGAGAACTCCAGGGGGTTCCTTTTTTGTGTTGAACAAAACTCAAAAACGATATAAAATGTGCTTTGGGTTCATTTTTCGTGTTTAACAAAGCTCGAAAAAAGATAAAAAAAATTCTTTGTGGCCAAATTTCAATATAATTAATGAGTAGGAAAAGGAGAGAAATTGATGTTTTCATGTGTTTTACGAGCATGAAAGATAACAAAATAATCTCAATATTTTCATGGGTTTAACAAGTCTTGAAAAGAATAACGAAATGGACTAAATGTAGGTTTCATTTTTATACAAGCTTGAAACATAGAAAAATTTGTTGGGAAAAATACTGAGAGGGCAGGGAGGGGGTGTGAATCAGTATTTTGAACTCAAATTAATAAATTTAATTTTTCTTTTGCAGAATTCCCTACGCGGATTTTATGAACCGAACTTGCGTATACACCTGGATATGCTGAAAGAAACTAGCATATACTGATATGAATTTCTAGTTTAGAAAGCTCCTCAGAAACAGTCTTTTAAATCAAATTCATCAGTTATGCATCAGGTTAGATAATCAGTAAATATGTGCAGTAACAGTAGTATAAAACATCACACAAGTGGAACACACATGAACACCAATATTTAAGGTGGAAACCCAATTCGAGAGAAAACCACCATTGTTGTCGTCTCTGTCTTCAATATTTATTATATGGAAAACTATTTACAACAATATGCTAATGCAGACTCATATCATTATGCAGGCTTACACCTACAGAAGGCTACAACCTTCACTCATTTAAAAGCTGCTACTACAAGGGAGCTTCAATCCCCTAAACATAACACTAGCTTCTACTTGTAGGAATATTCTCCTTCCATACTGAAGGCTCCAACCATCAAACCCACTACATACCATGTTTCATCAATTTTCATACTGGATCAAATAGCTTCAACACAACCCTTAATTTACAATCATAAACTTTACCCAACACTTCAATTAGAACAGTGAAAACACTATGACTGGAACTTAAGAAATAACCCAGACTTCAGAATAGATATGCAGATACAAACTCAACCCTGAACAGTCATTGATTCAAATATAATACGCTACTTTGCTTCAGGGAAGTTGTGTACATACGCACTTTCCTGCACATCAACCAGGGTATGCTTCTGTGTATTTTATTCTTCAGAAAACCCTAACTGCCATACGTGCTTTTCATGAAGCGAACCCACGTATATATGCACTTTTGTTGAAACCAACTAGCGTATAGATCTGTAAAAAATAAATTTTGCAGAACAGACTAGATCTATAAAACTTACCCAGTTTTATTCATTTTCTTCAGCAGACTTGCGCTAGTTCTTCATCATTCCTTCAGTAGGTCATTCTAAAGATTCATCACCATCAGATCTAGAGATATTGAACCATCATTATATCCATGGGTGCATCATAGATCTATCAATTAAGAACATAGTTCATCCATGCAGATATTCCTTAGAGAAATTTATTTATCAACAACCCTTACACATGCACACTTAGCACTATGATCTTCTTCTCCTTATATAGATTTAGCTTTTACCAATACCATGAGTCAAAACCACTCAACTACTGATGGTAATCCTGGATGGAATAAATCGATAATACAATGCTCAATATTGTGGGCTAATACCATGGTAAATCCCCCTGGTATTGTAAATTTGGAGCACAAACAGGCATACGTAACTTGGGATGTATGTATTTGCATACATATGCGATTTGACCTTTAAAAACTCACATATACATTGTGACATATTATATTTATCATTTCTATGGCACTTGCTGGAATTCTTTTCTCTATCACATCTGAACTGATCTGTAGATACATCATTCTTACATCTTTAACAAATAGGTTTCTTATCATAGGTAACTCATCAAGTAGGTTTCCATCAAGGACAACTTCATCAAGTAGGTTGCCATCAAGGACAACACATTACATCATATTGCCAACAATCTCCCCCTTTGGACATGATGGAAAGCACGATGGTGTTAGATCACCACAACAGATAGATACATTAATCATAACAATTATTCATACACTATGATACTCTGCCCCTTTGAAATCAAGGGAAAAGGGTGGATCAAAACCAAAACAAGGTTTCTCTTCCCTTATAGAGAGATGAGCTCTGTAGATCTGAAGTGCACTGAATTTTCCATGCTCCCCCTAATTTCATGCTGAATCTTTAGACATATTTTTCAATGAAGTACATGACTCTATAACTCAACCAAGTATGACCATTCCTATCACCAAGGACTCATACTTACATCAATGATCCAACCAAGTGGAATTACAAATGTTGACTCAACTACCGAACTAAGTGGGTTTACAAATTTGAGCAAGTCCTTACATGATTGAATATAACAATTTACATCATAGATCTGAACATGACCTTTTCATCAAATGACTTTTTATAAACAAGACCAATGAATCTCAATTATGAGATCAGACCATAACCAAAACTTATTATGCCAACAATTCATCCTTTTCCATAGGACAAGTGCTCCCCCTTAGCTTGTGCACCCTAAACACTTTCAACAACAACACATCAAGGCATCTTCATAAAAATTGGAGAATGAAATAGAAATGTGAGAAATGGAACATCACCAGAGGTACCAAACAACACTACAACTATGTTGAGAAAGGCTGACCTAGAGAAATGTGCCAACAAAAACCCATATGTGGTTTTATGTAAATAAACTCATGTATATACGTGACTATCCTTTGTGAAATCCGCATATCCAATTTAATCTTCTGAATTTAAGCAGATCTGATCTTTTGAGTAGCAGAGACAACTCCCAGTTTTTGTCTGAGATATTTGAATGCTTCCCTAGGAAGAGATTTAGTAAATATATCAGCAACTTGGTCTTTGGAGGGAAAATATTCCAATTTCACTTTTTTTTTCAAGCACTTGTTCACGAAAGAAGTGATACTTGATAGGAATGTGCTTGGTCTTGGAATGCATAACCAGATTCTTTGAGATACTGATGGAACTTGTATTATCACACATAATGGATATGGGAGGTGAAAATTTGATTTGAATGTCTTGTAAAGTCTGCATCATCCAAAGAAGTTGTGTGAAGCATGATGCGACAGCCACATATTCTGCTTCTACTATAGATAAGGCAATAGAGATTTGCTTCTTGCTGAACCAAGATACTAATTGGGGCCCCGTATAGAATGCACCACCACTAGTGCTCTTCTGATCATCAACATTTCCAGCCCAATCTACATCTATGTAAGCATGAAGAGTGAGATCAACATTCTTTGGATACCATAGTCCAAAGTCTTGAGTTCCTTGTACATATTTGAATATTCTTTTGATAGCCTGAAGGTGAGACTCTTTTGGATTATCTTGGAATCGTCCAACAATCCCAACTACATGCATAATGTCTAGTCTTGTTCCTGTGAGATAAAGTAGACTTCCAATCATGGATCTATATTTTGGTTGATTCACCATGGAAGAATCATCATGAGAATTGAGGTTACACCTGGTTATCATTGGTGTACTTACAGGTTTGCAATCTTCCATCCCATACTTCTTCATAATTTTCTTAAGATATTTTTCTTGTGATAAGAATATACCATCTTTTGCTTGTTGCACTTGTAAGCAAAGAAAGAATGTTAGTTCCCCAAGTAATGACATTTCAAATTATTGTTGCATAATAGAAGAAAATTTTTGACTCATGGACTCTTCATTACTTCCAAAAATGATGTCATCAACATATACAACCACAATAAATAGTTTATCATTTTCAGTTTTTATGTATAAGTTGTTATCAACAGATCCTTTTGAAAAACCTTGTTGATGAAGATATTTGTCAAGATGATAATACCATGCCCTTGGAGCTTGTTTGAGACCATATAAAGCCTTTTTAAGAACTTACAAACAAGTTTTTCATCATTGCCCAAAATTAATCCTTTTGGTTGTTCTATATAAACTTCTTCTTCTAGATCACCATTGAGGAAAGCAGATTTAACATCTATTTGATAAACTTTGATTTGTTGAAAGCTTGAAAAAGCAAGAAACATTATGATGGCTTCAAGTCTAGCTACAGGAGAAAATGTTTCTTTAAAGTCTATACCTTCTTGTTGAGCATACCATTTACAAACAAGTGTAGCCTTGCTTCTAATAACATCTCCATTTTCATTTAACTTGTTCTTGAATATCCATTTTGTTCTAACAACATTTTTATTGTGAGGTCTTGGAACTAGTTCCCAAGTATGATTATTTTCAATTTGATCAAGTTATTCATTCATGGATTGAATCCAACATTCATCTTTGCTAGCCTGATTGACATTATGTTGTTCAATAGTGGATAAAAATGCTAGGTAGCTAGGAGACCCTACAAGAGTTCTTCTTTTTTGGACACCTGATCCCTTTTCTCCCAAAATTTGAGATTCTGGATGATTCTTTTGAACATACCTGGATGGAGCCTTTTCAGATAGATCTTTTTCTGCTGCTTCATTTGGTTCACCTTCTATATTATCTCTACTAGATGCAGGAAGATATACATCATCTTCATCTTCATTTGTTGTTTGAATTTCCCCTTTTGGAGCTGAGAGGAATTCATCAATTACAGTGTCAATGCATTCAAAAATCTTCCTATGTCTTTTATTGTAACATTTATATGCTTTACTTCTGGAAGAGTAGCCAAGAAATATTCCTTCATCTTCTCTAGGTTCAAACTTGCCAATCTTTTCATCATTGTTCTTGATAAAACATTTTCTTCCAAGAACTTTAAAATTATTTACAGTGGGAAGATTACCATACCAGAGCTCATATGGAGTTTTATCACTGTTTACATGAACATGTGCTTTGTTAAGGATATTCACCGTAGTATGTGCTCCTTCTCCCCAAAATGTGTCAAGTGTTCCTGAATCGTCAAGCATAGCCTAAGCCATTTGTTGAACTGTTATATTCATTCTTTATGCTACTCCACTTTGTTGTGGGGTACCAGCTACAAAAAACTATCTTTTTATGCCATGTTGTTCACAAAAATCAAAGAATTCATTTGATATACATTCACCTCAACGATTAGATCTAAGACACTTGATTTTTAGATCTAATTAATTTTCAACCAATGCTTTGAAGATCTAAAATTTTTCGAATGCTTCATCTTTATGCTTTAGCAACCCAATCCAACACATTCTAGAGAAATCATCAATAAGAAATATATAGTATTGTTCTCCATGGGGTGACCATTTTCTCATGGATCCACATATATCAGTATGAATGAGTTCAATAGGCTTACTTATTGATCCTTCCTTGGCATTAAATTGCACTTTGGTTTGCTTACCTAATTGGAAAGAGTTTCATATGGTACTTTCAAGCAGAGTAATATTGGGAAGATCATGAACAACTTTGATTCTACTAGATTTTTTGATTTGAGAGAAGCTCAAATTCCCCAATATTCTATTCCATAACTAATTTTCTGAAGATTTACCAAGTAGCATTGTTCTTTATAGCTTTTCAATACATACAAATTGCTTGGTGTTCTATTTCCTTTTATGATTGTTTTTCCTATGTCCAGATCACGTACCACACATTCTTTTGAGCTAAAGACAACTTCAGTTCCTTGATTGCACATTTGACTTACACTTAATAGGTTATGATTTAAGCCATCCACATACATAACATTGTTAGCTTTCACCTTTTATTTTAGAAAAACAGAACCTTTTCCCTTAATGACAGAAGGAGTATCATTTCCAAAGGTAACATTATTTTCTCTTTCTAGAGCATTGTATCAAGAATTTTATTTCTGTCACCTTTCATGTGTTTTGAGCATTCACTATCAATGTACCATTAATTTTCTTCTCCTTCTGCAAATAAAGCTATGCCATAGTTTTCAACCTGTAATTCCTTCTTCATGACTAAAGTTATTGCAATAATAACATTCAATTTCATTTTGAAGAGGAGAAAAGTTGTTATATGTATTCTTCTTTATTCCAATATGAATTATTTTCTTTCTTTATTCTCTAGTCATGATGGTTTTCTATGCAATACATTGAACAAATTTATGACCAAAATTATGACATGAGAAACATTGTCCATAGAAGATGAACTTTCTGCAATCATTGAATCTTCTATTTGTGTTTACCTGTTGGTTGGTATTTCTATGAAAGGTATTAATATTAGTGTTTTTTGTATTGAGGTGGTCATGCTTTACTTGTAAAGTTTCTTTGTTTCCTTGCTGAGTGGCAGAATGCTGCAGGCTGGCTGTAGCTATTTTTAGATAGTTTGGTGCTGAAGACTAAGAAGATTCTCCGACATATCCAAGACCTGTCCAATTTCTCATTGTCTTTCTCCTTTTCTTCAAGCTGATTTTTTATAGTTTCTATGGATATTTTGCTTTCTTCCAAACATATTTTGAGCTGATTGATTTCTTCAAGAAAAACATTGTCTTCTAGTGCATCCATAAAAGTATCCTTTTCTTCTCTAGACTCTTTTTCAAATGCCATGAAAATTCTAAGATCTTGATCAGATTCTTCCTCACTATTTGATAACCCATCACTATCTTCATGATTATAATAACTTTTTCTATTGCTAAATCGATTCTTATTTCTTCTTGCTACTTCTTTTCCTTTTTCATGTGTTTCTTTATGATGACACTTAGAAGCATAATGACCAAATCTTCCACAAGAAAAAATTTTGAAAGGAATCTTACCTCTGAACCTTCTAGTGCCAAGTTGGAGCTTATTTACAGAATTTACCTCATCCTCTTATAAAATATACCCTAGTCCTTCTGTTTCTTGTACTTCTTTTCCTTTTGTAGAGGCTCTAAAGACAACTTCTTTGACTTCAAAAAGTCCTCCTTTTCTCATTTCACATGCAGTTAGAATCCCATGAAGTTGGACAATAGTCAGACTTTGAAAATCCTGTTTGTCTTCAATAGCAAACACTTTTGACTCAAATTTTGAAGTTAGAGATCTTAAAACTTTTTCAACCAGAGTATTGTCATTTATGGTTTCATCCAAGTTTCTCATACAATTTACAATATCATCTAGACTTAAAAATAAACTGGAAATGATCTCATCATTATGCATCCTTAGATTTTCATATTGAATTCTAAGAGCTTTGAGTTTAGTGCTTTTTACCTTTGTATCACCTTCATATCTTAGAATTACTTTGTCCCATATTTTCTTTACCGTATTCAACTGCATGACCTTGACAAATTCTAATTCAGTTAGACTCCCCAATAGTGCATTGACCACCTTTGCATTTGTTTCATAGGTCTTTCTTGTCATTGCATCTATTGGAAGTGAGGCTGGATATTGATAACCTCCTTCAACAATTGCCAATACATCTACTCAAAGAGACTGAAGATAGAATCTTGTTCATGTTTTCCAGAAGATTAGATTGTTTCTGTTGAAAAGTGGAGGCCTGATAGATGTTGTCCCATCTTGATTGCTCATCTTGGCTGATCTTCCTTCTAGCAGTTAAGTTTCTTCAAAACGACCTGCTCTGATACCAATTGTTGGGAAAAATACTAAGAGCAGGGGGGGCGGGGGGGGGGGGGGGGTTGAATCATTATTTTGAACTCAAATTAGTAAATTAAAATTGTCTTTTGCAGAATTCCATACGCAGCTTTTATGAACTAAACTCGCGTATACACATGGATATGCTGAAAGAAACTAGCGTATACTGATATAAATTTCCAGTTTAGAAAACTCCTCAGAAAAAATCTTTTAAATCAGATTCATCAGTTATGCATCAATTTAGATAATCAGTAAATATGTGTAGTAACAATAGTATAAAACATCACACAAGTGGAACAGACATGAACACCAATGTTTAAGGTGGAAACCCAATTCGGGAGAAAACCACTACTGCTTTCGTCTTTGTCTTAAATATTTATTATATGGAAAACTGTTTACAACAATGTACAGATGTAGACTCATATCAGTAAGAAAGCTTCTACCTGGAAAAGGCTGCAACCTTCACTTGTTTACTAGTTGCTACTGGAAGGGAGCTTCAACCCCCTGAACATAACACTAGCTTCTACTGGTAGTAATCTTTTACTTCCATACTAAAGGCTTCAACCCTCAGACCCACTACAGACCATGTTTCATCAATTTTCATACTCGATCAAATAGCTTCAACACAACCATTTATCTACAATCATAAACTTTGCCCAACACTTCAACTAAAACAGTGAAAACATTGTGACCAGAACTTCAGAAATAACCCAGACTTCAAAATAGATATGCAGATACAAACTCAACCATAAACAGTCATTGATTCAAGTAGCATATGCTACTTTTATTCACTGAAGCCGCATACATAATCACTTTCCTGCACATCAAACCGTGCATAATTCTGTGTATTTTATTCTTCAGAAAGCCCTAACTTCCATACGTGCTTTTCATGAACAAACCCGCGTATATACACGATTTTGTTGAAACCAACTAGTGTATAGATCTTTAAAAAATAAATTTTGCAGAACAGACCAGATCTATAAAACTTACCTAGATTTATTCATTTCCTTCAGCAAACTTGCGTGAGTTCTTCATCAATCCTTCAGTAGGTCATTCTAGAGATTCATCATCATCAAATCTAGAGATCTTGAACCATCATTATATCCATGGGTGCATCATAGATCTATCAATTAAGAATAGAGTTCATCCATGCAAATATTCCTTAGATAAAATTATTCATCAACAACCCTTACACATGCACACCTAGCACTATGATCTTCTTCTCCTTATATAGATTTATCTTTTACCAATACCATGAGTCAAAAATGCTCAACTACTAATGGTAATCCTAGACAGAATCAAATAGATAATACAACGCTCAATACTGTGGGACAATACCATGGTAAGGTCCCCTGGTATTATAAATTCAGAGCACAAATAGGAATACGTGACTTGGGACATACGTATCTGTGTACATATGCGACTTGACCTTTACAAAATCACTTATACATTGTGACATATTATATTTATCATTTCTCTGGCACTTGCTGGAGTTATTTTCTCTATCACATCTGAACTGATCTGTAGATACATCATTCTTACATCTTTAACAAATAGGTTGCTTATCATAGGCAACTCATCAAGTAGATTTCCATCAAGGACAACTTCATCAAGTTGGTTGCCATCAAGGACAACACATTACATCATATTGCCAACAAAATTATGCTTCAAAGTAGTTTCATTTTTACACAAGATTGAAATAGAGAAAATTGTGCTCGAAATCGGTTTGAATACTGCCTGTAAGAGCACATGCCCCAAAATATTCATTTCATACACCTAAGTAGAGCACTGGTTACTAATAGTTGGATGGAATAAAGTTTAATTTAAGAGATCATATGAAAAATTGGATTTAATTAGTCAAGGATTTGTTTCACTTTTTAAAGGAGCTTGGCACATGAAAAGAAATATGCTCATGACCTGATTCATTTTTTAATGAGGTTGACACAGTAAAATAACTATCCTCGTGACCTAATTCATTTTTTAATGAGTTTTACATAGTAAAATAATTATCCTCATTACCTGATTCATTTTTTAACGAGGTTGAAACTGTAAAATAACTATCCTCATGACCTGATTCATTTTTTAACGAGGTTGACATAGTAAAATAATTGTCCTCATGAAATGATTAATTTTTTAACGAGGTTGAAATAGTAAAAGTGTTGGGTATGTGTTATATTCTTTCCACGACTAGGCCAACATGCTGTATGTTGTGCCGGGTGCAACAGGGGGGTCACAGGGGGGGCGGCAGCACCCCGACAAATTTTTTTTTGGTGTGTGGACCCACTCATAGGCAGACCCACCCATGTTTTGTGCATGATTTTGCACATGGTTTTGGGGTACGATGGTTTTCGGCCCCTGGTATTTTGTAGATCAGGTCAAGGGAACTATGGTTATGTTCTAATCCAATGTTAATGGATTGGGGTTTATGTATGCTTCGGCATGTATATATATGTGTTGTAACACTAAAATGAATATAATGAAAAATCAAGCTGGTCATCCCAATTTTGGATCCAGGGGAAAATCTTTGTGTTTATCTATTTTATGTTTTATGCTCTCGCTATTGTTTATTTTCTGTTATAAGATTCTTGTGTAGATAATTTATGTTCAGGGTTAAAACCTACATTTGGTATCAGAGTTGTTTTGGCTTCAAGGGGATGCCTTTGCTACTGAGGGTTTTTTACTCGGGCCTGAGGTAGACCCTATTCAGTGGGAGATCTGCGGGATTGATTCTTGCGGTGAAAGAAGATGGCAAGTGGCGGAAAGATAGAGATCGAGAAATTTAATGGTCAGAGTTTTGAGTTGTGGAAGCTCAAGATGGAGGATCTACTAGTGGATAAAGATCAGTGGATCGTGGTAGATCCAGGTACTAAGCCAATGGAAATGTCAGATGAATACTGGAAGAAACTGGATCGGAAGGCTAAGAGCATAATACGGTTGTGTGTCTCAGATTCAGTATTGTTGAATGTATCTGGGGAAGCTACAACGTCAAATTTGTGGGAAAAAATTGGGACTCTTTATCAATCTAAGTCTCTAGCGAATAAGTTGTTCTTACGGAAAACGTTGTATAACCTGAGGATGAAGGATGGAGACTCGGTGACAGAGCATCTGAACGCCTTCAATATTGTGGTAAGTCAACTATCATCTTTTGATATTAAAATCTCAGATGAAGATATGTGCATCATTTTTTTGTGTTCTTTATCACACTCGTGGGACAGTCTGGTTATTGCAATAGGTAGCAAAACAACTACCTTGAATTTTGATGACATTGTATCAGCCTTGCTGTTGGAGGAAATGAGACGAAGAAATAGGGAGGGTCAAAATGGAGATACCTTATCTGTATGAGGAAGGTCCCAAAACAGAAACAAGAATAAGGTTTCGAGTGGGAGATCTAAATCTATAGGGAGATCTAAATCTCCTGGAAATTTTGTAAAGGTGTGTTGGAAATGCGGAAAGGAAGGACACTACAAAAAGGACTCCAGATCTAAATCTCCTAAGAAAGGAAAGGGATTTGATGATGCTCCTTCTGCAGAGGCAAAAACCACCTCGAATGAAGGTGGGGATGTGTATTTGGCTTCTTCTTCAAATACACTCGTAGATCACGAGTCATGGTTGATTGACTCGAGTGCATCCTTTCACTTCACTCCCCATAGGGAGTGGTTCTGCGAGTATGAGAAATATGATGGCGACGATGTATTCCTAGGGGATGACAGGAAGGCCAGAATCGTCGGACATGGAAAAGTCAAGCTAAAGCTGCAAGGTGGAAGGATTAGAACACTTCTTGGTGTTCTTCATATTCCTGCATTGGCCAGAAATATGATTTTTGTAAGCAAGATGGATGATGCAGGTGTAAAAATAGTGTTTGAGAAAGATACCTGCAATATTGTTCAGGGAGCACTGGTATTAATGTGGGGAGTTCGAACTAGAACTCTGCACAAGCTACAAGGTAGCACTGTCATTGATGGGTGTAACAGTTATGTGGTTCCTGAAAGTGGAGCGGAAAGCCTAGATGTCTCTGGAGAAAAGACCATGCTATTGCATAAAAGGCTTGGACATATTAGAGAAAAGGGCCTTCAGATACTACATAGAAATGGTATGGTAGAAGGTATGTCTAATCGTTCTCTGGATTTCAATTTATGTGAACATTGTGTATATGGGAAGCAGAATCGGGTGATTTTTCCTTCTGGTGCTAAGAGGAAGAACATGATATTATAACTTGTGCACAGTGACATGTTTGGATCTGTGTCAGTTCCATCACTGGGAAAGTCTGTGTACTATGTTTCATTCATAGATGAATTCTCAAGGAATACATGGATATATTTCTTGAGGAAGAAATATAAAGTCTTTCACAAATTTAAATAATTTGAGGCTCTGGTGGAAAACTAGACAGAGAAGAAGATAAAGGTGCTAAGGACAGATAATGGTGGGGAGTTCTGCAAGAAGGAATTTGAAGAGTTATGTAAGAAGTGTGGTGTAGCACAACAGAAGACTACTACATGCACACCTCAACAAAATGGATTTGCAGAAATAATGAGCAGAATGCTGATGGAAAAAGCAAGAAGCATGCTCAGTGATACCGGGTTAGGACAAGAATTATGGGTAGAGGCAGTGGAGACTGCATGTTACTTAGTCAACAGATCACCTTCATCAGCGTTGGAGGATAAGACTCCACATGAGGTATGGAATGGTAAGAAACCCTCTCTTTCACATCTAAGGGTATTTGGATGTGATGCATATGCACATGTTCCAAAGGAGAAAAGGACCAAGTTGGATAATAAATTTGAAAGGTGAATGTTTATTGGGTATAAGGATGGTTTAAAGGGTTACAAAATTTGGAACCCAGAAACAAGGAAGGTTGTGTACAACTGACATGTGGTGTTTAGAGAGGTGAAAGATGTTGTTACGCATGAAGTCCTACCGAAGGAACCTGAGAATATAGAGCTTGAGCTAAAGGAGGATGAATCAGACTCTACAACAAAAGAAGAATCAGAAGAGCAAGAGCCACAAACTCCAGTTGTGAGAATATTAGTTGGGGGAAAGAAGGCAACCAGAAAGGTATAGTCCATCTGCTTTCTGTTCAATTTTTTCTTTAACTATAACTGATGATGATCCCAGAACTGTTAGGGAGGAAGTAGATTCAGAGGATGGAAAACTCTAGAAGGAGGCCATGGTTGATGAAATGGCATCATTGCATAAAAATGAGGCATGGGATTTGGTAGAGTTGTCGGATGGAAGGAATCCCATCGGGAGAAAATGGGTGTTTAAGAAGAAGATCAATGTAGAAGGCAAGGTGGAGAAATACAAAGCTCGGTTCGTAGCAAAAGGTTATTCCCAGGTGCCGGGAATTGATTTTGGTAATATTTTTTCTCCTGTTGCCAAAGTTCTATTAGATTACTTTCATTTGTTGCTGCTGTATTTGATTTTGAGATAGAACAGATGGATGTGAAGACAAAATTTCTTCAAGGGGATATAGAAGAGGATATCTACATGAAGCAACCTGAAGGCTTTATGGTGAAGGGTAAGAAAGAACTGGTATGCAGGTTGAAGAAGTCTTTATATGGGTTAAAATAGTCACCAAGGATGTGGTATCAGAAATTTGATACCTATATACGGGGACTTGGATTCACTAGAAGCAAGGAGGATCACTGTGTTTATTTTAAATTAATTGGTGACCATGTTATTTGTTTGGTCTTGTATGTGGATGATATGTTGTTGATTGGAAATGACAAAGAAATTATCTAATATTTGAATGCCCAACTGTTCTCCAAATTCGACATGAAGGATCTTGGTGCTACAAAATATATTTTGGGCATGGAAATTAAGAGATATTGGGCAAAGAGGAAGCTCTGGTTAAACCAGAGGAAGTATGTCAAAAATATATTCCAGAGGTTCAATATGCAGGATAGTAAACCGGTGAATGTTTCTATTCATGTAGGTGTAAAGTTGTCTGCTGAACAGTGTCCCAAGACACAAGAAGAAGAGAAGGATATGTCCTGTGTTCCATATGCAAGTGTAGTGGGTAGCCTGATGTATGCAATGATTTGTACTAGACCAGACATTGCACATGCATTGGGCGTATTAAGAAAGTTTACGTCAAACCCAGGGAAGGAGCATTGGACAACAGTGAAGTGGGTTTTCAGGTATTTACGTGGCACTAGTGATTATGGTTTTTGCTACCAGGGAAGACCACGATTAGAAAGAATGTTGGACATTTGTGGTTTTTTTTATGTAGACTGGGTAGGAGATTTGGACCAAAGAAGATCTACAAGTAGGTATGTGTTTAGCCTATTTGGAGGTGCAGTCAGTTGGATGAGTAAAAGACAGTCTGTAGTGGCTCTTTCAACTACAGAGGTAAAATACATGGTAGCCACTCATGCAAGAAAGGAGGCAGTTTGGTTGGAGAGATTGTGTTCAAGTATGGGGTTGGTACAACAAGCTATAAGGATAGACTCTGATAGCCAAAGTGCAATTTTCTTGGCTAAGAACCCTACTTATCATTCAAATAAAAAGCACATTGATGTTCAATATCACTTTTTTAGAGATATGGTTGAGGTTAAAAGGGTGTTGCTGGTAAAGGTGGACACTTTGAAGAATGTTGCAGATGCATTGACGAAGTCTGTGAGCACTCAAAAGTTCTCTTGGTGTAGAGAAAAAATGGGTGTTGAATAATTGGCCCAATGAATAAGCTCTCATGTGGCCCCCTGCGGAAAGAAAACAACAAGTGGGAAAATGTTGGGTATGTGTTATATTATTTCCACGACTAGCCTCACGTGCTGTACGTTGCGCCGAGCGTAGCAGGGGGGTCATAGGGGGGGTGGCAGTGCCCCGGATTTTTTTTTTTGGTGTGCGGACCCACTCATAGGTGGACCCACCGATGTTTTTTGCATGACTTTGGACATGGTTTTGGGGTACGATGGTTTTTGGCCCCTGGTATTTTGTAGATCCGGTCAAGGGAACTATGGTTATGTTCTAATCCAAGGTTAATGGATTGGGGTTTATGTATGCTTTGGCATGTATATATATGTGTTGTAACATTAAAAGGAATATAATAAAAAATCAAGCAGGTCGTCCTGATTTGGGATCCAGGGGAAAATCTTTGTGTTTATCTGTTTTATGTTTTATGCTCTCGCTACTGTTTATTTTCTCCTATAATATTTGTGTGCATATAATTTCTGTTCAGGGTTAAAACATAGAAAAAGAACTATCTCAATATAAATTCACCCAAACCATCTATTTTGGAATCATTTGGAATCTTCCTTAAGTTAGATGAAGTGGAAGATATCATATTGCAGGTCTCTATATTTTTTATTTATGCTAACGTCCCATACGACGGTAATGAAAATGTGCCAATTAGGGAAGGGTCCTTAAAGAGTCCTACACCAATGTTCTGAAGAGAAGGTGGGGGTTAGTGAACAAATGGAACGCTTCCAATTTCATGGGAACCAGAGGTGAGGAAAGAGAGTTGATCAATGGTTGTGATACTTCCTTTATGGGGGAAAGATGATCATACTAAAGTAAGTAGATACTCAATGGGTTCGTCAATAACCTCAACTTCAATAGTAACTAACTCCCCCCCTAGTTCAACATGCAGGTTACTAAGAATTCCACAAGGCTTATATGTATGACCATCAAAGGCTTTCAACGTCATAAGTGATTGTGACAAAGTCCATGAGCCAAGTGACTTATAGCAACTCATAGACATGATACAATTAGACAAGCCTTCATCAATGATAGTTTGACGAATGAGGTGACTTGGTACATGTACTTCAATCAAGAATTCCATTTGCGTTGGTAATTGTGACACATAGCCCACGTGATTAAATACTATAAGATTTGAATCCCTTGGATTGATTCCACCAATTGTAGACAAAAAAGCCTACTTTTGGGAGGCTAAATTTTGAAGATCCTTGAGAGTTGACATAGCAGAAGGTGACTGAGCCAAATCTTCTACTAGATTATAATTTTGAGCTACACAAGCTCGAGGGTTGAATGTCGATTTATGAACTACTCCCTTTGGCAGATTTATTGTTAACTCTAGAATGATAAGCGATGGAGTCGAGTTAGATGAGTTCAAAGTCGAAGTGGTAGGCTGATTTGTAGCCTAACCATTCAATGAAAACAATGGATTACTATAATATTTACTTCGAGTCGACACCAAAAAATCATTTTTTGGCTTAGTGGTGGATAACATAAGCACTTGTGTACTAGAGGCACGATCCATAGGAACCATATGTGTTTCTGAGTTCAGAAAATGATTTTTCAACACTGTAGATGTTGCAGAAGTCTTAAGAAGCTTTGGGACTTCCGAGAAGTGAGGAAAATCTCACGTAAAATACTCCTCATTCCATATCAAGCAAGGGTAATGAGGTTTCTGAAAAGAACCAGATGAATCAGATGATTTTTCCTGCGGGGGTGAATCTGATTTCTTCTTATCTTTCCCCTTCTTCCTATTTCCATGTTGCTTGACACTTTTTCCTTTGTCACATGACATGGATTGTATTTCTGAATAATATACAGGATCATATGCAATAGTATTTTGGTTTGAAACAACAAGTGTAGAACCAGATGGTCGACTTGCTGCCGGAGCAATAGAAGAACCAATCACAACCTTGCTGGCATGAATGTCCTGACAAAATGGAGCAGGAGGAATATTAAAATTTGGTCACATTGCATTTGTAATATTTTTATAGATTGTTCCAAACTGAGTGTAAACCAAATCTAGATATTGGCCATGAGAAATTACTTTCTCTTCAGTGACAACATCACGTTTGGCCACATCCTTAGTGAATGATGGAAACAAGGACTTTATAAACCACTCAGCTAAAAGCTGGCTGGGAACAAATATTTTAACCATTCTATGAATATGATGCCACTCAGCTATATGATCCCATATTTGAGTAGTAGTGGTATGTTTAAATATGGTCAAAAATTTTGTTCCAGTTTCATATATGATGGGTAAATAGAAGTGGGTTAGAAAAGTAATGGCTAAAGGTGTAAATTTATCGAACAAAACTCATGGTAATTCAATGTACCACTTCGCTTCCGAGCCAGTAAGCTTTCATCGAAAAATACACAATCTAATAGAATCATCATTTAAGGAATTAGATGAACACCATAGATGATAAGTCATGACAGGTGTAGAGGATTCTTCTCAATAATTTCCATTGAATTGTGGAATGTTTAAGGGTAATTTCTGAGGAATTACCAACCACCAATGTAAATAATGAATGGGATCGTTGGTGAGATGATCTAAATCAAGTAATTCTAATGTTGTGACAAATGGAAATAGTTGATTAAGGTGAGGTTGAGATTAACCAGGATAAGATGGAATTTCCTGGGAAATATGTCGTTGCATACAAACAAATGGATTCTGTTGTTGTTAACCCACATAGGTGTAAGATTATTGACCATGATCTAGATAAGACTGATATTTAGGGAATGGTTGTTGTGGCTACCATGGGATCTGATAAAATGGCTGTCCGTGAGGATAATTCAGACTCGGTTGTTAATAGACAGGGCCAGTAGAAGCCTATGAGAAAGGTAAACTATCTTATGGTTGTGTAATTCCCAATACAGATAGTTGTTGAATACCAACCTCGGAAGAAAGAGTCTTTAGTACCAAAACTTGAGGTTTAGGGGTTGAAGGACCCACTTGAGCAGACTGACCAACATCCATAGAAGAAATAACATGTGTAGTAGGCACATATGCAACAGGTTGAACTGGTTGATATTGATACACAAACGTTTGCGGTTGAACATGAAATTAGGATGCCATTGACAAACACACATTTGAGCATGTATTTGACCTAAAAACGATGGAGTACTACCATATGGACTGCACATATAGGAACCCATAGCATATGGAGTATAAGGATATTCAATATACCAACTTTCATATGATGGGTATACAACAGATACTGGATAAGATGAACAATAATTGAATGGATCAGCTTGATATTGAGTTGATGATGTCAATAAAGGATTAGGTGGTTAAATACTCATAAGATATGAACCAAGTAAAATTGTAGATGATGACATGGGTGAATTAAATGGACTAGAGGGGACACCAAAGTAGGTTCCATTTAAATCTTGGTAACCTAATGGGACAGATGGACCACCATAAACATGAGACTTGGGTGTTGTTGAAAACATTCAAGATGAAGTAACAATAGATGTTGTCACAGCTATAACAGATGGTACACTATGGGATATTGCCTCTACCATGGGTAAATAATTGACAAAATACTCTAAAGAATCTATGGGAAATTGAGAGTGAAAAGGATCAGGAGGAGCATAGTAGGTCATGATGAAAATACTAATACAAATGAAGCCCCAACCCAAAATGAGTGGGAGTTGAAGGGGTTTTCTCTTCCTGAAGTTCTTCCTCTATGAAAACCAAACCAAGTGGAATACTTTATCGTGAGGCCCGAGATAAATTTTAGGTGATAAAATCTATGGTAAAGAGGAAGACTCTACAGTTACAGATCATTGAGGATTAGATGGTTGCACCAGAAAAAATTATTTTTGTTCAACTTTTATCAAATCGCCAGATTCCTAAGGATGAAGAAGGAATCCCAATAGAGTTATTCGAAAAGAAAACCTTTTAACTTGCTAGCTAGCCCTATCAAGTTGGAGAGGTCTCTCTCAACAAAACATAGCCTAGGAGGCTGAAGGGATTAGGATTTTAGGCTAGTGTGAGTTTCAGGGGTTTTGATAATGAATTTTGGTCGCGCTGCTGGATGAAAGTATGGTCAAGTGATCTAGGTCAGGGAAAGTGAGATAGGGTTGTATATATTCAATGGGGTAAGGTAGGCATAAGGCTTAAAACTTTAATATGATTTTGATGAGATGGTTTTAAGGCTGATGGGGAGCTAGGAAGAGCATGTGAGATGTATTCTTCCTAAAAATAAGAAAATTGACAAATTATGATAACTTTCCCTAAACAAAGAATGAGAAAGCATGTATTCTTCCTATCAACTTGAAAGATATCGTAGAATGAAGATGTAATTAAAATGAATAAAACACATTCTAACATATGAAACTTGAAGAAAAATAATGATAAACATCATACCACATGTATCCCCAAAAATAGTTGCAACTCTTCTTTATTAATTGGCCAAAATGAGTACAATAGTCCTTGATTAATAAGCTATCATCCAAATTGATTTTAACCCTTTCTAAGAGTGAAGAAAGGGACTAAATAGACACAAAAAAAACATTCACTTATCCTCAGGGGTCGAATCAATGAGGTGAGGAACAGATCCAGAAAAACCTGAACTGAAAGCTAGATTATAGGGAGCTCTAAGTGATTCCTCCCTAATTACATTCAAACTGATTCATTTGAAATTGATCAGTACATTTACCTATGAATCTACCCCTAGGTAACTTATCGAAATAATATTTAAATTTAAACTGCTCAATTACATAAGTGAAATAATTATTTCAAAGACAAAGTCAAAATTACAATGAAATTTGACAAAAAATAGCAAATGGTCAAGTGTGCCATTTTTCAATCAAGTGCGCTTTCGCTATGTGAAGTGTGCCCTCCTTGTTCAAGGCTTATTTTGAATTACTTGTAGGTATCCAAATTGGCTCCAAGATAGCTTATTGGGAAGCCCTTCAACTCTAGTTTCTGTATCTCCCTTCATTTTTCGAAATTAAGGTCAGTTGCTGCCTCAAAACTTCCATCTCCTAGACTGCTCTATGCTTAGTTCCTTGGCCAAAATAGGGGCAGAAACATTATTTTAAGGGTGTTTTTTTCCCTTTTCAGTGACTATTTTGTCTCAAAAACCTTAGAAAAATTATAGGGTGCATGTGTTAATAATTATGAATCCAATGGTGGTATCTTTTTGGCCATTGGATGCCTCAAAAAAGTGCGCAGTGCCTGGGGCACTATGCACGTGACCAATTTGCTGATATTACGCTATCCATGAAAACAAAAATACACAGATTTTGCAAAAGTGACAAAAAATGCTTCAAAATTGGTGAAGTGGTTGATGATGTTGTGGCTATACTTAAAGTGAAGCCTCTATAATTGATGCAACCCTAAGGCTGCAAATAACCAAAGATGCAGGGTTAGCAGAATTATCCCCACACTACCCACATTATCATTATTGATTCAATCCTATTCCAAATTTAGACATCCCTATGGGTTATCCCAAATATCTCCTTCTTCTTTCTTCAGACTTTTAATTCACCAACATAACCCACTTTATAAACATTAAAATTTTATACACATGTAGAAGCTTATTCTAAAAGTGGTGCTTTGGCTCTAAAGCTCATACATAAAATTTACCTTTAAATAATGGCCCACTTCTTTACACAAATCTGCTGACCTCTGGGTCATGGGCCCACATGTGTTCGGAAGCACTCAACAACAGTCGCTTTATCGCTAATTTAAAAAAAATCTCAATTGCTCCCAAACAACATGATACATGCGAAACTATAGTTCCAGGGTCCCACAACATGGTTACCAATCAAAAGTGCATCGCACATCTCAACTTATACAACTTAACTCCTACAATTTCAAAATTCACACTTTTTAATGTTTACCCATAACTATACTACTTATCATATGCAATATATGATCACATCACATCACATCCACCATAATTTACTGCACGATGCATTAATGCTAAGATCTAAACCCACTGATGTGCGATATGCACCGGATCACTAGTTTGACACGTGGCTCTTCCATTTATCACATCACAAGTTATTTTGTTTAACTCGCGAAGTCTGTAACACATAAACTCAATAATGACCGATTTACGATGTGCGGTTGTATCCTCCACTGAAACATGTCCACTTCGCAACTTTCCAAAATTTACTTTGTGATGTAATATCTATTGTTTAATCCTAAACCTCAATCTTGCGATTTGATCCTTACCATCCGATCGTCTCCTTCGGAATATTTCTAAGTGTTCTGTCTTAGTCGATTTCTTTGCTCTCTACTATCGTTGCTCTGTAACTCTGTTTCCTCTATGCTACTCCTCCTGAGATTTCTTCTTGTGTGTTATTCACTCTAACTTGGGATTATAACGCTTGCCTCATGCCACTTATTCACTATTTCAATCCATAATACATACCACCGTTCTATATTACTTCTCTGAATCCATAATTCATGATTTTTTTCTTCCTCGACCTGTACACACATCCACTATCTCTAGACTATAATCACACAGATTCTACCCAACCATTAGGTCCTTTATCACTCAGAAAGACGTATACACTTAGTTTTAATTCATTCACCATGGTTTATCACACATAAATCATAACTTCTCAGTTACGGATCACTCAGCACGTAAAAGGAATGAAACACAGTTACAATGAATTTGGTTTCCTCATTAATTAAATAAATTTATAGATAAAAATAAAAATATAGTTTACAATCTAGCATTGGCCTAATGTGCCTTTACATGGCCCTTTTTCTCTTCTTCTCTTTGTATGGCCATAAGCTTACAATTAAGTTTTTCTCTCTAAGAACATATCTCTCATTTTTTCCCTCCTTGTACCTTTGAGGATTGAGAAATATATATAAATGGTTTTGTAATAAATTCTGGTTTAGATCCTCAATTAATCCCTAAAATCTGTTCATTACCCCTTGAGGATCTCAACATTCAACTAAATCCTAAGGATCGTCTTCAGATTCGTAAAATCATGAACTACTTTCTAACCTAAGATTTAAAATATTTCATAATATCTCAATCCACACTCATCACTCATCAATCACTCATGTTCTCCTACATTCAAGAACATTTACGAATGTGCTTCTCAATATTTAATTAAATCTTATTCTAAATGTCTCATATAAAATCACTCAAAACATTGAAAATTATATTAATTAAATAATTAGTAAAGCAACTCTTTTGAAAAACATAAGACCCCCTAGATTCTACTAAATGTGCAAATTTTTCGGAACCATGATGATCATGCATCAGACTCCCAAAGTAGAAAATAATCATGATCTCCAGATCATATATCTTTAATAGTTGTCCTCCTGGATCCCAGACTTTTTTATGTAATACGTCTTTGGTTATTGTTGGTGTTTTTTATGGTTGTTCTCTAGGTCTCCATACTCTATGTTGCATTTCCACATTGGCTATATTCTCACAATGTGCTACTATCCTTCTCTTGTTGCTATTGCTTTGCTTCCTAGCTGTTGTTTTCCTCTCAGACACCTTCATCGTCAAATTTCTTATTCTTTCAATCTCCATGTCTAGTTTATCTTCTGGCTGGTACTCACTCTGCTAATTGTTGCTGCACTCTATCCATTCATCTTAAAACTGTTGTTTGTTACATTCTCTTTGAAGTTGTTGGATTCTTACTACCACCCTTACATCCTTACCCTCTTGTTGCTTCTGAAATTTTGTCTCATCTCCAAACAATATTTGTTCAATACCTTTGATAAAAATATCATCAATATGCTACACATCTTCAGGATCCTTGATATGAATTAGTGTTGTAGATCTTTCTATAGACATTGTTGAAAATATTTCTTTGAACATTTCTACCTCACAAACTTCTTGAATATCTTTTAATATATCTCCCTCTGCAACATCCCTCTTCTGTTAACTACCTCCAAATTTACTTTCAAAAAGTAATCTTTCTTCTGACTTTTGGACTGCATTAACATTTTCTTCCTCTGCTATAGAGCCTTTGCACTCTTCATCATGTCTTTTCTTCTCTACTAGTGCTTTCAACTAATTATCTAATACCTCCAATTCTTTCTCCCATTTACTAACCAATTTTACATGTTATTTTCCTTCGATATCTTCATAATATTACATAGTCTTATCCTCCATCTTTATGATAGTTTACAGTGACTGTCTATCACTTGAAAAATCGTTAAAAACTCGAATCACACAGAAATTTTCAATTGTAAAACAATAATACTCAGTTTTCTTATTTGATGATTCATCAATTCCTTTTATTGTTCCAAGTCTTCTACATGACACATAAAATCTTCAATGGACTTCATCTCAACTTCCTCGAGCACTTCACTTGATTGCTTGATATCATTCTCCCCTTATTATTTCTTTTGGTCATCATTGTGAGCAAAACTTCCTCTATTTTCAAATTTAACATTATGCTGAAAAAAATACCTCCTCTAAACTGTTTATGATATTCCATATAAGATCTAACTATCTCAAAACTCAAATGTTGTATATCTTCTTTATCGTCTTTGACATCACCTGAAAACATCCACAAATTATTAATTTCAAAATCATTAGACTCAATTACCTCAACAAATGTTTCAGACATCACTGCTCCATCTTCAAGTTCAAAAGGAACTTGTTTATCTCCAGCAACTTTGTCTTACTGTAGTTCAATTCCTTCGAGCTTCTCTATCCTCAATTGAACATAATATTCTAAAGCTTCTTTGACTTTTCTATTACATGCACATTCACCTGATTCTTTCTCTTCTCTTATAGCCTATGTCATTTCACTTTCTTTCCCATAGTCCAACCATATCTCTGGTCTACCTCATTTCTCTGCAACATATCTGTCAATAATGTCAGTTGGAAATTTATCTCAGCTTTCTCCCTCTCATATTTTGCATCACTTATCTGTCCCCATATGCCATTTTCTTTGGGATCTTCTTTCTTCACTTTGCAGTTGCTTCTCAAACCTCTGCTATGACTATCGATAGTCATATTATTCTTCATCTTCATGAGCTCCTCACTCACTATGATTTGTACTAAAGCCTCTACAATAGTATTTCCTCCCTACTATATTTACCTCATTAATATTTCCTCTATACTTGGTCACTTGTCCCCTCTTTGGAACTTTCCTTGAGAATTTATCTGCTTCTTCTAGCCTTCAACTCATCTACACCTTTGAGAACAAAATTTTCCTCTTGTATTTCAATCACAATGTTGGAAAAATACTGAGAGGGGGGCTGAATCAGAATTTAGAGTTGATTGACAATTTTTTGTTTTCCTTTCTCTTAAAACCATATGTTACATTACTGTATCCATCTTATATGTCCAGAGATCTTATTATGTCTTTTATCAGATAAGCATGAACATAAATAACAGAAAAAACCATGAAACATAAGCAACACATATGAACACCAAGATTTAAGGTGGAAACCCAATTCGGGAGAAAACCACCGCTGCTGTAATCTCAGTCTTCGATATTTATTATAAAGAAAAATTCTTACAATTTTATGCTGGTGTAGACTCATACCAGCATGCAGGTACCCACCTGCAGAAAGCTACAACCTTCTCTCGTTTACTAGCCTCTCCTGGAAGGGAGCTACAACCCCCTGCTCTCGTTTACCAGCTACCACTGGAAGGGAGCTACAACCCCCTGCTCTCGTTTACCAGCTACCACTGGAAGGGAGCTACAACCCCCTCACTGACGGCTTCGACCCTCAGATCTAGAGCAGACCACGTTTCATCCACTTCCACACTACATACCTTGTAGGCCACCAAATTTATTTATTTTCTTCAGAGGTGCATCCTTGATTCATATCTCTCAGCAATCTATTACCCATTTCATATAGACATACTTCAGAGTGAAGTATTCATTCACAACCCTTACTCATGCATACATTCTTCATGATTTTGTTACTCGATTAAACCAGGAATTAATCATCATCTGATCTAGAGATCTTGATCAATCATCATATTCACAGGTGCATCATAGATTCAGATATATCAAAGTTTATTCATACAGGTATCTCTAAAAGAGATTTGTTTATTATCAACCCTTCCACATGCACACCGTTCTTCATGATTCTCATTACCTTATATAGTTTTCACCTTTATTAAAACCTTGGGTCAAAACCATTCAATTGCTAATGGTATTCCTGGATGGGGTCAAAATAGATAATCCAGCGGGGTCTTCATAACTCTCACTGTTCTATTGATCTTGGTAATTAAATAATTAATTTAATGCTTTTTAACTTAACTTAAGGATTAAGATGAACCCTTTGCATTTTAATGCTTTCAAACAATATGATAAACCTTTGACCTCGGGCCCACAAATATAGTTAATAGCCAATCCAATATGCACACGGTACCATAAGTAAATTTCGAGCAAGTCCAGCATCCGATCACCGTTAGATTAGCAAGCTTCCAGATCAACGGTGTATATGCATATCGCTCGACCTCCGATGTCGAAATGTTAATGTGCGATGGCCCACCGTACCTTGGTTAGCCTCCGCGCAGCTTTATCAAATGACCACTGTCTGATGGCTTCCCTCCAAATCAACGACATACATCAATATTGTTGGGCGTACTGGGTTGAACTATAACGCATGATGGCACACAATGACTAGCGGTTTTCCATGGGTCCTCCTTGCCACGTGTCGAATGATTTATGGAATCGCTCCCAACTCCTCAAGTACCGCTCACTCCACATAGGTGGTGCAATGAAAACCATAAAACACCTTCACTGTTCACTCGGTCATGGTTCCATTCTTCCACGCAGGGTTCTGTCGCACTTCCTTTTGTTAAGTTTTACCTCTTTTCTTCCAGGTTCCGTTCATGATTCCAAAGGGTTAGTCTGGGTTTGCGCTGTAACTCTGGTTTATCTTTGGCAGGATTTCCAATAATCAACGAACAAATGTAGTTCTCTTCTGACAGGATTTCCTTACAAACATTAACTCGAAACAATTCAATGTCATTTTGTCTTCAATTCTGCTATAATATATCAACCTGCCATTGCATGTTCGGAGTTATATCCTGTCACAGTTCCGCTTCTAATTTTACATTCAAGTTCTTGATTCTGCGAGCAAAAACATCATATCTCTGCAACCATTAATTCCTTCAATGGATTTCTTTCTTATCACGGATTCCATTAGGGTGAATTACCATTTACAAGAACATACACTTATTCTTTTCTATGCGATGGACTTTTTATCCTACTCTATCTCTAGACACTTCTTGCTTCAATTTTTCATTCTACTTCTATTCACTATCTCTGCGTTGTCTGCTGCCTCAGTTCCTTATCTGCCTTACTTCCTCTCTGCTTCTTTGCTCTTTCTGCTGGTCTCTCTGCTGGTATTTGCCACTTCCATTTCCATCAATGACAACATTTCCAACAATCTCCCTCTTTGGCATTGATGGCAATACTCTTCCTCTGTTTGTCTTATAGAAGCCCTTTGTGCATTTCCTCCCCCTTTGACATCAATGGCAAAGAGTTGATCAAGATTCTTTGAACCAACAATATCATGCTCCCCCTGAGATCATGCTGTAGAAATTTGAATAATAGCTGAATTATTCATCGATATTATCCTGATTACACAATATTAAAGCTTCATGCATAATACATAACCTCTTCTACAATTGATCATCAATATGCGGAAATAGAAGTAGTCGCATGTGCACATTAAAACGTAATCAAGCACACATATCAACACAGTATGTAATGGGGAAAGAAATATCTAAAAACCCCCAACTATCTGTATATTATAATGATAGAGAACATGTAACAATTATAGTACAATACTCCTCACAAGTACTCAGTACTATCTCCAAAAGTTACACACAAACTAGCTCAGATTTGAACAAGTCACAGGTTCAAATCTCCTCCACAAGTCTGCCTGCCTCTACTGCGCAATCCAAGATGAGTAATGATGATATCCAAGTTTGAATCCCACTAGCTTCAACTGTGCAATCCTCATTGGAAATCTCAATCAACGTGTGTGCAAATCTCATGTACAGGTATAGTCACAACTGATAGTCACACTCACCCTTTCACCCACCTCTAACACTGGTCTCCACTGAACTGTCCATGCATTGCAGTTAACTGATGTATTCTTTAGTTGATTTATGAGTTAATAATTAGTGAATTAATTAATAATTAATTCACACCACTCATCACTAGTGTATTTTTTAGTTAGACTAAATACAACTAGTTCAACTAAGTTAAACATAACACAACTCCACCAACTGTCTCATCAACTCCACCAAACTCTGCCACATGAGTTCTAACTGAAGTCAACCATGCAATAGCTCAACTAACCCTTAGGAAAAGCGTATTTCCTTCTGTCAGCTGCATGTGCCACATCCAAGCATCAAACTGAAGTGCTCCAAGAGGATAAGATAATTTTTATAGTCTAAATATTATTAAGGGTTAATAATATTTGATCACTCTATTTTAATTGTTAAAGCCGTTAAAAAAATAGATTCCGCCCAATGTCTAAAATATAGGTCCCATCTGATGCACTCAACTCAACCAATCATCCAAATATGCATCCCGCAACTCATAGACCATGATCCCTATGTCTAAAAAATATACTTATTTCAAAAATAAGCCTATACCACTTAGTGAAGGCGACTCCTTTCCACTAAGCTCATCATCTTGTTGCAATCTCAACACTCCCTCTCAACAAGATAAGGATTATCTGCAACCCCTATCCTGCCCCCGTGGTATTCGAATTTTCTCCTGGTGAGCGCCTTCGTCAAGATATCAGCATCCTGATCCTCCGTAGGAATGTATGAAAGGAACATGATCTTCCGCTGCACACAATCTATGATATGATGGTACCTGATGTCGATGTGTTTGGATCTATCATGAAATACTGTATTATTCGATATTTTAATGCAACTCTGGTTATCACAATAAATCACAGTAGGCTCCAAGTGTGAACCGAACAACCCGACCAGGATCCTCCTCATCCTTATGGCTTCGCATGCAGCCAAGCTTGCTGCCATATACTTAGCCTCTACTGAACTAAGTGCCACGGATCTCTGCTTCCTGCTGTACCAAGAAAATGTTGTCGACCTGATACTGACGATCCCTCCAGATGTGCTCTTTCTGTCCCTTGGGCTCCCTGCCCAATCTGAATCCGTGAAGCCACATAGCTTCACCCCATCCTCATGTTTGTACCACAAGCCATATCCTAATGTGCCTCTAAGATAACACAATACATTCTTTCCTACCTTCCAGAAGATCTTGGTAGGCTTAACCGTAGCTTGCGAAAGCTGGTTAGCAGCATAGCATATATCGGGTCATGTATTGACCAGATACATAAGCGACCCCACCAACTGTCGATAAATAGTGGCATCCACTACCTTCGCCGAAGTAGCATCCTCCTTCCTCCAACCTCCAGGAAGAGGAGTATCAACAGGCTTGCAGCCATGCATGTTGAACTTCTCCAGTATCTCCCGGGCATACTTACCCTGAGAAACAAATAGTCCATCACTGCGTTGCCAAATTTCCAATCCCAGGAAATAATGAAGGAGGCCCAAGTCCTTCATCTCAAACTCTTTTGCAAGATCCTCCTTGCATGAGAGTATCAACAGCTCATCACCTGTCAAAATCAAATCATCTACATAAAGTACAATGATCAGCAACTTACCCTCCACCACAATCTGGTATAGGTTCGGATCCGCCTTACTCTTGGAGAATCCAAGTCCGGTGAAATAACTGTCTATCCGTGTGTACCAAGCACGAGGTGCTTGTTTCAACCCATACAACGCTCTCTTGAGCCTGCACACATGCGACTCGCTGCTGAAGATCTCGAAACCTTCGGGCTGCTCTATGTACACCTCCTCCTCAATGAATCCGTTGAGGAACACAGTCTTCACATCCATCTGATGAATGTGCCACCCCATCTGCGCTGAGAGAGCAAGAATCGTTCGTATGGAAGAATACCTTGCGACAGGTGCAAAGGTCTCCTCATAATCGATCCCCTCAATCTGTGAAAAGCCTCGGGTAACAAATCTTGCCTTGTACTTCTCCACACTCTCGTCAGTTGCCTGCTTCACTTTGTAGATCCATCTCGAACCCACCACTGATTTCCCCTCCGGCCTCGGGACAATCTCCCATGCACTGTTTCTGACAATCGAATCATACTCTTCCACCATGGCATCTACCCATGCGGGGTCCTCCACAACTTCCTCGAAAGAGGATGGCTCTGTCACGACACATTTTCTCACAAGAGCCATGTATCCAGTGTACCGGTCCGGTGACTGTCTCTGTCTGCGCTGTGCTATAGGTGGTCCTACAACCTTCTCTGCATCTTGAGCCAGTCGCTCAACTTCTGTAGTGCGCTTGCGCCCTCTGATGGTTGGCGCTGCATGAATGGTCTATTCCACTCCATGAACTTCCTCTTGTGGCTGATCCACATCCTGAAGCTCATCCTTAGGAACTAATAGCTCCTCATTTGCATGCAAGTGTGGCTCCCTCTCAAGCGAACACTGCATGGCTTTCTCCTCCTGAAATTTGATATCCCGTCGCACAACAGTCTTGCGACTGTCTGGAAAATACACACGATAGTTGTGGGGCGTATCAGTGTACCCCAAAAATATCCCAACCTCTACGGTCGGCTCCAGCTTCTTCCTGGCATCCTTCGTCACATGCATGTAGACAGGTGAACCAAAAATCCTCAAATGGGAAATATCAGGCCTCTTACCAGAAAACGCCTCCTCGGGTGTACTCATGCCAAGTATCTTGTGAGGACAATGGTTCTGCACATATACTGCAGTATTTCATGCCTCCACCCACAAGTGAAGGGGTAGGCCCTAATCATGCAACATCGACCGTGCCGCACCCACGATCGTTTTGTTCTTCCGCTCAGCAACCCCGTTCTGCTGTGGGTTATGAGGTGCTATGAGCTCTCTCTGAATTCCTTCTGCGCTGCAAAATTCCTTGAATTCAGCAGAGATGAATTCACCACCATTGTCGCTCCTATGAGCCTTCACATGCTTCCCCGATTCCTTCTCAACCAGTGCCTTGAACTCATAGAACTTTGAGTATGTCTCGCTCTTCTTCTGCGTGAAGAAGATCTAGCACTTCCGAGAAAAATCATCAACAAAGATCACATAGTACTTGTGCCTTGCTGTCGAAGCTACTAAGAAAGGTCCACACACATCTGTGTGAATTCTCTCAAGGATTGTCGTGGCGCGATTATCCTTCTTGTGAAAGGTAGCTTTCACAAATTTTCCCAAGGTACACCCCTTGCACTGATCTGAATGCGCAAGAGTGCCCTTAGGAAGCCCAGTAGAAATTTGCTGCAGTATCTTCAAAGCGCCATGGTGAAGGTGGCCTAATCTCTAGTGCCACAACTCGCCATCATCCCGGCTCACCACTCCTTCCACCTTTCATGCCATTGCTGCGCAGCCATCTAATTGCAGCTGATAAAGGTTCTTGACTCGAACCCCTATCTTCCGGGTTTCTCAAGTTGTCTTACTGCGCAGGAAAGCTTTTCCTTCGCTGAAGACAACATCGTACCCCTTGTCTTCTAACATCACCACAGAGATCAGATTCTTCTTCAATATTGAAACATGCATCACTTCCTTCAATACGAAGGATTTACCAGACTCCCTCTCAAAGGAAATGGTACCGATACCGATCACACTGTATCTACCATCATCGCCCATTTCAATGTGCACTCCAAGATCTTTCTCATCTAGATCTGAAAATAGATCTCGATCTCCAGTCATGTGAAAAGACGCACCACTGTCCAAGAACCATATTGATCCCATCACACTTGAGACCAATCATATGATCAACGAAAAATCCAGCTCAAACTGCGAGGCTAAGGCCTCTCCCGCTGCAGATCTAGCAACATGCTTATTTTTCTTCTTCTGCGGACAATTTGTGGCATAATGTCTGTTTTGGTGACAGTGAAAGCACTTCACCTTGGACATGTCTTGCTTCTTGCCTTTTGCACCAGACTGAGAAGCTTTCTTGCTCTTCCCCTTCTTTTCTTTGGCAGCCAAAGTGAAATTTTATTCATTAGATACCTTTGATGAAGATCCGTCCCTGGTAGTCTGCCTTATCTCCTCTTGCATGAGATCTGACCAAAGTCGCTCCCATCCCGGCAATTTCTCCCGACCATTGACAGAGTCCTGATAGGAATGACAACTCTTCAGAAGACCAAGGAGAGCCATGTCCACCAAGTCCTCATCATCGACAGTCACCCCCACACTTCCCAACTCATCCCTGCATTGGGTGAACTTCGTGAGGTACTTGGCGATACCGTCGCCTTTCTCCATCTTAATGTTTATGAGTTTATCCTTGAGTGCCAACTTCCTCTGGTCGCTCTTGCTTTGGAATAGATCTGTCAATGCTTTCCACATCAAGTATGGAGAAGCCTTTCCATGCAGGCTGGATACAATGCGATCCTTCACGCCCTCCAACAGAATCCTTCGACATTTCACCATCTTCTTTTGCTAAGCTTCAACTTGAGCAGCATCAGTAGGCTTTGGGATCTCAGCATCTATGAACTCATTCACCCCGTTATCATCTAATAACGCCTCCATTCTATCCTTCCATGCAATTTAATTTGAACTGCCCTCGAGGGCATACTCTAGTCGCAATCCGTTGAAGGACATTTCAACTCTGGCACCAAGAAAACTGCTGTAAATTCGAATTCCAAATTCTGCTGAAAATTCGAATTCCACCAGCTCAAAACTCAACTGCTTCCAATCTATGAGAACAAAGTATTTCTAGCACAGAGATCGACTATAGGGGCATTTATTGGATATATCACCTTTCAGAGAAAGGATGGATCCAGAGGCTACCTGGCCCACTTACAGACTCTGTCTACCGAAATAAATTGTAATCACTGTAATAAATTCGATGATCAATTCTCCTCCGATACCATGTAGAAATTTGAATAATCGCTGAATTATTCACCGAGATTATCCTGATTACACAATATTAAAGCTTCATGCATAATACATAACCTCTTCTACAATTTATCATCAATATGCGGAAATAGAAGCAGTCGCATGTGCACATTAAAACATAATCAAGCACACATATCAACACAGTATGTAATGGGGAAAGCAATAGCTGAAAACCCACAACTATCTATATATTATAATGATAGAGAACATGTAACAATCATAGTGCAATACTCCTCACAAGTACTTAGTACTATCTCCAAACGTTACACACAAACTAGCTCAGATTTGAACAAGTCACAGGTTCAAATCTCCTCCACAAGTCTGCCTACCTCTATTGCGCAATCCAAGATGAGTAATGATGAGATCCAAGTTCAAATCCCACTAGCTTCAACTGTGAAATCCTCATTGGAAATATCAATCAATGTGTGTGCAAATCTCATGCACAGGTATAGTCACAACTGATAGTCACACTCACCCTTTCACCCACCTCTAACACTGGTCTCCACTGAACTGTCCATGCATTGTAGTTAAATGATATATTATTTAGTTGATTTATGAGTTAATAATTAGTGAATTAATTAATAATTAATTCACACCACTCATCACTAGTGTATTTTTCATTTAGACTAAATATAGCTAGTTCAACTAAGTTAAACAGAACACAACTCCACCAACTGTCTCATCAACTCCACCAAACTCTGCCACATGAGTTCTAACTGAAGTCAACCATGAAATAGCTCAACTAACCCTTAGGAAAAGCGTATTTCCTTCTGTCAGCTGCATGTGCCACATCCAAGCATCAAAATAAAGTGCTCCAAGAGGATAAGATAATGTTTATAGTCTAAATATTATTAAGGGTTAATAATATTTGACTGTTCTATTTTTAGCCCGGCAGTCTAAAAATAGATTCCACCCAATGTCTAAAAATAGAGGTCCATATATTTTTACCAACCCTACCAATCATCCATAAATAACATCCTGCAACTCATAGACCATGATCCCTATGTCTAAAAATAGAAATAGTCTAAAAATAGACTTTGCGCCAAAAATAGCCTGCGGGCCCACTTAGTGAAGGCGACTTCTTTTCACTAAGCTCCATCATCTTGTTTCATTTTCAACACATGTTGCATAAAAATAATATGACCAATGCTCCCCCTTAGCCTATGCATTCATAGATTCCTAATCGACACCTCAAAACCAATTTAATCTTCTGAATTTATGTAGACCTGATCCTCTGCATGGCAGAGACTATTCCCAATTTCTGTCTGAGATATTCGAACACTTCCCTGGGTAGAGGTTTGGTAAATATATCAGCAACTTGTTCTTTGGAGGAAACATACTCCAATTTCACTTTTTGTTCAAGCACTTGTTCATGTAATAAGTGATATTTGATGGGAATATGCTTGGTCTTGGAATGCATAACAGGATTCTTTGAGATACTGATGGCACTTGTATTATCACACATAATGGAGATAGGAGGTGAAAATTTGATTTGAAAGTCTTGTAAGGTTTGCATCATCCAGATAAGTTGAGTGCAACATGATGAAAAAGCCACAATTCTACTTCTGTTGTAGATAAGGCAATAGAGCTTTGCTTCTTGCTAAACCAAGATACTAACCGGGGCCCCGTATAGAATGCACCACCACTAGTGCTTTTTCAATCATCAACACTTCCACCCCAATCTACATCAGTGTATGCATGAAGAGTAAGATTAGAATTCTTTGGATACCATAGTCCAAAGTCTTGAGTTCCTTGTAGATATTTGAATATTATTTGACAGCCTAAAGATGAGACTCTTTTTTATTAGCTTGGAATCATCCAATAATCCCAACTGCATGCATGATGTCTGGTCTTGTCCCAGTGAGATAAAGTGGACTTCCTATCATAGATCTGTATTCTGGTTGATTCACCATGGGGGAATCATCATTAGAACTGAGATTACATCTGGTTATCATTGGTGTACTTACAGGTTTGCAATCTTCCATACCATACTTCTTCAGGATTTGCTTGAGGTATTTTGCTTGTGATAACAATATGCCATCTGTTGCTTGTTGCACTTGCAAGCCAAGAAAGAATGTTAGTTCCCCAAGTAAAGACATTTCAAATTCTTGCTGCATATCAGAAGCAAATTTCTGACTCATAGACTCTTCATTACTTCCAAAAATGATATCATCAACATATACAACCACAATCAATAGTTTTTCATTTTTAGTTTTTGTGTATAAATTTCTATCAGCAGACCCCTTTGATAATCCTTGTTGGTGAATATATTTTTCAAGACGATAGTACCATGCCCTTGGAGCTTGTTTGAGACCATATAGAGCCTTTTTAAGTCTACAAACAAGTTTTTCATCATTTCCCAGAATGAATCCTTCTAGTTGTTCTATATAAACTTCTTCTTCCAGATCACCATTGAGAAAAGCAAATTTAACATCCATTTGATAAACTTTGAATTGTTGGAAGCTTGAAAAAGCAAGAAACATTCTTATGGCTTCAAGTCTAGACTCTTCATTACTTCCAAAAATGATATCATCAACATATACAGCCACAATCAATAGTTTGTCATTTTCAGTTTTTTTGTATAAATTGCTATCAGCAGACCCCTTTGAAAATCCTTGTTGGTGAATATATTTGTCAAGACGATAGTACCATGCCCTTGGAGCTTTTTTGAGACCATATAGAGCCTTTTTAAGTCTACAAACAAGTTTTTCATCATTTCCCAGAATGAATCCTTCTAGTTGTTCTATATAAACTTCTTCTTCCAGATCACCATTGAGAAAAGCAGATTTAACATCCATTTGATAAACTTTGAATTGTTGGAAGCTTGAAAAACAAGAAACATTCATATGGCTTCAATTATGGCTACAGGAGAAAAATTTTCTGCAAAGTCTATACCTTCTTGTTGAGCATACCCCTTGCAAACAGGTCTAGCTTTATTTCTTATCACATCTCCATTCTCATTTAATTTGTTTTTGAATATCCATTTAGTTCCAATGACATTTTTGTCATGAGGTATTGGTAGTAATTCCCAAGTGTGATTCTTTTCAATTTGATCAAGCTCTTCATTCATGGCTTGAATCCAACATTCATCTTTGCTAGCTTGACTGACATTGTGAGGTTCAATAGTGGACAGAAATGCCAGATTTCTATAAGATCCCACAAGAGTCCTTCTTATTTGTACACCTGATCCCTTTTCTCCCAAAATTTGAGATTCTGGATGATTCTTTTGAACATATTTGGATGGAGCCTTTTCAGACAGATAATCTTTGGGTTCTTCATTGGGTTCACTATTTGTATCATTACTATTTGATGTAGAAGGATATATGTCATCATCATCGTCTTCATTTGTTGTTTTTTTTTTCTTCTTTTGGAGCTGTTGGAGACTCATCAATAACAACATCTATACATTCAACAATATTCCGAAGTCTTTTATTGTAACATTTATATTCCCTACTCCTAGAGGAGTAACCAAGAAATATTCCTTCATCTGCTTTGGGTTCAAACTTGCCAAGTTTTTCATCATTATTTTTGATAAAACATTTGCTTTCAAAAATTCTAAAATTCTTTACAGTGGGAGATTTATCATACCAGAGTTCATATGGAGTTTTATCACTATTTACATGAACATGTGCCTTGTTAAGAATATTTACTGCTGTATGTGCTGCTTCTCCCCAAAATGTGTCAGGTGTTCCGGAATCATCAAGCATAGCTCTAGCCATTTGTTGAACTATTAGGTTCATTCTTTCTACTACGCCATTCTGTTGTGGAGTTCCAGCTACATAAAACTGTCTTTTTATGCCATGTTGTTCACAAAATTCAAGGAGTTCATCTGATGTATATTCTCCTCCTCGATCAGATCTGAAGCACTTAATTTTTATATCTAATTCATTCTCAACTAGTGCTTTGAATATCTGAAATTTCTCAAATGCTTCATCTTTGTGTTTAAGCAACCCAATCCAACACATTCTAGAGAAATCATCAATGAATAAGATATAGTATTCTTCACCACATGGTGAATTTTTCCTCATAGGTCCACATATGTCAGTATGAATGAGTTCAAGAGGCTTAATTGATGATCCTTCCTTGGCATTAAATTGTACTCTGGTTTGCTTACCAAATTGGCAAGATTTGCATATGATATTTTTAGGTAGATTAATATTGGGAAGATCACGAACAACTTTAAGTCTGCTTGATTTGTTTATTTGAGAGAAGCTCAGGTGCCCTAACCTTCTATGCCATAGCCAATTTTCTGAAGATCTACTCAATTAACATTTTTCTTTGCAGTTCTTTAATAAATACATGTTGCTTGGAGTTCTTTTTCCTTTTATAATTTCTTTACCTATATCAAGATCACATACCACACATTCTTTTGAACTAAATACAACTTCAGTTCCTTGTTCACACATTTGACTTACACTTAACAGGTTATGCTTTAATCCATCCACATACATAACTTCATTAGCTTTCACCTTTTCTTTTAGAAAAACTGACCCTTTTCCCTCAATGACCGCAGGAGTAGCATTTCCAAATGTAACATTCTTTTTGTTTTGTAAAGCACTATATGCTAGAAGTTTATTTTTGTCACCTGTCATGTGTCTTGAGCATCCACTATCAATGTACCATTGGTTTTCTTCATCTTCTACAAATAACGCTATGCCACAATTTTCAACCTGTAATTCCTTCTTTTTCCATACTTTGGAGCTTGAAGGAACATGTTCTTTTGGCTGAACTTTGCTCCTGCATTCAAATTCTTCATGGCCAAATTTATTGCAATAAGCACATTCAACTTCATTTTGAAGAGGAGAAAAGTTGTTATAAGTATTCTTCTTTGTTTCAATATCAATCCTTTTCTTTCTTGCTTCTCTTGTCATGATGGTTTTATATGCAACACATTGAACAAGTTTATGACCAAAATTGTGACATGAGAAACATTGTCCATTGAAGAAGAAATTTCTGCGATCATAAAATCTTCTACTTGAATTTACCTGTTGATTGGTGTTTCTTTGAAAGACATTCCTGTTAGTGTTCTTTGAATTGAGATGATCATGCTTTACCTATAAAGATTCTTTATTCCCTTGCTGAGTGGTAGTATGTTGTATACCAGCTGTAGCTGCTTTTAGATAATTTGGTGCTGAAGCCTGAGAAGATTCTCCGATATATCCAAGACCTGTCTTTATAAGAGGAGAACGTTGTACCTTGATAATCTCATCTAAGGTTTCATATCCTTTAGCAAATCTAAGATTCAGAGTCTTTACTTTCTCAAGTTCTTTTCTTAGACTTACTACTTCACACTCTAATTTCTCATTGTGTTTCTCTTTTTCTTCAAGCTGATTTTTTAGAGTTTCTATGATTATTTTACTCTCTTCTAAGAAAATTTTGAGTTGATTGTTTTCATCAAGAAAATCATTGTCTTCTAGAGCATCCACAAAAGTATCCTTTTCTTCACTAGATTCTTTTTCAAATGCCATGAGAAGTCTAAGATCTTGTTCACATTCTTCCTCACTATCAGATAACCCATCACTGTCTTCATGAGTATAGTAACTTTTTCTAGTGCTATAACGATTCTTATTCCTTCTTACTACTTCCTTCCCCCTTTTATGTGTTTCTTTATGAGGACACTTAGCAGCATAATGACCAACTCTTCCACAATCAAAACATTTGAAAGGAAGCTTACCTCTGAACCGTCCTATGCCAAGTTGAAGTTTCTTTACAAATTTTATCTCATCTTCTTCTGAGATATATCCTGATCCTTCTGTTTTTTGTACTTCCTTCCCTTTTGTAGAAGTTCTAAAGACTTCTTCTTTGACTTCAGATGGTCCTCCTCTTCTCATTTCATATGCAGTTAGTATGCCATGAAGTTGCACCACAGTAAGATTTTGAAGATCTTGCTTTTCTTCAAGAGCAGAAACTTTTGACTCAAATTTTTCCGTTAGTGATCTTAAAATTTTCTCAACCAGAGTAGATTCGGTTATTGTTTCTCCCAGATTTCTCATACGATTTACAATATCATCAAGACGTAAAAAGAAACTTGCAATGCTTTCCTCATTATTCATTTTTAGATTCTCATATTGAATTCTGAGAGTTTGGAGTTTAGCACTTTTTACCTTTGCATCACCTTCATAACTTAGAATGATTTTGTCCCATATTTCCTTTGTTGTATTCAGCTGCATGACTTTGACAAATTCTGATTCAGTTAGACTTCCTAATAGAGAATTGACCGCCTTTTCATTGGTTTTATAATTCTTTCTTTCCGTCAAATCTGTTGGTACTGCAGCTGGATATTGATATCCTCCTTCAACAATTGCCCATACATCTGGTCCCAGATATTGAAGATAGGATCTCATGTTTTCCAAAATATTAAATTGTTTTCATTCAAGAGCGGAGGCCTGATAGATGTTGTTCCATCTTGAGTACTCATCTTGCTTGATCTTCCTTCTAGCGGCTAAGATTTTTCAGAAGGACCTGCTCTGAAACCGATTGTTGGAAAAATACTGAGAGGGGGGGTGAATCAGTATTTAGAGCTGACTGACAATTTTTTGTTTTCCTTTCTCTTAAAACCATATGTTACATTACTGTATCCATCTTATATGTCCAAAGATCTTATTATGTTTTTTATCAGATAAGCATGAACAAAAATAACAGAACAAACCATCAAACATAAGCAACACATATGAACACCAGGATTTAAGGTGGAAACCCAATTCGGGAGAAAACCACCGCTGCTGTAATCTCAGTCTTCAATATTTATTATAAAGAAAACTTCTTACAATTTTATGCTGGTGTAGAGTCATACCAGCATGCAGGCACCCACCTGCAGAAAGCTACAACCTTCTCTCGTTTACCAGCCTCTCCTAGAAAGGAGTTGCAACCCCCTGCTCTCGTTTACCAGCTACCACTAGAAAGGAGCTATAACCCCCTCACTGATGGCTTCGACCCTCAGATGTAGAGCGGACCACGTTTCATCCACTTCCACACAACATACCTTGCAGGCCACCAGATTTATTTATTTTCTTTAGAGGTGGATCCTTGATTCAGATCTCTCAGCAATTTGTTACCCATTTCATACAGACATACTTCAGAGTGAAGTATTCATTCACAACCCTTACTCATGCATACGTTCTTCATTATTTCGTTAGTCGATTAAACCAGGAATTAATCATCATCTGATCTAGAGATCTTGATCAATCATCATATTCACAGGTGCATCATAGATTCAGATATATCAGAGTTTATTCATACAGGTATCTCTAAAATAGATTCGTTTATTATCAACCCTTCCACATGCACATCGTTCTTCATGATTCTCATTACCTTATATAGTTTTCGCCTTTATTAAAACCTTGGGTCAAAACCATTCAATTGCTAATGGTATTCCTGGACGGGGTCAAAATAGATATTCCAGCGGGGTCTCCACAACTCTCACTATTCTATTGATCTTGGTAATTAAATAATTAATTTAATACTTTTGAACTTAACTTTAGGATTAAGATTAACCCTTTCCATTTTAATGCTTTCAAACAATATGATAAACCTTTGAACCCAGGCCCACAAATATAGTCAATAGCCAATCCAATATGTGCACGGTACCATAAGTAAATTTTGCGCAAGTCCAGCATTCGATCACCATTAGATTAGCAAGCTTCCATATCAACGGCGTATATGCATATCGCTCAACCTCCGATGCCGAACGTTAACGTGTGATGGCCTGTTGTACCTTGGTTAGCCTCCGTGCAGCTTTATCGAATGACCACCATCCGATGGCTTCCCTCCAAATCAACGGCGTACAGCAATATCGCTGGGTGTCCTGGGTCGGACTATAATGCGTGATGGTGCACAGTGACAAGCGGTTTTCCATGGGTCCTCCTTGCCATGTGTCGAATGATTTATGGAATCACTCCCAACTCCTCAAATACCGCTCACTCTACATAGGTGGTGCGATGAAAACCATAAACCACCTTCACTGTTCACTCGGTCATGGTTCCATTCTTCCACGCAGGGTTCTGTCGCACTTCCTTTTGTTACATTTTACCTCTTTTCTTCCAGGTTCCGTTCATGATTCCAAAGGGTTAGTCTAGGTTTGCTCTGTAACTCTGGTCTATCTTTGGCAGGATTTCCAATAATCAACGAACAAATGTAGTTCTCTTCCGACGGGATTTCCTTACAAACATTAACTCGAAACAATTCAATGTCATTCTGTCTTCAATTCTGCTATAATATATCAACCTTCCATTTCATGTTCGAAGTTCTATCCTGTCACAGTTCTACTTCTAACTGTACATTCAAGTTATTGATTCTGCAAGAAAAAACATCATATCTCTGCAACCATTAATTCCTTCAATGGATTTCTTATTTATCACGGATTCCATCAGGGTGAATTACCATTTAGAAGAACATACACTTATTATTTTCTATGCGATGGCCTTTTTCTCCTACTCTGTCTTTGGACACTTCTTGCTTCAATTATGCATTCTACTTCTATTCACTATCTTTGTGTTGTCTGCTGCCTCAGTTCCTTATCTGCCTTGCTTCCTCTCTACTTCTTTGCTCTTTCTGCTGGTCTCTCTCTTGGTATTTTCCACTTCCATTGCCATCAATGACAACATTTCCAACACACAAATGAAATATTAGGTTCTGGCCACACTCTTCTTTCACTCAAAAATCCTCACCAACTTCTTTCACCATTGATTCTTAAGGTTGCGATCTTCTTTTTCTAAGATAAGTCATTAGCTGCAATTATCAATCTTCAATCTTCCTTTTATCCTGAAAAACTCAAATTAGAGTTAAAAAAATCAATACCTGCATGATTTCACCAGAAGTCTCCATCCACTCTTCATTTTCGAGTGAATATTCCTTCTCCTGAAGAAAAAAACCATCACTTTGTCAGAGTTTACTGTCTGACTTTTCTTTCTGCACTTGTCACCACCTTTTCAAATTTATAATATGGCTTCTTTTCTTTTGATCCGCAATCAATCTGAACCTTATTCTATTCTACTACCAAATGTCTTCTGCATAGTTTAACTCTTCCATCTAAATTTATAATGATTTTCATTTACTCTATGCTCTAATACCAAATGATGTAACCCTAAGGCTATAAATAACCAAAGATGCAGGGTTAGTGGAATTAACCCCACATTATCTACATTATCATTATGGATTCAATGATATTCCAAATTCACCCACCCCTTTGGGTTATCCCAATATCTCCTTCTTCTTTCTTCAGACTCTTAACTCACCAAAAGAACTCACTTTGTAAACATTAAAATTTTATACACATGTGGAAGCTTATTTAAAAATTGATTCTTTCGTTCTAAAGTTCATATATTAACTTTACCTTGAAATCATGGCCGTCTTCTTTACAAAAACCCGTTGACCTATGGGTCATGGGCCCACATGTATTTAGAACCACTCAACAATGGTCACTTTATTAGAAATTTAAACAAATCGCAATCGCTCCCAAACAACATGCATAGACGTGAAACTATTTTTCTAGGGTCCCACAACATGGTGACCAATCAGAAGAGCATCACACTTCGAAAATTATACAGCTTAACTCCCGCAATGTCGTACTTTGCACTTTTTAATGTTTAACAATAACTATAATCCTTATCCTATGCAATATGTGATTGCATCGCATCACATCCAAAATAATTACCGCGCGATGTATTAATCCTAAACTCTAAACCTGCCGATGTGTGATATGCACCTGATAGCTCATTCGGCATGTGACTCTTCCCTTTATCACATCACAAGATATTTTGTTTAACTTGCGAATTCCTTAACACATAAACTAATAATCGCCAATTTGTGATGTGCTCTTGCATCCTCTATTGACACGTGTCCACTTCGCAGATTTCCAAACTTAATTTTGTGATGTAATATCTATCATTTAATATCAAACTTTAATTCTATGATTTGATCCTCACCGTCTGATTGCCTCCTTTGCAAATCTTCTAAGTATTTTCTGCCATAGTCGATTTCTCTACTCTCTATTGTCGCCGCTCTGTAAGTTCGTTTCCTCCATGCTACTCCTCCTGAGCATTCTTCTTGTATGTTATTCACTCCAACTTGTGATTATCACGCTTGTTGCACGCCTTACTCGCTATTTCAATCTAGAATATAGACCACCATTCTGTATTACTTCTCTGAATCTAGAATTCATGATTTGTTTCTTACTCGACTTGTACACACATCCACTAGCTTCAGACTAGAATCACATGGATTCTACCCATTAAGTAATTTATCACTGATACAGACCTATCCATCTAGTTTGAATTCATTTAGCATGGTTTATCACACAAAAACCATAAACTCTCAATTATGTATCACTCATCACGTAAAAGGAATGACACACAGTCACAATGAATTTGATTTCCTCATTAATTAAATAGATGTACATATATAAATAAAAAACTTTTTTACAATCTAGCTTTAGCCTAATGTGACTTTCCATAGCCCTTTTTCTCTTCCTCTCTCTCTATGCTCGTAGGCTTATAGTAAAATTTTTTCTCTCTAAGAATATATCTCTCTTTTTTTCCCTCATTGTGCCTTTGAAGCTTTACAAATATATACAAAAGGTTCTGTAACCAATTTTGGTTCAGATCCTCAATCTTCTTAACTAATTTATAAAAATCCTCTAAGTCCTCAATTAATCCCTAAAATCTCTTCTTTATCCATTCATGATCTAAACATTCAACTAAATCCTAAGGATGCTCTTCAAATCCATAAAATCTTGAACTACTTTCTAATATAAGATTTACAATATTTCAAAATATCTCAATCCACACTAATCACTCATCAATCACCCATGTTCTCCTACATTCGAGAGCATTTACAAATATGCTTCTCAATATTTAATTAAATCCTATTCTATATTTCGCACGTAAAATCACTCAAAACATTCAAAATTACATTAATTAAATACTTAGGAAATTAACTCTTTTGAAAAACATAAGGCCCCCTCTATTTTACTATATGTATAATTTTTTCGGAACCATGATGCTCCTGCATCAGCAAGTATGTCCAAATTTATTTTCTCTTCCATCATGGTTAAAGCCTCAACCTTTGCATTGACTCTTTTGAGCTTGGCCATTACAATTTTCCCCTTTTGAGCATGATGTTTGACCTTCCTCCTCAACACATGATTGTCTCTGTTAGCCTTTGCCAAAAGCTTCTCCAAATGTTGATTGGCTCTATCAAGCCATGTATCCCTATTTTCATTGATCATTATGGAAATTTTCTCATTTAGGGTTAGCTAATCAGCAAGCTCAGCCTCTTTTTGTCTTTGTAGAGCTAGAGCTCTTTTAAGCCCTCTAGTTCTAGGCCTTCCTCTTGGTGCTTGTTCATCAAGCAACCCATACTTTTCTAGTGTCTCACCTAGCATGACTTTGTCCTTTTCAGCTCCCTTTGAGCAGTGATATACTTAACTTCATCAATGACCTATTTAATATTCAATTTCTTATTCTACTTCTCAAGGAAGTTTATAACAAGCTTGGCTCGTTCAATATTAGTCTAGGCCTCTCTAATCTTGATATCCTTTCCTTTGTTGACTGCACTAGTGATTTTATCATCTTCATCCTCATCTAAGTCAAAAAGCTCCAAATCATGCTCAGTCTCAAGGAGGTTTTCTTCATGTATAACCTCTTATTAAATTTCTACCTTAATCACCTTTTCTTTTCCTTTATCCACCTGCTTTGTTTATGTAGAAGGCATGGAACCTTCCACTATGTGTGGAGAAAACACATGCCTATGACCTCTCTAGTAGGTTTTTGGTAATGGCTTAACCTCAACCACATTAGCCCTCTTAGGCTTACTCACCTCAATCCTGATAGGTGATCCATTTTCATGATGAAATGGAGATAAAGCAGGTGAAATGGGTGAAAGGGACTAATCCAATGATCATGAATGTGTTATGGATCGAGATGGAGGGATAGAAGTAGATGGCTCTTTAAATATATCATTGTTTATGAAGATACTCCATGCAATGTTTACTTCATTGAGATGATAGAGGACTATGATTTTGGTAAGGGAATGATGGAAAAGGCTTCTCATTTTATGTTCACACTCCCTTTTCTAAAAAATAAGTTCCATATTATCAATGCTTCGGAAAAGGTACTAGGATATGTTGAGCATATTTACCCTAGTGAAATGCATTAAGAATCAGATGTGATGGGTATAAAGTCTTGAAAATCTACCTTCACATGAAAATTATTTCATGATTATCTTCATCATTGGTGCATATATCTCTAAGAGGTAGGAAAAAGGAAAGAACCTATTTTCCTCACTCTTGTACCTTGGTTTTATGAAAGGCTCAAAGTAGAGTTCCTCCAATTCACTGTGCTTGAATAATTTCTCTCCAACATTTCGGATCCTAGTGGTAGCTGAAATGATGGTAGTTGAAACAGTAAAGGTGACAAAAACTATAGTAATTTGGTTCTCACAGAGGTTGGATATGAAAAGCATGGTCAACATGGCATGGTGTTGGACCCTCTGAATTTTCTCACAGAACTCAAAAAACCCATCATATTTGAAACATGAAACTGCCATAGGAGATGGAAAAAGTTATGTAGTACTTGTTGGAATAAGTCTGAGTATTTTGCCCCCTTTATGTGGCCTTATAGCCTCTGTTTCTTCTCCCTCATTGTATGATCTATTTTCTTCTTCTTCCATGATGTTTTAAAGTAAAAACCCTAGGGAGTGTGATGATTGTGAGAGTGGTTTTAGGAATGAGGATTGGGAAATAGAAATTGAGGGAGATTATTCTAGGGATTTATGAAATGGGAAAGGGGATAGGGAGTAGTGGTATGGTGAAATTTTAGGACGGAGATATTATTTATATTTTTGGGGTTAGGAGCCTAGGTAATTGTAGCACCTAGGGCTTATGGTTTTTGGAAAAAAGGTTAGGGAAAGGGAATTTTGTAATACATGGGGATTAGGAATGGGTATTTGGAATTGTAGGAAGGGTATGAAGGTGTAGGGAGATGTGATTTGGGGAATTAAGAGTGCACTAGAAAATACTAGGGTTTTAAAATGATTAAAAGCACCAAATTCTAAAACAAAATTCACAACACCCAACATATGAGCTTTATGGAGATTATAAATGATGGAATTAGCTCTCACTCATTTTCTAGAGGTTGATGAGAATGTTGTTGAAGTTTAGAAAGTGATTTTTGTAGTTTAAATGAATTTCCCTTTCTATTCAAGTACACCCTTGCAGAAGATAGTGCGCCCTGGCAGAAGAGAGTGAACCCTAGTATAAGAGAGTGCACCCTTGCAGAAGAGAGTGTGCCATGGTAGAAGAGAGTGTGCCCTCACAGAAGAGAGTGTGCCCTGGTAGAAGAGAGTGCATCCTTTGCTCTATTTTTTGCAAATTGTTTATGAGAAATTCAAAAATTTTCCCTCTTGGAGTGTGCTCAATGGTGGTAGGAGATAATTGAGTTTGAATTTGATGTCATGAAGACTTTAAAACTTGAACTAAATTTATCTTTTAATTTAACACCCTCTTTTCTAATGTTGCATTTCACCTTTGAAAACATTGTTGAATAACTTTTTCACTTTGATTTTCTTCTTTGCAGGTTGATTTTGCTGGAGTTTGGAACTGTTTACCTTTTGACTTTGCTGATATTTGGTTTGGAATATGAGTTTTATTTGGAATCTTCAGACAATACTTATTACATATAATGAGCATAAAATCATTAAATTTTTTTAAAAATTACATCTCTGTTTTGAATAAAATTACACTTTTGTATGAGAATCATACTATGAAACCATAATTACAACCTTTAAAAGTCATATTTAAATGCTGAAAATTTTTCTTCAAATGATAAAGAAGTATTATTAAATGACTCTCACACTTGTGCTGACCTTATTGAGATGAAATGGATTATTATTGAACCTTGAAAAATAGAACCTGGTGACCTAGATGGAACTTGAATGACCATAATTGATGTCCAATTTGAATGACATAATGAAATTGTGAAATGAGCTTTCAACACTAATTTATGCTTAGAAAGACATGAAGGTGGGCCAAAAAATGTGAATTTTTGAGGGAGAGTGAGGTTTTATGACTAAGGCTACCATCAGTGAGTGAATTTTTTGCATGACCTAGTGGAATGATAAAAAAATTCTGAGTGTGACCCCTAAAATGAATATGAAAAGAGTGATTTTTATCATAGATGGAAAAATGAAAATTCTAACACTAACATCAACTTCTGGATCAAATTCTAGTTGAAAAAACTCAGGTTTTGAATTTACCATTTCACTAGATTGAATTTTAGTGTCCTTAGGTCACTGTGAGGATGTTGTCTCCAGAGTAGCAGATAAATCAAGATTAGTAAAAATGACTTGAGACTCAATACTAAAAGGATAAAATGTCTCTGGTATATCAGATGATGTAGCACCAAGAGTTCGATAGGTACCATACTCAGTAGGATGAGCATGCCTTCTTCTACTAGATGTAGCTTCTAGAGGTAATGATGGCTTATCCATTGTCCTACACAAACAACGGGGAAAGGGTTGATCTTCTTCCATGAAATTTGATTGATTTTATATAAAAAAAATAAACAAAAAGATGTTAATGCTAGGAAAAAGGCTTACCAAGCAATTTTGAACTACATTATACTACCCCAGTAAACCAAGGACTTATTTGCGTGAAAGCAATCTCCCAAAATGTTGTCTTCAGTGTATCACAGGTACAAGGCAGATGAATTAGTTACCTATGGATGGTAAGAAACTTAAATTTGTCCTCAAAAATATACGTGAAGGTACATGGAGGCCCAATCTGTATTACCACTCTCTAATGAGAAACCACATAGTGGAAGCATCCCCTTATACTTTTCATACTAGAAAAATGCTCAATATAGTCAAAAAATATGTCAACAAGCTCTGATATACTTACGTATGTGGAATGAGGTATCACACTCAAAATGTATTGCAAATAATTAACGATGGCTTCTATTTTTAATAACATCGGAACACGTTTTCTAGTGTAGAACTCTAAATTTTATCGTTATTGTTACAATGCTTCCTTAGATAAATTCAAATAAATTTTATGTTGATCTTTCTTAACAATTTGTCTTTCAGGTTCACCGTGAGATGTATTGAACATTCCTAGAATTCAATTAGAAAGATAAGCATTTTTTTTGAATTAATTTTCGACAATGAAAAACTATCTACAAGGGATAGATCAATAAGATTATATGAAATAAAAAATGAGCACATCTAAATACAATTTCCCGAAACTATTCCTATTTAGCACTCATAATCCCTATATGAAAATGCATGTTTTTCTTTTCAATTTATTTTAAGTTTAGATGAACGAAAAAGAAACTAATGCATAAAAAATCACCCAAAACTTTCAAGAGAAACGAAGAATGAAATGAAAATTCCTCTTTTCAAAAATAATGAATTGATCAAATGTAAAATTTAACTTTTGAACTATTCGACAACGATAAAGAAAACAAAAAGAAACATTGATAAAAAAAATCCAAAGTGAGGCAAGAAGAGTATATGCAATCTGGTCTCTAGAGGGAATCAATCACTTCAAACTTCAGCAAGTAATACATTGAAATTAATTTTCAAAAGAAAAAATATGATGGATTTTGGTTGGTCACAAGGAAAACACACCCCTGAGTGGGAGACAGTGCGTTGCAGAGCATTGTCCCTAAGACAAAAGTGCTATGCAGAGCACTGTGTCAAGATGAATAGTGCATTGGTGTGAGATGACTCACTAAAAAAGCAATCAACAACACTACTTTTGCTAACACACATTCAAAATAAAAAAATAAGTAGGTAATGTCTACTATATTTTGAAGGACAATGAAAAATCCACCAGGGATGATCCTTCAATCCCTAGTATGGTCGCCAATTTATTTTATGGAAATAAAACCTATAGATAAGTATGATTTCCCTAAGTGTGGTGGTTCATTGATAACAACAACAAGAAATACATCTAACCTTTTCCTTAACATGAATAGATAAAGGGATGAAAACCTACTTGTAATTTGTTCGCTTTTCCTCGCCTCCCTTCATCGCTTCTGTCGCTCTCAATCTAGCTAGACTCACTTGATTGATTCTTGCAATGGAAAATAGAACACAAAAAACAACACAAAGGAAATATGATCTATTAAAGTTAAAAAAGAATAATCACTTAAATTCATAAATACACATATAATATCATTGACACATGCGTTAGGGAAGGAACACATGTATTTATTATGAAGTAGAAGAAATAGTATAACCAATTCATCGATTCGATGTCACTCCTCTAGCTTCAGTCGCATCCTCATCACACTTGACATCACCAGTCCATCAACATAATAGTACATGTACAATACCTCCAAGAGTTGTGATCTCACCATCATAACTCTACTTAACACAAATTCTTGCTCTCTTGTGCACTATGATCAATGCTCTATTTATAAGTATATGAAGGTAGTTTGACATAAATGAATCATTAAACACCTTTTCCAAAAATGGGTGAAGAGCTTTCCTTGTTCATGGGAATACGAGGATAAGAGATTTAATGGTTTCATGTTGTCCATATTCGAAGCTATTAGATGAGGAAAGAGGTGGAACAACTTCTAGAAGCCACTAGAGGTTGGGAATATTCTCGGAATCCAAATCAAAAATTCACTCCTAGTTGACCAACGCACTCTAAAGTGGGCCTAGATCCTCTGCAACACATCCTTGCATGGGAGTATATGCTCTGCCAAAAAGTTAGTGCAGTCTAGGGGTGTGTGGATGGCTCAATGGGGAACATTAATTGGCATATAAGCAATGAAAATTTCATCAAGGAAAACCACCGATGGTATGAATATTTTAGGGCATGTAGCAATCAATTTATAGTATGATAGACCATAATCAATACTAATCTGTCTTTTGGGATGATGCCAAAATTTACATGTAACAATGTGTTTCAATCGTAGTTAGAAATTTAGTATTACGTCTTCAGGAATACTGAGTAATAACTTTCAAATAACTCAGAAATTATCTATAATTACTTCCCACATACATTTAGCTTGTGGGTTATATAAGGTTTCTGTTCAGGTTATCGTTCTAAAATAATTCTTCCTAATACCAAGAATTGATTTCAATTTTGAATTATGTAGTACCATGGGTAATTTATATCGTGTATACCATATACATTTTGAAGCTTCCAATATAATTCTATGTTTATTTTTGAATTTCAAAGACTTTCTCTCTCTCTCTCTCTCTCTCTCTCTCTCTCTCTCTCTCTCTCTCTCTCTCTCTCTCTCTCTCTCTCTCTCTCTCTCTCTCTCTCTCTATATATATATATATATATATATATATATATATATATATATATATATATATATATATATATATATATCCTTCAATACCCTTCATTTTAATTCTTTTACGTACTACTTAGTAGTATATCTACATCCCGTAATTTATTAATTTAATTCCACATCCCCAATTTTGGATGTCCAATATTTTCAATTTTATATTTGGTATTTTCTCTGTGTGAGAGCATTTTAGTATATGTTCGTTGTTTCCCTGCGTGAAAGGTTCTGGAATATGGTCGAATTAAAAGTTGTTCTTCCTTTGTTGAAATTTACATATATCTCTCTTTCTTGAGATTTCTTAATTATAAGGGAGCATTTTCCTTCTTGTATTTGAGGAATATAAATGATATTGAATCCTTCTTATATAGAGGTATTTATTCTTACCAATGTTAAGATATACCAATTTAGTTTACTCTGTTATAAGGATTTCAAATTCCCCAAATCATAGTTTCTTATAAATCAACTCATAAGAATGAAATTTATAAAGATGAAATTCATTCTCTTTCTACTATTGAATTTGTATAAAATTGGTAAACCATATTCAGTTAAGTAACTTAGGATTTTCTTTTCCATAATCCTATAAAATTTTCATACAAAAATTAATTTCTTTTGGAAAATTTCGTGAATGTGGTATTTAATTACTTTTAATTCTACTTATTAAATAAAATGTTTATACCAATACTCTAGTGGTATTTAACATAAAAATTCACTTGTGGAGTACTCTACAACTTGACAATTATACCACATTCGTTAGTTTGTTCAACTATAGGTTTCAAGTTTCACTTCTACTTTTAAGTATACCTATAATTCTTACCGAATTACTTTCATTTAATTATTCTGCAAGTAATAATTTATCTGGTTTTATTTTCACAACTGAATGTACTACATTCGAATTGTTTTTTTCAATAATGAAAACTTGTACTTCCCTTCTTCCAGGTATCTTATACATTCAACTACAATATTTCATAATAATTAGTTTGTTCTATTGATATTTTCAACTTTACTTACAATCCTCTTCACTGTAGGAGCAAGGAGGAAGTCTTCAAAATTAAAGAGATAACTACAAGTAATATTCTCTCATTGTACATACTGTTTATTTTATTATAAAATTTTCACAATTAAATTCTAACTTTCATTGCATTGTTTGTTTCAGGTTTCACTTGTTACCTTCTACAAGTATTGTCTTTCTTGCGATCATCTGTCAGAGTATCTAACAATCAATATCATGATGTTTCAGATCGATCATCAGAACAATAGAGACTCTTACACTATCTATTCAACTTTGCATAATTTATTATTTGTACATACTATTAGGATTATGACTGTGATGTAGTTATAACATCATACAATATAATACATTTATAGTTATTTTTACTATTTCATCGTCACTTCCATTGGAGGATTTTGAATAGACTTATATATGCACTAAAGTTAGATAATACATACCTTCTTCTTATCTATATTATTTTATCACGTGTCATTGAGTTTTTCATGTATAAAATTTTGCTATATTTTCCACTTTACAATATTTTTAAATTTTGTTATACATTCCTATCTGATATATATATGAGCATAGAATAATTTCACATATGTACCTTTAATTCACAATATTAATATATAATATATTAGATAATTTTGTTAATGAGTGTTAAAAATCTGGTAATTAATTATGATATGGATTTCATTGTAATATATCAATATTTAATAGACTTGTGTCATAACTTTTCAGTTTAATTCCCTCCTTTTTCATTAGACTTAAAGAATAGATTTATACCCAGGAAAAGTCTTTTAGAAATTTTATTTGTTTGTCCCTTAATCATACCAAGTCTATGTAACAATATAGAAGAGTTAACTATATTCAATTATAAATAAGGTACTGTCAAATACATATGGAAATTAATTTTGTAAAAAGAACCCTGTACAATACACATAGTTCCATTCTAAAAACATATAATAGAATATATTTTTTTTATTTTAATTTCAGCTTAATTCTAAACTGATAACAGTGGACTAAGTCTGAATTTATAATAAACAAAACCTTAACAGAATATACATATCACTCTATAAAGAGTATTTTACTCCCAACCTTGAGTTTATTCCACAGCTCTCCCCCGAGAATAGACCAATTCCTCCTCAGTGCAGACAACCCCTTTGTCATACTAGGAATATATTATTTAAGGTTTTTTTTTCCTTCAGATTATTTCCATAACTGCGTCCAACTATTTTGGGATGTTGTTCCCCTTAGCCTAGGCTTTTCTTTCATTTTTTCCACAAAAGCTTATTTAAAACTAGCTTTTTCTCAGCATTGTTTTAATATTACCCCTTCTTAGTAACTTTCCACTTTACTAAGGATTTTATTAGATCTTTTACTCCCATCTAATAAAATTTATTTTATTTTGTTTTTCTCCAAGGATTTCTTGAGAATTTTGGGAAAGTCTTGGGAATATAGTCCATCCTCATGGATTATAATTCGTGGTCTCATTTTACTCTCTCTTTATACAATAATATAGCTTCCACATTTATATATTAACTCCCATAATTAATATATCCCTACATAATTTATTTCTTAGGTCCACTTGACCTTTAGGTTTATTCACCATTTATAGAATTCTGAAAATAGGGATATTACACTCCTTAATCTATGGTCTTAATTCTCGACTGATCGATTATCAAATATTTCTTTAATTTCATAGGGGCTTAGCCAATGAGTGGTAAATTTTTGTTTGAAATATTTTAATTTTGAATCGAATAGAAGTTCTCCATCTCCTATATGAAAACTATTCGTGTAAGTAATTTTTTCATGACATTTCATTCTTTCTTGTTGCACTAGTGATGTATGTTCTACTAATTCCTTTCTAATATCATCTAGCTCATTTAGCTACATAATTATTTGTTGCTATGCTTCTCAGAGATTTAGTCCCAGTTTGGCTGCAAGTATCTATGTATGGATATGGAATTCAATTGGTAGTAGAAATTCTTTGCCATATACAATCTGATATGGCTTAAATCCAATGGTATTTTTCCATGTTATTCTATGATTCCATAACGATTCATTCAGTTTCTCTGACCAATCCTTCTTGTGCATCTTCACTCTCTTTGTCATGATCTTCTCAAGGAATTTGTTTCCTAATTCCACTTGTCCATTTGCCTGAGGGTGAAATGGAATTGATTGGATATGCTTGATTTTATATTCCTTTATAAGGTCTTTGACAAGCTTGGAAGTGAATTGTGCTCCTTATTTTGTGACAATATGCATTGGAATTCCAAATCTTACAAATATTTCTTCAAAAGGAAAAGATACCATTGCATTTTCTGTTTCTTTTGACATTACTTTTTCTTCTACCCACTTTGTTACATAGGCAGTACATATTAGGATGTAATTCTTACCATTATAGGTTGGGTTGATAGGAGCCAGAATGTCAAGGTCCCATTGTTCAAATGGTTGTATTAGTACTTATGGTTTCAATGAAATTTCATTAGAAACTATATGCTTGTCTAACCTTTGGCAGTTTTCACACTTTTTAATATAAGTATTTCAGTATTTTAATATCGATTCCAAATAATAGACCAGATTCAAGTGCTCATATTTTTTTCTTTTGTCTAAAAAATGGACACCACATGGTTCATCATGACATGATTTTAAGATACCCAAAATTTCATCTTCTCCTATAGATTTTCTAATTAACAAATAGAGGTATCCATTAATGCAACTATATCTAGAACAGTCTCTAATTATTTTCTTTTTCTGTTTGTTTTTAAAATGAGAATGCAATTTTCCAGATGATAAATAATTATTGATATCAGAAAACCATGGAGTTTTGTCTGTTACAGAAAATAACTGTTCATTAGGAAAGTTATCAGAAACTAGAACTATATCATCAAGATGATGAAGCCTTGAAAGGAAATCTTCCACTTGATTTTATTTTCTGAGTCATTCCAATACAGTAATGTTGAACTCCTACATTAATAACAACCATCTAGTAATCCTACCATTACTGATGGTCTTATTCATTATAGAATTAATGGCTGAATAATCAGTATGAATGAACACATCATATCATTTTATTTAACTTTTGAATCTATTTACTACATGTACTACAACAAGCATTTCTTTTTTAGCAGATGTGTAATTCAACTCAGCTAGAGTTAAATTATTTCTAATGAAAGAGATGGCATAGTGTAGTTGATTATATTTTTGGCCTAATGATGCTCCTATTGCAGTATCCAATGCATTTGTGGATATGTGAAATGGAAATGACCAATTTGTTCCTCTAAGAATTCCAGTGTTGTGGAAAATTTCTGTTTTAGTTTCTCAAATGCATTTTGGAAATCAATATTCCATTGAAACTCTATGTCCTTTGTAATATGTTTAACAAGGACAAGGCTATTTTACTGAAATTTTCAATGAATCTATGATAATAGCCTGCTTACCCTAGAAAAATTCTTAATCATTTTTGAGTTGTTGGTGGTAATAAGTTTACAATGATGTTTATTTTTACTAGATCCACCTTTATTCCAGAACCTAAAATATCGTGCGCCAACACTATCCCTTCAGTTAGAATCATAAAGCATTTCTTATTGCTAAGAGATAGATTTGTGTCAATGCATCTTTGTGAAAAAATTTCAAAATGATTTAAACAATAATGAAATGTATTTCTGTAAGTAGTGAAACCATCCATGTGAACTTCTACACACTCATGTATAATATCCATAAATATGGCCAAAGAAACTCTTTCAATAGTATCTAGTCAATTACATAATCCAAAAGGTAACACATTGTAAGCATACGTACCCCAAGGAAAACTAAATCTAGTTTCATCATGATCCTCTAATGCTATTCAAATTTGATTATAACCACAAATCCATGAAGAAAAAAAAAAAAAAAACTCCTAATGACCTAGGACTTGATAAATGAATAGCAGTGGGAAATTATCCTTAAGTGTTTCTTTGTTTAATTTCCTATAGTCTACACAAATTATCGATTTTCCATTTTCCTTGGAAACTGCAACTAAGAGTTAAACCCATTGACTATCTGAGATAGGGTAGATAAATCCTACCTACAACAGTTTTTGCAATTATTCTTTTATTATTTCTTTCATGATTGGATTCATTCTTCTTTTGGCTGACTTACGGGTTTGATATTTTCATCTGTGTAAATATGGTAAATGCATGTTTTTGGATTACTTCCCTCCAAATCGGTATAATCTGAAGAAAAATATTGTGATTATTTATTTGATAGTGCGATTAATTTTTCTTCTTGTGATGATTATAAATTGTTACCAATATTAATATTCCTTCTGGGGTTGATTTGAATTACTTTACTTTGAGAATTTGAAATTGAGTTAACAAGAAATATAGCTTCAAATGATGTTTGTAATCAATTAATAGTTAAATTTTCCTATAAACATTGTTCTAAGACCTCACTTGCAGCATTGTATTGTCATTCTCTCAAGTTATCTGATATATTTCGTTTAGAAATAAAGAATTCGATTAAATCCTCGTGATTTTCTTCCCTAAATAAAAATCTTGATTGATTCTTAGAATAGGTTGAATTTATTCCTTTTTTCATCAAGCAATGATAGTAAAGAGGGAGATTGATTATGAGGATAGAGTCTTATGTGTTTTATTTAATTTCTGTGTGATATGATCATACTTCCCTATCTACATCCAATAATGACAACAGTTGTGGCTAACCATGGTATGCCAAGAATTTAAGGGATTTCCTCCTAAGTTGCATTTGGTTGTAAGAGTAGGAAGTCTACAAGGTATTCCCAAGAATCCAAAGAAACTATGATGTCTTCAAGTATTCCTTTGGGTACTAATTTGGATCTATCTTCTAGTTCCAAAATTGTAGTTATAGGTCAGATATTTGGCAATTAAAAACATTTCATGGTTTCTATTGTCATGATATTGATAGCAGCTCCCAAGTCAATTATATTTTTAAAAACTAAAACTTTTTTGATTGAAATTGTTAGCATAGATATTCCAGGATCAATATATTTTTCAATTGTAGTATTTATTGAAATGAGACTAGATAATCTTCCAATTACATTGATTGTTAGTGGGTCTTTCTTTCTTTTTCTAGTTTTCTTTATGCATAATTCCTTAACTGCTTTCATGTAGATTGGGATATCTTTTATTTCTTGCAATAAACATATTTTTACATAAGTATTCTTTAATTCATCTAAGATATAAAATTTAGCAAGAGTAATAAAAGAGTTTTTCTCAACAAATCTTTTAGGAAAAGTACAGGTTTGAGTCATTATTGCCTTACCTTTTTTACTATGATTCTCTTTTATTGCATGTTTGTTTTTATATTTTCCACACCTCACTTTTTCCTCTATTTTCTCTTCTATGATAATGGGGGAGTATTATGGAGTACCTTGTGATACCTTAAAATAACATCTTGAATAGGAAGAATTCAATATGTAGGAATTGAAGTTCCTCCTTCTGCATGATATATTTACTTGTTACTCTGATTTTCCACTGGTTGGGATCGTAATTGAGTTGGTTTGGTTGGTGGTTTCTTAGATGGCAGTTGAATTTGTTGTGGTTGAGTTATTTATGGTGCAGGTAATGATGATGGGTTTGGTTATTGCCATTTTTGAAATGGTTGATATGGAAAATATTATTGAGAAAATGATTGATATGGACATTGAGGATAGGATTGAAATGATTGGGGATAATATTTTTGAGGAGGTTGGGCTCCATTGGCATACCCTCTCCAACCATGAGAAGGTTGATTTTGAGTTTGTTGAGGAGGCCAAGCTTGCCAAGGCATAGGAGCATTCCATATTTTTTGAACAGGATATTGATAGCCTTGAGGAAATTGCTGAGTAAAGTATTGAGGAGGATTTTGAGGCATACTTGCAAATCAAGGTTGCCAAGGTATTCTTGTTGCTACATAATAGAGAGATTCCATACGTTACCTTTCCTCTATTTTATTTTCATGCAATACTTTTAGCTTTGGATAATTATCAGTTGTATTATTTTGACTGCAAAGTCCACAAAGACGAATATTGTCTAAAAGAGATTGTCTTAAAGGATGCTTCTTCCTACATTTGAGACAAAAAAATGATAATAATTGATCTTTTTCTTCTTGTTTCTTTCGTGTTATAAGTACATCAACTTGTGTCCCTAATGTGATTAATTTATTAGTTTCAAAATATTCAAACAAGTTTCCTAGCTTATTTCTTGTAATACCTTTTGTTGTTGATTTAGTAACTTTGGAATTTACATCTCCCTTCTGAGTTTTTGCTCTTCCTCTTCAATATTTTTGACATAATTCGACAATCTCATCAAATTGTTGATATGAAATATCTCCTTCACTGATAAAATTAATGATATCATGATATTCATATTAGATTCCCTTTAAAAATATTGTTCGAATAATATCTCGACTTAAGGAATGATGCTTAGAATTTTTTAAAGTTGAAGAGAAATATTTCCAATTATATCTCTAAACTTTCATCTTCTTATTGAGTCATTCTAAAAAATTCATCTCTTGAATTCCTAGGCCTACAATATTCTTGATATTTCTTGAGAAAAAATTTCCTCATGTCTTCTAAAATGGTAATAGTGTGTTCACCTAATCCCATAAACCACTTTAATGCAGATACTTTAAGAGTTACAGTGAAAAGATGAAATGTATGTGTATCATCAGTATACTGATAAGTTCGACATAAAATATCAAATTCAAATAAGAACGAATATGGATGTTCAGAGGCCATACCATAAAAATTTGGGAAAATGGAAGGTGGAATGTTTTTCATTTTTACCTCTTCTCCCAATATTGATCTAGTATCTAAGATTGATAATCCAAATTTTGCTTCTTGGTCATTGTCTCTTGTCTCATATTCTCTTCTTTTGTTCTCATTTTATCTTTTGGTGGCTTCTTTTGTTTTCCTTTCTTCTTCTCTCTTTATTTCCCATTATTTTTTTTCTCTGATATTGTGACTTTTGTTCTTGAGTTAATCCCAAAATTGTGGATCATTGTCATTTTTTCATCATTTCTTTCTCAAAATTTTCAAGTGTTTCAATTGACATTTGAGTTTCTATATCCTCAACATTTTCAATTTGTTCAAGAACTAGATGATCCCTTGGTTTTTTATATTTTTTACAATAGAATGTTGTTCTTCTTCTCTTTGTTTTCTCCCTACATTATAAGCTAAAAAAGTTCATCTTTCAACCAAAATTTACCTTTGTCCTGAAATTTTTTTTTCCCCTTGAAACTCTCAAGTTGGTTTTCTAGCAATTGGTGTTAGTTTGAATGTGGATGGTCCTACTCCCACCAATAGTTTAGTGGTCGGGAGTTTTTTTTGTATATCCACCCTTATATTCTCTTTTTCAGGAATAAATAGCCATAATGAAAAGAAATCCTAAATATTTTTTCTTTTTGATGTTTTTGTAAACCAACTTCCTAATGAGATATATCTATGGCACATACCCTGATAACCTTGCAGGAAAATGCATGGAGTTAGGAGTTGTTTTCAACATTACTAATATGTGAATTTCGAAATTAGTTTCTATATTCCCTCATTTACCATTAGAATAACCATAATCATTACCTAGATAAATTTTTAATAATAACATAGTGAGTTACACAACCATTAACTGCAATTGTGTGAGCATATTAACTAAAATTTCTTGCTATAACTATGCTTTGATTCCATGATTATTTTAACTCAATTAATAAATCACATAATTGATAATATAAGCATCACATTCTGAAATAAATTAACATCATGAAAATGATACAATGAACAATCACATCATTAGACACTGATATACCCTCGAAACCCTATAGGGTGAAAACAAGAAAACATTTAATTTTATTATTAAACGCTCACGAAGGTTTTCACCCCTCACTCAATGGTTATAAGGGAGTCCATCCCTCGACCATTGTCATAAAAATTACATATAAAAATAATATTAAAGACAACATAACTAGCTATAAGCTATTAGAATCATCATGATATCATTCACCCATGAATCCTCAAACTTTGTCTTTGTGGTCAAATTGTTTCCATCAATGGGTCATCTTTCAATTAGAACTACTAAACATGCATGGAATAAAAAATATTTATCCACCACAATGTTCAACATGAACAATTAGTTTCTCAAGTCACTATCCTTTCCTGTCATTTCCATCCTTGACACAGATGATATCATGATAAAATAAAATATTAATGTTAGGTCCCTATATTACTAGTATAGTCCTTTATCATTGTTAGTGTAACACCCTTATTGTTATTGTTGTACCCTTGTAACCCCCATATTGTTATTATTGTGTTCTCAAATTATTATTGTTAGGTCAGCTAGGATTACATTGTGGCCCCACCAGGATTACATTGTGGCCCCATGGAATCCTATATATAGAAAGGAGGTTTTGTGATTTGAATCATCCAAGAATTGTTCATTCATGTAATGTATTGGAGGTTGCCCCTTCGAAGTGGCTTATTTCTAAGGCGTTGATATCTCTTTTCTTCTCTTTTTGGAGCTGGTTTTAGAACATTTGGTATCAGAGGCAACATTTGGTATCAGAGCAAAAGATTGGTACTATGGCATACAAATTATAGCTTCCTGCTTCTTCACAAGTGCATCCAATTTTCCATGTTTCATGCTTAAAGAAGGTTATTGGCGAAAATATTCTAGTTCAAACAATATTTCCAGAACTTAATGAGGAAGGAAAAATCATATTGGAACCTAAAGCGATCATGGAAGAAATAACTCGATAGCTATGGAATCGATCAATTTTAGAGTATCTCATAAAGTGGAAGAACTTAGCCACTGAAGATTCTACATGGGAGGATGATAGTTTTATACATAAGAACCCAAAGCTACTCAAGCATTGAGGACAACACTTTTTTGAAGGAGAGGGGCATGTTAGGTCCCTATATTACTAGTATAGTCCCTTATTGTTATTATTGTACCCTTGTAACCCCGATATTGTTATTATTGTGACCTTAAATTATTATTGATAGGTCGGCTAGGATTACATTGTGGCCCCATGGACTCCTATACATAGAAAGGAGGTTTTGTAATTTGAATCATCCAAGAATTTTTCATTCATGTAATGTATTGGAGGTTTCCCCCTCGAAGTGGCTTATTTCTAAGGCGTTGATATCTCTTTTCTTCTCTTTTTGGAGCTAGTTTCACAACAATTAATAAACCAATAATCAGTCTATAGTTATGATACTTCAACAAATATTTGTACGCATGCATAAAACATAAACGGAATGGCATGAAATACTTTCACATGCATTAGTAAAAAATAAATCACTACCAAGTGTCATATTTCTAACAAACACTAACAAAATCTTGCATCCACTTTCATATTCTTTCCAAAGGAAAGCTACAATACGATATAATATAATTGGGCATGCAAATGCATAACAAAATCTCAATATTTCTATCACAATAAGAAATTTCCTTTGTGCCTACTCTTATGTTTTCTTTTCCAAAGGGATTAATGCAATATATTCTATACTTATGCATGTGAATGTATGTTATTTTCCAAAAACATATTTTCCACACAATGTTAGTTCCCTAAATTGCATTCTTTTTTACCATTCTTCCCTTTCCAAATCATAATAATTACCCTGTTTTACTTATCTTATGTGCCCTCATCCTGCACTAGTGTGAAAACGATGACACATTTTGCATAAACTTCATATTTTACATTTTTTAACTTATCTTAGCATTTATTAACTATCTATTACGTGATTTCTTGCTTAGAATTACTTTTGTAACTTATCGTTACCTCCTATGCTATTTAATAGATGATCACTTATCTTGATTGCTAATTTTTACTATAGAACAGATCCCGCACCAGCACCAGCATTGTGAATCTTGGCAGCAAATCCGAATCACTTGGGTTGAGTGCCTGTTTAGGATACAATCAATGAGGATATATATGAAGGCAACCAAGTCCCAGCTATGATAGCAGGAAAATTGAGAGTAGCTGAGATGAGACTTAAGTGAAACGGACAGCTGGAGATAGTTGTGGCCCATTTTGTAAAAGTGATCTAATTTTGAAGGCCGAAAGCTTATTCTGCAAATCGGTTATGTAATTTGTTGCAACGATTTCTGTAATTTACTATGTAATGGTAAATGATCCTTTTGGCCTATGGCCAAAAGAATCTGTATAAGCAGAAATGTAAATAGGAAAAACAGTTCAATGTTTTGAGAATCGAATAGAACCAGGAGGCGGTAACAAGACTATTTTGTGTTATCACCCAAATCTGGCCTGGATATGTGATCATGTATGTAATTTATTTGAGAGTCTAATAGGAAGAGCTCCACCTCATGCTCTGTACATTTTATTTTTGGCTTAAATATTTGATGAATTAATTCTGAGTAGCGTTTTCGTTTGAAAGGGAAACACGTTGGTTAGTCAAGGGCCCAACCAAACCAGCACATTCTCCCTCCTTGTTGTTCTTGCAATTTATGATTAAACTGTTGAGTGTGATTTAATTCGAAGTATTTGAATTTTTTTTTGAGTGGAAAGAAGATCTACTACGTGAAGTAGTTAAGTTTCTTTTTACACGGTTGATTTCTTTTCATTACCTGGTTCGAGCAGGAGGAGTTAGTAGTACCAGTGCATGTTGGTGTGATATTTATTTTCTACATGATCTGGTTTATTTCTTTTGCTTGGTTCATTCCCGCACTAATGCACATTGGTGTGTTGTCTATTTCCTACACATTGGTTTGGTTTCTCCTTGGTGCAAGAAGGAGAAATGTTCTTGCACCAACGTTAGATAATATAATGCAGCAAGCCTTTTTAGCTAACTTCTAACAGCCTTCTTGCTTTCAATCATATTTTATTTAAAAATATTGTTTTCTTATTCTTCACATATATTCATCTTTATTGTTTTATCACACTGCAGTAATGAATTATTGATTTCAAGGATCATACGTTAAGATGCAAGAAGCCTTGATTGAGTACAAGAACTAGTTTCTTGGTATTGGATCTGAGTGCTGCGGACTTGAGAAAGTTGAAAGCCATTACACAAAGAAAATCCTTTTTAGTAAAGACATTACTTTACACTTTCTGCATAAATCGTTGATTCATGCACCAGTGCAAGAAGAATGCACTAGCGCAAGATTGATTTTTCGCAAGAAGAATATCTTTATATATGCAAGATTGAAGGGGCCCATTTGTTGGAAATTGCCAAAGTGTCTTTGCTGAAGGAAATAAATTCTCAGTAGCTAATCAATATTTGGCTAGAGTGATTGCTCCTCTTTATCTTTGAATCTCTTTTGCAAGTACATTTCTTCTTGTTCTAGCCTTAGATTGTTTTGATGATTTGAGTTTTAATCTTTCTTCTCTAAATATTGATTCTATAATTCTTCTTTTCAAAATTAGGAGTTGAGATTGGAAATATTCATACCATCTTTGGCATTGCCTGTGCTTCATCTCTAAGTTTACAAATCCCCCGGGTTGACAATTAAGTGCTGAGGATTTTTACTTAAGTGTAATTCTTGCACCCAACATTTTGGCGTCGTTGCCGGGGAGGCGATTTGATTTGGTAAGAATTTTATGAGTGTATAATAGAGGTAAGTTTCCTTTATTTTTGTCAAGTATTTTTGAAGGATTTTTTACTGGTGTTTATTGATTTCTGACTGCATTTTTTTTATTAGAAATTGTTTTGATATTTTTCTTTCTTTTTTGAGATGAATGCCTAGGAAAGGTAAGGGTTCAAAGCCCACTAAGGGCCAAAATAATTTTTCTAACATTCGGTCTCCTTCTGCAAGCAGGAAGCCCAATTCAATTCAAACCCATCACACAGGAACAATCCACCTGAATTCTGGTACTAACAGCTCAGGTGTGGATCAGCTTGTGGAAAGTAGTACAAGCAAAAATGAAACAATGGTAGACCAAGGAGACCATTTGTAAGGGACTGGTGACAACTAGGTAAGTGAAGGAAAATTTACTTTTTTGTTTCCAATTGTGGATCCTGACACCATGTCACATATGAAGAACATTCCACCATCAGCTTTCCCTCATTTCCATGGTAAAATTCATGAAGACCCTAAATATTTTCTATTTGAGTTCGATATTTTGCGTAGAAGTTATGATTATCCAAGTGAGGCTCAGAAGTTAAGATTATTTCCTGTTACCCTCAAGGGCTCAGCTTTACGCTAGTTTATGGGGTTAGGAGGAAACACCATAACTTCCTGGGACTAGATGAGGAGGGTATTTTTGTCGAAATATCAAGAATATTGTAAAACTCGAGACATTCAGAATGAAATTTTTACAATCATACAAGATGATGATGAAATGCTTGAAGATTATTTGGAAATATTTATGTATATTTTATAAAGGTCAAAACATAGGCTTGATCCCAACACTATTAGAATCTTGTTCTTAAGAGGACTTAATGATAATGCTAGAAATAATTTGAATCTGTTAGGACAAAGTGATATTTCTCAATGAACTTTTGATCAAATTTGTGAATTATGTTAGAAATTTTCAAGGAATTAGTATAGATCCGGTAGAGGAACTCGAAATAAAAATAGAAAAATTGAATCTACTGATGCTATGATTGTTGGACTAGAAAATAAAATGGAAAACATGAAAATTAATATAATGAACACTGTCACTAAACAATTAGACTCTAAAAAATTTCAACAAAAACTTATGAGGGAACAAGATTCATTATGTATTTTCTGTCCTAAATGTAGAGACAAGCATCCCCCTAAAGAATTCCCTCTTAATTTGAAAGAAAATAATAAGTGTGCTATTTTTGTAGAAGACCATACCACAGAAAAATGTCCCTCTATACCTGGACTTAAAGAATTATTTACAGCGGGGTAGCCTGAAGCTGAACAATTGTATTTTATGGGAGCAAGAAGACATTGGCCTTAGGTAGGTGCAGGTATGGCTCCTGAATTTCCTCCACATTATTTTGGTTATAGTCCACATGCATATTCATATCCTAACTCTCATTAGCAGTGGCAATATGGAATCAGTATCAGCATGGGCAACATCCCCAACCATGGCAACAAGGTTGGAAAGGCCCAACTAATTCTCTGTATTCCTACCAGCCACCTATGCAACCATACCCATCTACACATGTAACTTATCCAATGCCTCAACTTTCGAGTCAGACTACCCCATTACCTTTACCTCCACCCTTTCGACCTCCTCAATTGCCAGCTCAACCCACACCCAATCCTAATAATAATAACAATAAGGCAGTAAAAATGATTAATGTAACAAACCCACCTTTTCCATTCGAATAATAGTCTATTCCAATTGGAGTTCATGATATTCAATTAAGATCAGGAAGGAATATAATACCAGAAAATTAGAAACAACCTATGGTGATTGTTGAAGAGAAGGGGGAAGAGGAAACTCCTAACCATTCTCCGAAAATTATCACTAAGCAGCCCTTACCCTTTGATTCCTTGCCATCTTCTTCCAACCAACATCCCTTCCTAGAGAGGCTAGTAATATAAAGAAGAGAGCCTGTTTCTAAGACTCATTTCGCATCAGAACTACAAAATATTTTCATTAAGATACCCTTGCTCCAAGCCATTAAATAGATCCCCATTTGTACCAAGATTATTAGGGAGCTCTATCTCAAGAAACCCAGGAAGAAGAGATTGGAACCCAAAACTATTCAATTTTTTGGTAGGGCAGCAGATTTAATGACGGGATGTGTTTCTGTGGAAAAATATACTGATCTCGAAAACCCTGTTGTCACAATTCAGATTGGTAATGTCCTTGTATCTAATGTTCTTATAGACCTAGGGGCGGCCATTAATGTAATGACTAAGCAAACCATAGATCAACTTCAGTTATCTCACCTTCACCCTACTCCCACTGTGCTTGAATTAGCAGATAGATGCAAAATTAAGCCTGAAGGAGTATTGGATGATGTGATCATCTTATTGGATTCTTGGGAATATCCTGTTGATTTCATTGTGCTTCAGCCATAGAACCCGGTAGGAGGACATCCCTTGATCTTGGGTTGACCACGGCTTGCTACATCCGATGCATATATTGGATGTCATTCCAGAGATATGTATATTTCACATGGAGATTCTAGGAAGAAAGTTACGTTATACCCCCCTGCTAGATCTATTCAGGATCTCTGAGACACTTTATGGTTGGACAAAAGCAGTGATGAGGAGACTCAGTCTATTTCTCTTATTCATCATTATATTGGGTCTTCACAAGAAGATGAAATTCAAGATTTCCTGAAAAATATAGACACCATGCCTAACTTCGAGCCTTTGAGCCAGATTTTTAGCCCAGATTTTCAAGAAAACCATGATTCTCATTCTTCTATATCGTTGTCTTTTACCACTCCTTTGAGTACTCTGGAGCCTGATACTACTCTTATTGAGATTAGTCCTGGTAAGTCTTTGAATATCAGTTCAGATTTAGACCCATCTCAGCAAGAACAACTTGTGAATTTGTTGCAAAACCATCTTAGTGCATTTTCTTGGGGCTATGAAGACATGAAGGGTATCCCTCCTGAAACTTGTACACATCATATCTATATTCAGGAAGGAACCCACCCTGTCCGACAACCCCAAAGATGAATGAATCCAGCTCTAAGAGATGTCATGAAAGAAGAAATACAAAATATTTTAGATGTTGGTTTTATCTATTCTATTTCTGATAGTCAGTGGGTCTCTCCATTAGTGCTAGTGCCTAAGAAATATGGAAGGTGGCATATTTATATTTATTATTGTTAATTAAACAAAGCCACTCTCAAATATTACTTCCCTCTTCCTTTCATTGACCAGGTGTTTGATACCCTTGCAGGAAAGAAATATTTCTCCTTTTTGGATGGTTTCAGTGGCTATAACTAGATACAGATTGCACACGAAGATTAGGATAAAACTACTTTTACATGCCCATGGGGTACCTTTGCTTATACAGTGCTTCCCTTTGGATTATGTAATGCTCTAGCTACCTTTCAAAGGGCAGTCTTGGCTACTTTTGATGATCTTGATTTTGTAGAAATTTATATGGATAAATTTTCTATGATTGGTAATTCTTTTCAGGAAGCTCTCGAAAATTTGGAGAAAGTACTTCTTCGTTGCCAAGAAGCCCACCTTGCTTTGAGTGAGAAGAAATGTAGATTAATGTGAAAAGCAGGAGTGGTACTTGGACATCTGATTTCTGACAAAGGTATCCAGGTTGATCCGGCAAAGATCAAAATCATTCTGCATCTTCCTACACCCAAAACTCAAAGGGAAGTAAGAGTTTTTTTAGGATATGCTGGTTACTATAGAAGATTCATTGAAAATTTCTCTAAGATAGATGCTCCTCTTTTTCAACTTCTAGCTAAGGATAGTGAGTTTTCTTGGTACACAGCTTGCCAACAGTCTTTTGAAGCATTAAAGGAAAAGTTGGTGCATGCACCAGTCTTGAGAGGTTGAAACTAGTCCCTGCCCTTTCATATTTCTTTTGATGCTTCAGATCTGGCTGTTGGCATAGCTTTGGGACAAGAGGAAGACAAGAAATCCTATGATATTTATTATATTACTAATAATTTGTCTTCCACTGAATTAAATTATATAGTTATAGAGAAAGAGTTTTTAGCTGTAATTTTCGCAATTAATAAATTCAGACACTATATCACAGGATATGAAGTATTTGTTCATACTGATCATCCCGCAATTAAATACTTGATTAACAAACCATTCACTAGCGGTAGAGTGACTAGGTGGTTGCTATTGTTGCAGGAATTCAATATTACTATTGTTGATAGACCAAGAAAATCGAATGTTGTAGCAGATTTTATTTCTAGACTAGGTAATCCTGGTGATGTAACCTGTGTTAATGATGATTTTCCAGATGAACATCTTTTTGCTGTGTATACAGATTCTCCGTGGTTTGCTGACATCGCCAATTATTTGGTTACTAGAAAAACACCACCTCAGTTTCCTTCTCGTGAAAAGCAGAATATTATTTAGAAAAGTGATGCATACTCCTGGATTCAAGGAGACCTCTTTCACACTGGTCCAGATTTGATTATCCGTAGATGTGTAAGAGAGGAGGAAGTGGTTCACATATTGAAATATGCTCATGATGAACCTTGTGGAGGCCACTTCGCTGACAAGCGAACTGCATATAAAATATTATGTTCTGGCTACTTTTGGCCTTCCTCGTTTAAGGATGCCAAGCAGTATGTGAGGCGATGTGATAGTTGTCAACGAATGGGCCAACCTAATCAAACCAATGAAATGCCTTTATACCATCAAGTTATGATTGAGCCTTTTGAAAAATGAGCTATTGATTTTATAGGGCCAACAAATCCAACATCATTAGGTAAAAAGCATATTTTGGTTTGTAAAGATTTTGTTAAAAAATGGGTGGAAGCTAAAGCTATTTCTTTTGCTACAGAAAAAGTTGTTGTTGATTTTCTCTTTTCTGAAATATTTACTAGATTTGGTGTGTCTAGAGAAATTGTTTCTGACAATGGTTCGCATTTTATTTCTAATCTAGTACAGGGAGTGATGGAGCAATACAAGATCCGACACCAAAAGTCTACAATGTACCACCTGTAAGAAAATAGCCAGGTGGAATCTACAAATAAGGTGATCGAGTCCATTCTCACAAAGACAGTGAACATGCATCAGAAATATTGGGCTGAAATATTACCAGAAGTTTTGTGGACATACAAAACCACTTGGAGAAATAGTACAGGGCACACAACTTATGATTTGGTATATGACAAACAGGTTTTGTTACCGATTGAGTTCTAGATCAAAACTTTCAGAACTACAATTCAGATAGGACTCAATCTCTCTGAGGCATAACAATAGCATCTTCTTCAGTTAAATGAGTTATATGAATTTCGTAGAGATGTTATTCAGCAAAACATATTAATCCAACAGTAATGGAAAAGGTGGAATGACAAGTCCATTCAAAAAAAGCAGTTCCAACCAGGTGATTTGGTACTCCTTTATGATTCTAGATTTAAAATTTTTAATGGGAATTTTCATACACGTTGGATGGGACCATATGAGGTAATCCGCATATTTGAGAATGGATTTGTAAAATTCAAAACTATTGATGGATAGGATACAGTATTCTTGGTAAATGGACATAGATTAAAGAAATATTTTCAACCCCTTGCCAAGAAAGATTTTGCACAACAAGTTCAATAAAAATTTGGAATGGTAGTGGTAAATGGTAATACCAACGTCTTGAAAATTTGAATCCCTCTTCTTCGAAAAAAAAATTAACAAAAACAAAATAAAAAGAAAAAATAATTTCCTGTAATTATGAAAATCAGTCCGTGGAAACGATTGCAGAAGGATCAACCTAAAAAGAAGATAAAAAATTTCTAATAAAAAGAGAATGTTGCTTGATCTTTAGATATGCTAGTGACCATCGAAGTAAAAGTAGGTTCAGCAAGAACCAACCTTTGTACAATTGGGGTAATTAGCATGGATATTTTTTTCCAAGTAACGCTTAATTCTCGCTGTAGTTATTTTTCTTGCAGTAGTGCAGGCAAACCTTCCAGAAAATTTTCTTCCTTTCTTCATATCCCATTTCATAATTTTCCCTTAGATTTCTTCTCGAAATCCTAGTATAATTAACCTTCCCATATTCTTCTAAATTCACCCTATCCGCTTTGAAGAAATCCCACTCTAACCCTAAAATTTTTTTCCCCTATCCCACTTCTATTTTCCCTCTTTTGGTACTTTCCTGGAATCCCTTTGACAAAATTCCTTCCCATTCTAAAATTTCCTTTTCCCACTCCTTTATTCCCTTATGAATTTCATTGAAAGATCCTACATATAAAGAGTAGAAGGCTGTGCTCTCAAGCATCAAAGGGCGAAGAAAAATTCAGAATAAGTTAAAGAAATAATGTGAAATCCAACCTATATTTTAATTATTTGTTTTAACATTATTCTTGACTAGTGCAAGCATATTTTCCTATATGATATGAGCAGAAAAGTACCAGTAGAATGATTTTTGTGGTGTAAATATCAACACAGGCATACACCTCATCAGCAGCAGTACAGATTATCATAGGGCATAAGAAAGTTTTCGTGATGAAAAGTTATATGATGTTATTTATATCATTGATAAGAGGTTATGTTATTATATTACTTAGGAGGAAATTAGTTGAAAGTACAAAGTTTTTTAAGTAAGAATCATGATCTTTTTAAATGAATGCTAAGTCTTTTTTTGTAATTATGAATGAATGTGAAATTGTGTAATCGTTATTTGCATATAATCCACCCCATTCCGCCTTAATGTGAAACATCCTTCACTTATAACTCCCCCTCTCCTACCTTCATTCCAAACATCTCATCATCACTATACCTGAGCGTTAAACCGTCGTCGCGTGTACCAATTGAGCTTGACCAGGAATGATGAGTACCTATGACAGGTAAACCAGAGACACGATGGACGAACGATTAAATTCCTCTTTATGAGAAGTTTATCCTCCGGTGTTGCATGAAAACCTTAGAACTCATGTTCATAGCCAATAGCAGCAATGCTGCCCGTCCGAAATGAACCCTTGTTCCTCAGTAAGATTAAGAAAACTACCAAATTTCGCAGTTGTCTTCCATTGTTGCGGGAGTCGGGATTTTTATTGTTCCTACAGAAGTTCGATGGGTATGACAGGGACGTCGCCTTACAATTTGCAAGAATTTTTACAAACGGCCAAGTGAGAATTGGGCCGCTCAAATTCAAAGTCACGAAGAAATTTGTAGCTGAAGCAATAGGTCTGGAGAATACGGAAGTGGAAAGGTTAAAAAACCAGAGGCTGGAAGGTAAAAGCTGGCAGCATTTTGTCATGGATAAGAAGATGGAGGTCAATTGGAAACACGGAGTTCTGCACAAAGCTCTGCTAGGTCAATGGCAGGATCTCTTGTTTGTTTTGTAGAAATTTTTGACCTATGAAGGGAGATACACCTCTACCCTGGTGTATCATTTTAGACTGCTACATCAATTCGAAGGAGGCTGACACATTCGTTGGAGGATGAACTTCCCCTACTTTTTCCTCAGAAGTTTTGAGAAAATGGCCAGAAGTGTACATGATGGAAGGGAGGACCAGGCCGATGCACGATTATACCACCATGGCCTAATAAAAATCCTGGTCTTAAAGCAGTTAAAAATAAAATTTATGACATGGGAAGAGCTGTTAAAACAACTGCATGGGAATTTGGCAGAGGAAGAGAAGACATAGGCCCCTAGTGCAAGCAAGGGCCTGAAGAGAAACAGAAAGGAAATTCCTTCTTGCAGTAGTGCGAAAAGGAGGAGGAAAGAGAAATAAACAGAAGGGAAGGCATCATCTTCCACTAAGGAAATAGCTGGTGCATAGGCACAGGCCTTGGAGCACGACAAGCTGTCGATTCTTGCAGATGCGCCGAATATTGCACAAATTGGGGATGATGTTCCACTGGTAAATCTTATGAGGAAGCCCCAAAAGAAGAGAAAGGGTTTGGATGTAGAAGAAGAAGAACAAACCTGACAGGATATGGAACCCCATCCTGCACTAGTATAAGAAGAAGCCATAGCCTGAGAGGAAGAATCGGAAGAGGATGAAGAAAAATTAGACGAGGAACCGGATGAAGATGAACTAGACGAAGAAGAACCCGAGGAAGAAGAACCTAAGGAAGAAGACCCAAAAGAAGAAGAACCTGAGGAAGAACCTGAGGGAGAAGACTCGAAAGAGGAGGAAGAACCTGAGGAGGAAGACCCAGAATAAGAACAAGAGCATGAGGAAGAAAACCTGGAAGATGAAGACGAACTAGAAGAAGAACTTTAGGGAGAGGAACCGGAAAAAGAAGGACTACAGGAAGAAGAGTTCCTCGATGTGACCATGGGAGGTATAGAAGTTTCAGAGCCAGTGACAACCCCTACTGAGATAGAGGAAGTGACTCCTATTTCCTGCATAGTAGAATTAGAGATCCAAATACAAAACTTGGAGTAGCTTGTGACCAAAGCACAAGAGGAGAAGGAACAAAGCAAAGGAGAATTGATGGCAGAGCTCAAGAAAAAGAAAAGCAAGGTTACAGTTTGGAAATATCGTGCTGGATGAGGTTTTAGGCAGTTAAAAAAGGTTTCAAAAAAATTAAGGCATATCAAGAGGAAGAAGGTTGAAATAGTGCAGCGTGAAGACAACATGCTGTAACAGAACTGAGTTGGAGAATTCAAAAATTTTGGTTTTTTCTAGAGGTAAAAAGGTTGTGTGAGGACACACAATAGTTTAGGGATGGGAGGATGTTAGTTGCCTAAATTGCATTCTTTCTTACCATTCTTCCCTTTCCAAATCATAATCATTACCCTGTTTTACTTATCTTATGTGCCCTCATCCTGCACTAGTGTGAGAACGATGACACATTTTGCATAAACTTCATATTTTACAATTTTTAACTTATCTTAGCATTTATTAGCTATCTATTACATGATTTATTGCTTATAATTAATTTTTTAACTTATCGTTACCTCCTATGCTATTTAATATATGATCACTTATCTTGATTGCTAATTTTTACTGTAGAACAGATCCCGCACCAGCACCAGCGCCGTGAATCTTGGCAACAAATCCGAATCACTTGGGTTGACTACCTGTTTAGGAAACAATCAATGAGGATATATCTGAAGGAAACCAAGTCCCAACTATGACAGCAGGAAAATCGAGAGTAGCTGAGATCAAACTTAAGAGAAACGGACTGCTGGAGATAGTCGCGGCCCATTTTGTAAAAGTGATCTAATTTTGAAGGCCGAAAGCTTATTCTGCAAATCGGTTATGTAATTTGTTGCAACAATTTCTATAATTTACTATGTAATCATAAATGATCCTTTTGGCCCGCAGTCAAAAGGATCTATATAAGCAGAACTGTAAATAGGACAAACAGTTCAATGTTTTGAGAATCGAATAGAACCAGGAGGCGGTAACAAGACTATTTTTTGTTATCATCCAAATCTAGGCTGGATATGTGACCATGTATGTAATTTCTTTGAGAGTCTAATATGAAGATCTCCGGCTCATGTTCTATACATTTTATCTTTGGCTTAAATATTTGATGAATTAATTCAGAGTAGCATTTTCGGTTGAAAGGGAAACGCGCTGGTTGGTCAAGGGCCCAACCAAACAAGCACATTCTCCCTCCTTTTTGTTCTAGAAATTTATGATTAAACTGTTGAGTGTGATTTAATTTGAAGTCTTTGAATTTCTGTTTGAGTGGAAAGCATATTTGCTGCATGAAGTAGTTAAGTTTCTTTTTGCACGGTTGATTTATTTCCCTTGCCTAGTTCAAGCGGGAGGAGTTACCTGTACCACTACACATCGGTGTGATATTTATTTTCTGCATGATCTGGTTTGTTTCTTTTGCCTGGTTCTTTCCTTCACCAGTGCACGTTGGTGTGTTGTCTATTTCTTGCACATTGGTTTGGTTTCTCCATGGTGCAAGAAGGAGAACTCTTCTTTCACCAGCGTTAGATAATATAATGCAGCAAGCCTTTTTAGCTTACTTATAACAACCTTCTTGATTTCAGTCATATTTTAATTAAAAATACTGTTTTCTTATTCTTTAAAGATATTCATCTTTATTTTTTTTATCACACTGCAGTAATGAATTATTCATTTCAAGGATCATACGTTAAGATGCAAGAAGCCTAGATTGAGTACAAGAACTAGTTTCTTGGTATTGGATCTGAGCGCTACGGATTTGAGAAAGTTAAAATCCCTTGCACGAAGAAAATCCTTTTTTTTAAAGACATTACTTACACTTTCTGGATAAATCATTGATTCCTGCACCAGTGTAGGAAGATTTCACTAGTGCAAGATTTATTTTTCGCAAGAAGAATATCTTTATATATGCAGGATTGAAGGGGCCCATTTTTTGGAAACTGCTAAAGTGTCTTTGCTAAAGGAAATACATTCTCAGTAGCTAATCAATATTTTTCTAGAGTTATTGCTCCTCTTTATCTTTGAATCTCTTTTTCAAGTACATTTCTTCTTGTTCTAGCCTTAGATTGTTTTGATGTTTTGAGTTTTAATCTTTCTTCTCCAAAGATTGATTCTACAATTCTTCTTTTCAAAAGTAGGAGTTGAGATTGGAAATATTCATACCATCTCTGGCATTTCTTGTGCTTCGTCTCTAAGTTTACGAATCCCCCGGGTTGACAATTAAGTGTTGAGGATTTTTACTTAAGTGTAATTCGTGCACCCAACACACAAGACCTATTCACATACTAGTTATAATTTTGTGCATGCAACTACTTATCCTCTCTAATAGAAATAACAGAGATTTTTCTTCTTACATGTAAAACATATATTTATTTTCAAAGGAAACTAAATAAATATTTCATGTACAAATAAACACATTTCTTTTCCAAGGGATCAAATGCATACGATTTATTCGATCATGCATGCAAAGGGAAATTTCCCTCTTATCCAAAATATCTAGCACAATAACTATGCATAATATACTCTCGAAAGAAAGCTAATACTATAGTTGATCCCCTTAGGTGTGAAAATACATATTATTTTTCCCAAAATAAGGTTAACACAATCAATATTATGTGATTGCATCTTCCTTTTCTCATGAAATCTAATACCAAAACAATATTTTTTCCATGAATGCAAGTGCATATGTTTCTCTAAATAATGTTACATAATAAAACATGTGATTACTAATTTTCCTCTCCAAGAATCAAATCCAATAATGCATACAATTATATATTTTTCTCTTCTAGTATTTTTGAAGAGTTCTAACACTGTAAATGCTTCATGGCATACAAATATATATATTTATTCTCCAAGGATTTTAACACACTAATTATTATTTTTCCAAATGATATCTAACTCACTAGATATTATGCATGCAATACAAAATATTTTCTTATCATTTCATACATCACAGAGATTTGTAATAGTTTCCCAAGTAGTAACATGAATAACAAATCCTTCTCTAATAACACAACCAATTTCCTTTTATGCAAAGGTTTTATGTGAACTACTTCTCAAAAAAGTTATTTATATATTTTTGCACGACTCAAGCTCCTCATGCATGTAAAACCACATAATAAATTCTTGTATATCAAATCTACTATATATTATTCATGTGCACCTAATCACATACTCTCTTCAAGGGTCCAATATTTCTCTTTAAAAATTTTAACGCATATGCATCATAAGAACATATTTGGTAATTTCCTAAATGAAATAACGTGATTCCTTTTCAAGAATTATCAACATAATTATTATTATTTCTATATGTACATAAACAATTATTCTTATCTGGTTGACAAATCAAATGGAAGCACTTTGTTTTTCCTATTTTAGTCATCAAATTTGGACACGACTTCCGACCATATGGAAATGAATCTTTGCAAACAAAAGGAGCCTTTTGTTTGGAACAATCTTATTAAAAAAACCTCTTTTAATTTTTTTACAGGTGTCATAGTTTAGAAGATTTAAATGGATCATTGCAACCCATTTTTCAAGATTTAAATATTAGATAATTTCTTGTTTTGGTCACGAACATTGGAAACTATTTTCAAACATAAGGAAATTATTTTTTGAAAAATAAAAGAGTTTTTTTTTTTTTTTGTAACAACTTCATTAAAAACAACTTTCTCAGTTTTTACATGGGTATCATAGTTTGGCAGATTCAAATGAACCTTTCAGCCCATTTTTCAAGATTTAAATCTGAAATAATTTTATGTTTTTGTCATCACTTTTGGACATGGTTTCTGAGATGTGGAAAAAATATATTTAAAATTTGAAAGGGTTTTTTTTTTCTGAACCGGACTCATATAAAAAAACCTCTTTCTGTTTATACAGATTTATCATGGTTTGGGAGATACAAAGGCATATCTGGACCCTATTTTCCAATAACACATGAAATTCATAGAATTATTTATCCATGAAAAAATTTCAAGAATTCAAAGCACATGAAATATTATAAGAATTCAATGAACAAAACACTTATTTCTCTATGCACGCAACTATATAGATGTTTTCTCAAGAAATAATCTTGATTTTTTATCATATGAAATTTTCCGAGAAAATAAATTCAATTATTATATCATCATGCCCCATATGCAAACAAAATAATTTGCGAATAACATAGTTACTTATCTTTTGATGCATGCTTCGAATCCCTTCTTCCTCTTCCTTGGATCCATTCTCCATGTATTCTGTCATTCCTCCTTTATTTTTCTCATAGGCTTGCAATAAATATAATTAATATTTTGGAATAGCTTCTCTAAATCTTAAAATAAGTCCATAAATTAGCCACAAATCACTCCCTAAATTTGATTGTTCAAAATCACAAAAGCACTCCATAAATCTCTCATGATTTTCTTTCCAAGGTAGATTTTCTTTTTACTTATGAGAAAATTATCTCTTATCCATAGTTTTTCTAAAAATATTACTCATTATTTCTAAAAATCATAAAATATACCATTTTAGAAATATAATATTTTTATATAGAAGAATATAAATTCTTCTAAATAAAAAAATTAAGAATTAGTTCTTGTAATTTTCTTATATTTAAGGATTACAAGAATATTCTTCATGTAATATCAATACGATAATTAATAATATTTAATTATTCAAAAACCTTCATTTTAAGATAGTTTTTTTTAGTAGCTTATGCGAGGGATATTACAATCTAAACATGCTCCCCCAACAACAATGCCAAAAATGTTAGTCTAATTTATTGAGTTGAAATACAGTATATATTTTACTGATCAATATGGCTTGGTAAAATTAGAAGCACACCAAGTTTTATGGATATTAGATTAAGCTAATGTAGGAAGTAGTTTTTTGTCTGAATATAATGGAAATTCATATTACAAATATAAATTTCTGAAAGAAAACACTAAAATTCTGATCTAGAAGCAAGAGTGCAATGAAGCTTTGCGGAGCATGGAAAGCAAGAAAGAGGCTCCAAATTAGATGCCTTGGTTTTCCTTCATCATTATCCCTAATCCAACAAGATAAATTCCACCATAAATCATAACAAAATTAAATTAAGAAATTAGTAAATATCAAATGCATAAACACAATTTCGAGTTCAATTCTCAATTCATAAGGAATAGGATCTAAATTAGATGCCTTGGTTGAACTTCACTAATTAAACCAATTACTAAAAGGAAATCATTTTAGAAACATCTGCGATCATGGCATATAATGAATCTACTCATAAAAGTATTCACAAGAAAAGGAAAAGTTTAATAATCTAAGTTATTCACAATTATGCACAAAAATACATTGTAGTGCACTTAGCATTGAATGGGGGTCCTCCACCCTTTTCTTAGCACAATTGAATATTATCAGCTCTTGAAGATCATCAATCGTATCCCACATAAAGAACATCAAGAAGTAGAAGGAAATTTCTTCAACTTATATTCAGAAATAGAGATGTCTCAATAATCATAATACATTTTCATAAGTGTTGAATGGTTGTGCTTAAATAAGCCAAAAATATAACTAAACTTAGCTAAAATAGTTGTAATAGCTTATAAGATTCCTAATCCATCTAATTAGGTCAGACTCATCCTTTTGGTTTCCAAAACTATTGTATAATCCCACTAAATCACAAAACTACCCCTTTTTTTAGGGATTTCTCGGTCAGTGTTTAAGTTTCACCGGCATTGATTACGCCTGTTTAGACTTAATTGGATTATGCCAATAGGAATATGTCCATCCTTGGTTCCTATGCTTCTCTAATATATCTTAATTTTACACCTAGGTTTCCTTCACATACGACTTCAACGGAGCCACTAAGGGAAATTTTATTCTAGTTAAAAAAAAAATTTTAATACCCAGTTTTTACTAAAAATTCTAACATTTAAAAGACATAATTATTTTACCTTAATATACAATAAGATGAAAAAATATGGAAAATATCACCATTGTGCAATGCTAAAGCATGATGGGTTAATGGATTATGGATGGAAAAAAGGGTCAAAACTGAGGGCCAACACTGCTCTTACCAGCTGATTTCCTTCAAAGCACAACATTTCCTTTTATGTGGCCCTTTTCCCTTCTTTATTACACATATTTCCAAAAAAACCCTATTACCTTGCATCTATACTTAGACTCCTTCCTTCTTCCATTGATCCTCTAGATGATATTATGTAGGTTAATCATAAAAACAGGACATGATACACTACTCATATTCTTGATAGGATTTCTTCATTTTTACATGTGCTAGAACCTAGTTGAATTTTCCTTCTTCTCATAACTACAGAATGATACACCACTCATATTCTAGACAATATTTGTCCATTTCTACATGTGCGAGAACCCAATTGAATTTGTATTCCCCTTATAATCTTCATTATTGGTTAGCTTAGTCTAACCTTTACTTTGTCATTTTACAAAAAATTTACAGAACCCATAACATCTTGTGTACTTGAGTGGTCCATTTCCAAAATCAACAGGTGAAGCCAAATTTCCCAACATCCAAATTCCTTCAATTCACTATTGATACAAAACAATAAATTATATCTAGCTTCTAACATTCTCACTTAAAGCTTTAACACGATTCCCGGGCATTACATATGTCCTTTAGTGTTTCTTGTCATCTAAATTTAAGGAGCCAATTTATAAAATTTCACATAGAGAGGGAAATCAACAAGAACATTCCTCAAGAGATTAAAGCCAAAATTTCCTTAAAAATCACATCTCTACCATTACTACTAATAAAAATAATATTCCATTAGGCCTTTTTTAGTGCAATCTAAGAACATCTATCATGCTAGGGACTAATTCCTTATTCTTATTCGGCACAAAAGTGACCAGGTTCATCCCCATTTGGTAGCTTCCAATGTTGGCAGTTCCTTCTCATGATTTCTCATAGTCAACATTTAACCAAATTAGGGCTTGGCCTAGTGGTAAGTTGGACGAATTTCGATGTTGGAGACCAAGCTTCTATTCCCTATAGGCATAGAAGTTGAGTAGGACTATCTTGATTGGCTAGCGTGAAATGTTAGTGGCACCATTAAGAGTGATTTTGGCCATCAACATGAGCTGCAACAAAAAATGGTATGCCAATGAGAGGGTGTTATGAAACCATCTCCAAAAATAGAAGAAAAGAGAGATCAACGCCTTAGAAATCAGCCACTTTGAGGGGGAAACCTCCAATACATGACATAAATGAACAATTTTTGAATGATACAAATGACCAAACCTCCTTTCTATATATAGGAGCCCATGGGGCCACAATGTAATCCTAGCCGACCTTACAATAATAATGTAAGGGCACAATAATAACAATATGGGGGTTACAGGGGTACAACAATAACAATAAGGGGGTTACACTAACAGCAATAAGGGAGCATACTAGTAATATAGGGATATAACATGCTTTGCTCCTTCAAAAAAGTGTTGTCCTCAAAACCTGAGTAGCTTTGGGTGGTTTTGTATAAAATTCTCATCCTCCCATGTATAATATTCAGTGGGTAAGTTCTTCCATTTGATGAGATACTCTGAAATTGATCGATTCCGTAGCTATCAAGTTCTTATTTCCGTGACTGCTTCAAGTTCCAATGTGTTTTTTCCTTCCTCATCAAGTTTTCGCAATATTTTTTGAACTGGAATTTTTTCCCCTATAGCCTTCTTTAAGCATGAAACATGGAAAACTGGATGCACTCGTGAAGAAGCAGGAAGCTCCAATTTCTATGCCATAGTACCAATCTTCTGCAACACCTTGTAAGGACCATAGTACTTTGGAGATAATTTATTATCCTTCTTAGCTTGCCTGAGGGAAATTTGTTTGTATGGTTGTAGCCATAAAAATACCCAGTATCCTACATCAAAACTTCTCTCGCTGCTATGTTGACCTGCCTGTTGTTTCATTTGATTTAATGCCAAATGTAGGTTATCCTTTAAGAGTTGGAGAACTTCTTTTTGATGCTCAATGTGATCTTCCACTGCTTGAACCCTATAATTTTCCCTTAAAGAGATGTGATGGATGGTGGATGATATCCATAAAGTGACATAAATGGGGTCATTTTTGCTGTAGTATGGAAGGAAGTTTTATACCACCATTCAACTAGAGGTAACCACTTGACCCATTGTGCTTGCTTATCAGACAGAAAACAATGAAGATATCCTTCCAAGCATTTATTCATGATCTCAGTTTGACCATCACATTGAGGATGATAAGATGAGTTATGAGCTATTTAAGTACCCAAACAAGAAAATAATTCTGTCCTAAAATTTCTTGTAATAATGGGATCTCTGTCACTTACAATAATCTTTGGGTTTCCATGTATCTTTTGAATTGTTTCCATAAATTCACTAGCAATTGTACTTGCTTTAAATGGATGATATAATGGAAAAAAGTGTGAATAATTGGTAATTCTATCAACTACCACCATGATGACACTCTTTCATTTGGACTTAGGTAAACCTGTGATAAATCCATCGAAATATCCTCCCAACATTGATTTGGAATGGATAAAGGTTGTAGAAGACTCGGGGTCTTAATTATTTCAACTTTATTTTGATGGAAAACCAAACAATATACCACAAAATTTTTATATCAGATTTTAGGCCATCCCAAAAAAAAATCTTTCTACACCCTGTGGTATGTTTTTAAAAATCCTGAGTGTCCTCCTAAAAGAGAAGTGTGAAATTCCAAAAGAATATTTTGTTTTAGTTGGGAATTCTTGCAAATATATAAGCGATATTTTTACCATAAGGAATCATTTTTCCAATCAAATGTATTATATGTACTAGGATCTTGCTGCAACTTTTGAATGAGTGTCCACACTTCTTCATTCTTCTTCCATTGATCCCTTGCTTTGGTTATCCAATCTGGTTGGATAATAGAAATGGCACAAAGAGATGCTTCCACCTCTTCATCCTTTCTTGAGAGTGCATCTACAATAACATATTTTTGACCTATTGTTGTTGCTCTTTTGAAGATAGTCTTTGTTCCAAAATGTGTTTAAGACTATCATGATCAGTTTTTACCTTGAAGTGTCTTCCCATTAGGTAAGGTGGCCATTTCTTTAGTGAATGTAGTATTTAACAACATTTCCTTCTCATAAATATCCTTTTGTAAATACTTTCCTTTGATTAGATGTCTTTAAAAAGAAATGGGTCTTCCTTCTTGCATTAAAATGGCACCAATTCCATTTCCTCAGGCATCACATTCCACAATAATGATTTTTGTGAAGTCTGGTGTAGCTAAGACTGGTGCTAGGCACATTGCCTCTTTAATATGTTCAAAGGCCTTAGTTGCTTCAACACTCCATGAAAATGAATCTTTCTTCAATAATGTTGTTATAGGTGTTTCTATTCTCCCATAATTCTTAACAAACTTGCGATAATACCCTGTTAAGCCGAGAAATTCGCACAACTACTTTATGGTTGTCGAGAATTTCCATTCCTTAATGGCTTTAATATTTTTAGGGTCTTCTTTAAAACCCTCGTGAGATACAATATGACCCAAATATTACACCTCCTGTACTCCAAATAAACATTTGGATGTTTTTTCATATAATTGTTTCTCCTCCAATAGTTTGAGCAGCCTGTCAACATGTTGAACATGATCCTTCCAAGACCTACTGTAGATTAGTATATCATCAAAAAATACTAGCACAAATTTTCTAAGGAAGGGTTTAAAAAAGGAATTCATCAACCCTTGAAATGTGGAAGGTGCATTGGTAAGACCAAAAGGAATGACCAAAAATTCATAATGACCCTCATGAGTTTGAAATGTTGTTTTCGAAATATCTTTAGTCTTCATTCTAATTTGATGATATCCTGAATGAAGATTCAACTTAGTAAAATAAATTGCTCCATGTAATTAATCCAATAATTCATCAATCAGAGGAATGGGAAATTTATCTTTAATAGTGAGCTTATTGATCTCCCTATCATTTGGACGGATGTGCCATGATCCATCCTTCTTATGCACCAATACTACTGGAGCATAGAAATAATTTTGACTAGGTTGAATTATACCAACCTCTAACATTTTTTGCAATCATACGTTCAATTTCACTCTTCTAGAGATAAGGATATCTATCAGGCCTGATGTTTGGAGGAACACTTCATGATCATGAATAGGTGGAAGTCCTTTGGGAGTTTCAAACACCTTGGAATGATTTTCCAAGAATTTTTGGAGATATTAAGAAACAGATGATTATGATGTTGGAACTTCTAGTGAGCATAATTATGAAATTATTCCTAGTTGTTCTTTCTTCAGAAGCTTTTTCATGACATTAGAGCTTATTATCTTTCTTGGCTTCCCTAAGATACCCTGTAATTTGATTTCCTTCCCTTCCGAAAAAAAATTCAGGAAAAGTTCTCGAAAATTAAAAGCTACCGTCCCCAAAGATTTTAACCATTGTACTCCTAGTGCAACATCAACACCTCCCATTGGAATGGAAATAATTGGACTATTCAATACATATTATCCCATGGCTAGCCTGATATTATGGCATTTTCCAAAGAAATTTATAGTTCCTCCATTTGCAACCATCACTTGACATTCTGGTACTGGGTATAGGAAGTAATTCAATTCCTTGGCTACTTACAATGAATAAAACTATGGGTACTACCCGAATCAATCAACACTATTACCTTTTTATTCTCGATATGTCCTTCTATCTTGAGAGTTTGAGGAGTGGTAATTCATTCCAATGCATTACACGATATGGCCGGACTCATTTATTCTTCTTCTAGGGCTGGTTCCCTATGTATATCCTCTTCTTTTGAATTTTATTTTTCATTTTCCTCCTCCTCTTCACAATCTATCTAAAATAATGTCTTCTCAGCACACTTATGACCTTAGGTGTATTTGCTATCACAACTATAGAAAAGCCCTTTTGCTCTTTTTTATTCCAATTATTGTGGTGTCAACCTTGTAGGTTGTGGAAATCTAGGAGTAGCAACACTACCATATTTATAGATGTCAGTGGTAGGCTTCCTTGTCGCCATAATTTTAAATTCAATTTTTCTTTCCAACCTGAATGCCTTCTCCAATGAATTAGGTTCCCAAACGTGAAATTCATGTTGGATGTTATTCTTTAAAGTCCCTATGAAGATATCGATCTTGTGTTCCTTTGGAATATTAGTTACCCTTATATTCAATTTTTGGAAGTCCTCAATGTTCTCACCCATTGAACCCTTTTGTTTGAGATTTATCAATTGGCTAAAGAAGGTGTTGCTCTTTGTATCCTCATAATGAGCTATCATTTCTTCCGTAAAAATTTACCAAGTGACAATTTTTTTACGGGAGCAAAGTCATCAATATCATACTAATGTATTTTGTTCTAAATGTAAAGTTGCAATGTGTACCTTTTGTGTGTTTTGCACATTATTGAGATCAAAGTATTGCTCCATCTGTAGTATCCTTGTTATGGGATCCTAGCCATCAAACTTCCTCATATCCATTTTTGGAATATGGTGGATCTTTCCTCCAACATTAGAGTTTAAGAAATCACGATTAACATTTATTTTGTTCTCATCATGAGCTTCCTCTACTATATTTTCACCATTAGGAAAAATTTATTGTATCAACTTTGTCAAGCCTTCCATGTCTTCTTTTATAAAATTCTTCATTTTTTCCATTTTTTCATCGATCGTAGCTTCCATGTCATCCATATTATATTCCATGCCATCTTCCATGCCATCCATCTTAGCTTCCATGTCATTCTTCAAACCATCCATCTTAGCTTCCATGCCTTTCTTCAAACCATCCATCTTAGTTTCCACACCTTTCTTCAAAACTTCCATGTCATTTTTTGTTGCTCTTTGTGAGAGGAAAATTTGTTGCACTTGCTCTTGTAATTTTGATATGTCATGCTGCCATTATTCATCTTCATGAGTCATAGTAGAGACTTATAAAGGCTTAATGGGTGTTGAATTCTTTTTATTGGGCATTTTAGAACCCAATACTAATATCTATTCAACAATATGCCCTTGGAATCAATTCAACTTGATTCTTCAAACAAGACTTATGCAATTCGGAAAAAAAAAAAGACACACCTTTTTCTTGCTTTATAATAGCTCGATATTGAAATTGAATTATATCTATAATTTTTTATCCTAAATATCTAAAATTCTATGCTTTAGTAGCCCTCCAAAGCTTCTTTAAAATGCGACAGGTCTGACCAAATTTGAATTCTTCAAGGAAAAGTTATGCCCAATCTCCCACAATGACCTAATTATGGACTCATTCAGTAGTGTAAAATTTTACAGTGTGCCACGTGTCACTTTTTTCTTCTTCGGCTCTGAAATTGATACAAATGAGACTAAATTCCGTGTACTTCTAGACTCTTTTTACATAATTCCAATCTGATGCTCAGAGAGAGAGTTATGATTATTTTCCCACGGTCACCACTTTGAGATGAAATTCTGGCGCCTGAAACAACCCTAACTTCCACAGATCATAGATCTGAAAATATTGTGAAACAGGATCTAAAATTTTTAGAGGAGGTTACTCAAGCTTTCAGGTTCACTCTATAGAAATTTCAGCTTTTGAACCTTTGTATATAGAAATTTATAGCGAAAATTCCATGATGACCTATTTTAGGTGAAATTTGGGAGCCTAAAAAATCCCTAACTTCCACAGATCATATCTTAGAAAATTTTTGCGAACCAAGATCTGAATTGTTTATAGGATTTTCCTCAGGATTTCAACCTCATTCTGTGAAAATTTGAGCTTCTGAAACTTCGTAGAAAAAATTTATAGCAAAAATTCCACGATGACTTGTTTGGAGCAACAAAACCCTAGAATCCAAAGCTCTGATACCAAATGTTATGAAACCAGCTCCAAAAATAGAAGAAAAGAGAGATGAATGCCTTAGAAATCAGCCACTTCAAGGGGGGAACCTCCAATACAATACATAAATGAAAAATTGTTGAATGATACAAATGACCAAACCTCCTTTCTATATATAGGAGTCCATAGGGCCACAATGTAATCCTAGTCAACATAACAATAATAATGTAAGGGCACAATAATAACAATATGGGGGTTATAGGGGTACAAAAATAACAATAAGAGGATTACACTAACATCAATAAGGGACCATAATAGTAATATAGGGACCTAACAAAGGGAGTACATATAATGGCTTAGGTTCAAATGCTCATAAGCACACTCCATTGTGTTACTATGGGGCTATAGGTATTCATGAAATATTTTATTAATGTCATTTACCTACGTTACCCATATGAGTTTGAATATCAAAAAATTTATTAATTTAATGTAAATATTGATATTAGTGAAAAAATATAAATTAAAAATGCAGGCCACTGGCCCATTTGACATTAATAAAAATGCCCCAAAAAAACACAAAAAAGTAGTTTAATATATATATATATATATATATATATATATATATATATATATATATATTTATATATTCTTAAATATAAAATATAAATAGTTAAATAGTTAAAAATTATATTTAGAAAAGAAAAATTACCATATTTTGAGGAAAAGTTTAACATATATAGTTAAATATAAAATAGTTGAGCATCTAAAAAATAGTAAAATATAGAAGAGTGAAAAATGAATATTTGTCCATTTCGACTGAGCCTCCACATTAGAAGGCCACTATGTATTCATTGGTGTATAAGGATTCAATGATGTCTCTCATCGCCATTACAGGGTTTCTATGGAGCATACCCTTGAAAACCCTAACATTCTTGACTTTGAGTTTTTTTTTTTTTCCACTGGACAAATCTCTCATGGAATCCTATTCTCGAGACCTACCAACAACCCTTTCTACCTACCACATACTGACTATCATACCCCCTCACCTTCCTCACTCCATTTCCTAGAATCATGCCTCGATCCACACTCTCCCATTGTCCCTTTCATTCATCCCCTTCATCATCTCTACTCTATAGGACATTCAAGTCTGTTATACGCTCCTCGACCCTCTAGGGTTTGTTCTGTATTTGGATTTGGCCATTTTATTCCTTTAGTTAGTCCTTCACTTACACTGCTCGTCGTTACCCCCCCCCCCCCTGCCCCACCCCATCTCAAGTTTCTTCGAAGGTGTCCCAATTCCACAATCTAATGGTATGTATGAAGAGCCCAGAGTTAGTTTCTCTTTGGATTCCCCTTTGATCTAGCTAGCTAGTTCTGATGTAGGTTCCCTGAAACAGAGAGTGGAAAAATATGTGTATTAAAGTTAGAAATAGAGGGAGTTACCTAATCCTTAGGGATGGGTTGTGGATGGCTAAGGTAATCAATATTGTTGATAGGGTACTAGTCGGTCGGGTTCGTGGTAGGGACTATACCACAACCCATCTGAGGAAGTGGGTTTCTGAGGTCTAGGTTCAGATTTTGGATGTCTTACCATTGGTGGTGAATATGATAAGGGGTTGGTTTCCTTCAAATTTCCACAGGCGGGAACATTTCAAGTGGGTGCTCTTGAAATTTTGACATATTTAAATGCTACCAATATTTCTCTTTTTTATCCGAATTTGGAACAACTAGGCATAGGGCATGTATTAGTTATATTACCAGGGTTACCTCTATATCTCTATTCCTAGGATATTTTAAAATTCATTGGTAATGATATGGGTTTTTTCTGGACTACAACAAATATTTTATTGACACTGGGTAAATGGAAATTACGTGCATTCTGGTACACCTTAATAATCGAGAAGGGCTAGAGGAAAATATGAAAATACAATGGAGAATCACTTGTGTGCGCAACCCAACTTGGTCTATTTTTGGTATGTTTTTGGTCTATTTCTGGTTCAAAGACTCTGCAACTTGAGGAGCAGAGTGCATGAAGTCAGATCTTCTCTGCCGTGTTTAGCGGCTTCCGATTCAGTTGAAGCCCCTCATTTTGTAAAGGGTTTTTAGTTTTAGTGTATTATTTTGTCTGCCCATGGTATGTGGACCATTATTTTGTATGTATGTAAATGATATATAAAGAGATGTAAGGCTTTGTCAATGCAACATAGATGAATAGTTGATGTGTACAAGTGCAAGGTATATATTTTTCTAGTCTGTTTTGGGTCTTAAGGAAAGGCTCTGGAGCTATGTGCATAGAGGCCTTGAAGAGTCTACAATGTTATACACATACCACATGCAACTATTTTCACAGGTCGAAGAAGTTTATGTACTGAAGGGACTTATCATAATAATAAATAAGAAGAGTTTTGAAGGCATATTTTTGTTTATGAGTTGTATTTTCTTATTATTTGTGTTGTGAAGTTGTTTACATGATTTATGTTGTGTTTTAATGATAAATGTGCAGTGCGTAGAAGTATTGAATGTTGAATGAAGTATATATTGCTAAAGTAGGGAGACACATTTGCAAAACTTTGAATAATCTTAAGTAATAATTTTCGCTAGAGATCCACACTCCATTGTCCCTCTAGATCTAAAAACCTGGTTCTAACATCCCCCAATATTTGCTTGGTTGAGATTACGATATATGCTACAATACATTGATGAAAGGGCCAGTAATAGAGGGTTTTGTTGGTGCACAGTTTACTCTGAACCTTGCTGAAGCTCATCTGACCCAATACACACCAGAAGGATGCAAATGTTGGACTATGAAGACGTTCTCTTCTGATGTATGTGTTACCGCAATGTTGGACATCTCTTTAAGGAATGACCTTTGGTCAACAAAGACAATCCTTCTCGAAAGGAGAAGGAAGGAAATTGTGGGAAGGCTTTGGATGCACCAGTAAAGGAGCAGCAAACCAAGAAGGAAGTGACTCGCACATCATAAAAAAAACATGAAAAAAGGGCCACTAAACTTCTCCTACACAATGATCTTCACCAAGGGTCACCAGAGCTCGTTCGACAATATCTGGTCCACTTTCGGAAATTATGTCCACTTACCCTCTCTATTCCTTTTAGTTTGAATTAGAATTTTTTTTCTTGCCTGTAAAAAATATGGGGTCCTTTTATCCTATTGTAATATTGGTCCAATCTACTGCCCGATGTCATCCCCCCTCATTGTTATTTCTATTCCTCCAACTTCCACTCATGCTACCTCACATAACACCATATCCTCAAAGGAGGAATACTATGATTCCATTACCAACCATAGATACAACCTACGATACCTGGAAAAATCATCTGCATCAACTAGATGTGGGCTTGGTATTGCACCCCCGAAGATTCCTAAATCTACCTGAGGCAAAAATTTCCTGATGACCAAGGCCATTCACAAGGTTTCTCTAGAAGTAGTCGAAGGTGGAAAATTATCCATTGATTGGGATCTTAGAGCAAGAAAAACCCTGAAAATGGTCCCCTTATGAAGTGGATCTCCTTTAATTGTAGCAAGTCGGCTAGTCCCACTTAACAACTAGCCTTGAGGAGATGCCTCGATGTAGAGAAGGTGGATACATTTTTTTTACAACAGACTCTTGGTGATTGCAATCATATTATCCCTGCCCTAGTAGAAATTCTTCGTGGATGAATTTTCCATGCACTAGATGCCCATGGACGTTTTGGTGGCATTGCGATTGGATTTGATCCTAGGGTCTTGGGGCTATTAAATGTCTAGGGGAGGGAGGGTGTGCTAGTATCATATGTATTCTCTAAGCATCTAAAAATGGAACTTAGAATGGTGAATATGTACGGCCTTGGTTACAACTATGTGGAGCTTTGGGGGATGGTTTTTAAATAATCATACATGCAAGCAGATAATATTATTCTAGGAGGCGACCTTAATTTTTCACCAAGTCTAGCGGAATATTGGGGAAACCATGCTGAGAAAAATACACTCTTTGACATAATTATAACCTTATTGGACCATCACCACCTAATTAGCATAACTATGGATTTTCTACAACTAACATGGCATAAAAATAGAATATGGAATTCCATTCTTTCGAGGAGGTTCTATCAATACAACAGTAAAGAAGCAGTATTAGATAAATTTTCATTGTTCACACAATGGGTTTGTTCGAGTGGAATCTCATACCATTCCCCAATATACATAGAAATATCTAGTATCTCTCCCAAACCAAAAGCTCATTTTAAAATAAAATCCTCCTCGCTTTTGGATGATGCATATATTCAAATTATTAAAGGCATATGGCTATTGGATCCACCTACCCATGGGTAGTATTCTTTTGCATTATTTTCAACAAAGCTTTATTTTCTCAAAAAGAAAATGATTGAATGCGCCAAGGAAAATTAAAGTAAGGATGATATTTCCCTTCGATCAATTGAAGAGGAATTCATCATGCTATAATAGCTCGGTGGAGGAGGCTTTGTCACAAATGAGTCTAAATATCAAGTCATTAATTTGGAAGAAGATAGGTTGAGAATTCTCAAAGAAAGAGAAGAGACTCGGAGGATTAAAATCATAGCCATATCATTCCAAGCTAGAGATGAAAACACCAAGTTTTATCAACAATTATCAAATGTCCAAAAGGTCATCAACACTATATAGTCCCTGGTAAATGAGGAAGGTCAATTTATATATTCATTCAATAAATTTTTGCTCCATGAATTTCTCACTTTCGTTGATTATTTAAAGCCCCACAGGAACCCACTATGGTGGAATTTTTTAAAATTGCTGGTCTCTTCCTACAGTTCATAGACGATGAAGTAGTAGAAGATATGAATAAGCCTATGTGAATGGGGGAACTTGAGGATGTGCTGAAATATTTCAATAAACACAAGAGTCTAGGTCAAGATAGTTGGTCGGTTCAATTTTATATACCAATTTTTGAAATACTTGGCCAATATATTTTGCATGTAATTGAAAAATGTAGAACTAGCAGCCATATGTATGATGCATATTACTCCACTTTCATTGCCCTCATCCCCAAAACTGACTTTCCTTTCTCTTTCAATTATTTGAGACTTATATCCTTATGTAACTGTATTGATAATATCATTTCCATAATTATTTTGAATCTTATGAAGCATATTCTTTCTCATCATACCTCACAATAATTGTTTACTTTTGTGGAAAACTGTCAGATCCCTGAAGCCATAGTCGTTGTAGAGGAAGTGATTCATTCCATGAAAATTAAGAACCAAAATGGCATGATACTCAAAATTGACCTTTGAAGGGCTTTCGACTAGACCATCTAGCTTTATCTTTGGATGCTTCTGACACACATGGGTTTCCTATTTATGTCATTAACTATATTATCTGTTTCATTTTCAATAGTGTTATATAGTGTTCTCTTAAATGGATCAGCATCAAACTTCTTTCATGCTAAGTGCAGACTAAAGAAATGTTTCACCATTATCACCTTTGATCTTATCAATGGTTATGAAAGATATGAGTAGATTAATATCCAAGGAAAAGAAAAAAGGGAGATTAAAGGGTATTAAAATTGATGAAAATTGTGTACTATCTCATCTTCTCTTTGTTGACGATGGACTTATATTCCTAAATGTTTCTACTGGTGATTCCACCGTCTTTAATAACATTCTCAATTTATTCAAAAAATTTAAAGGTATGGAGATTAATCATACGAAATCTAGTTTGAAGATGATGGGGTGTTCACGGTTTTAATTTCATTTTGCACATCAATATTCCCTTTCTTACCACTTGAATTTAAAGATGGAATTAAATACCTAGGATTTCGGCTAAAGCCCAATAAATAAAAAAATTATAACTGGTTATAGCTGTTGGCCAAAATTGAGAAAAGGAAAAATAAAGGGAGTTACCTAATCCTTAGGGAAGGGTTGTGGATGGTCAAGGTAATCAATATTGTTAACAGGGTACTAGTATTTCATGTTCATGGTAGGAACTATACCACCACCCGTCAGAGGAAGTGGGTTTTGAGATCTAGGGTTAGATTATGGATGTCTTACCATCGGTGGTGAAGATTAAAATGGGTTGGTTTCCTTTACATTTCCATAGCCGAAACATGTCCAATGGGTGCTCTTGGATTTTTCACATATTTAAATGGTGCCAGTATTTCACTTTTCGATCTGAATCGGGAAAAACTAGGGGTAGGGCCTATATTGGTTAGATTACCTTGGTTACCTCTATATCTCTGGTCCGACGATATTTTCAAATTCATTGGTAATGATCTAGTTTTTTTCTTGACTACAATAAATATTTTATTGACACTGGGAAGATGGAATTTACATGCATTTTGTTACACCTTGTTACCCAATAAGGGTTAGAGGAAAATATGAAAATACAATGGAGAATCACTCTTGGGCACAGCCCAACTTGGTCTATTTTTGGTATGTTTTCGGTGTATTTTTAATATATTTTTGGTCAAAAGACTCCACATAGTATTTATAAAGTATTCAATAATATAAGTAAAATACCTGATGAAAGGACTCTAATAATCTCATGTAATCTAGTTCTTCTGATCCTTAATGCAATCCATAATATAATAATTGACTTAAAGCTCTGTATTTCCAGTATTTAGGCCATGAACTAACATTTCCACTCCACTAGTTGATGTTAGCCTTGCTCTACGAGCCACCATTGGCTAGCACCATGATAAATAAAGAAAAGGAATAAGTGTGGGAACAAGAAAGTAGGTATAGGAGCATATGTATTGGTTAGCGGTAGTAGGAACTAGAGCTGGTGTAAGAGAAGGAAGAGAATCCAACCTATGTAGTAGGGATGGAAGGATGTTCTGGTATTTGAATTAGGCTACACGATGACACGAACTACTTACTTCATTGAGTTCTCAACCAATGATTATAATGCTTCGATTTCCACAAGACAACCACCTAGATCTGTCACGTGTTGAGGGAAGGGTTATAGTGCTGAGGAGCAGAGTGCATGAAGTCATATATTCTGTGTCGTGTTTAGGGGCTTTGGGGTCGGTCGAAGCCCCTCATTTTGTAACAGGTTTTTGGTTTTAGTGTATTTCTTGTCCGCCCATGGTATGTGGACCGTGGTTTTATATGTATGTAAATGATATATAAATAGATGTAAGTATTTTTCAAAGTAACATAGATGAATATTTGATTGGTACAAGTGCAAGGTATATCTATTTTTAGTCTGTTTTGGGTGTTAAGGAAAGGGTCTGCAACTGTGTGCACAGAGGCCTTCAAGATTCTACAATGTTGTGCACATACCACGTGAAAATGTTTGCACAGGTAGAAGAAGTGTATGTACTGAAGAGACTTACCATATTAATAAAGAGAAGATTTTTGAAGGAATATTTCTATTTTTGAGTTGTATTTTCTTATTATTTGTGTTACGAAGTTGCTTACAACCTTTATGTTGTGTTTTAATGATAAAGGAACAGTGTGCACAAGTATCGAATGTTGACTGAAGTATATACTTTTAAAGTAGGTATACGCATCCACGCAGTTTTGAATAAGATTAAGTAATAATTTTCTATATAGATCGACACTGCATTATCCCTATGGATACAAAAACATGGTTCTGGTATCCCCCAATATTTCCTCGGTTGAGATTACGATTTGTGGTACAAGACATTGCTAAAATGACCAGTAATAGAGGGTTTTGTTTTTGCACAGTTAACTTTGAACCTGGTTGAAGCCCCTCTGAGAAAAAAAGCATAATAAGGATGAAAATGGTGGACTATGAAGACGTTCCCTTTTGGTGTACATGTCGCCAAAAAGTTGTCCATATCTTTAAGGAATGCCCTTGCTCGCCAAATATAATCATTCTCCGAAGGAGAAGGAAGGAAATTCTGGGAAGGCTTTGGATGCATCACTAAAGGATAAACAAACCAAGATGGAGGTGACTCAAACATCAAAACCAAAGGTGAAAAACAAGGGGAAAAATATTTCTCCTGCACAACCACCTTCACCAAGGGTCACCAGAGCTCTCCCAACAGCATCTGGTCCACTTCTTGGAAAAGTATCCACTTACTCTCTCTTTGATCCTTTTATTTTGAATAAGAAATTTGTTTCTTTTCAGTCACAAAACAATGGGGTCCTTTTATCCTGTTTTTATATTGGTCCAATGTCATCCCCCATGTCATGCTCCCTTGTTTTTTTTTCTATTACTCCAACTTACACTCTTGCTACCTCACATAACGCCAGATCCTCAAAGGAGGAATCCTCTTATTCCCTTATCAACCATAGATACAACCTACGATACCTAGAAAAATCATCTACATCAACTAGATGTGGGCTTGGTATGGCACCGCCAAGGATTACTAAATCCACCTGAGGCAGACATTCCCTCATGTTTAAGGCCATTCACAAGGTTGATCTAGACGTAGAAAAAGGTGGAAAATTATCCATTGATTTCGTTCTTAGAGCAATAAACACCCTGAATCTAGTCCCCTTATGAAGTGATTTTCCTTCAATTGTTTCAGGTTGGCTATTCCCACTTAACGACAAGACTTGAGGAGACTCCTTGATGTAGAGAAGGTGGATGAATTTTTTTTACAACAGACTCTTGGTGATTGCAATCATATTCTCTCTTCCCTTGTTTCAATTCTTCTTGGAAGGATCTTCCATGCACTAGACCCCGTGGACATTCACGTGGCATCGCGATATAATTTGATCCCAGGTTCTTGGGGCTATTAAATGTCTGAGGGGTGGGAGGGTGTGCTAGTATCAGATGCATTCTCTGAGCATCTAGAAATGGAACTCAAAATGGTAATTATTTATGCCTCTGTTACAACTGGTTGGAGTTTTGGGATATGGTTTTTAAACCATCATACATGCAACCAGATAATATTCTTCTAGGAGGCGGCCTTAATTTTCCAATAGTTCTAGCGGAATCCCAGGACAGCCATGCCGATACATATACACTCTTTGACAGAATTATACCTTTACTGGACCATCACCACCTATTCGACATACACATGGATCATCTTCAACTGACATAGAATAACAAGATAATAGGGAATGCCATGTTTTCTAGGAGGGTGTAACAATTCCTCATTAAAGAAGCACTATTAGATAAAATTGCATTGTTCACACAATGGGTTGGTTCGGGTGGAATCTTAGACCATTCCCCAAAATACTTAGAAATGTTTGGTACCTCTCACAAACCAAAATCTCCCTTTAAATTAAACTCGACCTCACTTTTAGATGAGGCCTATATTAAACTTATGAAAGCTATATGGTTATTAGATCCACCTATGCATGGGTAGTATGCTTCTACATTCTTTTCAACTAAGTTTATTTTCTTCAAAAATAAAATCATTGAATGCACCAAGGAAAAGAAAAAGAAGGATGATATTTCCCTTCGATCAATTGAAAAGGATTTCACCATGCTAAAATATTCCAGTGGAGGAGGCTTCATCACAAATGAATCTAAAGATGAGGTCATTAATCTAAAAGAGGATAGGATGAGAATTCTCAAGGAAAGATAAGAGACTTGGAGGTTTAAAATCATAGCCATATGATTGCAAGTTTGAGATGAAAACAACAATTTTTATCAACAATTCTCAAGATTCCAAAAGGCCATCAACACTATATGGTCCATGGTAAATGAGGAAGTTCAATTTCTATATTCATTCAATCAACTTGTTGCTCTAGGAATTTCTCACTTTGGTCAATTATTTAAAGCCCCATAGGAACCCATGCTGGAAAAAGTTTTTAAAATTGCTGGTCTCTTCCTATAGTTCATAGATGATGAAGCAGTCAAAGATATGAATAAGCCTATTTCAATGGGTGAACTTTAGGATTTGATGAAATAATTCAAGAAGCACAAGAGTCCAAGTCTAGATGGTCGGCCTATTCAGTTTTACATACCATTGTTTGAAATACTTGGTCAGTAGGTTGTGTATGTAATTGAAGAATGTAGAAATAGCAACCATATGTATGATGCATTTAGCTCAACCTTCATTTCCCTCATTGCCCAACTGAAGAAAGATTGTTCGAGTTTCCTGATTTTATGGTGAAAAATGACATTAACAATATTGTTTATGTTGAGGTATATATAGTATAAATCCTTTATATTTTAATTTAATTTATATTTCAGTGTTCATCGACTTTCATTTCTTATACTTTGCATTGTATCTTTTTTTTTTTTTTGCAGAAAATGAACTCAGTATTGATGGTAAGAAGCAAGAATTGAAGAAAGAGGAGAACAATAACACTAGAGCGACACAAATGAAAATTAAAAATAGAGAAGAGAATAGGTCTAGTGGTACTTATAGATCCAATATCCTACATAAGACACACACATAGAGACTGATGGTCAAGTCTTCAAAGTTGGTGAATTCACTTGCAATGTGTTGGCAACACAATGATAATGTTTGAAGTGATGAAACAATATTTCATGTGTAAATTGTACTCCAACCAATATTAAGTTGGAAACTCATATTGTAATACTTAACATTTTATATAATATAATTTTTGGTTGGAATTATTTATAGTTTCACTTGATATTACTTAATATTGTAATTAACATATGTAATTTTGGGTTTTGATATTAGACGAACATGTGTGTTGTATGAATTTTTTCTTAAATTTAGTTGCAAAATCATACTAATTAAGTTATGTTTATTAATAATAAACACATAAAATCACTAAAACTGCTAGATAGGTAATTGGTGTTAAATAATGATGAACACAAATAAAACAAATATACGCCTAAATTAGTTGCTTATGATGATTGTTAGTGAAAGTAAATAAAATTAATATACACTACAAAAGTAGTCATTTGTATAATGAATATTAAACTACCAAAAAAAGATAAATGACTATTTCTAATGATATTTTTTTTATTACAAATGACGACTAAATTTTTCATATATACGACTATTAGTAGCTAATTTACAGTATCTTATAACACGACTAAAATTTAGGGATATTTCTTTGGTCATTAATTGGTTTCAAACGATGACTAAAATTTGGATATATATAACTATAAGTAGCTAATTTACTATTAGAAAATGATATATTACAGAGCAATGCAACACATAAAATATGTAGAAAACATAAGAACACAAAACACATAAAACCAGAGAGACACAAATATATGTGGTTCACCCAGTTTGGGCTATGTCCACCCTGAATAGCCAGTCCTTCCTTTCTATTATCTAGCAAAATGAAGAGACACAACCTATAGCATATCTACAGTAGTATCCTATGTTCTCTCTCACAATATCCCTATCTGTTTCTCGCTCTGAGAAAACAAATACAATACATAGCCACAATACAATACACTCATAAAAAGTGAGGGGTTTCCTTCTAGGGCAAAAAAACCTAAACTAAACATAACTTCTATCGTCACATCATCTGCCTAATGAATGGCCCAGATTGACTAGAAATTACTATACTTTTACAAGGAAACTTTACATCTACTTTTATCTTCGGGGGTGCTACCCCCAAAACCCCCCACCAATGGGGATCCATAAAGTTTTAGCCAGCACCTCCCTCCCCTTGGACCCCCAGACAGTGTTTAATTATGGGCGGTGTTTCCACCCCGTTGAGATATAGGGGTCCAACACTGTGATACAAAATAAACAAGATAATCAGGTTCCACACAAAACAATCTCCCAATTGGAGACTGATTGTAGAAACTCCACCACTGCTTCATTTGTTGGACAATGACTCCTCTTTGGACCTCACTATTTCTCATCTTCATCATCATCCTTGAAGACCAATTGAAAGTGATCATAATCTCAGTTTCTCCCTGGTTACAACTTTTGTTAGGATATCTGTAGGATTCTGGCTAGTGTGTATCTTTTCCAACTTCAACTGTCCATCTTCCAATACTGACCATATGAAACGGTACTTGAGTTGTATGTGTTTATTCCTAGAATGAACTGCTGAGTTGTTTGCAAGATGAATGGCACTTTGGCTATACTATATAATATTCCAATATCATGCTTCTTATGCAATTCATCCATAAGCCTTTGTAACCAAATCATTTCCTTAATAGCCTCTTTAGCAGCAACATACTCTGCTTTTGTTGGTGAAATTGCAACAACACTTTGAATTTTTGAAACCCAACTGACAAATGTTCCACCTACAGTAAATACATATCCTGTAGTGCTCGTCCTATTATCTCTATCACTTGCCATATCTGCATCAACATATCCATGTAGAGCAATTTTTGAACCACCAAAGCGTAATTCTTGATTTGTGGTACATCTTAAATATATGAGAATCCATTTTACTGCCATCCAATGTTATTTTCTTGGATTGTTCATGTACCTACTTACAACTCCCACTGCATGTGCAATATTAGGCCTTGTTGAGACCATTGCATACATTAAGCTTCCAACTGTTGATGCATATGGAAATTTAGACATATAGTCCATTCTTCTTTGGTCTTGGGGAACATATCCTTATTAAGTTTGAAATGGCTAGAAAAAGGTGTATTAACTGGTTTTGCATTCTGCATATTCGATCTTTTCAACACCTTTTGTATGTACTCATTCTAAGGTAGTCTTAATTTGTGATTTTTCCTGTCTCTAGTTATTCTCATACCAAGGATTTGTTTTTCAGCTCCAAAATCCTTCATTGCAAATGAATTTGACAATTTATTTTGAGCACATTTATTTCCTGCATGTTAGATCCTACAACAAGGATGTCATCTACATACAATAACAATATAATATGGCTTCCATCATTTTGATTTTTGAGATAAAAAAAATGATCAGAGTGACATCTAGTTTAACCTTGTTCAGACATAAACTTGTCAAATTTTAGATACCACTACCTTAGAGCTAGTTTTAAGCCATACAAGCTCTTATTTAGCCTGCACACTAATTTTTATTTTCCTTTGACCTCATATCCTTCTAGTTGCTCCATATAGATCTCTTCCTCCAAATCTCCATGGAGAAATTTTGTATTTACATCTAATTTTTCAAGATGCAAATCTTCTGGTGCTACACGACTTAAAATAGTTCTGGTTGAAGCCATATTAACAATAGGAGAAAATATTTCATAAAAATCAATACCTTTCTTTTGTGAAAATCCCTTCACCACAAGTATATCTTTGTACCTATGTTTTCCTCCATCTTCTTCATTCAACCTATAAACCCATTTATTCTGCAATGTAGTTTTACCTGTATGCAACCTGACTAAGTCCCAAGTCTGGTTATGCATTAAGGAGTCCATCTCTTCTTTCATGGCTAGCTCCCACTTCTTCCTGGTTTCAACCTGCATTGCTTCTTCATAACATTCAGGATCACCAGAATCAGTCAAAAATAAATAATCTAATGAAGGAGAGTATCGTTCAGGGGGTCTACTTATCTTGATAGATCTTATGACACCACTTTCAGGTATTTGAGGTGCATGTTGTTGTTGTGGTTGTTGTTGTTGTTGTGAATGTTGATTATTATTATTTTTAGGCACCTTTACTTTTTCTGGGATCTCATCAACAACTTTGTATTCTTTTTTTTCTTTTTCCTGTCCCTTTTCCAACAACTGATTCTTATACAAGAACTTTTAATTGAATATTAAATCTATGTTCCTAATAATTTTTCGATTTTCATAATCATATAAGAGATAACCAAAATCATTAACACCATATCCAATAATCATAATCATGTACATTTCTTTGATTTTTCCTCAAGCTTTGTTCTGTTTTCTTTATTAATATGGGCAAAGGCCTCACAGCCAAAAGGCTTTAAAAAAGAGTAGTTTACCTTTTTACCTGTCCATGCTTCCTGTTGAATACTACCATCCAAGGAACTTGAAGGCCATCTATTTATTAGATAAACAAAAGTATCTATAGCATCTACCCAAAATTGTAAAAGCAATCCTGCATGCAATCTCATGCACCTTGCACACTCCATGATTGTTCGGTTCATCTTTTCTCACACACCATTTTCTTGTGGTGTTCCTGGAACTGTCTTCTCTCTACAAACTCCATGCTCTAAGTAGTACCTATCAAAATATTTACTGCAATATTCACCTCCATTGTCTGATCTGAGAAAATTCAACTTCTTTCCTATCTCAATCTCAACCAAAGCTTTCCATTTCTTCAAAATATCAAATACATTAGATTTATTCTAAATACATTAAATCCAAGTTTTTCTAGTTGCATCATCAATAAATGTAACATAATAATGAGAGCCATTGAGAGATGATACCTGAGCAGGTCCCCATACATCGATATGCACAAGATCTAATTTTTCGTTCTTCTTTTCTTTCCCAACTTTGAGAAATCTGACTCCCTTCTATTTTCCATAAATACAATTCTTACAGAAATCCAAATCAAAATTCTTCAAGCCCGACAACAAATTTCCTGAGTGAATAATATTCATCCCCTTCTCACTCATGTGTCTGAGCCTATGATGCCATAATGTTGCATCTTCTCCTTTGGAAGTTAAAGCATTAACAGGGTTAGAAATACCATTGCATAAATACAATGTACCAACCTTTTCACCTTTCGCTATTAATAGGGTTCCTTTGGTGACCTTCCAAGTTTTATTTGTGAAATTTTCCACACAACCTTCACTGCCTAACTTCTCTGTTGAAATCAGATTTTTCTTAAGATGTGGAACATGCCTTACCTCCTTTAATAGCCATTGGTTTCCATTTTTCTATTTTACAGGGACCTTACCCATTCCAATAATTTTACAGGGTTTATTATCACCCAAATGGACTTTTCCAAAATCTCCTTGAACATAGTCATGAAATTATTTATTATCAGGTGTGGCATGGAATGAAGCCCCTAAATCTACCACCCAGGAATCAGTAACATTTTCAAAATAAAGAATCAAAGCATCTTGTAACACATCACTTGTCACATTTGCTTCACGATTGTTTTCTTTTTGTGTGTCTCCTTATTTTTCATTCTGAGATCTACAGTCTTTCTTCAGGTTTCCTTTCTTTCCACATTTTTAGCACACTATCCCCGGTCCGGACTTGTATCTGCCTTTCCTTGATTTACTATGATATCCTGAGCTCTTTCCTCTTTCCATTTTTCTCCCGTAGACTCTACACTCAAAACATTACCTGATGTCTCACTGAAGCTTTTCTGTTGCATTTTCTCGCTAAGGATAGCATTGACAACATCATCAAACTTTAAAGTACTAGATCCAGAGACAGAGTTACTAATGGCCATAACTAAACCATTCCATCTTTCTGGCAATGATCACAGAAATTAAAGAGCCCTAACTTCATCATCAAATTTTACCCCTACAGAACTTAACTAACTGGTAACTGTATTAAAATCATTTAAAAGGTCTACAACAGATCCACCTTCCGACATCTTCATATTAAATAGATGTTTCATAAGAAATACCTTGTTTGAGGCTAAGGTTTTTTCATATAATTTCACCAACACCTTAATCAAACCCTCTGTTGTTGTTTCCTTCGAAATATTGAAGGATAACGATGTTGCGAGGCACAACCGTACTGTTCCGAGTGCCTTTCTATCGAGAATATCCCATTCTGCATCTGTCATAGCCATCAGTTTCTTTGTTTTTCCACTGAATGGTAGGTATAGATCTTTCTGATACATATAATATTCCATCTACATCTTCCAGAGTGGGAAGTTTTGGCCATTAATTATCTCGACCCTAAACTTACCATCTTTAGCCATTGCTCCCACTCGAACCAAGACCCCTTCTTTCGTGTGAGTTTATCAACCAAATAAACCTTCGTATCTGATACCAGTTGTTAAAAAATTATATGTTACAGAGCAATGAAACACATAAAATATGTGAAAAACATAAGCATACAAAACACATAAAACCAAAGAGACACAAATATACGTGGTTCACCCAAATGGGTTATGTCCACCCCAAACAACCAGTCCTTCCTTTCTATTATCCATCAAAATGAAGAGACACAAGCTACAGTAGATCCGCTGTAATATCCTATGTTATCTCTCACAGCCTCTCTATCTTTTTCTCTCTCTAAGAATACGCATGCAATACAAAACTGCAATGCAATACCCTCATACAAAGTGAAGGGTTTCCTTCTAAGGTAAAAAACCCTAAACTACACATAACTTCTACTGTAAGATCATCTGCCTAATGAACGGCCAAGATTGACTAGAAATTACTATACTTTTACAAGGAAATTTTACATCTGCTTTTAGCTTTAGGGGCGTTTCCCCCGAAACCCCCCGCCAGGGGGGGCTCCATAAAGTCACAGCCACCCCCCCAGACCCCCCAAACAGTGTTTAATTACGGGCAGTATTGCCACCCCATTAAGGTACAGGGGTCCAATGCTTTGATACAAAATAAATAAGATAATCAGACTCCACACCCAACATTTACAATATCTTATAAGACAACCAACATTTTGGTCATATTTCTTTCGTCATTAATTAGTTTCAAACGATGACTAAAATTTGCATATATATGACTATTAGTAGCTAATTTACAGTATCTTATAACACGACCAACATTTTTGTCATATTTCTTTCATCATTAATTGGTTTTCTCTGGTGATCATTTTGTAATATATTTTATTGTATATTTGGTCATTAATTTCCACAATTAATGACCAAATCAATGATTAAATCAATGACCAATTCAATGACTAAATTAGTGACCAAATCAATGAGTAAATCAATGACCAAATTAATGACCAAATATACTACTAAACAACAAAATTGAGGCAACCATTTAAAGACTAAGCTAAAAAAAAACTAAAAGCTGGTCACGTTATAAGATACTGTAAAGTAGCTACTATTGGTCACCGACTGAAAAATAATCATTTATATGTAAATTTTAGTTATTTTTTTAGTAACTAATTAGCCATTTTGTATTAATGAACATTTCTAAAGAAGGAGAACAAAAAAAAATTCAAGAGCCAAAATTTGAACTTAGAGATCAAATCCTTTTGCTTTATTTTTCAAATTTCCCATTCCAAATGAATAGAGAATTTCAAAATTGGTGAGTATGCTCTCTTCTTGCACCTTGTATGACTTGGAAGATCAGAAAAAAAAAAATTGAATAAAGTTAGATTTGAAAATTTTCAACAAAACTCATATATTTAAAAATTGGATTGGAGATTTAAATTTATTATTCATTCTAAAATGTACTAAAAATTTAGTCTCCAAATTTCAATTGAATGTGTCTTAAAATTTGCTAAAGTAATTTATTTTTCCAAAAAAAAATGATCCATAAATTAAACTAAAGATATATAACAAAACAGGAACTAGGTTTTCGTAATTTTCTTTAGAGGAGGTACACAATATTCTCATGAACAATCCCTAAAAATTTCATCCGAATTGTCTTCATAGTTTTCAAGAAAGTGAAGAGCATCACCTACAACCATTATATTATATCTCAATATTTTTGCATTGTATTGATCTCATTTTCAGTGTGCAGAAGCATTACAACCATAAAAACCATAATAAAATATTTCAGCACAATACAATTTGTAGTTTGTGAGAAAGTTGTCTCTGAATTTTACAACAATTTTGATTATATCTCTAGATATGTGCATTGGATTGATTTTATTTTTAGTGTGAAGAAGCATTAAGACCATAGGAACCTTCATAAAAATTCAGCCCAATCAAATGCATAGTTTGTGAGAAAATGACCCACGAAATTTTTTGTAACATAGCCTGTAGCAACGTCTAAACAAAAAAAAAAAAAAACTTAAAATTACAAATAAATAAAAATTATGAGTTGTAGCTTCAATGTTTTCCCAATTTTTATAGAATAACCTAGTTGTGAGATCCATTCTTTTTCGGCAATATGATGAGTTCAATTGAAAATAAAATATTTTGGTGCCATGAAATTGATTGAGAAGTGCACTTAGACACCTGATTTTCTCCTGAAAATATTCGATTTTGTTTTCCTACGGATTTGTCAAATTATTGTCTCGTTAGTCAAAATTGTAGAATTGTTAATATTTTTTAACTTTAACTAACCCCTGCATGACTCTTATTTCACAAATTCAAATTTTTTTTTTTAATTTGGAAGTCTTTTAATTTTTAAAATAAAGAGCGTGAGTTCAAATCCAATAAAAGCCAAAATTTATTAATTGTTCTACAATTTTGACAATCCTTAACTGGGCAACCATTTTGCTACCATGTGGTAACATTGGATTGGTCCACGTGGCAACAAATTATTGGTCAACATTACATAGTAACTTCCCTGTTTACCAACATTTCACACTGAATAGGCAACTCACCAAGTCTACATGACATGTCATCTACCCACTTCATCTTCCACGTGGCACATCCTGGTATCACCACGTGGCACATATGCACAAATTTTTCATGTTTCATAAAACTTTAAATTGTCATAAATCTTTCAACGACATTATTTTTTTGTTATTCAAACATAATTGGAAATATATAGATGATATATACATGATGAGAGATTTTTCATCAGCATTCGAAACAACAAATTGTTTTTTAAGAAGTTACCAACAAAACACTAACATGTAGTCCAAGGCACTGCTTTCCAAACATGTAAAAGTGCATTTATTTTTTCTTCCTTGAATTTTTTTTATTAGTACTATTTCTGAGTTTTTGTGTATATATCATATGAAGAGAGACTAATAATATGTCTCTCAATCAGCTTACACTTTATTGCAGAAAAGTGTTAAGTTTTTGCAGGTTCCAAGGTAATGAAAGAAGGTCAGTATATGCATGAATTCCTTTTAAAGAAAAAGTTTATTTCAAAAGAGCATGATCATTCCATGTAAAATTAAATCTATTACACCATTTTTACTAAGCAAGGTCTCTCAGATACCAATTTTACCATTTCTACTCATTATAAGCATAAAGTAAATCCATCAATTTCCATCTTCCCACTACCAAACCGTGATTTCAAAAATTATTTTCCCTTTGCAATATTCATACTTTCCTCCCTCATTTTTTCTCACCCTTCACCAAGAAATTAAGTGATTGAGCACCCTTACAAAGTTGAGTCATCCCATTTTCCTCTTCCTTTCTGTCAAATAAACCTTGCCTCAATGAAATCTTTCATCTTTGGTGCTTCAAATTATTATTTTGTACTTGTGTTAGATGATAGAGGATTCATTAAGGTCTCTCTTCTAACAAGTCTTGACCCATCAACTTCGAGACATTATCTCGGTTCAAGAGTAGCGATATTTCAAGAACCTTGAGGCTTGCATTCCCTAATGGGAATTTTTCTCGCCAAACATTAATGTCTCCTGTTTTTTGGATCTTTTATGTGATTCGACTACTAGACATATATTCGTACCTAGTAAGATGTAATTAGGCATATTGACTCTATTATGAAACCAACTCCAAAAATAGAAGAAAAGAGAGATCAGTGCTTTATAAATTAGCCACTTTGAGGAGAAAACCTCCTTTAAATTACGTAAATGAACAATTCTTGGGTGATTCAAATGAAAAAACCTCCTTTCTATATATAGGAGTCCATGGTGTAATATTCCAAAATAGGAAAAACATGAATACTGAACATAAAACTGGAAAATGCGATAAACATCAACACATAAAATACATGAGAATATCACTAATCCATTTTATTATATGTAATAATAGCAATTAAGTACAATAACATGAAGAGGAGACACTCAAGCTAGGAAAAACAAGCATGAAATGACCCTAAACGTCAAGACATGAAACACTTTTTCTACATCAACTATTGGGAGGATATGACTGTGAAGTCCTGCTGGAAATAACTGTTGCTGGAAACTAGGAATGCATAGATCTGCTAAATGGGTGATTAGAAATTGTTGGGATTAGAGATTTGGGCTTTCTTACAAAATTCCAAGATAACCAAGAAAGGGTTTCCGCAAATGACAATGATGAGAGACGCAACCCTAGGTCTCAATCACTATCTATTGTAGGGTAACTGCTGGGAGGTGGCTTATCTTATCAGAAAATATGTGATACTCCTCCCCAATAACTTCTCGGATGAAGGGTTTCTCCCTTCACTAGATGATAACCTCAAAAACTTGGGTTATTAAACATCCACTAATTTTGCCCTCTTGGATTGCGCAATTCCTGAAGTAGACTACGCTGTTGAAGGTGGCTGAATATTGGCCTAATGCGTGATGATGGAATGTAGCTCAAAGAACCTCTCCTGAGTTGGCACTTGAATTCCCCTAAGGACGAGGGTGGGATTTCCACTCGAAAACACCCTTGTGCTAAACATAATAGTAGACTCTGCTAAACAGCTGAAGCATGTAGAAATTCATAAAAGAAAATACATAAACAATATTTGGAATTTCTTATATGGCTACCATCCCCTTCCGTATATGCTTTATAAGCCTCCACCCCCTTCAACCCACTCAATAATGATGCTACTCTCATGAATAATTCCTCTCATTATGACTGCACTTTATTTCATTGTCTCCACCACCTCCATGACTGCGCTAATGATTTGATCAAATTTACCCCATCCACATGCATTGACCCACATTCACACCAAGGAGTGGTTTATTAATATTTCTCCTATCTATGTGCACTTATCCACATTCACATTAGTAGTGGTTTTATTCCTACTAAAGAGATTTATGGGTCCCACTACTCTATTATTCATCTATCTTATTAACAAAATCAAAATTTAATATTCCAACTACCTAAAAGATAACTAGGAATACCATAGTCCTCCCCTCTAAAATTTTTCTTGTCCTCAAGCAACTACAAGGATGGATGCTGCAAAATATTCTCTCCTTCCCAAGTAGCATCCTCCTCTAGTAGATTCCTCCATCAAACCAGATATTCTTTGATCACCTTTTTCCCTAGCTGCCTCTCTCGTGTATCCAAGATAGATTCTGGTTGTAAAACCAGATGGCCCTCATCATCAATATGTGGGAGATCCATAGTAGGAGCTACATGTTTTCCAATGGTCTTCTCGAGGTATGAGACGTGAAAAATGTTGTGGATCTTACTCCCAATGGGTAGCTTGAACTCATATGCTACTTCCCCAATAGGATGAATCACCTTGCATGCCCCATAGAAATGGGGCTTAAGCTTTGTAGCCCCCTTTTCCTTCAATGTAGATTTCTTGTAAGGATGAAGACGAAGAGGTATCAAATCATCCACCTCAAATTGTCTCTCCACCCCACCATGATATGCATATAGATTCTACTAATTTTGTGTTGTAGCAATGTTGTCCTTAAGGGTACGAAATATATCATGACTCTCTTGGATCCCACATTTGGCTCTAGGAGCCTTTATTTCATGAAAATTCATATCAAAAAATGACAAAGAATCATAACCATATAGAACCCAAAATGGAGACATACTGATTAACATATGAAATGTCATATTGTAACAATATTCTCCCAAGTGGGGTGAGCGCAGCTATGCTCTCTGCTTCCCCAAAACACAGTTTCACAAGTACCTTCCTAGCTAATTGTTTACTACCTCTTTCTTCCCATCTGTCTGAGGGTGATAAATGGCACTCGATATCAAGTTGGTAACTTGGTACCCCCCAAACAGAAAAACTCCTGCCAAAATCCACCCATGAAGAGACTATCTTGATCACTGAAAATGGTCTTAAGAAGAGCATGAAGTATGAAAACATCCCTAAAGAAGAGCTCAACCACTTATGAAGCAATGTATCATGAAGGAATGGAAAGGAACTGTGAACAATTTGTTAGTCGACCAATGACCACAAGGATACAATACTTACTCTATACAGCTAGAAAACTAGTAATGAATTCCATAAACATGCACTCCCATTTCCCTCCCGGAAAAGGAAGTGACTATAACAACCCTGCAAGATGGTTTTTTTCTTCTTCATTCTTCTTGAAAACTACACACTCCCTGATATGCTAGAGCACATCCTCCTTGAGACCCTTCCATATGAATCTCTCCCTAACGGCCTGATATGTATTTGTGAAACCTTAGTGGCCTGAGAAGGGAGAATTATGTGTTGCATGGAGAACTTTCTCCTTGAGAGATTAGAATCTCTAGTCATGAAAATTCAGTTCCGATAGTATATGAAATCATCCATTACTCTATACCTCTCATTAGTCACTTGCCCATATATTATCTCACATGTGAAGTTATTGTTGGAATACTCCACCAATAACTGGGACTCCCAATCTGAATCCACATTCACTAATGACAGCATTGTTGGTCTCTATGATAAGGCACCCGCTACCACATTTCCTTTCCCTTTGACATATTCAATGTGAGAGTCATATGCCAAGATTCTTCAATTGTTTCCTACCCAATATTTCCTGAATTTTTCAAATTCCTGCATAATGGCCAACAACTCCTTCTCATATATGGAATACACCTTCTCATGTGGCAACATATTATGATGCTCAAAGGTTATGGGATGGCTTCCCTGCATCAAAGCTGTGACAAAACCCTCCCCTAAAGCATCACATTCTAGTAAAAAGGGTCAAGTGAAATCTGATAATACCAATGCTACACAAGCTATCATCACCTCCTTGAGCCTATCAAAGGCCCTTTGTGCAGTTTTGGTCCAACCAAAGGCTCCCCTCTCGGTCATCTCTATGAGTGGTGCTGCTAATTGTGAGAACCTTTCAAAAAACTTTCAGTCTGGTGGAATCCTTGATTGGATGCCTGCAGATACTATAGAATAATGATCTAGAATAGACTACATATCATAGTAGACTAATTTTTCCTTGCCTCCTCTATGAAAATTAGCCTCCATATTATACGCGGAAACTTCTTGGAGTGGACAGGTGTGCATGCCCCTGATAATTTGGTGCTTACCACTCTTCTTATCTATCCATTCCATCCTCAAGGTCCCCCAATCCTTGGTGACCTTCTCTAGGGTGATCAACCAATGTACACCCAATATTATATTGGTGTCAGGAATATGGACCACAAATAATCGATTTGTCAATGTGTATCCGCAAAGTTACAGTCAATGTCAGGACATTCTCCACACATTGCATGGTTTTAGCTCCTGGGACCAAAAATGAGAATCCTTCAAAATCTTCTATGGGTATGTCTCTCTTCTGCACTACATGGGCATTAAAGAAATTGTGGGTAGCCCCATTGTCTATCAATATTGACACCTGTTACAAGACAAATGACCTCCTCATTAGCTCTGAGGAGAAGGTAACATGGAAGGAATAAAATGACCTAGACAAGACCCATTTTTACAAAGGTAACATACCCCAAAAACAACAAGGCAAAGTTACAATGCACCTGAGTCATGCAAAGGGAGCATGAATGCGTAGGGTAATGCTTTGTCTTACCCAAAGGGCAGCGTTATCTGTGCTTGAATATTAAAAGGGAAATATCTTGCGAAAAGATGATTGGAATTTCCATCTCTTTCTTAGAAAGAGTCTGTTGAAAATAAAAACTAAAAGGCACAAAACTGTTATTAGGCCTTTTGAAACACAACTGGACTCCTATGGAAATAAAAATAAAATAAAAACGAGGAAACATCTAGATCTTTCCTCGTTCAAACTGGTTGAAAGAGTTGGCAATGTTTTCCCTCTTCCTCTCCTATAAATTGGAGTTGTGGGCTCTTGGTCTATCGTCGAACATTTGATTATATGTGGAGCAGAATTTCATTGTTGTAGTTGTTGAATCCTTAGTTAAACTGAGAGGGGGGGGGGGGGGGGGTGAATCAGTTTAACACATACATAAGATTTTTAAATTTTTCATCAACTTATTTACAGCTTAATTTTATAAGAAGCCTTAACATGTGAATAGTCTTAATATGTTGCAGCAAGTTTTAAATTAATGTGACACCAAAATGATTATGAGAACAACATTTGTTAACTAGATTTGGTAGATCATATCAACACATAGGAAACACACATAGAGATAGTAGATATAAGTGGAAACCCATAAAGGGAGAAAACCACATCTTATTATTGTTGTGATGCAAAGGCAAGCTCCAATTCCCTCTCACCACTAATTTTCTATAGGCACCAACCTACAAGAGGCTCCTATCTCAATTCTTCCAGATATAATTTGCAAGGAAGCTCCAACTCCCATCAATTTTCTGCAGGCACCAACCTACAGGAGGTTCCTACCTCAGTCAGCTACAACTAGCATCTATCAAGCTACAGCTTGATAGGGAAGCTCCAACTTCCTTACTCTTTCAAAATAAATGGTTGCTGATTTACCTCAGATATCAACTATGTTCTATAGCATCTCTTTCTGCTCCTCTCTTCCTTATCTTCTTTGCCTCAATTTTCCATACTATGAATTCTGTATACTCACACTCTCTTACCTTCTTATGCATATCTAGTTGATATTACTTATAGAGAATTTCTGATGACTGTTTGTCTTCCTCTTAGGAATTCGAAATAGATAGCCATACCTCTTAGTATTCTTCCTTCTCATTTCTTTTTAGCTCACTCAGAAAAATATAACTGTATGTACTAATTTTAACACTTCAGTGGGATAATTGTTCTCCTCCGGAGACTTTCCAATGCATCACAAACAATATAAAATCAATAACAACATTTACAGTCAAATACAATGAGAATTCCAGCTCAACTCATTCAGCCTTTTTGCTCGTTGCGCATTTTTCTTTTCTTTGACTGTGTCTATCTTTTCTATGACTGTGTTTGGCCCTTTCAGCTCTGACTGATTTCCTGCTTACTGTCACCGTGTAACTGCCATACATATGTAACTGTGCTTTTGATATATCACATTTTAACTCTCGGCACGATAAGAATTGATTTTACCATATAAACTACTGCGTTCAATATAACAATAAGGAATCATTTTAATACATAAAAAATTCCCTTTCGGGCCCACTCGCCGAGCTTGTATTATCCTCTGATGCGATGTGATCACTCCAATTCGATGCGATGCGATCACTCCAATTCGATGTGATGCGATCCCTATTTCCGATTGTGATTAGTCAATATTCACTTTGATGTGCCGATGCAATGAATTGATTTTCTAATACTTTTGATTGCGATTAATCACAATCGCAACTTGCATTTGCATGTTTCGATGCCCTGCTCCTTCTCCGATGCGATGAAACACTATTTACCAGAACTCAACCATATATGAATCATAGTTAATAAGCCCATCGGGTCCGGAACTTCATCGCAATCGCAATATTTTATTAACATGTTCTGCTTCGAACTTTCTCCGATGCGATTGGGTGAGGGTCCCATAATATACGACTTTGTTTGTTTTAAAACCAAGTGAAGAAAAAACTTTTGGTTCTTTTGATCTCGCGCCAAAATATATAATACATATGCTTTGTATTGTACCTTTGGTCCCTTGTGCATAAAGCGCTCCATATATATATATATATATATATCTGTGTGTGTGTGTGTGTGTGCTTTGAACCTTTCTGTATAAGGTGAAGTTACATAGGGCGCTACATATATATATAGACTTTCTGCTTCAGCTTTAGTGTATCCTCCAGCTTGGGTTATGATTCTCGGAATAATATGTAGGGGTGTCCCACTCTACACACCCAATATCTTTTGTCAACATTGTATTAAGTCTTGGACTTAGACATAAGCCCAACACTAATATCTATGTATATATATAGCTTCTCGGGCTCCTTAGTTCGTTTAATGTTTCTGCTCCCAGCATACACTTAGCCATGTACTTCATTAGAAAACCTTACTCTTAATGCTATAAATGGTTCTTGTTCTTTTAATTATGTACACCGAGCTTATAGTATTCACTCAAACTTTATACATATTAATGCAGCACATATATCATCTTATGGATCACGGGTCCCACGCTCTACTAATCACCCTCGTCAATTCTCCATATAACAATAAAATCTGAGCTTATATAGGACATTCACAATACCTTTGCATACATTGACTCAGCATTCACTAGTGAACCTTGTACATTCAATATTACAACTTGACCCTGGTTCAATCCAAAATCAACGCTTGGCATGTACATATATTAACCCATATATCACACAATTCATATTGCGCCAACTTCGCATATTCAACCATTATATGTGCCTTACAATATATCAATCTATATATATATATATTATGGCCTTCTTCAATTTTGGAAGCATTATAACAAAACTCAACCACATCGGACATACCTCAGTTAAATTCGCAATCGTAGTTTGAACAGTCCTGATCAATATAAATTAGAATTGGGCCCCACACTAATGACCCTTCCACATCCAACGATGGACAGGATGTTGCACTGGTTCAGATGATCCGACGTCCTTAATCAAATCTCGCGTGACTTAGATGCATGGGGTTTTAACTTGCGATGAGAGTGGTATCTCCAAACCGCTTAAGGCCACATGTCAGCCTATGGCATTGATCGTGTTCGAATTGGAAATACAACTTACCATACAAAGGCAGTGCGATATGGGTGGGGTTGGTTTCGCAAACCCGCTGTCACTATTCCCAGTACTCGTGGTTCCTCTCGTTTTGCCTCAAGGTTTTTTCGTGCTTATATATATATGAACTCTGCCTTTCATGTGCAATTCCTGAACACAGTTTCTTGGTCCATACTGCAATTACGAACGACTCATTTCGGTTCAGAATTCCTTAACACAGGGTTTATTTCTTATTTCTACAGTGCTTCAATATATGAAGCCTATTTCATTATTATGTTAATTCAACATTGATCATTTCACTGTTTGATAACGGCTCTGCCTCTGCCTCCACTGCTCGAATATTTCTCTACCTCTGTGTTCTCTGCCTCTGCCTCTGCCTCTGCTGCTCGACCTCTGCTTCCACTACTTGACTGTTTCATCTCTTCCTCTATATTTTCTATCTCCGCCTCTCTTTTTACTGCCTTGTCTCTGTTCTTCTTATGGTCCCTGTAAATGGTACCTGCTATCTTCTCCTTTTCTTCTGCTACTGTCCTTTTCCTGTCTCTATCTCTGCTGCCTCCTTTGCCATCAATGACAACATTTCCAATAATCTCCCCCTTTGGCATTGATGGCAATACACTTTCTTTGTTTTCCTTTTAGGACCCTTTCTCCTGTTGCTTGCTCTTCCTCCCCCTTTGACATCAATGGAAAGGGGTTGCTCATTTTTCAGTGTGCTTTCAACTCTTGCCTATGACCTGTCTCATGATTTTGTTGCTAGCTGAGCTCCCCCTAGAATTGTATTTTCATTTCTGTTCTCCCCCTGGACTAAAGCTTCGTTTTTCTTTCAGAGAGTAGTATCTAAAGACACTACCCCTAGTTTATTTCTCAGATATTTGAATGGCTCTCTAGCAAGAGGTTTTGTGAATATATCAGCTGTTTGTTCTTTTGTGGGCACATATTCCAGCCTTACTACCTTCTGTGCTACTTGTTCTCTTAGAAAATGGTACTTGATTGGGATGTGTTTAGTTTTTTAATGAAGTACAGGATTTTTTGAAATACTTATAGCACTTGTATTATCACATTTGATAGAGATGGGTTCATCAATGCATACCTTCATATCTTGAAGGGTTTGCTTCATCCACATGACTTGAGTATAGCATGCTGCTGCTGCTATGTATTCTACTTCTGCTGTAGATAGAGAAATAGATGTTTGTTTCTTGCTTAGCCATGCCACCAGAATTTTTCCTAGATAGGATGCACCTCCACTTGTGCTTTTCCTATCATCCACATAGCTGGCCCAATCTGCATCTATGTATGCTGTCAAAGTGAAGCTTTTGCCTTTTGGATACCAAAGTCCATACTGTGTAGTTCCTTGTAGATATATGAATATTATTTTGACTACTAGGAGGTGATTTTGTTTAGGTGCTGCTTGATATCTAGCCACAATTCCTACTGCTAGCATGATGTTTGGTCTTGATGCTGTCAGGTACAATAGAATTCCTATCATGGATATGTAGAGTTTTTGATCTATATCAGTAGATCCATCATCAGCACATAGCTTGCATCCCGTGATCATGGGAGTTGACACAGGTTTGTAGTCTTCCATTTTGAACTTTTTCAACATTTATTTTAAGTATTTTTTCTGTGAGATTAATATACCTATGTTCTTTTGCTGAATTTGAAGTCCTAAATAGAAACTGAGCTCTCCAATCATAGACATCTCAAACTTTGATTTCATCTCCTCAGCCAACCCTTTTGCTAGTTCATCTTTGTTGCTTCCAAACATAATATCATCAACATATACTACAACAACCAGGAGTTCATTTTCATGGGCTTTTATGTATAGATTTATGTGTACTCCACCTCTCTTAAAACCTTGTTTTTGAAAATACTTATCCAGTCTTGAGTACCAAGCACGAGGAGCCCGTTTCAGTCCATATAGAGCCTTATTTAGTCTGCACATATAGTCTTCTTTGTCTGTTAAAGAGAAACCTTCTGGTTGTTCCATGTAGACTTCTTCTTCTAGATCTCCATTAAAAAATGCAGATTTTACGTCCTTTTGATATATCTTAAAGTCTTGGTAGCATGCAAAGGCCAAAAAAATTCTGATAGCTTCCATTCTAGCTACAAGCGCAAATGTTTCATCATAATCAAGTCCTTCGATTTGTGAATATCCTTTGCAGACAAGTCTGGCTTTATTCCTGATTACTTTTCCTTGCTCATTCATTTTATTTTTGAATACCCATTTTGAGCCTATGACATTTTTCTCATTGCGTCTAGGAACTAGTTCCCAGGTATTGTTCTTCTTAATTTGGTCCAATTCTTCATTCATATCATTCACCCAAGACTTTTCCTTGCTGGCTTCTTCAAATTTCTTTGGCTCTATTTGTGACAGCATGGCTATGTATACCTCTTTTGTCTGTTCAATTAGCTACCTTCTTTTCTGGACCCCTACTCTCTTGTCTCCAATGATCTGATCTTCAGGATGGTTCTTCTGAGTATATCTTGAGGGGGCTTTCGAGCTCAGTTCAACATCTTCTATTGTATTTCTGGTTTCATCATCATCTTGTTTTTCTCCTTCATATCTTTCTGAAGGACTACTGTAGTCTGTACCTCTTGTATTGTTTGGAAGTTCTTCATAAAATCTCACGTCAATGCTTTCTACAATTTTTCGAAGAATCTTATTGTAGGACTTATACCCTTTAATTTTGGATGCATATCCTAGAGATATCCCTTCATCTGCTCTTGCATCAAATTTCCCAAGATTTTCATCATTATTCTTTACATAACACTTGCTTCCAAAGATTCTAAAGTGCTTGACTGAAGTTGGTTTACCATGCCATAGTTCATAGGGAGTCTTGTCACTGCTTGGCCTTAAATGAGATTTGTTAAGGATATGCATGGTTGTGTGTACTGCTTCTGCCCAAAAGGTTTGAGGAATATTACTCTCTTGCATCATGGCTCTAGATATTTGTTGTACATACCTGTTTTGTCTCTCTGCTACTCCATTCTACTAAGGTGTCCCTGCAATAGTAATTTTTTTCTTTATCCCATGTTCATTGCATAGGTCTGCAAAGTCATAATCTGTGAATTCACCTCCTATGTCTGATCTGATGCATTTTAGCTTGCATCCTGTCTAATTTTCTGCTAAATATTTGAATTTTTTAAATTTTTCCATAGCTTCCGATTTATTCTTGAGAAATGCAACCCATGTCATTCTGGAGAAATCATCTATTATCAACATGAAGTAAGATTCTCCACTTGGTGTTTTAGTTCTTGCAGGTCCACACAGGTCCCTGTGCACAAGCTGGAGTGGTCTTCTTGTTGATAACTCATCTTTGGCCTTAAAGGATGTGCAGGTCTGTTTACCCAATTGAAAAGATTTTCATATGGTATTAGAAGCCCTTTTTATTTCTGGCATGTCTCTGACAGCTTTCTTCTTGCTCAGTCTGATGATATGATCAAAGCTGAGATGTCCCAATCTCCTATGCCATAACCATGACTCCTCAAGTTTTCTAAGATGGCATGCTTCATCTTCCTCTTTCACTATGTAAACATTACTCTTTGTTCGAACACCTTTGAGCAGAGTCTTACCTGTGGTGCTTGTTCTGACTTCACAGTCTTGTGCTCTGAAAATAACTTTGCAGCCTTTATCACACATTTGACTGACACTCAACAAATTTTCTTTCAGCCCATCTACAAATAGTACATCTTGGGCCTTACCTCTGCCATTATATAAGTTGAATGAGCCCTTTCCCTTGATTTTTCTTGTTTTATCATTGCCAAAAGTAACATTACTAGTTTTCTTTTCGTCAAAAGTTATAAATTTTCTTCTATCTCCAGTCATATGTTTTGAGTAGCCACTGTCCAGATACCATTGGCTTTTCAGGTCTTGAGCAGTTAGAGCCAGGTCACACTTATTCACCTTATTTTTCCACTGGAAGCATCCTTTTGTTTGGTATCTTTTGTGAGATGATGAATCACATCCTCTCAGAGGACATTTGGAAGGCATATGTCCAACTTGATTGCATACACAACATTTGATCACAATTTTTGTAGAATTGTGAGTATGAACAAAATTTCTTTGATTCATAAACCTCCTTGAGGTGTTGAACATCAATCTTTTTCCATAATTTCTACACTCAATAATTTTATGGCAAAATTCCTTACAATAAAAACAGTAACCATAGAAACTATTTGCATACCTGATGTAAGGTTGTCTTCTCCATTTGTTTGCTTGAGACAGTCTCTTCACTATTTGCATCTTTTGCTGGTTTGAGTTACTCCTCCTTGCATGGCAGTATGCAGCAATGTGTCCCAGCTTCTGGCAGACATAACAGGTGGCATTCTTCATAGGAGGGAAGAATCTCCTTTGATGGCTTCCAAATTTGACATACTCAGGGGTATATGAGTCTTTTTCTGTTGTCTAAGTATTTCTTTCATTCTTTGTTATTAGAGGTTTCTTCTGGGTTCTGTCTCCCTCCTTACATGTTTCTTATTTTGTAGGGATTATTTGAGCTGCTTCATCATCCTTCTTTGCTTTTACAAAAATAATCTCTCTATCTTATTTTTCTTTTCTTTTACTTTATTCTCCTTCATAGCCTATTCCAGTTTTTATCATAGGAGATCTTTGAGCATCCAGAATTTCGTTCAACTTACCAGAGCTTGTTGTTTGAGAAAAAATTATAGCCACTTTCCTTTGAGAATTTTCTAATTTCTTCCTGAGACATACTACTTCTTCTTCCAACTTCTCTTGTTCCTGAGTTTTCTCCTTTATTTTCTTAAGTAACATGTCTTCTATCTTCTTGGCTTCTTCTAGCTCTATCTTTAGCTGCATGAGGACTTATGAATTCTGTTCTTCTCGTACATACTTGAGGAGAATGTCCTTTCATTTTCTGCACTTCATTTTGAGTCTATCAATCTCCTCCAGGGCACTTCTTAGCTCTCCCTCAAGGTCAACTTCACCTTCTTCTTCTTCATCTTCTAGTAGGAGTCCTTCAAGTTCTTCTATGGCCATCAATAAAAATTCAGAGGTTCCTTCTTCACTTGAGGGTTCATCTGAGTCTTCAGATGCACTGCTGTATTGTTGAGCATAGAAGGATTTTCTACTAAATTTCTTTCCTTTCTGCCAATTCTTTGATGTATTTTTCCCTGATTCTTGAGCCTGATTCCTTACTTTTCGTGAGGACACTTAGCAAAATAAATAGCCAATCTTTCCGATAGTTAAAGCATTTGAAAGGAAGTTTACCTTTGTATTTACTTACATAGACCCTCTATTTAGTTTCTGACAAATTTTAGAATCTTCTTCATCGCATCAAGAGCATATGTCCTCATTTTCTTTTTCTTTCTTTCTCGTTTTAAAGGCTTCCTCCTCGCATTGTATTTCTTTCTGTGAGCCTCATTCCATGGTGTTGTCAGATTTCCTCAGAGTGCTAAGGTGGCTTATAGATTCTAATCATCTATTTGTTCTATTGCAAATACCTGAAGTTAAAATTAAAAGGTGGAAGAGATCTTAGAATATTTTGTACAATTACACTTTCTGGCATAGTTTCTCCAAGATCTTTCATATTGTTAACAATTTCTGCAACTCTTAAGAAAAAGCTACCAACATCTTCATCATAATTCATTTTTAAATTTTCAAATTGAGCTCTATATACTTGAAGTTTGGCTGTATTTACCTTTTTATTTCCCTCATGGATGTTCTCAAGAGTATCCCACATATCTTTGGCAATCTTACTATGCATTATTTTGATAAATTCAGCCTCACAAAGTCCACTTGAGATTGCATTCATGGCCTTGGCATTTGCTACAAATTCTTGTTTAGCTTCTCTCTCTGGGTCAGTTGCCTTTGGGGCATATCCAAATTCCACAGCAGCCCAAACCTCTATTCCTAGAGACATTATGTATCCTGTCATTCTGATTTTCCAGAAGGCATAATTAGCACCAGTGAAAAAAGGGGCTTTATTGGTTGAGCTTCCTTCTTGACTAGCCATCCTGGGGACCTAGGATCTCCTTTCAGTGGTTAAAATGGTACAAAGGAACTGGCTCTGATACCAATTGTTGAATCCTTAGTTAAACTGAGAGGGGGGGTGAATCACGATTACATACATCAACTTTTTAATTTTTTCATCAACTTATTTACAACTTAATTTTATAACCAAATTTAATATGTGTGTAGACTTAATATGCTACAGCAAGTATTAAATTAATCAGACACCAACCTGATATAGAGAGTAGTAATTAATGTTAAGTAAGATTTGTTGATCAAGATTAATGTATATAGTAACACATAGAGACAAAAGATATAAGTGGAAACCCATAAAGGGAGAAAACCACATCTTATTATTGTTGTGTTGTAAAGGAAAGCTCGAACTCCCTCTCACCACTGATTTTTTGTAGGCACCAACCTATAGGAGGCTCCTACCTCAATTCTGCAAGCTACAGCTTGCAAGGAAGCTCCAACTCCCATCAATTTTTTGTAGGCACCAACATACAGGAGGGTCCTACCTCATTCAGCTACAACTGACATCTATCAAGCTACAACTTGATAGGGAAGCTCCAACTTCCTTACTCTTTCAAAAGAAATGATTGTTGATTTACCTCAGATATCAGCTTTGTTCTGTAGCATCTCTTTCTTCTCCTCTCTTCCTTATCTTCTTTGCCTCAATTTTCCATACTTTTCATTCTCTATACTCACTCTCTCTTACCTTCTTATGCATATATAGATGATATTACTTATAGAGAATTCTTGATGATTGTTTGTCTTCCTCTTAGGAATTTGAAACGGATAGCCATACCTCTTAGTCTTCTACCTTCTCATTTCCTTTCAGCTCACTCATAAAAATATAATTGTATGTACTAATTTGAACACTTAAATGGGATAATTGTTCTCCTCCAGAGACTTGCCAATGCATCACAAAAAATATAAAATCAATAACAACATTTACAGTCAAATACAATGAGAATTCCATCTCAACTCATTCAGCCTTTTGGCTCGCTGCGCATTTGTCTTTTCTTTGACTGTGTCTTTCTTTTTTGTGACTGTGTTTGGCCCTTTCGGCTCTAATTGATATCCTGCTTATTTTCGTAGTGTAACTGCCATACATATGTAACTTTGATTTTCATATATCACAATTTAACTCTAGACACGATAAGAATTTATTTTACCATATAAAATGTCGCGTCCAATATAACAATAAAGAATCAGTTTAATACATAAAAAATTCCCTTTCGTGCCCACTTTCCGAGCTTGTATTATCCTCCGATGTGATGCGATCACTCTGATTCGATGTGATGCGATCCCTATTTCTGATTGCGATTACTCACTGTTCACTTTGATATGCCGATGTGATGAATCATTTTTCGAATACTTCTGATTGTGATTAATTGCAATCACAACTTGCATTTGCATATTCTGATGCCTTGCTCCTTCTCCAATGCGATGAAACACTATTTACCAGAACTCAACCATATATGAATCATAGTCAATAAGCCCATCGGGTCCAGAACTTCATCGCAATCGCAATATTTTGTTAACATGTTCTGCTGTGAACTTTCTTCGATGTGATTGGGTGAGGGTCCCACAATATACGACTTTGTTTGTTTTAAAATCAAGCGAAAAAAAAAACTTTTGGTTCTTTTGATCTCGCGCCAAAAGATATAATACATATGATTTTTATTGTACCTTTGGTCCCTTGTCCATAAAGCGCTCCATATATATATATGTGTGTGTGTGTGTGTGTGTGTGTGTGCTTTGAACCTTTGTGTATAAGGCGCAATATACATATGGCGCTGCATATATATATATAAACTTTCTGATTCAGCTTTAGTGTATCCTCTATCTTGGGTTATGATTCTCGGAATAATATGTAGGGGGGTCCCAATTTACACACCCAATATCTTCTATCAACATTATATTAAGTATTGGACTTATACATAAGCCCAACACTAATATCTATGTATATATATAACTTCTCGGGCTCCTTAGTTCATTTAATGTTTCCACTCCTAGCATAGAATTAGTCATGTACTTCATTAGAAATCCTTAGTCTTAATGCTATAAATGGTTTCAGTTATTTTAATTAAGTACACCGAGCTTATAGTATTCACTCAAACTTTATATATATTAATGCAGCACGTATATCATCTTATGGATCATGGGTCCCACGTTCTACTAATCACCCTCGTCAGTTCTCCATATAACAATAAAGTCTGAGCTTATATAGGACATTCACAATACCTTTGCATATATTGAATCGGCGTTCACTAGTCAACCTTGTACATCCAATCTTACAACTCGACCCTGGTTCAATCCAAACTCAACGCTTGGCATGTACATATATTAACCCATATATCACACAATTCATATTGCACCAAATTCGCATATTCAACCATTATATGTGCCTTACAATATATCAATATATATATATATATTAATATTATTATTATGGCCTTCTTCAATTTTGGAAGCGTTATAACAAAACTCGACCACATCGGACATACCTCAGTTAAATTCGCAACCGTAGTTTGAACAATCCCGATCAATATAAATTAGAACTAGGCCCCACACTAACGACCCTTCCACATCCAACAGCAGACAGGACATCGCAGTGCTTCAAATGATCCGACGTCCTCAATCAAATCTCACGTAACTTAGATGCATGGGCTTTTAACTCACAATGAGAGTGGTATCTCCAAACCAATTAAGGCCACGTGTTAGCCTATGGCATTGATCGCGTTCGAATTGGAAATACATCTTTTCGTACAAAGGCAGTGTGATATGGGTGGGGTTGGTTTTGCAAACCCACTGTAACTGTTCACAGTACTCGTGGTTCCTCTCCTTTTGCCTCAGGGTTCCATCGCACTTATATATATATATATGAACTCTACCTTTCATGTGTAATTCCTCAACACAGTTTCTTGGTCCATACTGCAATTACCAACGACTCATTTCGATTCAGAATTCCTTAACACACGGTTTATTTCTTATTTCTACAGCGCTTCAATATATGAAGCCTATTTCATTATTACGTTAATTCAATGTTGATCATTTCACTGTTTGATAACGGCTCTCCCTCTGCCTCCAATACTCGATTGTTTCTCTACCTCTGTGTTCTCTACCTCTGCCTCTGCTACTCGACCTCTGCCTCCATTTCTCGACCGTTTCATCTCTTCCTCTGTATTTTCTGTCTCTGCCTCTCTTTTTACTGCCCTGTCTCTGTTCTTTTTATGCTCCCTGTAAATGTTACCTGCTATCTTCTCCTTTGCTTCTGCTACTTTCCTTTGCCTGTCTCTGCCTCTATTGCCTCCTTTTCCATTAATGACAACATTTCCAATAGTAGTGTTAGGCTTCAAGATCGACAGAGTTCATTGAAGACTTTCTTCCTTGAGAATCATCACACTTGGAGATAGAGAAAGAGAGAGAGAGAGGAATTGGAAGATTGAGGAGGGCTTGGTGTAGCTCACAGTTGTAATCCTCCTTTTCTTAAATCAATAGAACTTTATATGTTTTGTCCACTCGATGCATCAGTGTCACAATTTTTGTTCAATTATCTATGTAGCATCATATGAGTGGCTTAGATCTTCATTTTTTTATGTGTCTTATCTGCTAGTTTAATTGATAGAAAGCTATACTATTGTGAATATTACATGAGTGCTTTGATTTGTTGCAGGATCTAGATTTGGAGCCATTGAAGAAGGAATTTTACTCTACCGCTTGGTGATCTCCATAGGATCTGTCATCCAAAAAGAGGTAATCATTCCAATCTTTCTTTGTCAATTATACATATTATTATGAACATTCATGCAGTACCTTTGGAACTTTACAACTAATCTTACAGTCTGCCTCAGGCACCGGAAAGCCATGAAAGGGATACCCAATAACCACCACCCAAGAATATTACCGTATAGCAGAAATGGAAACTTTGTTGGAGAGTAAACCCCAAGTTTCTAGGTTGTTCGTATGACTTTACCTCTTTTCCTCTGTTCACATATCCTTCCGACCAGTTTATATGCTTAGTAATCATCTCAAAAGCTAAAAGAGCCCAGATTAGACCCTGCCTAGCCATCTGTGTAACTTTACCCCGAGTAACGCTCCCAGTGTGAGTGTTTCAATACGTTATAACACTGCTTATGCTCATATACATTGTGTTATTCTCAATATCAATGCTCTACAGCCTCTGCTTGCCAGTGTTACCTGGCCAAAATATGTTTCTTACACCTTTGTTGCATTTCCCTTTGGTCGTGGAGTTATTGGCCACCAGATTAGCTTCTTTTGCTGGATCCTTGTGGTTTATTACCAGTTATCATTTTTTTCTTAAGTTATTGTTTAAAAATTTAATGTTAGAAGCATCTACTTTTTGAAGAATGACTTTTTTTTTAAAGTTTTCTGAACTTACTTGAATTAATTATGAAATTTTTTGGTTTAAATTTTGTTAAGAGAAGATATATAGATGTCTGAATATTTAAAGTTGAAGTGTGTTATTTGAATTTTTGGTGCATGGATGTTGAAATAATCTCTCCTTGTAGAAAAAACTCTTCATTGAGTTGAATATTTAGAGCATGTTTCTGAATGGTTTTTGAGTCAATGTCTCATCACATTTCATACATCCACTCCTCCTCTACAAGACTAATAATCAAGTACATTGAGAATCAAGCGTTAATAAAATTAATCATATAAATTTTTCTGAGCTCACACCAACAGTAGTTTAGGCGAGGACCTTGGGGTAGGAGAAGTGAGAAAATGACCGAAGATCTCAAAACTTGAAACTAGAGTCATTAAAAAGTGAAATCCTACGACACTCAAATTATCGAGACCACTCCACTACCACCGCATTTAAGTGCGAGACAACGGTAGGGTGCAAGAGAAGGTAGCCCACCTTCGAGTGCATTAAGTGGGAATGCTATATATTTGGGTTCCCTTTGGGGATGTCGAAAAAAGATCAGGGATATAGGTGTTCTTCCCATATATCATGTTTTCCATGACTGTGACCTCCCAGATGATGTCTGTGATTTGAGGTATCTTTAGTTACCAAACGTTTTAGGGACTTAAACGAGGTGACTGGGGTGGACATCCCCAGTACCTAAAATAGATGAACCTACTCTATCTTCGGTCTTTGGGAGTGTAGATGCAGAAGTGTCCTCAGACACATAACTTTATTGATCATGCAAAAAGATTACATAGAAAATTACAGGAGTTTACACACGTAAACTCACACTCTCACATTCTCTCATTACACAATGAAATAGGAAGCTAACCTATTTATAAGCTCTATGTTTTAACTTAATCTAGTTATGGATCACTTGGAAAATAAACAAGTTTCCATTTACAATAAATGACTTTCTAACCATTATACTAACTTTACTCCTAACTTAGAGCCTAGGAAACGACTCTTTTCTAGAGTCCTAATTTTTAATAACAAATTTCTATTTCTAAATATCTCAAAGATTTATTAAATATTCTAGAATAATAATTATTAATTTAATATTTTTAATTAATAATTATTTTATTCAAATATTATAACCTATGATAAAATTTATTTTTGGATCATCTAACATTCCCCGCTATGATCCAAAGATACATTACAACAGATACCAAGTTCATCCCTGAACTTAGTAAACTTTATTCTGCCAAGAGGTTTCGTTAAAATGTCGAAGGTCTAATCTTCTGAAGGGAAAAACACTGGCTTGATGACGTCCTTTGCAATGAGAGATTTGATATGATGATACTTGGTGTCCCCATGCTTTGTCTTTGAATGGAAAACTAGATTCTTGGAAAGCTTTATTGCTGATTGATTGTTGATGAATAATGAAGTAGCTTCTACTAGAGGAATTCTCAAGTCCTATCAAACTCAACATAACCAAACAATCTCACATGTTCCTTCCCATGCTAAAATGTACTCTACTTCTACTGAAGAAGTGGCCACTGTAGTTTGCTTCTTGCAACTCCAGGAAACTGTAGGTGACCCCATGTTCATTAAGTAACCTGAGGTTGATGCCTTGTCATCAATACCACCAGCAAAGTCGGCATCTGAAAATCCTCCAAGTACAAAAATTTTAGTCTTTTCATAAATAAGACCAAAATCTTTTGTTCCTTGGATATATCAAAGAACTCTTTTGGCTGCATTCCAGTGGCTGTCTAGTGGTTCCTGCATAAAACGTGAAAGAATACTGACTTCATAAGATAGATCAGGATGAGTGGTTGTCAAATAAATCAAGCTGCCAATCAACTGTCTGTAAGTAGTGCTGTCCACCTTTTCCCCCCCTTCAAATTTTGAAAGTTTTAAGTTTTGTTCCATAGGGGTAAGGACGGGCTTACAATCCTGCATTCCAAATCGCTGAAGAATTTCTGCTGCATATTTACTCTGGGAAATGAAGATCTGATGTGGACGTTGGAATACTTCAACTCCAAGATAGTAGTGAAGTAGTCCCAAATCTGTCATCTTAAAACCTGCATGTAACTCCTTTTTCACTTGTTCAATGTGATCATCATTGTTGCCTGTGATGATCAAATCATCGACATACATAATGAGAATGACCAGATATTTTCCCTGTTGGCGCACATACAAAGTATCATCAGATTCACTGCAATGAAAACCAACTTTGCGAAGGTATTCATCCATTTTGGCATACCAAGCGCGGGGAGCTTGTTTTAATCCATATAAAGCCTTGATTAATTTGCAGACTTTATGTTCTTGCCCTTTAACTTCAAACCCTGGTGGTTGTGTCATGTATACATCTTCCTGTAAGTCCCTGTTGAGAAAAGCGCTTTTGACATCCATTTGATGAACTTTCCACCCTTTCTGAGCTGCTAAGGCAAGTGTAAGGCAGATGGTTTTCCATTTGGCTATGGGAGCAAAGGTCTCCTCATAATCAATCCCTTCCTGCTGCGCAAAACCTTTAGCAACAAGTCGTGCTTTATACTTGTCAATATCACCATTTTTCTTGTACTTAATTTGATAAACCCATTTGCATCCAATAGGTTTAACATGCTGAGGACAATCAACAAGTTGCCAAGTGTTGTTGTCTTGAACTGCCTGATATTCATCAACCATTGCTTGTTGCCATGCTTTATGTTTTACTGCCTCTTGAAAAGAAGAAGGTTCAGTAAAATCATTTGCTATCAAAGCAAAATTGCCTTCATTTCATTTTGATGCCCTTGTTCCTATTTTGTTTTGTTCATTAGGCCTTACATCTTTCAATAGTTGAACTGCCCATTTTGGAAGTTGTTGCTCACTTGTTTGAGGTGCTGAGAAGTCCCCATCATTGTAAAGGGGATTAATCTAAACTGATGTTCGTCGTTCAGGTGGTGAATCTAGAGAATCACTGTCAGAAGAACTGCTGCTGCTTGGAGACACTAATGAACTGCTAGAAGACCCAGATGATTTTGTTGAAGTAGATGGACTGGATGACTCATCTTCAGAGGAAGGAAAATCAAGTTCATACCAATTTGGTGAAGTTGGTTGACTTTGCATATTTCCTTTCCTTTTACTGCCCTTAGTTTCTAACTTGTGAAGAAGACTTTTGATTTCTTCAGCACTCTTACTCTCTGTTTCATCAAAAATGACATCCCTGCTCACAATAAATTTTCCATTTGTCAAAAGATGATACCCTTTATTTTCATCTGAATAGCCAATCATGGTGCATTTCAAACTTCTTGAATCAAGCTTAGTTCTCTTTTCTTTGGGAACTAAGGCATAACAGATGGATCCAAAAACTCGAAGATGTTTAACTTTAGGTTTGAAACCAAACCAAGCTTCATAAGGGGTGATTCCTTCTAAAGAAGCAGCTAGAGATATGTTTCTTAGATAAACAGCTGTATCGATTGCTTCTGCCCAATATGTTGGACTTAACCCTTTTAAAGTTAACATGGATTTCGCCATGCCTAAAAATGTGTGATTCATCCTTTATACAACTCCATTTTGCTGTGGAGTGTAAACATTTGTAAGATGCCTTCTGATGCCATTTTCACTGCAACAAGTTTTGAATTCATTTGATTTGAATTCTCCCCCATTACTTGTCCAAAGAGTACCTATCGTTTCTTTGGCTTCATTTTCAACAAGTTGTCGAAAAATTTTAAACTTCTCAAATGCTTCTGACTTGTTATTCAAGAAGTAAACCCAATTCATTTTGCTGAAATCATCAATAAATATCAAGAAATATTTGCAACCACCTAATGAAGTTTGTATTGGACCATACACATCACTGTGAACTAGTTGCAGCAGCCTGTCTGCGTGCTATATGCTTGTTGGAAAACTTTCTCGACTTTGTTTGCCATAAATGCAGGCTTCACATTTTTCATTTTCCTTGTTGAAAGTTGGAAGTCCTTTAACCATCCCTTGTTTCTGCCATTGAGAAAGACTATCAAAATTCAAATTTCCATATCTTACATGCCATAATATTATAGGTGAAATTCCTGTAGTAACTGCCCCTGCAAAATTAGAATGCCTTGGAATAACTGTCCCTTTCATCCTTAACAGTTTTCCGTCTTGATATCCTGTCATCATTGTTTGGAAGTTTTGTTTGACTGAATTAATCTTAACTAAGCCATATTCCATAATTATTTGATGTCCTGGTTGTCGACTCATGACCAAAGACAACAAATTTTTCTTAAAGGTGGGTACATACCACACATTGGAAATCAGTTTTTCTCCAATGTCAGGGAGAAAAACTTTGACTGCACCTTTTCCATAAGGCGTATGTTTTGTGTCATCTGCTAGAAATATGGAATTAAGATGGCACTCTTGAAAATTCCAAAATAAATGTGATCTACAGGTCATGTGTTGAGTTGCTTCTGAATCCAAAATCCAAGCATCTTCATAATCACTCTTAATATAGGAGGAAAGTTGGATTGCTGGTGAAGAAGTGAAGACATATTTTGAGTCATTATCATCTTGATCTTGATCATCTGCAAATTGTACTGAAGACTGTTGAAACTTAGAAATTTTATTGATAGATGTGTGACAATCTGAAGCATAGTGACCAACTCTGTTACATCGCCTGCAAACAATTTGACTCAAATTGGTGCCTCTTCCTTGAGACTATCCTCTGCCTTGAGTCTGTCCTCGACCTCTGCTTTGTCCTCTATTTTGATATTTTCCTCTCCCTGGATTTTGTCCTGTGCCTTGCTGATATCCTCTGTTTTGGTTGTTGCCTCTGCCTTGAGAATTTTTTCTGCCTGAATTGGAGCCTCTGTTGGAGTTGTTTCCTCCGTGTTGACTGCGACCACGACCTTGTGCTGCTTGATTTTGATTAAAATTACCTTTTCCTTTGTTTTTTGAATTTTCAGCTGAGGAGTTGCTAGTATTTGCCTCTGTGAGAAAAACATCTTCACCAAATTTCTTTTTCTTCCCAAAATTTTTATCATGTTGAGTCAACATTTCGCAGAGCTCATCAAACTTTAGCTTTTCTAACTTTCCAGTGAGCTATAGAGTTTCTAAAAAATGTGTTTAGGAAGAAGGAAGCCCAACAATTAAAATTGTGACCATAAAACTATCATATACTACTTGAAAACTAACATTAACGATTTCCTACTTAATATTCTTAAGTTTGGAGATGTATTCAAGAATATCTCCTTCTTCAGTCAATTTTTGATGCAACAATTTTAATTGTAGGTCAAATCTTTTTTATTGAGGCTGAGTATCAAACAACTCTTTAAAATTTCTCAATGCAGACCATGCATCTTTAGCATTTTCAATATGGACACACATTTCATCATTGACAGAGGATTTAATGAGAGCTAATGCTTTGGCATTTTTAACTTCCCATTTTGCTAGTGCAGCTGCATCTATAGGTCTATTTGGCTTTACATCTCCATCACAAATATCATGCCATAGTTCATTATAAACGAGAGTGATTTTGATGAGGCTTTGCGATGTTTTGTAAGATTTTGAGCCTTTAAGTTTGTCGGAATCAGAAAAGAAATTAATCAACTTAGACATTGTAGTGTTTAAAACTTCACACCATGAATCAAGCTCCAAAAAATATCAAAATTCGCAACACAACAGCAACACACAATGCAAAAAAAGAACTATTGGGGCTTGGCCTTGACCCTCGAATAGTCATTGAAACAGGAGAAAATTGACTGAGCTTTGCACTTGGCTCTAGTCAATTTCTCAAATATTTACAAGGTAACTTTCAAAATTTGACTTATACAATAGTGCTCTTGGAAAATCTGGTAAAAAAAGTTACCCCCCCTCAAAGTAAAATTAATTTGAGTCACACTTATCTCTCCAGAAAAAAATTACAAAAAAAACGCCTTATTACTCCAAAAAATTACATAACCTTATTATTCCAATAAAAAAAAAATTACTTTCCTCCAAAAAAAATACAATAATATTACATAAAAAATTCTACTTATTCCTCCAAATACAAAGTTATACTTTACTCAATTACAAGAGTACATGAACATGAACCTCAGCCCAAAAAATATCATGTAATTTAAACCTTCAGATAGTTCTTGGAAGAACACATGGCTTCTTTAGTGCAGATTGGCGAACAAATCATGGATTGTGAACAACATATGAATATCAAGCTGCAAAGTTAAGGCCGAGTCGAATATTGTTTCAAATGTCCATGAAGCAATCAATTTCTGAGAAAACTTGTTCTGGATAAATCTTCCAGTTGATCTTGAAAAAAAACAGCTTCACTGAATTGCAGGTTCTTCTCTCGTGGAAGTAACGGTGCATTAATTCTCTTCACTTACACAGGATTAAAGAGCAGAGAAAAACCAAAAAACATTGTATTCATTGTGAAGGTTCTTGAAATTGAAAAGGCCGCAAGTTCAAGTTTCAAATTAAGTTGAAAGGAAAAGACAAATGAAATGGGTGATATCTATGCATTTCATTTGAAGGGAAATGAGATGGGTACGCACATGATCTGTTCAGTAACAACAAAATTTACCAGTTGACAATGAATATGCTAACGCTTTTCTCAAATTCACTAGTTCTACATTCATTCTCGCCTTTTTTTCTCTACATCCAACCAGTTCACATGTTGCGTGCTTCATAACACGTTTTTCTGGGTGGAAATGGCAACCTCAATTTCTAACTTCCTATAAGTTTGAATGTCAGCGGCTTGCGAATGCTATCTGACATGCTGACCCACCGTTAAGGCAGGGAAGGACCGGACACTTTTAAGCGAGTTTCGATACATTATTCGACTCATGCTGTAAAATGTTGTAAAATGCTGGTCTTTAAACGTAGCTTTCAACGCTAAAATACAACAAAAAGAAACATTCAACGCTACTTTAACTTTCAACACAGCTATTCAATGGTATTACGCTACTATTGAAACAACAAAAAAACTTTCAACGTTGCTATTCAATGGTATTATGCTGGCCTGGAATGTAAAATCGAGAAGTGCATTTGAGAAAACAGCAATTAGCCAAGCCAAAAACCCACGTACCAGAATCAAGCCAATGGAGAAAATACACACTTTGCTACAACACTCTTACAAACACAGTCACCTATCAACAATTTGAAACAGCAAAAACAAAACTTCACCTTGTTTCAAATATCGATAGATGGTCATACCATGAATTCTCCGGCCAATTTCTTTTGCTGATCAATGTAATGGAGTTGAGTTTTCCAAGAACTGGTACAGCTGGAATCTCCTCCTTAGAGCATTACCATGGCTCTGATACCACATGTAAATGTAGAAGTGTCCTCAGACACATAACTTTATTGATCATGAAAAAAGATTACAAGGAAAATTACAAGAGTTTACACACGTAAACTCACACTCCCACATTCTCTCATTACAAAATGAAATAGGAATCTAACCTATTTATAAGCTCTATGTTCTAACTTAATTTAGTTATGGATCAATTGGAAAATCAACAAGTTTCCATTTACAATAAATGAATTTCTAACCATTCTACTAACTTTACTCCTAACTTAGAGCCTAGGAAACGACTCTTTTCTAGAGTCCTAATTTTTAATAACAAATTTCTATTTCTAAATATCTCAAAGATTTATTAAATATTCTAGAATAATAATTATTAATTTAATATTTTAAATTAATAATTATTTTATTCAAACATTATAACCTATGATAAAATTTATTTTTGGATCATCTAACAGGGAGGGTACTTGTCTTCATGAGAGTGCTTAAACCTATTGTCTCATGAGGTTCGGGCAAACATATAGAGTAACCATAACTGTGTTTACAACCAACCCTCTTTGAATGCTATTGTGATATTGGGTTTCATCTCCAGCAAATGATAGTACTCAGATAGGGCCACCGTGTTCTAGCTGCTTTTTGATTGATTTTAGAAGTACTTTTTTATTTTTACTTTTTTAGGTGTGTGGTTACTATTAATGAGACTTTATAATACATCACAAATAATTAAAATTTTATAAAAGTAAACAGGTGACCATGGCTTCCTTCGACCCTCATCATATGTCTCGATGACAACAAGGTGTTCCTCCATTGACACTGGAGGAGGATTCTAGTCTCGGTGAGTGAGTTCCTTCTTCGAAAGAGCAGTCTCCAATGAAAACCCTTAATTTTCACATAGACCAATATCATATGGAGTTTCCAGAGGATCCTTTTACAGAAGAAGTCGCACCTCCTTGCAATCCTCCTCTCACTGACTCATCGGGGTCAGTGTTAGTTCAGGTTACACTAGGCCTAGATATGTCCTCAGCTACACCAACATCAGTTTCACAACCGACGCCCATGGGATCGATGCTGATGGTAACCAACTCTCATCCACCACCATATTCCTTGTCAGTTGTCAGTTCTACATTAAATATTGGCAACCCTAGTAGCCAGGCTATGCTTGATCCCAACAATCTGGTCACCACAACTATTAGCATACCTTCGAACCCTTCAATATCTGCTCCTATTTTGACTGCGCTGGGACCCACGGTTTCCACTCCTGATAGTGGGGCTACTTCGATTCCTTTTACCAACCCTTTTGGTTGGAACCCTTTGCTGAGTTCAAACCCCTTGGCCACCATGGCAGAGGGTAGAGTCACCAACACATATATGTCGGGGGGCACTTTGGTACCCCTACAATCATTGGGACAAATGGGACAACATATTGTTAATGATGTTCCTTTGAGTGGTCAAACTTGTAGTGTAAGGTTTATGTTGATGCTTAACTATGTGAATAATAGTATGCATTTGGCTAACTCTATCCCGTCCATATGGGTTAAACAACCCCAAAACTAATTTCGGCAAGGGGGTAACTTTTACACTGGGGGCAACCAATATTTTTCCCCTTAGTACAACATACCCTACAGACAGAAACCATACACCCCTACACCCCCACCCACAAGAAACTTTCATCAACAAAGTCCTACTTCTCCCATTAGTAGCACATTTATGGGCGGATTGTATGGTCCGAATGGTCAACCAATACTTCCTTGGCTAGGTTCGGGGGAAAACACGCAATCGCTATTTCTAGCAACTCTACACATCCCTGAAAACTGGCAAATAATCCCATAAAATGCAAACCACTCTGGCCTCAAGTACTGCAAAAGATTTCTTCTGACATCCCTAAACTCAACAAGAAACAAGGGGATGATCTGACTACACACGTCACCACCTTTATTCTATGGTATGTTTCTAACTTCATGGTGGATGATAGTATTCGGCTTCGACTTTTTCCTTGCACTCTCATAGGAAACGCTGCCAAATGGTACATTGGGTTACCATGTGGGGTGATCAACACTTTTGGCACCTTGACTATAGAATTTCTTAAGAACTCAAATTACCTATTCGATATGAAACCAACACAAAAATATTAACCTCGCTGTGCCAAGACATCGCCACCCACATCTTTGATCACATTCATGAATGGAGTCATAGGAGGAGGGTAGTCAAAGCACCAATCCCTGATCATCTCTTATCCAACTGGTTTTGTAAGTCACTCTTGCCACCCCTCACTAAGGACATTTTATTTTCTGGTTCAGGTACGGAAGACCAATCCAACCGTCGTGCACAAAATTTAGATTTGATCTATTAGAAATATGGCATGCTATATGATTTACTCTTCCATTACCCTGGCAATCAAAATCCTCCCGCTACTAAAAAACCCAGAGAACACATGAACAACCTCGTTGGTGCGATCTCCAGTGTAGCCATAAAAAATATTAGTGGGCAAACATCCTAGGCATCTTCAGCTGTCACCGCCCCTAACCAATCGACTACTCTTCCTATTGCTGAGGAAAATTCTAAGCAGTTTTCACAAAAACCTAGCAGCAAGAAGAACAAGAAAAATACCTCTTCTTCTGAAGAGCAGTCAGATACTTAGAATATTCCAAATTAGAAAAATTCTGGTAAGTTCAAAAAAGGAAAGGATAAACCCATGAAATTTCCTTGCAAACTGTGTGCGGAGGACCACTTGACATACAAATGTCCTAAACTGCAGGAATGCATAGATTTTATAGTAGACAAGGACTCTAGGAGGAAACCTATTGTTCTTCATAATCCATTTCCTAATCCATAGCAACAACAATAACACATCGTTTCAAACCCACCACAACGCCTAAAAAGGGGCAATGTTGGTACCCATATTTCCAGTGAAGGATCATCCACCATTTATGGTGTATAAAGTGTTGAACTCCAAACATGAGCCAAAATTTAGAAATCATGTCATTGATGCTCAAGAACATGGTACCAATTTGAATCCACTACTGCCCAACGATTTTCATATCGAAAGGCCTACTGCTGACCCCATGATTCATCCCGTCAAAGGGACACCTCAACACATGACTCATAACATGTCTACATGTGCTGACCAAAACTACAATATTGTAGAATATTTGGTGCAAGCACCATGAGCCATGTTTGCACTTGAAGTATTGCAAAGCTACCCAGTGCATAGGAAAGCTCTGCTTTCAGTCATTTGTGGAATCGACCCCCATGATTCTATGCTAGCCATCTTTGACATGGAGAAATATAAACCTCGCCTCTCACAACAAATTGCGTTCCAGGTGCAAGTTGTGTCGAAAGGGAGACTAGTCCATTTCACGGTCATAGATGAAGGTGCTTCAACCTACATTATTTCAACTACATGTTGGCTCGCATTGGGTTCTCCTACTTTATCTCCGCCATCGAATTCCCTTAAAGATTTCAATGCCCACACTTTCCTCCCAAAAGGCTACCTTGCTAGCTTTCCCATTTAAATTAGTGGGAAAATGATAATGGTGGACATAGAAGTCATAGATTGTCATCCCAACTATAATATATTGTTGGGTCACAGTTAGTCTTACGCAATGACTGCCATTGCCTCTTTAGTCTTCCGACTCATCTTATTTTCATTGGATGGGAAAATAGTCACAGTGGATTATTTATCCTTTTGTACCCCTGATTATTCCACGTTACCAAGTAGAATTGTACCCCTCATAGGAGGCGTTCCTGACTCATATGTCACCATAGGTACCAGTCTTCTTAAGGAATCTTCCCTAATGGGTTGCTTTCCTTTCCTACTGCTTGATGTTCCACATATGATTGCAATGATATCCACCATTTCGGATGACTCTATTGATCCATGGTTCCTACCGGCGCCTTCAGACTTTGATTCCTATGGGGATCAGATGTTGTTGTCACCGATAGAGTTGGCTTATCAAGCCATCTAAACAGCATATAAATCCTCCACTTCTTTGCTTTCAATCAATGGTGTTGGGGTTCCCATGTTTTGGCCAAATTGGCAAGACCAAAAGATGAGACAACATCATAACCAATTTGGGGCCCTAGGATCTAGCCCTCCTGGACCCAGAGAGGGATCTCTCCATGAAGCAAAGAATGATATATATCTTTGAAGCTCAAATGAGATGTTAGGCTAGGTATGAAGCACAAAGGGGGTTTAAAATGATTTGGTTGTTTGGTTGCTGGGTTGGTCATGAGAACATAGACTGAGAAGGTAATGGAAGGAAAGGAGCAAAGCAGTAGGACGTTTCGGTAAAAGAGGATAGGTCAAAAAAGTTCCATCCATTAGGCTATGGAGTCATGAAAGGGAATTAATTGCAAACCACCAGCCAAGGCTTTAAGAGGGCAAGTCATCTATACAAAAGGAACTTTTAGATAGATGGTGGAATGGAACATTAAGGATTGAAAGTGAAATAAGGAAAAGAACCCAATTTCTGTCTATAGATCAGGTTAGAGGTCATTTAACTCCAAGCCTGCTTGGACATGCTCAAAGGCAGCTCTCAATGAAGTCACAAGGGGGCAGCTTATAGTTCAGACCAGAGGTCATTTAACTCCAGGTCTGCTTTGGCATGCTCCAAGGGAAAACAGAGATAATTTTAACAGAGCTAGGGTCTATAGATTAGAGAAGGACTTTGAACCTTAAATGCTTTGACACCAGCAAGAGATCTTAGAAAGGCCAGCTGGTCACACAAGGATCATAGTGGATAGGGCTAATTCTAATCCCCAGTGTCCCAAATATTACAGCTTAAACCTAACAAGAACAAATAAAGACAGATTTCATCAATTCATACATCAGCTAGCAGCATATGCAACTACTACACTGGTTAAATTAGTTTGAAATCAATCCTCAGATAAAACATACAGCAGAAAACATTGAAGGCAAGGAGAGAAGAGACATAGAGTACCTAACAAGGGTAAATCCTATGCTAGATTTCTGATGCAAGCTAGAAGAAATGAACAGTATGAAAAATGTGATAAACAATGCGATAGGAAAACGTCACCTATAGTAATAGACCAGGATCCAAAGAAATTTTCTTGATTAATTGTTGCAAAACCAGTCACATACACTGAGCTCAATGGTTGTTATAGTCCAGACTTTCTCCTCCCAGCCTACTACATTAAAAACTACTCTGCTATCCCCTCGCAAAACTGTCCTAACAGTCAAAGTGAATCCCTCTAACAGCAACAGCAACAACCCAACAACAACCCTTTACAATATGTTCTTGGGGATTCTTATAGCTCGAGTGGAGCAGAGAAGGTAGATGGAAAACTAAATGCAGCATTAAAACTCAGAAGAGGAAGAGGGCCAAGACCTCGTTCTGTTTTAAATTCTGGGCATTTATCTCTGGTAATCTTTGGATGAGAAGAGTGGTCTTCGTCAGGCTTCCATTTACTCCAGGTATGTCTTTGATGTACTTGTTGTAGCACTCTGGTGAATTAAACAAAAGGTAGAATAATGATGCTAGGGTCTGCCATACTATGTCACAAATGCTTTTGATAGCATAGGACTGTTTTCAGGGCTGGAATTTCCTCAGGAACATCGTATAGAATGGAGATAGTATGGGCTCTTCATCCTTTATGTAAAGAACATTCTGCTGATGTGAAAACCTGGTACTATTATTTTCTGTGCCTTGGACCTTCTGTGTCATCCACGGGGTTTTTGATCTGGTATTTTGCCTCTAATTGTTTAGTTAAGGCTTACAATCTTCAATTATATGCCTTAAACTCTCTTCTTTCCACTGATACTCTCTGTCGCTTCAACTGTCTCTGTTAGTGGAAATTTGAGCTTTGGTGGCGCTGAAATGGTTTTCTACAGTAAAACTCTGCACCTTTTATGAAAATCACGCTCCAGTTCCCTCCTAGGCTCTTCTTTGTGATATCAAGCTCTGATCCTTGTTTTCACCAAGCTCTGTGTCACTTGTAACAGTGACAGTGAACCACGACGGCGTCCACTGCCTGTAACCTGCAAAACATGCAACTCTGCTATGAAGTCCATGCATGGGGCAGATGGTTGAGATGGAATGCTTGTGATGGTGCTGGCGACATTTGGCGGGATGATATCATGTTAATGAAAAACAGGGGTTCGGACTTTTGAAATGAAATCCAAAGGAAATGCATGTAAATGTGAAATGAATTTTGAAAGGTGGGACCTAGAACGGGCGGAGGGTGATTATTTTTGGACCGTCAATCTCAGGGGGGATTGACGGCCACGATCCAATCAGAAGGGAGAAATGGGATGGTTGACACTCCGATGAACGATGGCGTGATTAGCTTATGACCATCAGATCTTGGATTAACGGACGGTCGAGATTGGATCGGGGAAATCGCAATCGCAAAGGGCAGAGGGTGGCATCGTTTGGAAAATGCGATTGTTATTGGAGTGGGAGAGTGAGGGCCATCAGATTAACAGGGGAATCAACGGTGGATACTATCATCAGTGATCACAGTCAGGAAGTGCAGAGGAGGGGATGCGATGGGATGGAGCACCAGCCATCCGATCCAGATCGAGATCTACAGCGGAGATTATAGTTAGGGGATCACAATCGCAAAGGGTGAGCTGTGGCGTCAATTGAGAATTGCAATTGCGATTGGAGCGGGAAAGAAAGGGTCTTCGGATCTATATGGGAATCGATGGTGGGGATCACGGTACGGGACTTCAAACCAACTCCAATCGCATTGGTATTTTATCGCATAACACGGAAAGTGCTTCACCGAAAGATTGTGATTGCGATTAGCACCCAGAATTCAGCGCTTGGTCTTAGCACTAGGGGCATATGGGGAAGTGGTTTGCGGGGCTGGGATGAAAAGGGCTAGGCCTTAATATAAGGTGGAAAGTGGGTTTTTGGGCCCTTTTAACACTTTTCAAGGCTAGGAAAAGGTAACTATAGCGGGAAAAAGGGGAAATTAGGCCAAACAAAGGGTGTGTGCATGATGTAAAGGGGATTTTGGGAGGATTTAGAGGGTAAAAGGGGGAATTTTAACAAAGGGGAAGAAGGGTTGAAAAGGGACAATTTACAGGGATACAAGGGATAAATGTAGGTCTTTTAGAGCACAATTTTTTGGAACCAGCGAGACTTTTTGGATCAAATCAGCAGTGAGGATCTTTAAAAAAGGTAATGGACACATAGAGGCTTCAAGGATGAGATATTTTCATGGGAAATGTATCTCTTGAAGGCTCATAAAAAAATTTAGCCACCTGTTTTCTTGACAAAAATTTCATAGGTGGCTAACAGTGGCTCCACATGGGGATGGCTTCTTCTTGAAGGAGTCAAGAATTCAGAAATAATATTTGGAGTAGGCCTGGTGCCTTGTTTCTTGACACATTCTGCTCTTTCTTGGATCAGCTGCCACAAATTGTGAAGACATCAAATCAGCAGAAAAATTCTCCCAAACAACTACCTACCCACACTATGGTCCTAACATTTTTCTTTTGGGTGCATTTGGACCTGCAGACCCTTTACATCACTTACATTATAAACAGAAAATAAACCTATTATATTTCTACCCTTATTACTCCATGAGACCAGATTAGATTTTTGGCCTCATAACTTTCTCTTCCTACTCTATTATCTGCTAGGATTAGACTCTCTAGAAGATTTATTCTCTACATTCTAAGACAAAAATTGAAAAACAAACAGTCAAGCTAGGGTTAGACTGTCTGGCTTGCTGGACTTTGCATAAATTAAAAACAACTAACGACATGCTCACAGACTGAGCTTTATTGAGATTTTCCTACCTACCCTACTATACCTCCAATATTTACAAGTCTAGCTCACAAACATTGTCTTCCAATGTAACTAGTCCATCAAGTGATCCCATGACTGGTCTTTATTGCTCAAATCTTTGAGCATGCTAGATAGGTAGGGCTGCTCCCACTCTTTTCGTTCCACAACAATAGCTACAAAATTTTTTCTTGTTGTCTGCAACATGCCGCTCAAAAAGACCCTTGATCCTTCTTCAAATGAGTGCAGGAAATGAACATAAGGATCATGAAATGATACCTAGTTATGGATATCTGGCAGGCAGGATTCAACCAAGATTTCTTCTTCTTCCATTGGATCAAGAACAAGAATCTCTTGAGAAAGAGAATCTCCCTCATCTTCTTCATTTTCTGAACCATAGGACTGATCATATATGGTAGTTTTGTCCTCTTGGAGCTCTGATATATTCTGCTCTGATGTGCTAAGCTCTATGAACAGATCTATGTATTTCTGAGCAGGGGTATGCTCCTTTGCTTCCTCTTCTTCAAGAGAAAACTCCTTACTTTCAAACTTCTCAAAGATCTCTTCCTTTTTTTCCTCTTCATCTTCTGAGATGAAAGGCTGCTAACCTACGATTATGTGAAAACCATTGCTGATGAGTTGTAATGGAGTGAAGCAAAGATCTAGAGATCCTTCACCCTCTTCTGCAGTCTTAAATCTTCCTTCATCAGTATCATAAATAGCCCGCATTACCTCATTACTCTCTGGAAGTAAAGGGAATTTATTCTCCTCCCATAAATCTACTAATGATGACCCTGCAAGATCATCTTCTGTTTGGAGAACATCATCATCAGATAGATCAAAAATAGGAAAATCATGAATATAAGTAATGCTGCCAACCAGGCATACTGGATTATCAACAGATTTTTCATCACTCTGATTTACATGTGAGCTTTCCAACTCTGTACAACAAAGATAATTAGATGAATGGACAAGGATGTCTAATCTGTAAAAAAATTTAGAGGTTGGTTGTCCATTGATGATCTGATCTATTTCTTCTTCTGTCAAAGGGGAAGATGGTCTCGTGTTCCATTGTGCAGAAGTGTAGCAGCTCTTTGTTTCCTTTGAAGACTAGATTTGAGGCAGAAATTCATCTGAAGCCTCAACTGCAAGGGATGATGGATCAACATCTGAGTTTTCAGGAATATCTTAAGGAATGTCTACGGTCTCTTGACTTTTTTCTTCCTCAGCTGACTCATCCATGTTCTTGTGATAGCTAGGATGAATATGAAATTATTGAATGGATGTTAACAGATCTTTAGGATGCATGTTAACCAAATCCTCATCAATATCTAATAGGTACTATATCATATTATAAGATTTATCAAAACAATCCCATGATAAGGATGGAGAGTTTCCTTTATAATTCTTGTAAAATACTTGGTGAATGTCCCTTAAAGAAAACAAACTCTGAGGTTCTAACCATTCATACTAGACCCTAGATTTTCCTTCTAATGTTTCCATGAACATTTTCATTAGGCAGTCTTCATGCCATTCAACTTTAAATCTCCACACATGTATATGAAACTTGATGAGATGTAGCAAGGGGACATCAACGTTTTCACCCGGAAAGGTAGGCAGGTTTTTTAACCAGTCCACCTCAGGAATTTTGTGTGGGAATCCAGGGATATCCTCCCTACTCATTGGGGCATATCTTCTCTGTATGCGTGGAACCATGTTTGTAAATAAGAAAGAGGTCACTATATCTTCTCAACTAGTTCAGAGTATTCTACCAGTGGAGTCATTTGGTCTTTTGGGAGTTATGGAGTGTGGAGTCACGAGGTGGATGTATATGAATGTTTGAAGCAGGATGTTGTCCACCATCAGTAATTGAATGCCAATCTAACCAGATATTCTAGTTCTTTGAGTGCCTAAGAAATTTTAAGGTGAAATGCACTCAATTCCCCAGCGGAGTCACCATTATGTTGGGTTTCCCATGTTTTGGCCAGATTGGCAAGACAAAAAGATGAGACAACATCATAACCACTTTGGGGCCCTAGGATCTAGCCCTCCTGGACCCGGAGAGGGATCTCCCCATGAAGCAAAGAATGATATATATCTTTGAAGCTCAAATGAGATGTTAGGCTAGGTATGAAGCACAAAGGGGGTTTAAAATGATTTGGTTGGTTGGTTGCTGGGTTGGTCATGAGATCATAGACTGAGAAGGTAATGGAAGGAAAGGAGAAAAGCAGTAGGATGTTTTGGTAAAAGAGGATAGGTCAAAAAAGTGCCATCCATTCGGCTATGGAGTCATGAAAGGGAATTACTTGCAAACCACTAGCCAAGGCTTTCAGAGGGCAAGTCATCTATACTAAGTGATCTTTTAGATAGATGGTGGAATGGAACATTAAGGATTGAAAGTGAAATAAGGAAAACAACCCAATTTATTTCTATAGATCATGCTAGATGTCATTTAACTCTAGGCCTGCTTGAACATACTCAAATGCAGCTCTCAATGAAGAAACAAGGGGGCAGCTTATAGGTCGGACTAGAGGTCATTTAACTCCAGGTCTACTTTAGCATGCTCCAAGGGAAAATAGATATATGTTTAACAGAGCCAGGGTCTATAGATCAGAGAAGGACTTTGAACCTTCAATGCTTTGACACCAGCAAGAGATCTTAGAAAGGCTAGCTGGTCGCACAAGGATCCTAGTGGACAGGGCTAACTCTAATCCCCAGTGTCCCCAACAAGAACAACTAAGACAAATTTCATAAATTCATACATCAGCTAGCAGCATATGCAACTACTACACTGGTTAAATTAGTTTGAAATCAATCCTCAGATAACACATACAACAGAAAACATTGAAGGCAAGGAGAGTAGAGACATAGGGCACCTAGCAAGGGTAAATCCTATGCCAGATTTCTTATGCAAGCTAGAAGAAATGAACAGTATGAAAAATGTAATAAAAAATGCGATAGGAAAACATCACCCGTAGTAATAGACCAGGATCCAAAGAAATTTTCTTGATTATTGATGCAAAAACAGTCACATACACTGAGTTCAATGGCTATTACAGTCCAGACTTTCTCCTCCCAGCCTACTACATTACAAACTACTATGTTATTCCCTCCCAAAACTGTCCTAACAGTGAAAGTGAATCCCTCTAACAACAACAGCAACAACCCAACAACAACCCTTTACAATATGTTCTTGGGGATTCTTATAGCTCGAGTGGAGCAGTGAAGGTAGATGGAAAACTAAATGTAGCATTAAAAATCAGAAGAGGAAGAGGGCCGAGGCCTTGTTCTATTTTAAATTATGAGCATTTATCTCTGGTACTCTTTGGATGAGAAGAGTGGTCTTCATCAAGCTTCAATTTACTCCAGGTATGTCTCCGATGTACTTGCTGTAGCACTCTGGTGAATTAAAAAAAAGGTAGAATAATGATGCTAGGTTCTGCCATACTATGTCACAAATGATTTTGATAGCATAGGACTATTTTCAGAGCTGAAATTTCCTCAGGAACATGGTATAGAATGGAGATAGTATGGGCACTTCGTCCTTTATGGAAAGAACACTCTGCTGATGTGAAAACCTGGTACTATTTTTTTCTGTGCCTTGGATCTTCTGTGTGATCCACGGGGTCTTCGATCTGGTATTTTTCCTCTAATTATTTATTTAAGGCTTACAATATTCAATTATATGCCTTAAACTCTCTGCTTTCCATTGATACTCTCTGTCGCTTCAACTATCTTTGTCAGTGGAAATTCGAGGTTTGGTGGCACTGGAACGGTTTTGTACAGTCAAACTCTGTACCTTTGATGAAAATCATGCTCCAGTGCCCTCCTAGGCTCTTCTCTGTGATATCAGGCTCTGATCCTCATTTTCACCGAGCTCTGTGTCACTTCTAACAGTGACAGTGAACCACGGCAGTGTCCACCACCTGTATCCTGCAAAACACACAACTCTGCTATGAAGTCCATGCATGGGGCAAATGGTTGAGATGGAATGCTTGTGATGGTACCGGTGACGTTTGGTGGGATGATATCATGTTAATGAAAAATAGCGGTTCGGACTTTTGAAATGAAATCCAAATGAAATGCATGTAAATGTGAAATGAATTTTGAAAGGTGGGACGTAGAATAGGCGGAGGGTGATTAGTTTTGGACCGTCGATATTAGAGGGGATCGATGGCCATGATCCAATCAGAAGGGAGAAATGGGAGGGTTGACACTCCGATGAACGATGGCGCGATTATCTTATGACTATCGGATCTTGGATTAACGGGCGGTGGAGATTGGATCGGGGAAATCGCAATCGCAAAGGGCAGAGGGTGGCATCGCTTGGAAAATGCGATTGCGATTGGAGCAGGAGAGCGAGGGCCATTAGATTAACAGGGGAATCGATAGTGGAGACTATCATCAGTGGATCGCAATCGGGAAGTGCAGATGAGGGGACACGATTGCGACGGAGTGCCAGCCATCCGATCTAGATTAAGATCTATGGCGGAGATTGTAGTTAGGGGATCACAATCACAAAGGGCAAGTGGTGGAATCGATTGAGGATTGAGATTGTGATTGGAGTAGGAAAGTAAGGGCCATCGGATCTATATGGGAATCGACGGTGGGGATCACGACATGGGACTTCAAAGCAACTCCAATCGCATCGAGATTTTATCGCATAACACGGAAAAGTGCTTCACCGAAAGATTGTGATTGCAATTAGTGCCCAGAATTCAGTGCTTTGTCTTAGTGCTAGGGACATATGGGGAAGTGGTTTTTGGCGCTGGGCTGAAAAGGGCTGGGCCTTAATATAAGGTGGAAAGTGGGTTTTTGGGCCCTTTTAACGATTTTCAAGGCTAGGAAAAGGTAACTATAGAGGGAAAAATGGGAAATTAGGCCAAACAAAGGGTGTGTGCATGATGTAAAGGGGATTTTGGGAGGATTTAGAGGGTAAAAGGTGGAATTTTAACAAAGGGGAAGAAGGGTTGAAAAGGGACAATTTGCATGGATACAAGGGATAAATGTAGGCCTTTTGGAGCACAATGTTTTGCAACTAGTGAGACTTTTTGGATGGAATTGGTAGTGAGGATCTTTAAAAAAGGAAATGGACACATAGAGGCTTCAAGGATGAGATATTTTCATTGCAAATATATCTCTTGAAAGCTCATAAAACAATTTAGCCACCTGTTTGCTTGAAAAAAATTTCATAGGTGGCTAATAGTGGCTCCAAATGGGGATGGCTTCTTCTTGAAGGAGTCGAGAATTCGAAAATGATCTTTGGAGTAGGCCAGGTGCCTTGCTTCTTGACACATTCTATTCTTTCTTGGATCAACTGCCACAACTTGTGAAGACATCAAATCAGTAGAAAAATTCTCCCAAACAACTACCTACCCACACTATGGTCCTAACATTTTTCTTTTGGGTGCATTTGGACTTGCAGACCCTTTACATCATTTACTTTATAAATAGAAAATAAACCTATTCTATTTCTACCCTTATTACTCCATGAGACCAGATTAGACTGTTGGCCTCATAAATTTCTCTACCTACACTACTATCTGCTAGTATTAGACTGTCTAGTAGATTTCTTCTCTACATTCTAAGACATAAATTGAAAAACAAATAATCAAGCCAGGGTTAGACTGTCTGGCTTGCTGGAATTTGTAGAAATTAAAAACAACTAACTACATGCTCATAGACTGAGCTTTTTTAATCTTTTCCTACCTACCCTACTCTACTTCAAATATTTACAAGTCTAGCTCACAAACATTGTCTTCCAATGTAACCATTCCATCAAGTGATCCCATGACTGGCCTTTCTTGCTCAACTCTTTGAGCATGCTGGATATGTAGGGCTGCTCCCACTCTTTTCGTTCCACAACAACAGCTACAAAAAATTTTCTTGCTGTCTGCAACATGCTGCTCAAAAATACCCTTGATCCTTCTTCAAATGAGTGCTGGAAATGAACGTAAGGATCATGAAATGATACCTAGTTATGGATATCTAGCAGGCAGGCTTCAACCAGGATTTCTTCTTCTTCCACTGGATCAAGAACAAGACTCTCTTGAGAAAGAGAATCTCCCTCATCTTCTTCATTTTCTAAACCGGAGGACTCATGATATATGGTAGTGCTGTCCTCTTGGAGCTCTGATATATTTTGCTTCGATGTGTTGAGCTCTGTGAACAGATCTATGTATTCTTGAGGAAGGGTATGATCCTTTGCTTCCTCTTCTTCAAGGGAAAACTCCTTTCTTTCAAACTTCTCAAATATCTCTTCCTTGTTTTCCTCTTCATCTTCTGAGATGAAAGGCTACTGACCTCTGATTATGTGAAAACCATTACTGATGAGTTGTAATGGAGTGAAGCAAAGATCTAGAGATCCTTCACCCTCTTCTGCACTCTTAAAGCTTCCTTCATCAGTATCATAAATAGCCTGCATTGGCTCATTACTCTCTAGAAGTAAAGGGAATTTATTCTCCTCCCATAAATCTACTAATGATGACCCTGGAAGATCATCTTCTGTTTGGAGAACATCATCATCATATAGATCAAAAATAGGAAAATCATGAATATAAGTAATGCTGCCAACTAGGCATACTGGATTATCAGCAGATTTTTCATCACTCTAATTTTCATGTGAGCTTTCCAACTCTGTACAACAAAGCTTATCAGTTGAATGGACAAGAATGTTTGATCTGTAAAAAAATTCAGACGCTAGCTGTCCATTGATGATCTGATCTATTTCTTCTTCTGTCAAAGGGGAAGATCGTCTTGTGTTCTTGTGTGTAGAAGTGCAGCAACTCTCTGTTTCCTTTAAAGAATAGATTTGAGGTAGAATGTCATCTGAAGTCTCAACTGTAAGGGATGATGGATCAGCATCTTAGTTTTCAGGAATATCTTAAGGAATGTCTACGGTCTCTTGACTTTTTTCTTCCTCAGCTGATTCATCCATGTTCTTGTGATAGCTAGGATGAATATGGAATTCTTGAATGGCTGTTAACAGATCTTCAGGATGCATATTAACCAAATCCTCATCAATATCTAATAGGTACTGTATGATATTCTGATATTGACCACAACAATCACATGATAAGGATGGAGAGTTTCCTTTATAATTCTTGTAAAATACTTGGTGCATGTCCCTTAAAGAAAACAAACTCTGAGGTTCTAACCATTCATACCAGACCCTAGCTTTTCCTTCTAATGTTTCCATGAAAATTTTCATTAGGCAATCTTCATGCCATTCAACTTTAAATTTCCACACATGTATATGAAACTTGATGAGATGTAGTAAGGGGTCATCAACGTTTTCACCCTGAAAGGTAGGCAATTTTTTTAACCAGTCCACTTCAGGCATTCTGTGTGGGAATCCAGGGATATGCTCCCTACTCATTGGGGCATATCTTCTCTGTATGCGTGGAAGCATGTTTGTAAATAAGAAAGAGCTCACTGTATCTTCTCAACTAGTTCAGAGTCTTCTACCAGTGGAGTCATTTGGTATTTTGGGAGTTATTGAGTGTGGAGTCGCTAGGTGGATGTATATGAATGTTTGAAGTAGGATGTTATCCACCATCAATAATTGAATGCCAATCTAACCATAGATTCTGGGTCTTTGAGTGCCTAAGAATTTTTAAGGTGAAATGTACTCAATTCGCCAGTGGAGTCGCCATTATGTTGGGGTTCACATGTTTTGGCCAGATTGGCAAGACAAAAAGATGAGACAACATCCTAACCACTTTGGGGCCCTAGGATCTAGCCCTCCTGGACCTAGAGAAGGATCTCTCCATGAAGAAAATAATGATATATATATATATTTGAAGCTCAAATGAGATGTTAGGATAGGTATGAAGCACAAAGGGGGTTTAAAATGATTTGGTTGGTTGGTTGCTGGGTTGGTCATGAGATCATAGACTGAGAAGGTAATGGAAGGAAAGGAGAAAAGTAGTAGGATGTTTCGGTAAAAGAGGATAGGTCAAAAAAGTTCCATCCATTGGGCTATGGAGTCATGCAAGGGAATTACTTGCAAACCACTAGCCAAGGCTTTCAGAGGGTAAGTCATCTATACTAAAGGATCTTTTAGATAGATGGTGGAATGGAACATTAAGGATTGAAAGTGAAAGAAGGAAAACAACCCAATTTCTGTCTATAGATTAGGTCAGAGGTCATTTAACTCTAGGCCTGCTTGGACATACTCAAAGGCAGCTCTCAATGAAGTCACAAGGGGGCAACTTATAGATCAGACCAGAGTTCATTTAACTCCAGGTCTGCTTTAGCATGCTCCAAGGGAAAACAGAGATAAGTTTAAGAGAGCCAAGGTCTATAGATCAGAGAAGGACTTTGAACCTTCAACGATTTGACACCAACAAGAGATCTTAGAAAGGCCAGCTGGTTGCACAAGGATCCTAGTGGACAAGGCTAGCTCTATTCCCCAATGTCCCAAATCTTACAGCTTAAACCCAACTAGAACAACTAAAGATAGATTTCATAAATTCATACATCAACTAGCATCATATGGAACTACTACACTGGTTAAATTAGTTTTAAATCAATCCTCAGATAACACATACAACAGAAAACATTGAAGGCGAGGAGAGCAGAGACATAGGGTACCTAAAAATGGTAAATCCTATGCCATATTTCTGATGCAAGCCAGAAGAAATGAACAGTATGAAAAATTTATTAAACAATGCGATAGGAAAACATCACCTATAGTAATAGACTAGGATCCAAAGAAATTTGCTTGATTAATTGATGCAAAACTAGTCATATACACTGAGCTCATTGGTTTTCATAGTCCAGATTTTCTCCTCCCAGCCTACTACATTAAAAAATACTCTGCTATTCCCTCCCAAAACTATCCTAATAGTCAAAATGAATCCTTCTAATAGCAACAACAACAACCCAACAACAACCCTTTACAATATGTTCTCGGGGATTCTTATAGCTCGAGTGGAGCAGAGAAGGTAGATGGAAAACTAAATGTAGCATTAAAACTCAGAAGAGGAAGAGGGCCAAGGCCTCGTTCTATTTTAAATTTTTGGCATTTATCTCTGGTACTCTTTGGATGAGAAGAGTGGTCTTCGTCAGGCTTCCATTTACTGCAGGTGTGTCTTTGATGTACTTGTTGTAGCACTCTCGTGAATTAAACAAAAGGTAGAATAATGATGCTAGGTTCTGCCATACTGTGTGACAAATGATTCTGATAGCATAGGACTATTGTCAGGGCTGGAATTTCCTCAGGAACACGGTATAGAATGGAGATAGTATGGGCACTTCGTCCTTTATGGAAAGAAAATTCTGCTGATGTGAAAACCTGGTACTATTATTTTTCTGTGCCTTGGACCTTCTGTGTGATCCACGGGGTCTTCGATTTGGTATTTTTCCTCTAATTGTTTAGTTAAGGCTTACAATCTTCAATTATATGCCTTAAACTCTCTGCTTTCCACTGATACTCTCTGTCGCTTCAACTGTCTCTGTTAGTGGAAATCCGAGCTTTGGTGGTGTTGGAATGGTTTTGTACAATCAAACTCTGCACCTTTGATGAAAATCATGTTCCAGTGCCCTCCTAGGCTCTTCTTTGTGATATCAGGCTCTGATCCTCATTTTCACCGAGATCTGTGTCACTTGTAACAGTGACAGTGAACCACGGCGGCATCCACCACCTCTAACCTACAAAACACACAACTCTGCTATGAAGTCCATGCATGGGGCAGATGGTTGAGATGGAATGCTTGTGATGGTGCTGGCGACATTTGGCGGGATGATGTCATGTTAATGAAAAATAGGCGTTCAGACTTTTGAAATGAAATCCAAAGGAAATGCATGTAAATTTGAAATGAATTTTGAAAGGTGGGACCTGGAACGAGCAGAGGGTGATTAGTTTTGGACCGCCGATCTCAGGGGGGATTGACAGCCACGATCTAATCAGAAGGGAGAAATGGGAGGGTTAACACTCCAATGAATGATGGCGCGATTAGCTTATGACCGTCTAATCTTGGATTAACGGACGGTTGAGATTGGATCGGGGAAATCGCAATCACAAAGGGTGGAGGGTGGCATCGTTTGGAAAATGTGATTGCAATTGGAGTGGGAGAGCGAGGGTCGTCAGATTAACAGGGGAATCGACGGTGGAGACTATCATCATCGGATCGCAATAGGGAACCGCAAAGGAGGGGACGCGATGCAACTCAGCGCCAACTGTCTGATCCGGATTGAGATCTACCACGGATATTGTAGTTGGGGGATCGCAATTGCAAAGGGCAAGTGGTGGCATCGATTGAAAATTGTGATTGCGATTGGAGAAGGAAAGCGAGCGTTGTCAGATCTATATGGGAATCGATGGTGGGGATCATGGCGCGGGACTTCAAACCAAGTCCAATCGCATTGGGATTTTATCGCATAAAATGGAAAAGTGCTTCATCGAAAGATTGCGATTGCGATTAGTGCTCAGACTTTAGCGCTAGGGGCATATGGGGAAGTGGTTTGCAGGGCTAGGCTGAAAAGGGTTGGGCCTTAATATAAGGTGGAAAGTTGGTTTTTGGGCCCTTTTAACGCTTTTCAAGGCTAGGAAAAGGTAACGATAGAGGGAAAAAGGGGAAATTAGGCAAAACAAGGGGTGTATGCATGATGTAAAGGGGATTTTGGGAGGATTTAGAGGGTAAAAGGGGGAATTTTAACAAAGGGGAAGAAGGGATGAAAAGGGACAATTTGCAGGGATACAAGGGATAAATGTAGGCCTTTTGGAGCACAATTTGTTTCAACCAGTGAGACTTTTTGGATGGAATCAGCAGTGAGGATCTTTAAAATAGGCAATGGACACACAGAGGCTTCAAGGATGATAGATTTTCATGGGAAATGTATCTCTTGAAGGCTCATAAAAAAATTTAGCCACCTGTTTTCTTGAAAAAAAATTCATAGGTGGCTAACAAATGGTACTACCCTCTCACCCATCACAGTTCATTCTAATGATCTTCTCGATGAAGTCCTCCCTACGAACGAAGCTATTTGATAGATCATGTCTCTAGAGGAATGACCCTGCGAAGATTTCCATCATTACACTTCGATGTTCGATTTGAACATGATCACTACTCAAATCCCATATTTTGACCCACCTGAAATCATTCCCCCCGCTTACACAACTGATCAAACTATCGATTTGGAAGGGAACATGGAAAATATTTCTTAGACTATGCTCATAGATATCTTGATCAAAACATGTATCATGGAAAACATTTAGATTGGAGTTGATTGCAATCCAAAGGAAATTTCAAGCTTCACATCCCTTTTTAAGGAATTCCACAATGTGTTTTCTTGGTCTTACGACAAAATTCCTAGCATAGATCCTTCTATTATTGATCATGAAATCAAAGTTTATGATAATTCCAAGATTTTCTGGCAAAGACGCTGACCTGTACACCCTCGCAAAGCAGCAACCATTAAGACTGAAGTCGAAAAACTCTTACATGTTGGTTTCATCTATCTTGTTCCTTTGATGGAATGGGTTTCCAATCCAGTTCCCATAGATTAAAAAAAGCACCATCTAGGTCTTTTTTGATTATCACGATCTAAACACTTCTTTTCAAAAAGACAATTATCCTATGCCGTTTATAGATTAGATTATTGATGATTGTGTTGGATGTGAATTTTTCTCCTTTATGGGTGGCTTATCGGGCTATAACCATATTGCGATTAAAAAATATGACCAGCATAAAACCACCTTCATTTGTCCTTGGGGCACATTTTCATATCGTAAACTCCCATTTAGTCTAAGAATGCGGGAGAAAATTTTCAAAGGGCTATGGACTATTCCTTTCACTATATTCGGCACATTGTACAAGCTTACTTGGATGACCTTCCGACTCACTCCAAGAAGTGAAGCGACCGCCTTGCGCATCTGAAACAAATCTTCGCTCAGTGTAGGTTCTACAATATACATCTAAATCTGCAAAAGTGCATAATTTTTGTTGATTTTGGATGCCTTCTAGGCTTTATTATTTCCAAGCATAGGATTAGGGTTGATCTTGATAAGGTTAAGGAAATCATTGATTTACCTGCACCCTAATCTATTCGACAATTCCAATGTTTGCAAGGGAAAGAAAATTTTTTACGTTGTTTCATAGTAAATTATGTCAAGCTAACGAAAGGCTTTATGCACTTACTTAAGAAAGGGACAACATTTTTTTGGGATGATCAGGCTCAAATGTCATTTGAAGCCTCGAAATGAGCACTTGTTTCCACCCCACTTCTTAGTGCCAACAACTATTCGAACAACTTTCTCCTCTACTTGGTAGCCTCACCATCCTTGTTGGGGATGGTTTTGATCCAAGTTCATGATGAAAGTAATGAAAATGTGATATATTATTTGTGAAAAGGTCTCATTGGACCCGAAATATGATATTCACATGTGGAGAAACTATCTCTTGCTTTGTATTTTCTGTCACCCGACTCCGACACTATATATTTTTGTGGAAGAATACCATAATTGCTTTGGAGAATCCCATGCAACACATCCTATCTTGAAAAATTATTGGAGGAAAATATTCCAAGTGGATTGTAATCCTCCAACATTTTGATTTGGTTTTCACTACTACCAAGGCAAAGAAATCTCTAGTCTTTGCTGAATTGTTGTCGGACCTTCCCATAATTGACCCGGAAGATGTACCTCGTGATCTATTCCTGATGAATCTATCTACTTAGTCGATTCTTATTATCCTTTGTATGGAGATATTTTTTTCTACGTCCAAAATCAACAATTCCTCCCAACTCTCATGTAGATGACCATCGTTGTATTCATCACCAAGAAAAGCACTACCTCGTGCTAAACGATACTCTATATCATCATGGTGTCAATATTATTATTCGGCGTTGTCTCACTCTTAACGAGGCAGAACACATTTTAAATGACTGTCACACGGGGGCGTGCGGCGGTCATATTTTTGGCATAGATACTGCCTAAAAAATCTTGGGTGCATGATACTATTGGCCCACTTTGTTTAAAGGCTACATCGCAGCAATCTATAAGTGCCATCCGTGTCCGATTTTCATGAATAAAATGTGTGCCCACCTCACCCCTTTTCATCTAGTTGTCTCTATTGTTCCTTTCGCTAAATTGGGAATAGACTTCGTTACATGCAACCCTACTTCTGTCAATGGGAAAAAACACTTTGTAGTTGCGATCGACTACTTTATAAAATGGGCAAAAGCCATTCTAAGTTTTAAGGCCAATGGAGAAACCACCACTCTGTTCCTATTCAATTAGGTAATCTTCCCTTTTGGTGTACCCCTCTCAATTGTCACAGATCATGGGTCACATTTTTAGAACCATATGATAACGGAATTGACTTCCATCCTAAAATCCCCAAGAGAATGGTCAAGTTGAAGCCATAAATGGTGTCCTAAAAACCATGATTCGTTGGTTAGTTAGAAAACATAAAAACACATGGCATCGAAATTTATATTCCATGTTATGGGCATACCGAACTTTAGTAAAACCTACTACATGCTTCATGCCATTCCAACTTTCATTCAGCCTAGAAGTAGTACTCGCAATTGAGTGTGAGATTCCATCACTCAAGCTCATTGTTGAACTCCTACCCAGCACCACTGTCGAAGAAGAACACTTACTCTCGCTCGATCAATTAGAAAAAATTGGTCGAGATGCCATGCTAGCACTCGAAGTTCACAAGTGTCGAGTAAAGGCTCAATACGACAAATATATCAAGCCTCGTTCTTTCTAAAAGGGTGATCTCGTTCTACTCTATGATCCGAGACATGACCTCTTGGGGGCAGGAACACTCCAACCATTATGTCTTTCTCCTTACATCGTCACGAAAGTCCTATCAAAAGGAGCTTATGAACTTCAGGACTGTAATGGAGTTCCACTTGCAGAGCCCCGCAATGGTCTCTATCTGAAGAAGTATTTCACTAGTGTTCCACTAGGCATATGCTTTGTAATTTTATGTATATAAGTTTTTTCTTTGTTTGGCGTGTCTGGATATTTTTGGTTTTTGAGTGTTATTCTCATAAAAAAAAATTATTTTACACATATGCCTTAATCATCCTTATCATATGTTGTATACTTGGACGGTGCTAGTTGTCATTGTTAAGCAATTAAATCCTCTCTGTGGACAAAGACGATCCCTCTAGCCTTAGAGTGGGTCTAGAAACAAAGAGACATGCTAGAGTGTTGATTCCTAATTACTGAATGAAAAGAGGACATGGTGGATCGACTTACCTGGAGTCCAAAGTTGTCATCGTGGTTATAGTGGTGGTGGATTCTCATTCCTGCCTCGGCAAGTCACAATCCTTCTGTAGTCATGCTCAGATACCTGCACATAGATCAAAAAACAGGAACAACATATGACATAATAACTTCATTCATAAGTACTAGCCAGTCAAAGAGGGTGTAGAAACAAAGAGACATGCTAGAGTGTTGATTCCTAATTACTGAATGAAAAAAGGACACGGTAGATCGACCTACCTAGATTCCAACGTTGTTGTTGTGGCTATAGTGGTGGTGGCCTCTTGTTCCTACCTCGGCAAGTCTCAATCCTTCTACAGTCATGCTTGCATACCTGCACATAGAACAACAAACAAGAACAACATACGACATAATAAATTCATTCATAACTACTAGCCATTCAAAGAGAGCTAAGTATTTTGCATCAAACAAATGACATAACACAAAATGGGAACCAACCAATAGTCACATGTATGTATTGATTGAAGGAAGAGGTAAAACTAAAGCTTTGGCATCACAGTCTCCTCGAGTGGGGTTCAGCCGAAGCGCGTATGAGATACTTGTCATGGGATTTGGATGAGATGAAGGCATGGGATTAAGCACTCTTAACGAAGTCCCTTATTTTTCTATCTCTTCAACAATTGAGCTATAGTGTACCCAATTCTCCATGTTCAGCTAGCTTATGCAAGGAGAGATAGCTTCTTTTTATAGAGGAAAAGGAGGAGGTTAAGATCCCTACAAAGGTGGGAGGGAGGCCTATCCTTTAGGAGGTTCCCATAAAAGGTGGAAACCATAAAATAAAGGAGGGAATCCATGGTTATTCAGTTCAACCACTCCCAATGACTCATCCTCGAAGTTGTTGGAGTGGAATATCTACCTCTATTTTTTAAAAAAAATCCATAAACAGCTCAGTGTAGGTGGCTAAGTGAGACAGAGCACCAATAGGCATGGGGCCTAGTGTTAATCTTCCCCATTGATGTGAGGGAAGAACTAACTACTCATGCCAAGGAAAAAACAAGGGTTTTTGAATCTCTGCTCAGGGAATTTTCAACAAAAGTAATATTCTTCATGTAAAGGGATGCAATGATAAGCTTTGCAAGGCATGACACTACTTATTGATCACAAGAACGACCCTCCAATGGGTGAGATGGGGATTGCAGGGAAAGTGACAAAATTCTATGTAATAGATGCCCCTTAAAGCATGAGGTTCGAGGGAGAGGGAGGGGTGAAATGCTTTATGAGAATGCATTCGAACTAAACACCGCTGTCAGAAACCTGCAATTACAAATACAAATGATATCTCTGATACATGAATATGTGGTATAGGCGCAGCCATCCATAATAGAGTACATAAAAACTTAGATCCAAGGTATGGACGCAATGATCCAGTAGTAAGGATCAATAAATAGACTCAGGTATGGTCGCAGCCATCCAATCAAAAGAGTCATGCAATAAGTCATGATAATCCCCAAGAACCCGTAGCTTGGAATTTTTTAGACAAAACCCAGGGTTTTATGCTCCATCTCAACCCAAACAAGTACAAATTCAAGCATGCAAATATATGAGCTGAAGTCAAACATGCAAGAAAATCACCTGATTACCAGCCAATGATGAAAGTTGTTAACAGGCACGAGAGAAACCACCAATAATGACAATGGTTCTCAAGGTACAATGGGTACAATCCAAGGATGTGAACATTTATCTACTGTTAAACACCCATAGAATCACTCGATCGAAGGCCAATGATGTGGAACTTGAGTTGAATGCGAAGAAGCTTCCATTGAGGCATTCAGGCTCTAAGATACCAGAAGGGAGTCCCTAGATTAGATTCCGAGATAATGAGTTGAATTTGACAGGAAGTGACCTGATCTAAGGAGGGCCATAATGTTTCCCACATCATTGACACAAGATAGAGGAACATGATAATATTGAATTAGGATCAACAGAAAATCAGAGGGAGGTTGAAAAATGTAGAGGAAAACTTCTCTTGAACATATCAGTGACATGAAATTGGATTCGACACTATTTGACTTCAAAGGATCTAAGGCCATGATGATGTGGAAAAGAGAAGATGAGAGGTAAAAAGAGATTACCCAAACCCATGGAGGAAAAACTGACGAAATGAGATGTTCCCAACCCAACATGAATGCAGACAAGTGGCATGTTTAAGAGTGACATACTGCCAACATAACTAAAAATTGGTTCAATTTTCCCCCACCATTTCTGTCGAGTACCCCAATTATTTTTTAAAACAAGCTTGAAGGGGATAAAATATGCTTGCAATGTAAGTTTTTCCTTCGGACAAATCCAACCTAGTACATTTTATGAGCCCTAGGAAGGATGAACTCGAATAACGTCATAGTGACGAAGTTTGATGTCATCATGGTTTAACAAGTATGACAAAGGGAGAACTCAACATATTTTCATGTTTAGAGAGTTTGAAAATAATCAGAAAATAAAAATTGAGTATGTCCCTTTTCATAAATAGTGTCTCATACCCGAAGAGGTAGAAAACAATATCTGAAAGAACCTCCTAGTCGTGATAGGCTAAGGTATTCCCTTTTCGTAAATAATCTATCCCAGCCCAAAAAATAGGTAAATATATAGTAGGTAGATATTGTTTCGCAGTCATTTAATGAGTTCAAAATGACAAGAGTCTCGACAATATTTTCATTTTTATAGAGTTATAAAAGAGCTAAAAGATGACTCCTCCTAGGGGAAAAAGTGGTATTATGGGTAGAAACTGGTTCCGATGATGGTGGAACTACTCAGAACAAGTAAAGGTCAAGAGGCTGGTTAACAATACCACTCATCATAGTGGTTCTTGAGGAGTGGGTAAAACAACCAAGTGAGGGCATATGATTTGCCAAGCAGATGTTGACGATGAAATGAGAAAACCAACATTCATATGGAAAAACAAGCTGATAAAATGGAAATCACAAGAGTTAAAATAAGAATGGTTTCATTTTTACACAAGTGAGAAATCAAGAAACTCTGCTTGGGACTGGTTTCATTTTAACACAAGCTTGAAACAGAAAAAAACAATGCTTGAAAATTGGTTTCATTTTACACAAGCTTGAAACAAAGGTAAAATGTGCTTGGAAAATGGGCATGCCCCCAACATTGTGACTCAATCTGATGTACATGCCCCCCAAGCTTCAGTCCATATGAAAGGTAGATGGAGTGAAGGTTCAAATTACGAGATCAAGAGAAAGACTCGACTAGGATTTTATGAGATCGTATAAAAGACTCAAATTGACTAGGAACGTGTTTCATTGTTTTAATGAGGTTGACACATTAAAAGAACTATCCTCATCATATCTTGTTTCATTTTTTAAGGAGCTTGACACAAGAAAATGAACTATGCTCCAACATCCTTGTTTCATTTTTTAAGGAGCTTGACATAATAAAATGAACTCTACTCCAACAAGCTTGTTTCATTTTTTGAGGAGCTTGACACAAGAAAATGAACTGTGCTCCGAAAGAAGCTTGTTTGATTTCTTAAGGAGCTTGACACAAGAAAAATAACTATGATCCAAAGACCTTTTATGAATAAGAGGTCATGGATTCCATGAGATTCACATTTGGTGGGAGAACAACATCTTGGAAATCAGGACCCAATGCCCCTAGTACATGATGCACAACGACACTATCACTGAATGTGGGCATGGGGCAGGTAGCCACATAATTAACCTGTAGCTGGGAAGATACAAAAAACAGATAAAAATCTGACAGAGATGATGGTGGGCCAGTTTCCACCTTAGGACCAAAGAATGAAAGCTGATGAATGGTTAATATCTGACCTTTGTGTGGAAAACAGATCACACGAAAGATGGAAGAGAAAACTGTGCCCATGGCATAAGCGTAGTCATGTCCCAAGGGTAAATTAAAATCCAAGGGACCTTCGACCACCATTACGTATATGTAGACATTTTTTCCTCCCAAAGTAATAGGAAACTTTGGAAGGATCCCTAACGGTTGACTGGTTCCTCTATTAAAAGGCAACAAATTATGCGTAATAGGTATAAGTGGTGGAGAACCAAAATCTTGCCAAGTAGTGGAACACATAATACTAACAGACGCGCCTTCACCTATAATGGTGTTGGGTATGACCACATCAAAGGTCTGTACCGTGATCTCAAAAAGTGGATAAGAAGGAAGGCAATATCTCGCAAATTGACTCCAATAGAAGGAAGCGACCAAACTACTTGGAGGGGGTACCATAGAAAGTAGATGGTCATCCCATGGTGTTAATGGAGCAAGAGGAGCATCCTCTTGGACCACCATTATGGGAGAAAGAGGAGCAAATTCTTGAACTACAAGGATGGAAGAATCTTTTTCCAAGTCTAAGGAATCTAAGGAAACAAGAAGAATGTGAGGGGGATGAGATCCACTCCCGACGGAAAATAACTTATGAACCATAGGTGGGATCAGATCGATCGGTTCCATGACTAATGGCTATTCAGGAATGCATTCATGAATTTTAATTTCCACGGGAGTGGGATCGACGAAGGATGACTCTGGAGCGATCATTGAATCAAATAGTGAAGGACCTGAACAAATTTTTTGGTAACCAACTGGAAGGTAGGGTGAAAAAATAGTAGGGTTATCCAAGAATCTCATGGCTTCATCCATGTACGGAAAAAGGTGAGTGGGATGATGCCCTTCACACAACTTACAGGGATTCATTATCTTACCCTGTTTCTTATGATTCTTATCAAGGCTAGTCAAATATGTGCCACCAATATGACTTCCAGAAGCCAAAGGCAACGACGGACAACCGTTGGACCATGCTTCAAGTACCTTGGGAATGCGGGGGAAGTTTCGAAGAAGATGGTGACCCTTGCACAACATGCAAGGGAATTTGATTTTCTGTGAAAGGGTGGATGATTTATCAAGGGAATATTTCTTAGGTGCAATATCCCTAGAGTTGGCCTCTCTCTTATCTGACTTCTTCTTTTTTGTCTTCTTCTTCTTCTTCTTAGCCACCTGGTTACTAGAATCCTGACTGTCACCAGGCAAAGTAGAAGAAGAGGACGAAGAAATAGGTGAAGAAGGGGAGAGTTCCACCTTAGAATCAACATGATGTTGTTCAAGTGAAGGGGATGGTTGTACAGTGGGAGGAACACTTGATATCACAAAGGTGGAGAACAACTAAACAAGAAACCCAACAGTTAACCCAAGCAGGGACAATGTTTCCATATAAGGAGCACAAACGTTCCCAAAAGTAGGAAAAAGACCAAGATTCCCTTTGGAGGGGGTTCCTTCGTTGGTAAACTCTAGAAAAGTTTCCATTGGAAGAAAACTTAAAACAAAATGCTAAGGAAGATAAATTTAACCAAGAATATTTCATGGGCAAGTAATATTTTAAGACATTGAAACAAAACTTTGTCATTTCATATTTTAAGAGTCGAGCAATAGGAAAAAGGTGACTCTATCACTTTTAGGTTGAAACGAGCATGAAAGGGAAAGTGCTCGATGATATGTTCTCTTTTTAAGGAGTCACGAAAAGATCAAAATGACTACTCAAGTACTCTAAGCAAGAGGGTGTGCCAAGTTTCTGTGAACTTCCATATACACCTTGGTGATCAAATGAAAGAGAAATGACCAAGGACTTAACGTACATGCAGGTAGTCTCCCCATATGCTATGTTCAGTGTATCATGGTTACAGGGTGGCAGACTCGGATTCCTATGGATAAAAGGATTTCAACCTAGAAGGGTCTCCCTTTATATAGTCGACAGTACATGGAGCACAAGTTCGTACTAGCACTGTCTAAAGCCAAATGGTGAGCAACAACTACTAGGTTTTAAGATGTCGAAACACTTCTCTAGCCTAGACCACTAAAAATGTTGCATTAGGTTTCAATGCTTCCTTAGGTTAATTGAATGAATTTTAAAGTTGAACTTAGATTATGTTTCAGTTTCAAGGCCTTACCAAATTTGGATCTCAAATTTCTTAAATTCAAGCTATATGCACATAAATATCATATTTGATTCAATGAATGCTAGTTATGAGAAGGATAGAGATCTTTCAAACAATAGAAAACAATGACAGTATGAAAAGAAATCCGTTAATGCATCTAATGCAATCAAATGAAAATGAAAAGCTCTTTCCTAGATTATCAAATGCTAGTTGTACAAAAGAAATTTTCACTTTCAATGCAAAGGAAAGAATACAAAATGTTTTTTTTGGTTTTTCAATGAAAAAGAGTACACAAAGCAGTAACTACATGAAAAAATAAATAAACACTAGCTTGAGTATTGTGAATGTAATAATCAAAATTCAATGAATCAATCAATGCAAAACAATCACAAGAAAGCACTCAAACTAATGTCACAATCCTCCAAATCAAATGGAATTTTTGAAAATGAACCAAAACAAGCAATGTAATCTATGCTTGGAGCAAAAAGAAGAAGAATAAATCGAAAATGAAAAGATCATTCAACCAATGAAAACACTCAAAAGGATAAAGAAAACTTAGCTCAATCAACCCAAGAATGAGACTGACAACAATCAATGAGACTTGATTTCTAAACAAAAGGCTCAATGTACAAAGACACTTAGAAACCGTAAGGCCTTAATCTACACTGATAGGAAAATAGAAAAATGATTGAGAAAGAAATCCTATAGCAATCAAAACAGTCCCAAAGGATTAATTACACACGAAAAATAACTGAGAGTCAAGAATAACTGACCAAAAGACTCATCAATGATGGAAAACCAAATCCTACAGGATTCGACGCAACTATGAGACAGTAATTAGCGCCAAACACGATTTGGCACTACTGTACCAAAAGAAACTTGCACCAATTAGCGTGAATGTTCAAATGAAAAGCACGCCAAGCAGAATAACTATGCGAAAAGGGAAAACCCAATGAGTAGAGGTCAATATTGACACTCTGGAGATGAACAAGGGATGGAAAACAAGAAAGAAAACTAGAAAAAGATAAACAAGCAAGCCAATGACCAAAGTCGACCCAAACAAGCTAAAAAAACAAACTCACATGGATTCCCCAGCGGAGTCACAAATTTTTCAAGTAGGTAAATCCTCTCTGTAGACAGAGACGATCCCTCTAGCCCTAGACTGGGTCTAGAAGCAAAGAGATATGCTAGAGTGTTGATTCCTAATTATTGAATGAAAAGAAGACATAGTAGATCAACCTACCTAGAGTTCAACACTATTGTTGTGGTCGTAGTGGTGGTGGCTTCTCATTCCTGCCTCGGAAAGTCACAATACCTTTGCAGTCATGCTTAGATACTTGCACATAGATAAAAAAACAAGAACATCATATGACATAATAAATTCATTCATAACTACTAGCCGGTCAAAGAGAGCTAAGCATTTTGCATTAAAAAAATGACATAACACAAAATGGGAACAAAACAATAGTCACATGTATGTATTGATAGAAGGAAGAGATAAAACCAAAGCTTTGACGTCACAATCTCCTCTAGCGGGGTTCAGGTGAAGTGCATCTCAGATACTCATTAGGGGATTTGGATGGGATGAAGACATGGGCTTAAGCAATCTCAACAAAGTCCCTTCTTGTTGTCTCTCTTTGAAAATTTAGCTATAGTGTACTCAATTCTCCATGTTCAGCTAGCTTATGCAAGAAGAGGTAACTTGTTTTTATAGAGGAAAAGGAGGAGGTTAGGATCCCTACAAAGGTGGGATGGAGGCCTATCCTTTAGTAGGTTCCCATAAGAGGTGGAAACCATAAACTAAAGAAGTGAGTCTGTGGTTATTTAGTCCAACCACTCCCAATGACTCATCCTCAAAGTTGTTGGAGTGGAATCTTTGCCTCTATTTTTAAAAAACATTCCTTAAATAGCTCAGTGTGGGTGTCTAACTTAGACAGTGTGCCAACTAGCATGGGGCCCAGTGTTAATCTTCCTCATCGGCGTGAGGGCAAATATGACTACTCGCGCCAAGGAAAAAACAAGGATTTTTGAATATCTGCTCAGAGAATTTTCAACAAAAGGAATATTTCTCTCATGTAAGGGGATGCAATGATGGTCCTTGCAAGGCATGACACTTCTTATTGATAATAGAAATGACCCTCCAATGGGTGAGATGGGGATTGCAGGGACAGTGAAAAAATGTTGTGTAATAGTCATACTCGACACATTGCATCAGCTGCTTGGGTCCTCTACGTATACGAGTTGGAGCTCCTTGTTTCTGGGGGAATTTTCCTGGGAAATGACACCAACAATAGTGCTAAGTACATGTCAGTGATACAACTCCTCATGGAAGCTGCATCTCGCAACATCTCCAATCTGGTGGTTAGGTTAGATTCCCAGCTCATCGTTATGCAATTAAACAATTGTTATCGCATCTGTCATTCAGTATTATTACGTTATTACGGAAGGGTACGACTTCTAGAACGTCAATTTCAAACCATTGCATTTGAGCACATTCCTAGAGAATTTAATACATTAGCTGATTCATTGGCAAATTATGTGTTAGATTGGCATTTGGTGCATTTATTATAGAAAGATTCATACATGAGTGTATATTTTTTACCATAAAAAATACATAAAAATTAAAAATAGAAAAATAAAAAAATCACCAAAATATGTATATATATAATATATGTCATATCAAGTCAAGTTACATAAATTTTTTTTTCAAAACTTGGGTGTTTTACAAAAAAATGGTTTTGCAAAGCCTCACTTTGACATTTACACATCTATCCACTATTCCTCCTGAGCCTACTACTCAAAATAGAAGATAACTGCTTTGGCTAACCTCCTAAGAGGGACCAAAAACCTCTCCGAAACACCCACTGTGTACCGTTGTAGGTGAACCAGGATATCCCTCATGGGAAGAGATGGCATGCCCATGCTTATACCCTGAAGGTTCCTAGCAAGCTCTTGCAAACTACATGCGTCATCACCCTCTTTGGAGGCTGTTGGCCTCTGCTGCTGCGCCAGCCCCAGGTAGCTGCATTCCTCGCCTTGCATAGCGAGGGGCACCAGCTGGACAAACTGGTGCCACATATGTGTTAAGCAACGATATTCATGTCAAAAACATTTTCTCCCATTAAACAAAAAATTTTCATAAATGTTCAAAAGATAAAAAAATATTTCAAACACTGATGAAGTTATTTCTTACCATCTAGACCCCACTGAGTTCCTAGTGGCAGTATGAACTCTAGATCTCATGTGTAGTTCATCCCTGCATAGGGATAATCTTCAATCATAAAGATTCTATCATCTAGCCACTCAAAGAATGCATCATCAAAACAGTGACGAATTGGACCCTCTCCAGTTTGTTATATCAAAGCTGACCAATGAGCCTCTCTTAGCTTCCGAGGTCCCAATGCATCCATGACCATTATTGGCATCATTTTGGGCACTTGCTCTAGTATGAAAGACACGATTAGTATGCCATACCCAAACTCTCTTTGGGTTAGGGTCTTACATGTTGTCAGTTCTTCTCGAACCTGGTGGACGACACCTTCACACTGATTGAAAACCTGAGGCTGTATGCAATCCAATGCCAGCAATACCTGGGCCTTGGTGGCCATGTGCTGACTCTTTGCTCTTGCCAAGAAAACTATCATCCACAACAGATACCTCAACAGTCTCGCTTCCACTTGTGAAATAGGCACCCCATTACTTACTGAAATAGTATTGTTTATGTAGTGAGTTTGGATCAGATCTGTATTAGTGCGGGGATAAGCTCTGGAACCTATCATACTGGGCCTCGGTGCTCTGCATGATAGGCCAGTCAAGTAGTTTATGTCATCTCTCTTGATCGACAGTTAATTACCCCCGAGGTGAAAGACATGATGTTGGATGATCCATCTTAGAAGGTCTTCCTACCCTCTCATCATCTTTAAACAAGCATACTTCAGTAATCTGCATCTGCAGAGAACCAAAAAAGTAGCAGCATCCGCAACGATTTCGTGTTCTTCCCGTTCATGCTCTATTTCGTGCCAAATACTCATGGAAAAATGCTTCACACCTGCACAAGCAACATTTCCAATGGATTAGTCTTTGGCTGGAACACTCTAGGATGATGAAAAACAAATTTGAAAATTTTTTCTGCCAGCTAACACAGGCCCTAGTGTAAATTAATGCGTACTAATGCACTGTCCCTAAATAACCCAAATACTAGGTACCCATGTTAGCCACTAAAAATATTTATGGCCTGCTAAAAATCACATTTCCAGCCAACAAAAAGAACTAAAAATACAAAGGAAAGCTAGGTGAAGGTTCAAGCTCTTACCGAGATCTTGCAGAATCAAAAACCATTACTCGGTTTGTCCACAAGCAACAGCCAAAGTTTCATCAAATTTTCACTCCAGAGCTCTACCACAACACTCAAAACAGTGAAAATGAAGGTATGTTGCCTTCTTATAGCCATTATAGAGGTAAGACTCACTCATCTAGTCTGTTAATATTGGTAAATTCCTACTATATTTTGTCGCAACTATTGGTTTTAAAATGTTACCAATGCTCTGATGGGTTGTGAGTGTTCATGTGCAGATTTGAACGTGTTCGACCTGGTTTCGAGCTTTCTTTTTAGGGAATTTTTATAGCTCGTAAAACTTAAAAAACCCTGAGTTTCCTTCGTCGATATCATTAAACTACTACGATGAAGAAATTTGATCCATTCTTTTTCTTTGTGCCTAGTTATCAAACATAACAAAGGTACTCTGTAGAGTTGTCTTTTACGATGTTTTTCATACTCTCTAAATATGAAAAGATCAATGAGTTTTCCTGTCTGGACTAGTTAAACTTAATCAGACGGGGAAAGATTTGAAGAAAATGGATACTTATTTTGTTCTATTTTAAAGGTCGATTTAGCAGCACAAAATCTTGAACATCACACTTCCTAGAAAACTCACTCGCATTTAGCTAAACCGTACCAAAATATGAGTTTAGCCATCATATAACAATGTTCCTACATTGGTGAATCCTGATACTCTTTGTTGTTCATTAAGCCTATGCCACCTGGTACCATGTTAGAGTGCCTTCTATTTCTCAAGAAAATCCCACTATCTACTCCTCCTTGTATTAGCTAAGCCATCATATACCAAAAATTATTTATCATCGGTTATTCTAATTTTCTCTTGATTATTTCCCAAAACAAAATCATCTTTTCCTGTTTTGTGTCGACTGATGTAGGATGTCGTAGTGCCTAAATTTTTATAGATCTCTTCCTATCAAATTCAACATCTTATATAGGAAGATGATCCAGAAACACATCAGTACCCGAGTACTTGCAGACATCAGTGGTAGGTCAGCTTGTGTTTGGTTGGGGGTTCTCATTATTGGCTCCTGACCGAATGATTCTATGAGAGTTCAACGTCAACTCCTTTTATTCATACTATCTAGATTGTACTATGTATCTTGGGGACCATCCTCATTATCAGTGGTCACCCTTGCAGCTCTTAACAGTTTTTTGTTATTTACTAATAATTAGACAATTTCCCGCATGTTCGACTACAATTCATTCATTCACATATATGGAAATATGCAGCTTAGTGAAGTGGCGACCAAGACCTTTGGTTGAGTCTTACACCATTACAACTGTGCTTCCTCTCCCAAGTTGCGATATTGTTTTTGGAGACAAATTATTATTTTGATCCTATTATGACAAACACTTACATGTTATTCTTTTTTTCACAAAGGAAAAATTCGTAATCTTTCATTAAGTAGAAAAATTACATGTTACATTTTACTGATATTGTTGAGTAGCATCTATTTGCATACATCATAGACAGGTATGAGCTGATTTTCACAAAATTGTAATTTAGAATCCACAAATAAGTTTGGTGCATAAATTATTGGATCTGAATGAATCAGTATGTAGACTGCAGCCAGTAAGCAAGTGCCAACAAAATTTAGCAGCCAGAGCTTTTGAGAATAGGTGTATATCTCTGATGCCCCAACCACCCCATTGTTTCAGAATGTTGATTCGATCCCAAGCGATCCAAGCAAATGTTCTATCCTTTTCCTGATTCCTCCATAGGAATTTCCTGCAAATGTTCCTAACTCTGTTAGTCACACCAATAGGTATCCAGGCAAGAGACATCCAGTAGACGGGAATGGATTCGAGTACAAATTTGATGAGGGTCAGACGTCCAACCTGAGATAGCCAACGAGGATACCGGACATTGTTGCAGCGTTCCACTTTTGCGATGAGCTAGTTCCAATCTTTGATCTGATAGTCATTGGGTTTAAGATGGAACCCCAGGTATTTCAAACCCATTTCAATGTTGTTTGGTACATAGTCTAATAATGCCGAGGTGATACCCTATTCAAAATTAGAGAATCAGGTCATGATAATGGTGGATTTGTTGCTGTTTGGGATCGTACCAGTTTCTCTACAAAAACTTTAAAGAATTTTCTCAAATTGAATAGAATCCTGTCCAGAGCCATCAAGAAATATAAGCACATAATCAACAAATAGTAGGTGTGTGAGGTACATAATTTCATTAATATGGAGTCCATGTAAATCCCCATCCTCTTTGGCCCTTTTTATTAGTACATAAAGCCCTTCCATAAAAAGGAAAAAAAGTAGGGGTGATAGTGGGCAGCCCTATCTCAAGCCCCGGCCCGCATGAAAAATATATGATGTGGTGCCATTTAGGAGGATACTGAAGGTTTCATGGCTAATACAACCCATGATCTAGTTGATGAAACTCGGGGGGAAGCTAGTGTGAAGGAGGATAAGGTGTAGGTAGCTCCAGTTAACCTGATCAAAAGCCTTTGCGAGGTCAATTTTAAGAATGGTAGATTTGAGCTTTTTTTTTTTATAGAGTGTAGGGCTTCTTGAGCTATACCAATAGTTTTATGAATCTACCTATGGTGTAAAAAATAAATTTTTTCTTTGGAAATGTGTGCAGATAAAAAGGGTTTGATAAGATTAACAATAATTTTAGAAATAATTTTATAGACACAATTACAAATAGATATGGGTTTGTAATCCTAAAAACTGTTAGGGTGTTCAGTCTTTGGAATGAGGGCAATGAAGGTTGTATTGAAACCATCATAAATTCATCCCTTTACATGGTTGTCTTCAATAGAAAGAAGGAGATCACATCCAATGAGTTTGAAGAAATGAATGAAGAATTCAATGGGCCAGCCATCAGGTCCAGGGCTTTTATCTTTTTTGAACCATTTAAGAACACCCTCAATCTCACCCATGGAGACCGGGCTGTTGAAATCCTCTGATTATTCCAGGTCCACAAATCTATTGAAGGATCTAGTAATCCTCATAACTTCAGGAAGATCATATTGAAGAGGGGCTTGATATAGATTGGAAAAATGCTGAATACCCATATTAGCAAGTTGAGTATGAGTACGAGCCACAAAACCATGATGGTAAATAAGTTCCCAAATTCTGTTGCCATTTTTCCATCCATTTGCATGTTGTTGGAAGAATTTTGTATTCTCATCACCCGCTTAGAGCCAAATAGCCTTGCTTTTGAGCCTCTAATCAGCTTCCTTTTGGCGAAGTAGTTTTGTTCTAGATGTCTTGAGAGATATGAGGCGCTCCTTTGTGGTGCTAGTTCTAAATCCAAGTAGATCGAAATCATTGAGCTGTGCGATCTCCAGTTCAATTCTATTTAGCTCCACACGCTCCAGCCTTCTTTTCTCCCGCACCCAATCAATGTTCAGTCCCTTAATCCGATTAAGATTATCATTAATAATTCTGGCCGGTTCCAAATCAGGATAAAGGGCACAATTCTACCACTCCTGGAAAAATAGATTGTGAAATTCTGGGTTAAGAAGCCATCTGGAATTAAATTTTAAAGGTGGACAGGCTCTGTGAGGTCCAAATGCCAATTCCAAGAAGACAGGTGAGTGGTCAGATAGTCCCTCGTGACCCACCCATTGACGAGCAAGATCCAACATCTGAAGTAGTGGCTGTTTGATTAGAAATCGATAGAGCCAATGAGCCAAAGCCGCAACCCCCGTCTTGCGGTTTCTCCAAGTTGGTTGAATTTTGTTCATCTGAATGTCAATTAGGTCACCTGATTCTAGTGCAGAGAAAAAAAAATCTACAAGTGGGTCAGGGATAACATTTGGACCCCATGATTCAGATATACCCATAGAAAAATTCAAATCACCACCCAAAATAATGAGAGGATTATTGATCAAAGAGCAGTTCAATAATGCATGCCAAAAATCCTCTCGATTAGAACAAGGCCCATAAACATTAATAAGGGTATAGTTGATTCCATCGTTGCCATAGTTTATGTCGATCCCAAGAGTATTATTCTTGCTCCAGTAACTGAGCACCCTGTGGTCTTATTGTTGATACCAATGGCACAACCGCTTGATCTACCCCGGGCATCCAGTGTAAAAAATGACCAATTTGGAAGTAGTGATAGTAGCAAAGAGTTTACAAATATTCCATCCCCCGGTGTTTCTTTTAGGAATAGAACATCAATCTATTTTTGAGAGAGAATTTCCTTGAGGGCCAATCTTTTATCGAGGTTGGCCAAACCCCTGCAGTTGAACGTCAGGCAGATCATGATGTAACCTCAAAAATGGGTTGCCTTGCTCTAATAACCTGCAGTATGGAGGATTGAGTGCCAGCCACAACCTCATAATTGGCACATTGAATGTATTTTTCCAGATCATATGGTCGACCCCTCGTCTTAGAAGTGGAACAGTGAGCCCTAGGACCAATCCCAAGAGAATCACTGGAGGGAGGGAGGGTTAAGGATCGTAGGTAGTATGAATGTCTAGAAGTAGAGGAGAATCATTGCTGAGGAGGTTGGCTAGAGGATAGATCAGCTGATGTATGAGGAATGGCAGGTGTGATAGTAGGGGGGGCCCAAGCAATGGAGCAGTTGAGGTTGGATAGAGAAATACCAGAGTGAAGAGTGGTAGTAGATAAACATGGAGATATAATGAAAGATGACAAATAAAATGAAATGAAATGCAGAGAATTGGGAGTATGGGAGGTACCCAGAATAGTAGAGTGGTGCAGAGTGTGTGGAGCCGACTGAGCATGGATCTGAGCTTGAGTGATAGGCTAGGTAGGAAGAGAGTGAGGCGGCTCCTACGCAATATCGATCAATGTTGTCGGTGCATCTCTTGATGTCCCTGCTGAAGACATACAAGAGAAAATGATAGGCTCTATCGAAGTGGCTGCCAAGATAGTTTTCTTTTGAAGCAGTACAGAGAAACCCAAATTTAGACAATCCTTGTACAAGTGCCCCACCTCGTGGAATTTCCTACACCTGAATGGCACTCCCTCATAGTCCAAAGTTTGTTGCCATATCATCCCTTCAAAGGACATCTTTTAAGTGTCATGAAGACCATCCCTGGTGTCTAGAAATATTAGGATACGAGCCACATCTATGTTGCGCGTGGTCAAGTAGGAACGATCATGGTCAAGATAGTGACCAAAATCCTCCCTAATGTTGCGGAAGGCTATTTTAGTCCAGAATTGGAGAGGAAGGCTAGGGAGACACATCCAAATGGGTCCGCCCCCCACATTTTCTTTGTTTGGATCAAACAGTGGTGTCCATCGCTTGAGGAGCACGGGATGCATTTCAATATGCCAATATTGATTAAGGACCCAAGTAATCTTGTCAGCAGAGGCAAAGGAGAGTGAGAACCAACCTTGGGCAAGAAGGAGAACCTCTAGAAGTGGCTCAAGTATCCCGCCCCATATCTCTCGAGTCCATTGGATAAGTCGCATAGATGAATATTTGTGGCCATGAACTCTACCCACAAGAAAATTGGCCACAGTGCGCTCCAAGTTCACCATGCCTCTATCTTGCCCGAAGATCGAGTTCCTACAGAGAATTTTTTGGTAATTTTTGGCTTCTTACAATTGTCAAGATGCCCCAGCTGCTGGTCACCAGATCCCTCCGAGTCAGATGATGGGTGCAGAGAGTCAATAGTGTGAGAATCCATAGGAATATTGGTGAAGACCCCCAATTCTGCAACCAGTCCACCAATCTCAACCATGCTATTGTGGCCAAGGCTATCAATATTCAGCTTCTCAAGGGTCTGGGTGGTGGCATTGATATCGGCCAAATCCACCCCCACAAATGGTACAGAGAGTCCCAGATCCTCCCCCTGAAAACCTGCCGAGCACAATGGGGAAAGACCCCAAAGTCCATTAGACATCAGGGAGGGAGTAGCAAACAAATTAACGTCAGGTGTGTCACCACAGGGGGAACCAATAGACCCCACGGGGTCAGTCCGAGCAGGTGCCTCAGATACCACAACAGGCACATTCACTTCCATATTTGCATCAGCCTCATGCTCGAGGCCCCAGATTTCAACACCAGCTAGTGGGTCTTAGGAGTAATCAACTAGCTCTTCGTAAGCACTCATGTAGTCCGGTATGGGGGCAAAAAGTGGAAAAACGATACAAATATGGGGGCGAAAATTCTGATATGTAGGGTTCGGGTTGGGCTCGCAGTCTCTCTCAGATAATGCTAAGCCACGACCAGTTGTGACCAATAGATAGACAAAATATGCTTGCCCCAATACAAAGGCCCATCCACACAGCAATCCCAGTGGGTCACAAGATGGAGCAAGTGTGATATAAAATACCTCAAAAGCGTGATGATTCGTCCAATGACAACAACAGAAAAACAAAGATACCTGTTCATATACTATTATTTATCCCAAGTGGGTGGGATATCAGACAATCACAAGCGCCGAGGCTGCAAAACCAGTGAATATGATAGGGCAGCCGCCATGGAAATATGCAGGGTTCAGAACCCTAGTTCCATTTTGTCAACTCTTATCTCTACAATCGTCATGTTTCATGTTCGTTTCTTCCATGTTATTCTTATCATTAGACATGCTATTCATATATCTATTCTAGAGAAATCTTTTTGTTAGCTACTGAGGATGGGAATTTCTGACTCAAGATAGATACTATATTTTCTGACATATGTTGTTGATTTCATATTTTCCTCGATCCTCAAATTCATCTCATCCTTCTACACTTGTTATAAAATATTTCAGCCATTTTCTTTGCCTCTAACCTCACACTTTAGGGAGCACCTATTACAGGACAAATGACCTCCTCATTAGCTCAAAGGAGAAGGCAACATTGAAGGAAGAAAATGACCTTGACAAGACACATTTTTTCCAAGGTAATGCACTCAAGAAAAAACTAGGCAGTGTTATAACACACCTGAGCCATGAAAAGGGAATGTTAATGCCTAGGGTAACACTTTGTCTTGCCTAAGGGGTAGCGTTATCTGTGTTTTAATGTGAAAATGGAAATATCTTATGGAAAAATGACTGGAATTTCCAGATTTTTCTCAGAAAGAGTAAGTTCAAAATATAAACTAAAAGGCACAAAAATTTTATTAGGCCTTGCCAAACACAACTGGGCTCCGATGGAAGGAAAAATTAAATAAAAGCGAGGAAACATCTAGATCTTTCTTGATTCAAACTGGTTGAAAGAGCTAGCAAGGTTTTCCCTCTCCATCTCCTATAAATTGGAGCTATGGGCTCTTGGTATATGGTTGAAGGTTTGATTATATGTGTAGCCGAATTTCATTCTTGTAGTGTGAGGTGTGAAGGTCAGAAAATTCAATTGAAGATTTTTTGCCTTGAGAATCATCACACTCAGAGATAGAGAAAGAAAGAGAGAAATTAGAAGATTGAGAAGGGCTTGGTGCAACTGACGGTTGTAGTCCTCCTTTTCATAAATAAATAGAACTATATCTGTTTTGTCCACTCGATGCATCAGTGTCATAATTGTTGTTCAATAATCTATGTAGCATAATATGAGTGTTTTAGATCTACATTTTTTATGTGTCTTATATGCTATTTTAATTGATAGAAAGAAATACTATTGTGAAGATTACATGGGTGCTTTGATTGGTTGGAGGATCTAGATTTGGAGCTGGTGAAGAAGGAATTATACTCTGTTGCTTGGTTTTCTCCTTAGGATTCGCCATCCACAAAGAGGTAATCATTCTGATATTTCTTTTTCAATTATATATAATAGTATGAACATGCATGCAGTACCTTTGGAACTTTACAACTAATCTTCAGTCTACCTTGGGCACCAGAAAGCCCTGAGAGGGATACCCAATAACCACCACCCAAGCATATTACCCTATAGAAACACCTGTTGCCCCTGAAATATGAATTAGAATCTGAGGGTGAGATACTTGGGTACTCCCCGCAAAGAGGCAAGGGCTCCTCCAATTGGAGAAAATGATCCATTTCCACCCCCTTGTGGTGGTGGATCCTCTCATGCTTCCATAGCACCGGTGTCTCGTTCTGGCTCATCTTCTTCCTCCTCCTCACTATTGTAGAATACTTCAATATATTGTTCCTTTCTCATAGCACACCGATTCCTCGATGCCTATGGTTCTTTCCAAGTAAAGCAAAGCTTCCTCATCCTCAAATATTTTTGGACATCATCACTAACATGTCCTTTGCCCTGGTTATCCTTTGGGGAAGGAACTTTTACATCTTTCTCCTTTGACTGAAATGTGAATTTTTGCTAGAATTGGGCTCTTGCCCTTGAAAAAGAATATTTTAAGTCCCTAGCCCTCTCAATGGCATCTTAGAGCATAGTTGGTCTAGTGGACTTTACCAACCCATGCAATGGCTCTACTAGCCCATTAATGAGCATGTATACTCTCCTAGTTGTAGATAAATATAGAACTATGATAGAAAGTTTCAAGAACTCATAGATATAGGTCCCCAAATTTCCTGACAACTTTAGCCTAGCTAGATCAACAAAGTGTCCCTCTGGATCTCTTCAGTCAAATATTTCTACCAACCTCCAGGTGAATTCTTCATATGCAGTCACACTTGCATGCCCCAATGTAGATCGAACGTGAAACCATCATTCATGTGATTTACCTTAAAGGTGCAGTGCTGTTATATTAATAGCTTCAATCTATAATACTTGGTTCAGATGGAAATAGATGTAAATTTTCTCCACCCAAGCCTTGGATGTGCACTTGTATGACCCATCAAAAGTAGACAAAAAAATCTACCACAGTACGCTGCAGATCATTGCTCTACATGTATCCTCTACTTATATTTTTATTAGGGGGTATCCTGTTATCCTTGATTTGACATAACTCTTGGAAATTTAGATTCTTTTTGAACCTTTGAGATTGAGATTCATATTCTAGAAATCGATCACCAAGAGGCTCTTTCTCTTGGGGTCCTCCATCCCTATTTCCCATTGCTTGCAATGTAGGCATGGTGGAGCATTGTGAAACTTATGGCAATGCCAATTTCTCACACCAATGATGTGAAGTTCTAGAAATTTATCCTTGTTGAAACCCTTGTGGGGTTTCCCTTTGTCTTTCCACCCTCATCTCCTTGATTTCTTTGGAAATATATTGAATAGTTTGGAGAAGAAGGTTTGCAAACTTTTTTTCATCCATTTCTCCTGATATTGGAGACTTGCCTTTGTCCTCTTCATACTTTGTATAATCAAACCTTTGACATCTATTAATATACTACTTCTCCCATGCTATAAGAGGTTCTTCTTCTTCATATGACATAGATGTAGTGCACCACAGGCTAAGCCAAGATTATGCTCGAATAGCACTGTAATATTCCAAAATTAGAAAAAACATGAATATTGAACATAAAACTGGAAAATGTATTAAACATTAACACATCAATTAAATGAGAAGATCATTGAGCCATTTTACTATATGTAATAGCATAAATGTAGAACAATAAATTGAGGAAGAGCCACTCAAGCTAGGTAAAACAAGCCTGAAATGACCCTAAACATGAAGACATGAAACATTGTTGCTGCATGAACTGCTAGGAGGCTATGACTACGAAATCTTGCTGGAAATAATTGTTGTTGAAAACTAGGAATGCATAGATCTTCTGATTGGGTGCTCATAAAATGTTAGGATCAGAGATTTGGTCTTTCTATCAGAATTACAAGATAACCCAAAAAGGGTTTCCGGAAATGACAATGATGAAAAATACAACCCTAGGGCTGAATTACGCTCTATATCTTAGTAACTATTGGAAGGTGGCTGATCTTATGAGAAAATAGTTGATACTCCTCCCCAATGGCTTCCGGGATGAAGGGTTGCCCCCCTCACTTGATGATAACGTCAAGAACTTGGGTGATTAACCCTCCACTGATTCTACCCTCTTGGATTGCACAATTCCTGAAGGAAATTGTGCTGCTGAAGGTCGCTGAATAGTGGTGTGATTATAAATGATGGAATGTAGCTCATAAAACCTCTCCTGAGTGAGAAATCAAAGTCATCTCAGGATGATGGTGGGATTCCTGCTCGGAAACACCCTTGTGTTAAATAACACATCAGACTCCGCTAAATAGTTGAAGTGTGAAGAAAGTCATAACAGAAAATACATAAAAGATATACATAATTCCTTTTATGGATTCCATCCCCTTTGTTAAAATATTTCTGAGCCTCCACACCATTGGCCCCACTAAATAATGATGCTAATCTCATGAAGACTTCCTCCCATTATGACTGCATTGTCCTCCACTATCTCGACTACCTCCATGAATGCGATATTGATTTGGTCAAATTGACCCCATCCACATGCATTGACCCACATACACACCAAGGTGTGGCTTGAAATATGGTGGGTCTTGAATCAAACATTAGATTTTATGAAATCACGATTAACAATTAGTTTGTTCTCATCATGACTTTCCTCTACTACCTTTTCTCCATTAGGATTTATTTCATGTATCAAGTTTTCAAAAACCTTCCTTCAAACCTTCCATGTCTGCTCTTTTATCATTCATCATTTCTTCCTTGTTTCCTCTCATTTTTTCATCGATATTAGGTTCCATGTCATCCATGTTATCTTCCATGAGATTCTTTAAACCATCCATCTTAGTTTCCATACCTTTATTCAAACCATCCATATTATTTTCCACACCTTTCTTCAAACCATCCATCTTAGCTTTCATGCTTTTCTTCAAAACTTCCATTTCATTTTTTGTTACTCTTTGTGAGAGAAAAAATTGATGCACTCGTTCTTGTAATTTTGATATATCATGTTGTGCTTCTTCCTCTTCATGAGTCGTAGTAGAGAATTTGGAGTGCTTAAGAGCACATTTTAGAACCCAATACTAATATATTTGCTTCAATATGCCCTTGGAATCAATTCAAACTGATTTTTGAAGCAAGACTTGTGAAATTCGAAAAAAAAATACACACCTTTTTCTTGCTTTTGAGAAGCTCGATATTTAAACATATGTATATCTGTAATTTTGGATCCCCAAGATTTTATCTTCGGTTCTTTAGTGTCCCTGTGAATCTTCATTCTAATGCCACATGTATGACTTGATTTGGATTCTTCAAGGAAAAGTTATGCACAATCTCCCACAATGACCTAATTATGGACTAGTTTAGTAGAGTGCAATTGTACATCATACCACATGTCACTGTTTCCTCCTTTGACTCTGAATTATATAAATAGACAACTAAATTCTATGTAATTTTGGTCACTTTTCATAGAATTCCAACCTGATGCTGAGAGAGAAAGTTATGATGATTTTCCCAAGGTCACCTCTTTGAGATGAAATTCAGGAGCCTGCAAAAACCTTAAATTCCACAAATCACATCTCCTAAAATATTGCGAACCAAGATCTGAAGTTTTTACACGAAGTTCCTCCGGATGTCTTCGTGACTGGGTTTTTTTAAAGATTTTTCAGCTTATATAAAAAACGTTATAGCGAAAATTCCACGATGACATATTTGACGTAGCGAAATCCTAGAATCCAAAGCGCTCACGCCAAATGTTATGAAACCACATCCAAAAATAGAAGAAAAGAGAGATCAATTCCTTATAAATCAACCACTTCGAAGGTCCAACCTCATTTACATTACGTAAATGAACAATTATTGGATGATTCAAATGATAAAACCTCCTTTCTATATATAAGACTCCATGGGGTCACAATGTATTCCTAGCTAACCTAACAATAATAATGTAAGGGCACAAAAATAAAAATAGTGGGGTTTTATGGGGCACAATAATAAAAATATGGGACTATAAGGGTACAACAATAATAATAAGGGGGATACACTAATAATAAGGGACTACACTAGTAATATAGGGACCTAAGAGACTCTCATTCACATCAATGGTGAGTAGTCTCGCGTTGGTTAACGAAATTCATTTATGGTCGGTAATCCAGCAATTTCTTTCTATGTTCGACATCTACACATATATTCACATAGAAAATAATTATTCCACTGAGTTTAAATAAATGAATAGTATATGATTTCATGAATTTGTAATAGGACTTAATTTAGAATTCAGTAGTCGTCCCAATAAAGATTCCAACTTCACATCAGATTTATCTTTTATTCATACAACCAAGAGAAAGAAAAAGAAGATCAGATTCATTCACTTCACATTCCATGATCCTGCAACAAAAGCCACACTCATCTGTATACATATCTTACCACTTTTCATGTAAGTGAAGGTATTTTTTTTTCTAATATTTAATCAATAATTCCTTGAATTCTAAAATATATGTATTTGAAAATTTTCTCTATTTTTCCTCTCATATACTTCCTTATTTCATGTAATTATATGTCTTCCTTATTTGTTACATTTTCCAAGGATGGAAAATACCTTCAGTTTGGGGGGATATATTCATCATTACTTATATTCATTACACTATGTGTCGATCCCATATTTCATAAAGCCATATACTATTGATCGACATGTTTTTCCCAATTGAAAGTTGTCGTTCTTATAAGCACCTAGATTGAATTCCATAATGCATCATTGGTTTCCATATGAAGCATACATTCCTAAGAAGAAATACCATGTGGAGGATGTTTTAAATAATTTCTACAACTATAAAAACATAAATTTTCAATAATGTATACATAGCCTATTTACAAAGCATGTTTTGCACAAAAAATTCAAACAAACGAGGCTAAGAGGATTGCATGGTTGATGCACACATTATCGAATCATAATTTGGAATGTATTCATATGGTTGAATTTTCAAGATCATTCTTTGTTCTTGTAAGATGAAGAGTAAAAAGGAAAGTGTTTTCATAAATGAACCAACACTTGCAATATTTATGGTTTCTACACGAGAACCAACTAAGAAAAGATGTTGCTACACATCATAAAAGAAGACTTCATCAAACAGATCAAGAAAGTCAATGCAAAGTGGCATGAGGAGATGCAACAACTTCAGTTGGGGGGGATTTGGGTTTGCTGAAATACAATCTTTTTACAAACTTTTCACTTCACTTTTAAACCATATTTTTCTTTCCCATAAAATAATATCATGATTACATCGGGTTTATACTTATAATTTTCCAATGCAATTTTTATAGTGTTTTTGAGTGAACTTATGATTAAATATTGGGACAATAACATGTGTTCACTTATACATGAAACTAGGATGAGTTTTATGATGCTTGTAGGTGTATTTGAAGACTTCAATGAAGTGATATTTGACTACCAAGCCTTAAATTCGAATTTCTAGATCTGATGGAGATTTGGGAGATTCCTTCAATAATATGTCATGAATAAGAATCATGGGAGTTTTGATAAGATTTATTATCATAGATACTATATATTTGTGAGAGGATTTGGAATATATTACTTCCTAAATGTTAACACATGGTTGTAACCATATAAGATATTTGTGGATCTAGGAGAGATTTGTGAATCTCAAATCTTTGTTAGTTATCTCAATTCTATGTATAAATAGGATTACCTCCTTCATTCCAAGGGGAGGAATCATGGATCATGTATCCAACTTATGATAAAATAGGTTAAATCTTTCTTTTCCATAAATTTCCATTCTATAGCTTTAGATGTAACTTGCTTTACTGCAATGTATACATTTATGGAATAGTTTGTTACTTTTTGCTTTAGCAGAATAGACCTAACTCCAAATATATCAAGGAAGCATTATATTTACATTTGTGCATTGTTGTAAGTATATGCTAGTATTTTCATTTCACGTGTTAAGATCATATTTTCTATTTTAATCAATTATGGATGATCATTGTATAAAATCACTTGCATGCCATGGCCATTTATATAGTGAAAATGCTTTATTTTGAATGATTGGTTTGAATAAAGAAGGACAAACTAGGTCTGTAAGCTAGAGCCTCTTGTTTGTGAGCTAGGACTGAATTGAAATCAATGTTCAATTTTTCCAATGCTTTCCTGGATTAGAATTATATGTTTTGGTACCTTAGATAACTGAAAATGGTTTTTTTGAATGAATAGAAGAAATACGGAAGGACAACCAAGACCTCTTGGACAAGATCCGATTCCTTCTTATCTAAAATTGAATAATATCATTGTTCACTTTTTCATATGTTTTCATAGATCATACTTCAAGAAAGTGTTATTTCCTTTACGTGATGGTGGATCCAATTTGGTTTGGCTTAGATTGGATTGGATTGGATTGAATTAATTTAATTTCTTAGTTTCAAATGCATTACATTAATCTATTCTAATAAATAATTACCTAGTACATATAGTACATGTATACCTCGTCAGTTTACCAACGTCGGATTGACATATTAAACGACAATGATTTAACTCGTAATTAAAACATCCAATGCACACCATAGATATGAGGTCATGAAAAAACATGAATTTAATATGACTTGATGAGTTTGTTTGTCATGTCCACAAATTATTTTTTTCGTAACCCTCTTTTCGTTTATTAATTTTGAGTTCACCCATTTAATCTTAAACAAATTAATATACTTCTAACATGTTAAATAAATATGATGCTTCTATAAGGTTGATGAAATCTTACATCCCTAGTTGGTTTCATGCACACTAAGGTTACAATGGTTCCCTAACCATTACATATATAGTTAGTTAAATGGCTCACTAACCATTACTCATATAATTCTTGTCCTTACCTATAGTGCCTTAATTAATTTGATACATATGAAGTTGGAAGAACTCTTAACTCTCTATTTAATTCCATACATTACATACAAGTTAATACCATTAGCATACCATTACATACATTAAAATTTACCTATACCCTTTTCCCTTATCCACATTAAAATTTACCTATACTCTATACCCTTAACTCCTATGAAAGGTATGGTAGAAACTATTCAACGTATATATAGTCCTTTTATGTTTCGATACCATGGCTCATTTCACACTTAAATGAAACATATTCTCCTCATGACATGTCTCACTACATACTTCACCATTTTTTGGAGACCCTATGATAGCATGCTCTCCTCATGTGGCCTTCGCAATCCTTGACACTATGGAGGGATGACTAAGATCTATTGGAGGAAGATCTACAATCTGAAGGAATCACGAAGACCCTAAGGGTTTACCTACCTTAGCTTTCCTCATTTCGAGCTTTCGTTCACATAGTGCATCAAACATGCTTGAGGGAGTTATTCTTCTATTAGTTCATACCTGCATATCGATTTCAAGGTTCCATGGTAGATCTGTTCAACCATGTTGTTGACTCTACGTTAATAGAGTGTTCACTATGGGAGTATGTGGCTACACAGTGGATTGTTTCTCCTAATTTTCTCTGAGGCAATCAATTTGCAGTTTTTTCTAAGTACTTTACTTTGGCATGAATGTATTTCATACTTTGGTTCTTTACTCTTCCATATTTTATCCTAATTTTCATTTTTTATCGTTGCAGAGAAATACCTTGATGGGATCAACCTCGACACTTGAAACATTAGGTAAATCTCTCTTTATCACTCATATATACTTTGTTAAGTTTCCTTCATTTTCATTCATTTTTAAATGCCCATCTCATAGTGGGCTTTGTCCTACATGGGGGAACAATCTATTGTTTGCTGCATGGCCAATTGGGTAAGGTTTTTCACCCTTATTACAACGTTAATGGGAAAATATTGTTGGGTTCAATTCATTAATCTCTTGCCCCTTTCTGATCCGGATTTATGCAGGAATGCAACAGAATACATAAATAACCATAAACATAGAGATGTAGTAGAAATAAGGCTTCATTTCATTAATATCAAATAACAGAAATATGCTTACAAACATAATGGAAATAAAATAGCTAGGGTGCTAGTAGCGAATCTCTGAGAAGAGATGTGGCAGCTACAGACCTACGAACTGTCTTACAATGAGGCTCGAGGGCCTATTTATTATGGATAAACAATGGAGAACTCTAAACGTCCAAAAACCTAACCCTAGGAGATGAAGCGCCAGAACTATGGGCCCCGTTTGGGTGAATAGGTGTTTCAACTTCTCGGGGACGTAACTTCGGCATACTATCTCCGTTTGATGCACATGATACATCATTAGAAATATCTATCCGAGGACTACAAATTTCACCACAAATATTGATTTAAGAATGGAATCATATTCATTGGACAAAGAATGCCCAAAAAACGTCTTTTAGGGCCTCAAAACGGCTTTGAAAGTTCAGGACCCGAAAAACTGCTAAAAATAGTAAGTTGTGCCGAACTGAAAAACTGAAAGAGACAATGGTGGGGCCCCAAGTGGAATAGGTGGGTGACCACTAGTATCCACCTAGATCCTTCCTCCCCCTTAGGAAGCAATGGTCCCCATTGCGTTAAGTTCCTCCATGAGATGAGGAAACTTCTGTTGAACTTGGTCCCTGGTGAACCACTTTCCTTGGTGCAGGAGTTGGCCAGCTTTGACAACCCGATACAGTTGGATCTTTTGTTGGTGATTTTTCTTGATTTTCATGTCCATGATACAATCTGTGGTGGCCTGTTCCATGTAGTCTGGGTTTAACTCTTTTGGTTTGAGTTGTTCTGCAATGTCATAGGTGTCCAGTAGAGGTGGGAAGTAAGGATGAAGGTGGTCCACATTGAATACGGGGTGCAAACGAAGGAATGGTGGAATACTGAGCTCGAAGACATTGTTCCCTATAGACTTGGTGATGGTGTACGACCCGTATCAGAGCAAGAAAAGCTTGCGATGGGGTCCAGTGAGGTGCTCCTTCTGCAAATGTAGCCACACGTTGTCACCCACCTGGAAGTTGTGTGGCACCCGATGTTGCTCATGGAGTTGCCTGTACTTAGCATTGGCTCTGTCCAATATGTCATGAACCTATTGGAGGATTTGTTGAATACACTCAATGAAGCTATTTTCTTTGTCAACTTCAGACTGAACATGAGCTAAATCAGCTTGAGTAGTCGCAAATGGCATGGCTATGTCAATGGGACATAGTGGCTGGAATCCCAAGCCCACCTGAAAGGGTCTGTGGCCGATTGAGCTGTGGAGAACCTGTTATAATTATTTTGCACATAGGGGAGGCTCTTGTCCCATGTGCATGGATGCTTTGAATTGTACATGCGCAGAATGTGTAGAATCATCCTGTTGACGACCTGTGTCTGGCCATCTGTTTGGGGATGGAAAGCTGTGGACTTGGTGAGCTTGGTGTCCTGCATTGACTAGAGGCTGGACCAAAATGTGCTGAGGAACCTGCTATCCCGATTTGATATGATAGACTATGGGATCCCAAATTTCACCCACACTCGTTCAAAGAATATTTAGCATTGGCTTCTACTATGATATTCTTCTTGTAGGCCACCATAATCGCCATCTTCAAGAATCTATTGATGACCATGAAAACACAATCATTTCCATGCTGAGTAGAAGGCAGACTCGACATGTAATCCATGGAGATGGATTCCCATGGTCGACTAGGGGTAGGAAGTGGAGTATATAGGCCTTGCTTCTTGATGGTCAGTTTGGCAATGGCACAAGTAGTGTAGGATCTGATGTGCTTCCTGACATCCTTTCGAAGGTTAGACCAATAGAAATAATTTTGTAGTATTGCTACTATTTTCTCGACCCCAAAATTCCTAATGACTTAATTATAGTGTGCTTCCCATATCATCTTGGCACGCTCGCTTGAAGGAACACAAAGGTTTCCTAGGTGACATAAAAGTGCATCTTCGAAGTGAAAATTTGGAACTTGCTTACCCCCAAGAGTGCTTTGTATATGTGGCTGAAGTCTGGGTTGCTCTTCTAGAGAAGAGGACAATCACAAGTGTCATGCCCACAATAGTTGAGAATGGTGGTCTATGTGGATGATTGTTTCCTTCCCCAAAATGTAATGCTTCCATTATCGATAAGCTTACATAATGGAATACATTTCTTTGTCATAAGTGGGATACTTATGAACTGTGTCAGACAATGTCTCACTGTGATATGCCACTGGATGTCCCTGTTGAGTAAGAACTGCTCCAATAGCATTGTGAGAGGCATCTGTCTCGATCTCAAATGGTTGTTGCAAGTCTGGTAATGTGAGCACTGGGGCAGAACAGAGGAAAATTTTCAATTCTGTGAATGCCTTCTATTGAGATTTCGACAAAAATAATTTTTATCTCGCTCCTCCCTTGGTGACTTGACTCAAGGGCCAAGTGATATGAGAGAATCCCAACAAAAACCTACAGTAGAAATTAGAAAGACCCAGAAAGCTGCGAACCTCTGTTATAGTGGTTGGGGTTGGCCAATCCCGAATGAATTGGATCTTGGTTGGATCCACATTCACCCCCCTTTCATCAATAATGTATACCAGATATTGAACTTGGGTCATGCCAAAAGAGAACTTCTCCAAATTGGCACACAACTTGTGTTGCCGCAGTGTTTAGAGGACTTGTTGGATGTGGTGGAAGTGCTCTTCCAAAGTCTGGCTGAAGATCAGAATGTCATCTAAGTATACCACTATAAATGAGTTGGTGATTGGCCACAAGATGTCATTGATCAATCTCATGAAGGTTGCGGGAGATTTCTTTAACCCGAAAAAGGCACAACCATCCATTCGAAAAGGCCTTCCTTGGATTTGAAGGTAGTCTTCCACACATCAGAGGGTTCGATTGGAACCTGCTGATACACAGATTTCAAGTCGATCTTGCTGAAATATTTCGCCCCTTTGAGTTGGTCCATAAGGTCATCAATCCATGGGATCAGGTACCTATTCCAGACAGTGATCTTGTTTAGCGCCCGATAGTTAATACAGAGTCTCCACGTCCCATCCTTCTTTTGTACCAACACGTTTGGGATGCCACAGGGCGATGAGCTTGGTTAGATGTGACCTTTCTATAGAAGCTCTTGAACTTGCCTCTTGATTTCATCATTGTCCAGAAAAAAGCACCAATAGATCGGTCCATTGGGTGGTGGCACACCTGGGCTCAGATCAATCGGGTGCTTGACCTGACAATGTAGAGGAACCCCTATGGGTGAGGTGAAGATGTCCCCGTACTCCTCCACAACCTTGTCCATTTTTTGTTGTCGTGCAGAGGAGCCCTGTCTGGAGATCGTGGCCACAATATTCTTCTTACCCTGGGGTGGATCATCAGGAAAATGAATTTCCTGGTTTGGGAAATGAGCTTACTGCATTGTTTTGCAGTAACCAAAGAGATACCGGAAGGAGGATGTACCTCTGGTATCATGTACAACTTATTTCCCAAAGTAACAACAATAGTGCGAGGCCGAGACTTATACACAGCATGACTCTTCCACATGTATGGTTGTCCTAATAATACATCAAAAACATTAATAGGAGAAATGTCACAAAATACCTCATCTGTGAAGGGCTTGATGCTATATGGAAGGCGACACTACTGGCTGATGCGAAGATCTCGTCCTTGGGGAAGCCACCCGATGGTGTATGGATGTGGGTGAGCTGTGGTCGGCAAGCCCAACTACTTCACGATTTCTCCTGAAATGAGGTTCTTTTGGCTCCCATTATCGACAATGAACTATACTGGGGAGCCCTTTACGCACATTTGGGAGTGGAAGAGATGTTCCTCCTCCTCTGGATCTTCTGGTTCCTCCTTCTTGATCTTCAAAGTGGCAACATTGCCATTGGGCTCCACATCAATAATCTGTTTCCCTTTTTCATTCCCTTTTTCAGGTTCTAATTCAGAGTCGGAGCATGCATCTAACTCATAAGCCCTCATCTCAGTCACTAGTGACCGGTGGGCCTGATGCTCACTTGTGTTGTGACTAGATCTCTTATAGAACTCACACCACTTTCCTGTGTCCTTATTTGGATTTGCGGTGTTGATCTTTGCTTGTGGCTTTGACAAGTTGTCTTGAGTCACCATGCCTTGGCTCTATCCTTTGTTCTACAGTTTGGGATCACCTTTCCCTTAATTTTGATTCACAGATCCAAAGTCTCGTTTCTTCTATTTGAATTTCTACTCAATCTTGGTAGCATACCATTATGCCGTACCAAGCGAGGAGATGTCGAGGAACTCCATTTCCTCCTGAATGTATCTGTGCAGACAACTACAATACTTTAGCACCAGATGTTTTTATGAATCTTTGACACCCAACTTTGTGCATAGGGTATGGAACAGATTCGTCAACTCATGCACATCTTGATCCCTTTGTTGTCATAGCGTGGTCTATTGTATGTACTTGATCTCATAGCTCCCCACAGGATAGTATTGTTCCTTGATGGCATCTCAGAAAGAATTCCAAGTGGGTATGGCCAAGAATAGAGAGGGTTCTATAGCGTCCTTTTTCTCACAATAGGTTTCCCACCAGTCCTTGACATGGGGGGTAGCTTTGAGGAGTGAAAAAATAATCTTCTCCCGGTCAGAAAAATCATGAACCGAGAAATATCCTTCTAATAGATTCAACCATATATCTATGGAATCTGCATCTATTTTACCCTCAAATATGGGAATGTCAAAATTTACTTGTACCTTAAAGAGAGTTGCACCTCCTGAATGGCTACTGGATGTAAATGCACCACCGGTGGGCAACCGTTGAAGGATCTGTGCAAAGTTATCCATCATCGTGTTCCTTTGTTTTTCGAGCGCCTCCTTGAGCAATATTTTGATAGGATCTCCTGCTCCCTCGTATTTCTTTTCATCCCCCATGGGCATCCATTGGGGTTTGCGAGGTGATCTTGCAAAAGTTCCACCAGATCGAGCCCTAACTCCTTATACCCCAACCTCGTTGGGGACATGGAAAGAAGGATCAAGAAAAAGTAGATCGCTCTGATACCACTGATCCGGATTTATGCAGGAATGCAAATGAATACAGAAATAGCCATAAAAATAGAGATGCAGTGGAAATAAGGCTTCATTTCATTAATATCAAATAACAGAAACATGCTTACAAACATAATGGAAATAAAATAGCTAGGGTGTTGGTAGTGAATCTCTGAGAAGAGATGTGGCCGCTACAGACCTCTGAACTGTCTTACAATGAGGCTCGAGGGCCTATTTATTATGGAGAAACAATGGAGAACTCTAAACGTCCAAAAAACTAGCCCTAGCAGATGAAGCGCCAAAACTATGGGCCCCGTTTTGGTAAATTGGTGTTTCAACTTCTCAGGGACGTAACTTTGAAATACTATCTCTGTTTGATGCACATGATACATCATGAGAAATATCCATACAAGGACTAAAAATGTCACCACAAATATTTATTTTGGAACAAAATCATATTTTCTGGACAAATGATTTCCAAAAAGCATCATTTAGGGCCTCAAAATGGCTCCAGAAGTTCAGGACCTGAAAAACTGCTAAAAATAGTAAGTTGTGCCGAAACTGAAAAAATGAAAGAGAAAATGGTGGGGCCCCAAGTGGAATAGGTGGGTGATCACCAATATCCACCTGGATCACTTTCCTTCAACATAAGGTTATTTACTTTTACACATTCAAGTTCTAGGTTTAAATATTGTACATTACATATACTCAATAGATTGGTTGTTAATATGAAATCTACCCATGTAAATCTCGGTTTGGTTACTTTTCATTTGATATGTTAAACAACTTCTGTTTTAAATGCTATTCTACCCCTTTGATTTCTCGGTCTTATTCTTGGGAATTTGATATGATAACGAGAGCATTGGACAATATATGTTCTATCCATTTGATTCTAGGTTTTATTTTTATCCATTTGCTATGTTAACTAGAGCATTTGATAATATATGTCTTACAAATTAAATTTATGGGTTAAATCCTTCTGAATTCAATACATTATTCAAAGTATTTTGTATCTTTTGTTCTATTAAATTTTGGGTTTTATATCTCAGAGTTCGTTATGTTCATAAGAGTAATTGAGAATGGGGTTTTTTCCTCTTAACGTTCCTTGATAATGCGTAAGAAATTTATGTTTTTTTTCTCATACCATTTCATGCTTATGTGTATATAAAATATGGGTTTTCTTCTCCCACTTTTTTATGATAATGCGTATAGAAGATTTCGGTTTCTAGTTTTAGGTTTTATACAACACTTTTTGCCTCTATTATTTTTAGTTTTTTGGTATTGTTTTTCATTGAGTTACGATTGCACATTTTCTACTCTGCATATACATTCTGGTTTAGCTTCTAGTTTTATATTGTTTGGTTTCTCCGCCCAGGTTAAACCTCTCATACAGGACAGGGAAGTGAGGTAGAAACAAAGTACAACTATCCTCGTGTTCCTCCATCCATAGGTAATTTTGATACCTTATGAAATTATATTTTTCAATTCATTTATTTACAGATTAAATTTTCTGTAGTATTCTTTCACTCACAACATTATTTTTTTTGTATGCAGAGGTGGAGAAAATACAGATAGTGTTAACGCATTCAGGTAGGGTATCCCTTTTTACCTTATGTAGTGATGTTTTCGATGTGATAGCGTTCTAGTTTTTCTTGCACTAATTTATAATTTTTGTATCTATATTCTAGTAGATATGACTCTGATGCTTTGGGTCTACATGAATTTTTTTACTCTACCATTTCCCATACTTACCAACTACATCCTTTCTCAGGTTGGTAGTACACTAGTTCCACCATGTTTCTTCTTCTTGCAAGGTTTTCAGTTTAACTCTTTGGCACCTACTAATATAGTTTCAACATTCTTATGTTAATTCCATAAATTTCCTCTGAGTCTAATGAACTCTTGTAATATTTTTTCCTTTTTATAACATAGTCATGCACAGGTGACTATGTAACCTTAAGGACTCAAGTGTTAATTTTTTGTTGTATCTTCACATCTTGATATTTAGTATGGATCCGAATTTCATTTCTTCAGAATTTACTATGAGGGATGCATATTAATTTCCTCGTGCTATATTAATGAAATTATTAGTTTTTTTTGTCTATCTTCGGTACCTCCAAAGGTTATGTGATTCACTCCTCTTCGATATCATTTTTTGTCTTTAATAAATTTGAATGATTCTGAATTCTCTTTGATAATAGGAATCTATTGGTTTAGTTTTCTATTAAATGCTAAATGCATCTATTGGTTTTTTTTATTCTTAAATACAAAGTGCGGCTTCTTTCTACCCTATATTATGCTTTCACTTCCTTCTTTTGCTATAGTAGCTACATAAACTATTCTTTAGAATTAAATCACAGTTCATTTTTAAATTTACTCATTATCTTAGATGTAGCATTCTGAGTTTTATTTATTCTTTCAAGAGAATTGAAATAACATCATTTTCCAAATGCTAGATTTGTATTAACTTAGTCTCTAGGTTTCAAATTTTTTCCATTCATTCCAGCAATATATATTATTTTTTGAGCTTAGTCTCCAAATTTTAAACTTCTACTCTTCATTCTAGTAATAGATCAAAATTAATGTTTTATAACACCAACATGATTCGGTGTCCCTAACTATCCTTTTATCTTCAAGGTAGAGTGACTATATTTATTATTTAAAATAATCACTAACAGTCATAGTCTTTTATGGAAGATATTTAATAATCAATCTCCTTTATCCCTCACATATGTTATAAAGAATATTTTATTTTTATTCTGTACATGTAATCATACATACTGGATTGACCACATGTTCATAAATTTATTTATGTTTATCTTTAAATATATTGTATATATATTTATGACATATAAATGTAATGTACATAATTCTAATGTACACAGTATTGAAGGAGCATAAGATAAATAGTAGACATAACCATTCCACACTTGTTTAATACAACATTAATCAATTACTCCAAAGCAGAATTTTTCTATTAAAAATTAGACTAGCAGATGAGTCTAATGATTATTATAGCAGAATAATTTTAATGTAAATACTTTCTACATGCTGCATACCAACTTGTAAATATTATTTTCCTCCCAACCATGAGATTCTCCTCAGATCTCTCCCTCGTGCATAGATCTATTTTTCCTTAGTGTTGACAACCTCTTCTCAAACTCATGAAGCTGATTTTCAGCCAACTTTCCCCAGCAAGTTTCCATAACAAAGTCCCATTATTCTGGGCTGATGTTTCCCATAGTCTATGATTTTACTTTGTTTTTTCCACAAAATAGTATTTTAAAAACTCACTTTTCCTCAGTGTTTTTTTGTCCTACCTCTTCCGAGTAACTTTCCTCTTTACTGAGGATTCCTTAGATATTTTATTCTATCTAGGTTTTTTTAAAATTTTATTTCTCTCCAAAGGATTCTTTTGGATAATTTGGAAAAGTTTGAAATTATATCCTATCCCCATGGATAAGAATTTCCATTTCTCTCTATAGTCTGTCTTTAAAAAATTGATACAATTTTGTTCAATAATTATTAATTATAACTATAATTCCTCCAACAACATAATTGTTTGATAGGTCCACATAGTATTTCTGCTATCTACATAAAACATAATATATGTAAATCATGGGTATTCTATTTTTATAGGTTTCTAGGAATGTGTGATTCTCTCAAAGGTAAAGAAAAGAAGGATGAAACTAGAGGATTATTCACTAAAAAATATACTAACTAATCTTGCATATGGATATGTTGTTGTTTTTTTACAACGTATGTAACCACTTCCATTTATTCTGGGTTGTTGTTTCCCATAGTCTATTCTTTTACTTTTGTTTCTTCCACAAATTTGTGTTTTAAAAACTCGCTTTTCCTCAACATTGTTTTTTCTTACCTCTTCCCAGAACTTTCCTATTTACTGAGGATTAATTATATATTTTCTTCTATCTATTTTTTTTTTTTTTTTCTCTCTAAATGATTTTTTTTTTGGAGAATTTGGGAACGCATGAAATTCTATCCTATCCACAAGGATAAGATTTTTTAGATCTCTCTATACTCCATCTTTAAAAAATTTATATAATTTTCTTCAATAATTATTAATTATAATTATAATTCCTCCAACAACGTAATTGTTTCATAGGTCCACATAGTATTTTTCCTATATACATAAAACATAATAGCTCTAAATGAAGGGTATTACATTTTTTTAGGTTTCGATGAACATGTGATGCTCTCAAAGGTGAAGAAAAAAATATGAAACTAGAGGAATATTCACTAAAAAATATACTAACGAATCTTGTGTATGGAGATGTTGTTGTTTTTTTACAATGTATGTAACCACTTCCATTTATTTTGGGTTGTTGTTTCCCATAGTCTAGGCTTTTACTTTTTCTTCCTCCACAAAATTACATTTTAAAAACTCACTTTTCGTGAGCGCTATTTTTTCTTACCTCTTCCTAGCAACTTGCCTCTTTACTAAAGATTCCTTAGATATTTTCTTATATATATATGTGTGTGTGTGCTCTCCAAAGGAATTTTTTGGAGAATTTTGGAAATTATGAATTGATATGCTATCCTCATCAATAATAATTTCCATATCTCTCTATATTCCGTATTTAAAAAAATGATACAATTTTCTCCAATCATTATTAATTAAAATTATATTTCCTCAAACAGCATAATTCTTAATAGGTACACACAGTATTTTTCCTATCTACATAGAACATAATAGCTGTAAAACATGGGTATTAAATTGTTATAATTTTCTAGGAATGTGTGATGCTCTAAAAGGCGAAGAAGAAAAAGATGAAACTAGAGGATTATTAAGTAAAAAATATACTAACAGATCTTGTGAATGGATATTTTGTTGTTTTTTTACAACGTATGTAACCACATCCATTTCATTGACTTAATACTATATACCTACTTAAAATATTGCCAACATTCCCTCTCTTATATGATTAGAAATATAATAAAAAAATTGTAGTTCAATATATTTTTACTTTTCCAATATTTGTAAGTGTTCAATAACAAATTTATCCATAATTATTTCACTGGGAAGCTTTGTAATATAAGAGTTCTTCATATGTATTGACTAGGAAAATGCTAATGCATATTAGTGCCAACAGGTACCAGTATATTCTAAGATGATGTTCACTCCCCACATCTGAAAGGACATCTTACAATATGTAAGAAAAAGTTGTGTGCTAACGTTTCATTCCATCTAAGATCAAACATTCAATAACACTTGAATTTGTTATCACCATGATGTAATCAATTTTGGTAGATATCAAGCACCCTCACTCCTATTTAATATGATAGCATTATTATGAGAGAAAGCTTTCATTTCCATTTGAACCCATAATATATGCTACAAAAGATGAGTTCCATTATCTTGTGAAGGCCATTTTAACCGTAAAAAAAATGTTATAGTTAATACCTTTTTTTACTAAGAAAACATCATATTAAATCGTGCAAGATTTTATCATGTATGATGACATATCAATAAAATTGTAATCCTAAGGTTGTTCATATTCATCATCAAACGATTCCCTCCATATGACTCCTCTGTATTCAAGATTCTAGAATATATATTGAAATCCATTTGTAGACTCTTAGATAGTATATAGATCTAACTTGTGGGAAAGTGCTCCATAAAGGAGTTTTTGAAAACCCTAAAATATGAAAATATCAACATAGATTTGTTAAGGAAAAATTAATCATCCAATGGAACAAATTCATTATCTCAAGATTGCAATGTCCCTTTCTCGTGTTTAGTCATCATATTAAAAATGTTGTTGTTGGTGGGTTAATTTCCTCATTCCCTTAGTATCTCCCATACCATGGGCTATAGAAGTCATTTTCTTGGTGAAACTTAAGGTACATTTTTAAGATGAAAAAGTAATATTTTCCCAAGGTTCTTAAAGTTCATGGTTCTTAATGCATACTTAAAGGTACATTTTCAACATGACAAAGTACTCTTTCTCCAGTGTTTCTAATATTCAGTAGTGTGAGTGTGCGATTTATTAAGGGAAAAATATTTATAAAATATAGCTTCATTGGTGTGCAGAGATGATTCTAACATGTTAAAAAAATGGTGTTGAGCCTAATAATGAAATTGTAACAAATCTCACTAACCAATTATTTTTTTCTTTTACTACTATTTATGTTCATGATTATTTTCCTATTTAAATATAGTAGTCATTTACTACTTTAGTAATGAGAATTCAATACCAATCTCTACCTTTGTTTTATTTTTCTCATCACAAAGTTTTGTCTTCGTTTATACTTTCCCTCTCTTATAAATCATTTCCTATATCTATTTATACAACATATTCATTAAAATTTGTTAATAAAAACCAAACTTATTTTATCTTTAAAGGTATTCTCTCATTTAGGTTGTTATACATGTCTCCCACATGTATTATATCCTATTTACCATTCTCCTTCCTCACTATTTAATAACCTACCCTTTTAATTAATTTAAAAACATACTTGCATACCATTATATTCAAAGTTGAAATTTACTTTAACTATAAATTTCCATACCCCTAAGAATCAAATACTCATGAACTCTACTATTCATTCCATAGTTTCCAAGATTATATTTTAAAATTTACCATTCGAGGCCTATAAGTTGTAGCCTTTCAACCCAAATGAATAATTTATATTCTTCATATAGTCAATAGTCTCGACATCAAAATTCTAAACCAAAGATATTATTTGAATTCATGAATGTTTCCTCGTACTATTTTGGTGTTTGATTATACAATTAAGGTTTTAATAGACTCGAATTTCATGGCGGTGACTGTTGATATAATTCTGACCTATTTACACTTGAATTCCCTACATTCAATGCAATGTAAGGTTGTCACTGTTGAATTACAATTTAGTTGTAACGACCATTAATTTGGTTCACATATCACTCGACCCAAGGCTGAAATGTCAATTCATATTAACTCGTTAATGGTTTTCCCCACCTGGTTCCTATGAAGCATTTAAGGATTTTACCCTATTTCACATGGCTCCATGTGATCAAAGTTATTACCTGAACACTTGTATGTAGGATCTTCATTTGAGGTTTGACAGTGGAAATTTCTCAATCAAACCCTAAGTGTTGAGACTACACCAAAATTTGTAGTTCCCTCTTACAACATTTGGGGCTCTGGCCTAATTTCTCTCCTATCAATCTGTGTATAGAGATCTTGCGCTTTTCTACAATTTCTTGGGTAATTTTGTTGAGCTATGATTGTGTATCCATTGTAATTTATGTAGCAATTATTCCCTTGAATTTCGTAAGTTGATGTAATTTTCGAGCCACCAGTTTCATAAATATCTACAAGAATTGCAAATCATGGAAGCTAAAACTTTAAGAGATAACATAGGTAAAGGCTTCACCATAAATTCTGATTTCCATTTATAACTTTGAAAATTATTTTACTCAAAATTCCTTTAGCATTGTTTTGAATGAATTTTGGATTAATTGAATTTTGTGCAGGTCTCAAACCTTTATGCTTGTTTCTCTTCCTAACTTATAGCTAATGACCTGGTTGCAAAATTGAGGTAAGAGTATACCACGGTTTTATTCTTCTCGTTCCTCTTTTAGGATGTATAAAAATTCTATGAATTCATTCAGTCAATGCAAGATGTAATTCAATGGTATTTATGATTTGCATAGTGTTCTATGTTTTTATTTTTGTTTTGTATATTTCCCCCAAAATTTGTCTTAACTCCATGTACTCTTTCGAGTCCTTGTTATGGATAATTTTTATGATTTATAGTCACCAATCATAACATGAAAATATATTTACCGAATTTTCTATGATATATTTAACACAACCCAGTATTTCTATGAACTTATTTTCTCTGTGAGTAGTTTGTTTGGGGTTCAGTTTATAAATTCATCTTGTAGTTCTGAACTAACATTTATGAGTTAATGATTTCGTTCTTCATGTAGTAACATAAAATTTTTATTTTCTACTTACCACATATGTTTGGATAATTTATGTATATTGTTATGCTTGCTCTTTCAATCTCCGAGAATGGATATATCTAGCTATTGAGAATTTCCTATACCTGCGTTTTATATTTTACACATTAATTTTTTCTTATAATTACATTCAAAAAATTGTAAATTCGACTCTACATACACCATTTTAGAATTTCAATATTTTCACTAATAGACTCTTTCTATTCTCTTTGCGATAGAAATTTAGGATTTGTTTGATATAGCCTTTTTCTCTTGGTTAGATTGCAATTTTTGTAGATTTCAATTATTTAAGATTTAGAAATTACATACTCCCCTTTTCCTTGTTAATTTTTTACGAACCTTTCGATACTTTATCATTCTCGGATAAGGTATTTATATTTCTCCACAGTATAAGTACATAGTGAACTTGCTTTTACACAGTAACTAGTTTTCTTTGTTATAAATTTTCATACACTGATATATTTTTCTCTGATATAAAAATTCTTAGGATTTTCCATATTTAAATTTATTATAAACGAGTCATAATAATGAAATATATATAGTTACATATAATTTTATTTCTTTCGTGGAATCTGTATAATACTAGTTAGCCATCCTCAACTAGCCAATTATGATTTTCCTCTTTTTGAATTCCAGAATTCTATAATTTTCGCATTGATCTAAATTCCTTTTTGAATTTAGTATACTCTATTACTTAATTTCTAGAATGTTGAAATTAAATACTTTTCATCCTGCTTATTTAATTAAATTTTTATACCACTATTCTAGTGGACTGTATCATAACAATTTACTCCAGAGTACGATTCAACTTCATAACCGTGAGTTTATTCAAACCAGGGTTTAAAGTTTCACTCCTACTTTTAAAATTAATTCTAATTTTTATCTAATAAATTTCAGTACATGTTCTACAATAGTTTATTTATTTTGGTTTTTTTGTTCATAGCTGAATGTAATATAGTAGAAATTAGTTTTCCAACGATGCAACCTATAATTCCCTTCTCCCCAGTTTGTTCTACATTCAACTATCATAATTTATAATTTTATTTTTTATTTTATTTGTTTTTCGAGCATTACGTATAGTTCCTTTCACTGTAGGTGTAAGGAGGATTTCTTCAAGAGTAAAGAAATAATTATAGGTATTTCCTCTCCCTCTACAGACTCTTTAATTTACTATACAATTTTATCAATTGTAGTTCTAACTATCACTGCCTTGTTTGTTTCAAGTTTAGTTTGTTGTCCTCTACACGCATTCTCTTTGTTGTGATTATAACTCAGATACTCTGAGAGTAACTATCATATTGTTTTAGGTCAGTCATCAGAACAATGAGACCTTTTCTCCATTTGTTCTACTCTACATCATTTCTTATCATAAATTGAACATTAAATTTGGATGATGACTCCCATGAAATTGTAAACACCATTTTGTATAATATACTTATTAGTTACCTGTGATAGTATTGTTTCTTCCTCAATTCCACTGGAGGGCTTTGGAAATGACTGATATATGTACATAATATTGATAATATAGATCCCTACCTTTTTATATATAAAAATTTCACGTATGTGACTGAGTTTTTTATGGTTTGAAATATACGAGAATTTCTATATGACAACGTATATATTTCTATTTCTACTTTCAATATGAATCGTATATTCACATAGATTAATTCAAATATGTATTAAAATTCATTTTATCTATCAATAATTTATTCTGTTTAAAAATTCTACTAGAGGTTATGTACATAGAGAAATTTATGGTATGACTCTTGTTGCAATAGATCTATATTTATTGTATATGTACTATAATTTTTTCATTAGAATTCAATATGTTTAGTTTGAACTCAAACAACAGATTTGGACCTTGAAAAGGGTTTATAAATTCTGTTTGTTTGTTCCTAAATTATAATAAGTATATGTAATAGAACAGAATGATTAACTATATTCATTCATCATTATATTATGTTAAAAACATATGACAGTTAAATTTTTTGAAACGACACATTGTACAATACATATAAATTTTATAATTTAAGTTACATAAATTATATCCAGAATGTATAAAAATAGATTTTTCTACATTCCACTCCATATCTAATACAACTAATAATAGTAGGATAAGACATAAAATTTCCACAAAATTGTACATACCACTATACAAAGACTATTTTCCTCCCATCCGTGAGCTTATTCCACAACTCTCCCTCGAGCATAGACCAATGCTTCCTTAGTGTAGACGACCCCTTTTTCATACTAGGAATAGCTTATTTAATCTTTTTTCCCTTAGATTTTTTCCATAAACACGTCCACCTATTTTGGGATGTTGTTTCCCTTAGACTACACTTTGTTTTTAATTTTTCCACAAAATATTGTTTTAAAAGAATCTTTTCCCCTTTCTAGTTTTATTCTTACCCCTTATCTGTAACTTTCCACTTTACTGAGGCTTTTATTAGATATTATTCTCCCATCTAATAATTTTATTGTTCTCCAGGGATTTATGGAGACTTTTGGCAAATTATTAGGATTCTAGTCCATCCCCATGGATTTAAATTCCCAGTCTCAAATTTACTGTAGTCTTTATACAATAATAAAATTTCACATTCATTTATTAATTTGCAAATTAATATGTCCACACAGTTTTTCCTTGGGTCCACATGAACTTTACGTTTATCAAATGTCTATAGAAGCTGAAAAATAGGGATATTATAGAATCCCCCTCTAAAACAAAAAAATCATCCTCGGTGTTGTAAATATTTCTGTTTATTTCTTAAATAGTGATGGATATTTTTCTTTCATCGCATCTTCTCACTCCCAATCAACTTGTTGAGGTGAAAAGTGCTTCCACTACACTTTCACCTGAGCTAATGTTATATTTTGGAGCACGATTTCTTCCCTCTCCAATATATGAAGTGTTTCCCGAAGAAAGTCCTTTTCTGTTTCCACCCATATCAGAGTCTATTCAATCAAATGAGGAGGGTCATGTACATATTTCTTCAATAATGAAACATGAAACAAATTATGAACTTAAATATGACAAGGTAGATCCAATTTGTATGCTACTAGCCCCACTCTCTCCAAATCCTCAAATGGTCCGCAGTAGCGTGGTGCTAACATAGCACAACTACCGGCATGCAATTTACTTTTGCGAGGTTTAATATTTAGATAAACATGATATCCAACTTTGAATTCCCTATGAACTCTTTTCTTATCTGCATAACTCTTCGGATGATCTTGTGCTACCTTAATATTCTGCTGAATTATTTTCACAGTCTGCTCCATTTCATGCAGTGCTTCTAGTCGAAGGACTAATTTGTCCCCTCGTTGACTCTAACTGAGTGGAGTGTGGCATTTTCTACCATACAAAGCTTCAAAAGGACTCATCTTAATTGAATTCTGATAAATATAATTATAATAAAACTCTGCCAAATGCAGAAAATCTTCCAACTTAGTGGATTTTTCCATCACGTATATGTGCAACATGTCTTTCAATATCTGATTTTTTCTCTCAGTTTGTCCATCTATTTGAGGATGGTGAGATGTATTGAAGTTTAGATTTTAACCCATTCCTCCAAAAAGGGTTTTCCAAAAGGTTGATGTGAATTTTTCATCTCTATTAGAGATAATATTTTTTTGAATTCCATGGTGTTTAAAAATTTCTTCCATAAATTCATTGGCCACTTGTGTTGTGCCAAAAGTAGATTGCACTAGCATAAAGTGCGTTGCTTTTTTTATAGTGTCCACTACCACCATAATTTAGTCACGTTGATACTTAGTACGTGGAAGTACAGTAATAAAATCTATTGATACCACTTCTCACTTCCATTATGGAATAGGGAAAGGATTTACTAGAAATGCAGTATTTTGATGTTCTACGTTTACTTTTTGACACTCCAAACACCTTCCCAAGTAGTCGGCTACCTCCTTCTTCATGTATGGCCAAAACATGTTTGTCCTCAATGTTGTTATCATATTTTCATAACCAGGATGACCTGCATAAGGCCTCTTGTGGTATTCATCTAATATTTCATGTTTTAAATATGTTACATTAGGAATATATAGTCTTTGGTTGTAGTTGATCAATCCTTTCTAGTTTATAATATATCATGTAATTTCATCTTGCTGTAATTTTTCTTGCAATTTTACATATTACAAATCTTGCAACAATACTCCTTGAATTTCGTCTTCCAAATCAAATCTTACACTAATCCCTGTATATGTCAAAATTCTATGAGGATATCTTCTCAAAGCATCAACAATTTTGTTTTCTTTCCCTTTTATGCGTTTGATTTCCATATCAAACTCACTAAGGAAAGCTAACCACGTTGCTTGTTTTGCATTTAAATCTAGTTGGGTAAAGAAATATTTCAAACTCATGTGATTTATCATTAATATTAATTTATTTCCCAACAGATAATGTATCCACATTTTTTATGCATGTATAACCACATAGAGTTCTAAGTCATATACTACATAATTTTGTTTACATTTCTTTAATTTTTGTGATTCATAAGCTATTACTACATTATATTGCAGCAATAATCCTCCCAAACCTTCTATACAAGCATCAGTACATAATACAAACTCTTTATTTGGATCAACAATTTTCAGTATAGGTATAGTAGTTATTTTTTGTTTTAATGTTCAAAACTGCTTTGGCAGCTAGCTCTCCAGTCAAAATTTATTCCTTGTTTCTGCAATAATGTAATGGGGTGGCATAATGCACAAAATCCTTCTACAAATCTATGGTAACATCCGACAATATCCATGAATGATCATATTGCTGGTACATCGGTGGGTACATGCCAATTCAATATTTCTTGTACATTTTCTGTATCTACAGCCAATGCATCCTTAGAAATTACATGTCCCATATATTGAACATTATTTTTATAAAATTCACATTTGCTGAGTTTTGCATACAACTGATGTTCTCCAAGTGTTTGGAGCACTATTCTAAGATGTTCTTTGTGTTATTCTTCATTTTTGAATTATACCAAAATATCATCTATGAAATCCAATACAAACTTGTCAAGATATTTATGTAGAACATTATTCATTTGGCACATGAATGTACTAAGGGTGTTTTCCAGTCCAAAGGGTAAGAGTACAAAATCATAATGTCCATATCTAGCTCTGAAGGTGGTTTTATTGATGTCTTTGTCCTTAATCTAGAGTTGACATTAGATGTAATGTCTCTTACTTTGCCAACATTTTTTTTTTTGGTCATAATGCAGCGAGAGGTGAACTTAATTTTTCTGTATATCGTAGACCCGCCTCAGTACTGCATTAATAACCTAACAATTTATACTTTGGAATAATATCCTACTTCCATGATTCTCATAATACATCATTTTGTACGTTTCTTTAAAACCCAACGTTCTGATCTTAAGTCTACTTAGCTAAAGAGATCTTGAACATTTTTTTTTTATATATAAATTTAATCCTCATTATAAAAAGATATTCTTATAGCTGCCGCATTATAGAATGCTATATGCTTTTAAGGTATATATGTATGAATCTATATGGTTATTCTCCCTCCAACATATGTATATTCCTTATTAAATTGCATTATTGGCTACTATGTCATATTCTTATCAATCCTATCATATTAAGGGAAGTTAACTTCAAACATAATTCTGTTCACAACTCATATATGTAAACACTACATAAAACTTTCCCATTACTCCCAAATTTTCAGCCTAACGATATCATTACATTGAGATTGGTCCTGTTGATGGGAATTGATCATCTTATGAATTATTGGTAGTTGTCGTAATCAGTTTTTTTTGTCATTAATAGGCACAGAATTTCGATAGTCATGGTGATGGCCACTTGTCCCAAAAGTTATTACTTCCTTACCTACTTAAAGTACAAGTATATTTAATATCACTTCTTGGTAAGAGTTAGAGAGTCATTTCACTTGTTTCATAAATGGTTTACCATTCAACCCATGTGACTGGGTACACACTCATTAATTCATCAATCTAGATCTGGGATTTGGGATTTTACTCAAGTGGTTGTCGTGAATGCCACGCTATTCTAGATATATTTCCCTCGAACCCATTGTTCAATCCTTACATCATCTCACACGTGGACGGTAGATATTCCTTCTAAAATTAGGTTAACTCTCATGAGGTAATTTTTTTGGATTTTCAGCTTTTAAGCTGCATTTTTGTTTATTAGTTCTAGTTGTCATTGAGGTAGCTCACTGCGTCTCCATCATTGCTCAGCCAGAGGAAAACGAAATGAATTCCACACAGCTATAATCAATGGTGCCTTAGCATGGCTTCGTTCCCACGTAACTTGTTTTCATCCTACTATATCGAATTATTTTCTGAAACCCTTGTTTTGTGGTTTTCTGGTTTCGTCAATTTTTTCCATTTTTAATATGGACGTTTATCCTTGTGAAAGTGAGTATATGTGTTTTCATAGTTTCTATTATCACTGTTTGATATTATGGTGGAGTTTTTCCATTGTAGTTCTTTTGTTTCTGTCCATGAAAGCTCAGAATGAAAGCCATATTAATTATTAAATTTTTTTTTTATTGTTTACAAAAGGAAGAAAGGTGCTTCCCTTGTGAAAGGGGCATTCTTTCGGCATTGCTTTCATACTTATGAGACCCGGTAATTACCACGTCTTGAATGGGTTATATCTCTTACTACTTGAAATGATATGATTTTGTCTACACTGTAATTATGGGATTAGAATGAGTTTTCACCTTGGTGTCTAATTTTAATGCATTTATATTTTTAATGTCGTAGTTTTTCTTGCTACAACAAGTCCTCTAATTTTTTTTCATACCTTTTGTAATATGTATTCCTCTACTTCTGGGTTTTTCCACAGTTTTTAATCCTTGTGACATTTTTCTTTCATGAGGGATACATCACTCTTCATGGACACATTCACCTCTGTAAGGGCTTCAACAATTTCCGCAGATTTCAATAACACGTGAAGGTTACATTCTAAAGGTTCAAGATGTATGCGACAACCATGGAGTTTTTCCGGTTAGATTGTTGCATTGATTTTTTTTAATTTTTTTTTCCTTGTATACTACACTCTTACAGTTTATTTATGCCCAAAATTTCGCCACCCCTCACCTCTCTACTTTACTCGATGTAATTGTAGAAATGGTTGCTACAAAGTCGAAACCTTTCTGAGGCAGGTTTTTTTACCTTGGGGCGGACTCATATTTATATTTATGATCTCCATTAATAGTTGATTTTAGCTTTTAACATTTCTAAACGATCGCTTTGGTTTATGTAGGCATGTGTAGCTGTCATTCTCTTATCTTACGATACGTGGACAGAATTTCCCAAACCACTACTCTCTAAATTTTAACAAGGAAGCCTTGCTTGTATAGGTTGGTACCGTGATTCTATTAAAGGTTTCCTTAGCACCGGTCCTCACTCCAGATCTGCCAAAGTGGTATAATAATGTTTATAATGACCATATCCCTACTACATTTCTATACTTAGTACATTTTATCGTTTATTTTCATGTCCGTAGAAATGATTCTGGGTTTATGACTCCCGTCTAGACTGTATTAGATATTTATATACATTTTTCTTATTCAGTTCTATTATAACAATTTCTATCACTCTTTTCTTGCATCCATCCTTACTGGTTAAGGAATGAGCTTTCAATTTCTATTTGGTGAAGAATATATATATATATATATATATATATATATATATATTTCATACTATAATTTAATGTTCCATTTCTACTTCTACAACTCATATTGTTCAGGATTTTTTTATAATGGAATATTTTTTACCTTCTTATATGGTTATCTATTGATGGTATCATTATTATAGTGTTCCTAAGGTCATAATATATATATATATATATATATATATATATATATATATATATATCTTCTTGTATCTAAAATATCATCGTAAATGCTTATGCTATCATTATTCATTATAGTATAGAATATAAAATGTTGTTGTAACTCTATCTATATATATATATATATATATATATATCTCTGATATGCTCCACATAAATTATTGTTAGTTTAAAAATGATTACAGCAAGGTACAAGATAGAGTCCCATTTTTATCTTTTCATATTTACCTTATGATCAGATTTACTAGTATGAGTTGATATGATATTTCAATTCATATATTATGGTCCTATAAAGAGATCAGTTTGCAATTGTTTTACTCTAGATTACTCTTCTAACAGAGATATATTTCTTAATCTGAAGTCTGAATAGTATATGTACATTCCTTAACTTGGGAATTATGAATAATTTTTAAACTATTTAAAGTAGAGCTTTGCAGCAGAGATTTAAGTTGTAATCATAATGAAATAATTTCATTTATTTTCGATCAGTAATTAAATTTTTCTTGCACCCACTAATTCTTATACATGCATTTATATAGTTTACACTAAATCAACATGTTTCTCAGATCTGTACTTGAAACACATGTCGAATGATATTTATTTTCTATGATAATAACCAGTTCATTTCATTAATAAGACTAGTAGAGTTATCAGTTAGACTCCCTAACTCCAGATTTAAATCTCTACCTAAGTTTAGACATTCTGGGGTTGGAGCTAACTCAACTTCTTCTACCCATATAACCATACAGATTTCCATGTTTCTACTGTAACAAAATCTGTTAAATGTATGGCCTCTTGTAGCTCACAACACTAATTGATAGTTTAAACTAATTAATTCCCACTGTACTTAACAACAAAAATTTTCACATATCCCATATATATAAATATTAATACTTCCCTAAGCAGATGTCATGTAACAGATATACGAGATTCCCATAAATCAGAAACATGTTAGTTAGTTGTGCATACCAATATCTCTGACTAGTTCCACCCAACCGTAGATTTTTCTCTTTGTAACTCACCACTGAGCTGAGACCTTAGCTCCTGGTGAAACTTATCTAAGATGTGTTTTCCCAAGCGTATTTCCAATTTCTACGTCCAGAAATTTCAAGATGCTTTCTTCCTGCTTTGCCTAGGCTTTCACTCATTGAGGTACTTTAAAGTTGTCTTTTCCACTTTTCCAGTTTTTGCTTCCTTTTCCCAACTAATTTTCTCTTCATTAGAGAAATTAGATGTTTATCTCCAAATCTAATTTTGTTAATATTACTTCCAAGGATTTCTGGAAGGTGTGGGAAAGTCTCATCACCTTATCCACATCCTGATAGATCTAGGTTTCAAATCTCAATTCTCAATCTAGTCATTGCACACATAAATTTTCCATTTATTTTTATTAACTAAAAATAAAATAAATCCACACACTAGTTCTCCACTGGGGTCCACTTCCCCTTTGGAATTATTCAAATGTCAATCAGAAATCATATAACCTAGGGGTATTACATTAACCATTTCTCAACTCAATTATTGAGAATATGGTGGATCCTCTTACTTGATCAAATAGATCATCTATTCTTAGAAGAGGATATTGATTATTTATGGTTAACCTATTTAACTTTTTCTAGTCTATACAGATCAGAAAGGTACCACCTTTATTTTTTACAAACAACACTGGTGCTCCCCACAGACACACACTTGGTATAATGTAACTTTTCTCTAATAACTCTTGTAATTGAAGTTTCATCTCTATTAGTTCAGGAATACTCATTTTATATGGTTCTTTGGAAACTGGAGTAGCTACTGGTACTATTTCAATAGAAGAATCAATGTCGCTTTTAGGGAGTAGATGAAGATTTTATTCTACAGCCTCATTTTATGTTGGCTATTCCAAATCCTCAAATTGGGTAGCATATACTTGAAAGCCTTTTCTTCCTGTCCGTTTTAATTGTAAAGCAGAAATCTGTCTCACAGATATTGGTTTTCATTTTCCTTTAACTATTATGGATTTCCCTACAGCATCTATGCAATTAATTATTTTTTTTAAGAAATTTACTATTACTTTCTATTGTTCCATCCAATCCATTCCTACAAACAGATCCTAAGATCCTAGAGGGAGAATTTTTAATTGGAGTTTGGTTCTATATCCATTTAAATTTAGATTATTTTTGGGGATTTTATGAGTAACTTTCCTCTTTATTCCTATAGATTTCTGGACAACCAAGAGTGTTGAAATATCTCTGATTTTAATTTACATTTTCCCACTATCCCGGGACTCATATAACTTAAATTTTCTCTTGGATCAATTAAAAGAGAAACATGTTGGTCCACAACCATACCTTCAATTTCAATCATTGCTGATTGTTGTTCAGAGTGTCTTTCTTCTAATGCATCACTGAATCGGGGAATATCTTGGGCAATGTCATTTACCGTAGTTGCTTCTCGTACTTCTTGAATATTATGGATTGTACAAGTGTTGTGTGGGTAGTCCCACAACATATCAGGTTCTTTGCACCCCCAACATTTTAGTTTCTCTTTCACTTTTACTACTCTGCAATATCCCTATTTTCACTGCTTTTATTATATAGTTGAAAATCCTAAAGGTTAAGTGGACCTAAAGGAAAACAATATTTGTGGACATATTATATTTTTGAAATTTATAAATGTGAACTTATAATTATTGTACAAAGAATATAGTATACTAGAGACCAAGATTTGAAGTCCATGAGGATGGAATTAAATCCAAAGACTTTCCCAAATTCTCCAAAAATCCTTGGAGAAAATAAAACAAATTAAATTATTGGATTGGAGATCAAATCTAAAATATACCTCATTAAAGTGGAAAATTACTGAGAAGAGGTGAAACAAAAATAGAAATAGCAAAAAGCTAGTTTTAAATAACTTTTGTGGAAAAAAGAAGAAGTAAATCCTTGTGTAAAGGAAAACATTCTAATTTAACTATACGCAGTTATGGAAACATGCTAAAGGGAAACAAATATTAAATAACCCATTCCTAGGTAGACAAAAGGTTGTCTACTCTTTGGAGGAATTGGTCTCTGATCAGGGGGAGTTGTGGAGAGAAAGCTCGAGGTTTGGTGGAAAATAGTCTTACCACAATTGGTATGCACAATTAATTTAATTTTGTCTTATGATTATGCTGATGAGTGTTAAAGTAATGATGATTTATGTAGAAATATATGTGGAAATTATCTTTTTTGTATAATTAATTAGTATAAAAAATTATGTTAATTGTAAGTTACAAAGTCTGATGTATTTAATAGAACATACTATAATAGATATAGTTAGTTCTATATAGCTACATAGACAAATTAAATTAGTAAACCAGTAAACAGAATGTCTAAACCCAAGTAGGAGTGTTTAAACCTATTGTTAGGTTGAAAGAATCTTATTATTAGATTCATTAAATACATCATTAAAGATGGAAATGATGTAAGAGAAATAATGAAATTAATTATTCTATAAACAAAAATTAAACGAAAATCTAATTACAACAAGAGATAACTACCAATCTAATAGAAGGCATGATTGTAGAAATTAAATCTAAATAAACTCTGTTGTACATTAACAAAAATTTTGCATATAACTATTCACTCTTATGGTTGAATAAGAAATTCAATATCAATTACCTATTAAATTACTAGAGGATAATACAAGAGAAATATTACAAATAATTAGACCAATAGATATACTAACTACTTTTAAAAATGAATGTTTATTATCATAACTAGAGTTGAGAATAAAATTTTATTAACAATTATAGAAGACATCATTACAAACTGTCAATAATTCCTTGACCAAAGTCCATTGTTCTGTATAAATAATTACATGAATTATAAATGAGTACATATCCTTGAATTCATTCGATTGAATTCTATGCATAATATGGACCGACCCGTAAATAGAAGAAATAATATAAATTGTCAAAGTGGATAGAATGATTGCTCAATTTGAGGAATGGTAAAATGAAAGAAGTGCAATATGTGCAGAAAGATACCAGATACATGAATTAGTATATTAATATAATAAGAGTATATAATTTAATAACTTGAAAAAACTTGCCAAGGGTAATTGAAATATAAATATTTCCTTATTAGTCAAATGTAAATAGGGGAATCATCTCTGTGCACAAAGAAGAAAATAAGTAAAGCTCATGTGGGTAAGTGAACAGAAAAAGATACTGTAGTGACGGTATTGTGATATCCAATTTACCTTACATGTATTCTGGTAGACAAGGTGTTAGGACTCTATAATGTACCCTTTTGACCATACACTTTGCTATCATTCCACTCTTTTCCAGTTCATATTTAAAGCCTATACTATCACTTTCACCCATTCTTCCAAAGGTATATAACATTCTTCTCTTTACTATATGTTTAATTTGTTTTACATGTAATTTTACATTACTTTCATATTTAATCATTAATCAAAAATATATAGTTGTTGAGATAGTTTGAAGACTGTAGCTAATCTATCATGGCTTTCTGAAGATCGTGTTCCTGAAACAGTCCACAGTCCGTTGCTGAAATAGTCAATAGTACGCAAATTTTGTTGCTGAAACAGCCCGTGATTTGCGATTCTAAAGCAGTATTTCAAGCACGACAGCAACAATACAAGACAAGTAAGGAAGCTGTTACACTGGCCGTAACAACTACACTTTGAAGCCAGTACCACCGTAACCATTGTAACAACATTTTGCTATGGAAGAACAGAAAGGTCCTATTTCAGTATAGAAGATCAAATTGGGTTAAAAATAGGATTTCTATAATGTAATCAATTGTAATAGATGTCTCCTCTTTAAAAAGAGGAGACATTAGCATTAGAGGGGAGATTATACTATGGAAGGTTTATTCTGAAAGAGACTTACAGAGAAGGAACGTGAATCCTTTGTAATATGTTATACTTGACAGATGAATAAAAGCTTGTTCTGAGCATTTCATTTTAATTCCTTATTTAGGGGAATATTGTGAGAAGGAAAGGACCCACCTTCCTCACAAGATTCACCCATTTATTTCCATAGTGTGTAACTGTTCTTTTCATTTACGCCTTGTTAAACTCTGTTTGCTGAAATCATGTATGCAGTATTGGAACTCTGTTATCTATTGCTAAAACTCTGTTTTCATTAATTGTTGCATTTTTTTCATACAATTCATTCCTAGGTGATTGTGGATTATTTCAATTTTTTATCTTGTTCACAGAATGAGTTCGTGAAAGCGTGGTGATCAGAAACAGGTGTTGAAGATTCCTACTTGGGGAATAGGTTCATGTTCTCTATTATAGCATAAATTATTCTTTTCTTCTGCAGATTGGTTTCCTTTCCTAGATCGTTATCTTTTTAATGTAATCCAAGATTCTTTTGGTAATTTTCTACAATAGAAGGATTTTCTTTGCTGTAACTCAAGTAGACTTCATTTTGTTGAAACAAGGTGTGATTAGTGTAATTTTTACAACAACATTTCATTGCTTTTGAGATTGAGAATATATTTTGTGTGACTTCCTTTGAAATAAACAGACTTCCCTGGGTTGACAATTTATGTAGCACTTGAATTGCTTAAATTAATAAACAATTAAAGTGACCAAAATTTTGGCACCATTGCCGGGGAAGGAAATTATAGATTTCAAAAGCATTGATGTTTTTCTTTCAGATGTGCAGATTGCATAAGAGGATGCGAAACCCATAAGAAAACTAAACCTGCAGGTGGCAAGGGCAAAGGAAATGGAGGAAGAAAGACCTTTATTGACGAGATCGTATCAAAATTTGAATCTTCTCAGAGGTTAAGCTCTTGAATGCCAAAGCCTCAAAACTCCCCTCAATCGAATTATGAAACAGAAGAAGTTGTGAGCCCTGAAATTGTTGAAGAACTAGTAGAAAGTGTTGAAGAGCCAGTAGAAAGCGTTGAAGAGACATTAGGAAACATTGAGGAAGAAGTAGAAAACATTGAGGGACTGACAGAAAACGTTGAAAATCTAGCGAAAAACATTGAGGAACCAACAGAAAATATTGAGGACCGAGCAAGTGCAGTAGGAGATCAAAAAATGGAAGGGAACAATGAAGGATTCTTGGGCGGAGGACAAGTAGATCCTGAAGGAGAGGGAAAAGATGAGAATTATCTCTCTACCTTGGGATTTCCTATTAGTGATCTCCCTAGAGGAGAAACTCCCATGAAGAATATCCCACTTTCAGCCTTACCTAACTTCCATGGTTTATCTTCTGAAGATCCTGACGAATTTCTTTTTGAATTTGATATATTATGCAGAAGTTATGATTATTTTAATAATGCCCAGAAGTTGAAGCTATTCCCAGCAACATTAAAAGGAAATGCACTAAGGTGGTTCATGAGTCTTGGAGGCCATGTAATCATAACATGGGAATAGACGAAACAGAAATTTCTGCTCAAATATCAAGACTACTGCCAGATAAGAGAAAAAAGAGAGGAACTATTTAAGATGGTACAAAAGGAGGACGAGAATCTAGAGGAATTTGTGGAAAGACTACAATATAACTTGCAGAGATCCAATGATCCTGATGTAAGTAAGGATATTCTTAAAACAATATTACTAAAAGGGGTGAGGGATGACTGTCTAGATATGTAAGTATGCTTGGTAAAGGGGACATATCTAAAGAATCATATGATGAAATTGTTAATCTCTGTAAAAGATGTTCAAGAGGAGCTGCAAGGAATAGATCAAACAGCAGGGATACCACATATTCAAGAGTTCAAAAATCAGCCAATGAAGGAACAACAAGAGCCAAAATAGGTAATTTACTTGAGGAATTTAAAACTGAAATGTTAAGTTCTTTTGCTTCATAGATTGACACTTTGTAGGTTAAGAAGAAACAAGCCAAAGAAGTAGCAGCTTTGGCTATATTTTTCCATAAATACAGATATAAACACCCACTAAGGGAATTCCCATTCGAAAAGGTTCCATTTTGCACCCTTTGTGAGAAATATCATGAAACACAACAATACCCTTCTTTACCAGGAATAAAAGAAGCATTGCAACCAACTGAAGAAGAAGCTGAAGTAGTCTATCTGCTGACACAGAGAAGGCAATGGAAACCATGAGGACAAGCTATGAACTCTAATATGCCATTTACATCTTATAATTGTTGGAGAAATTATCCTTCTTTTAGTCAAAAAAATTACCCTCGCTTTAATGAAATTCAATACCCACCCTTCAATCAAATGAATTACCCACCCATGCAACAAACAAACCCTCCCTTTTTAGATCCTACAATGTGGACTCTTTGGCCTCCAAAAAAACAATCTTATTTTAACCAATGGAATCTGAATTGGAGGGGTCAACAACTCCCATTTCCAAATCAATTTCCTTAATTTCAGCAATCACTTCCTCTACCATCAGGTGCTACACCGAATAATCAAATGATAATACCCTAGCTACCTATACAACCAAATCCTAACCCCAATAATAAAGCTGTGCAAGTGATTGATATTCAGAACCAGCCTATACTTCCTATTTTCCCTACAAAATGTAATGGCATTCATTTATGATCTGGGAAAATAGTTGAACCAATTATCGATGATGTTACCTCTTCTGATTCTAATGAAGAAGAGACTAAAAAATGTGATTCACATAACGAGGTACAACCACTCTCTAATAAGGGTGCTGAAATAGTAGAACCACCATTCCCTGAGTGTTTAGCTTTAACTAAAATGCCTGAGCTACCTGCTTTTAATCTTCTAGGGGAATTATAGAATCTGTATGTTAAAATCCCACTTTGACAAGCACTAAGAGATGTACCAATTTATGCCAGAACTATGAGAGATATTTGTGTCAAGAAAACCGATAGGAAAGCTAAAGATCCCCTCATATTTCATGTTATGGGGGATCTATCTGCATTAATATCCGGTAAAACTCCCCTAGTTAAATATGGTGATCCCGACCATCCTACTGTCACAGTGAAAATTGGAAAAACAATAATCTCTCAAGTTCGAGTAGATTTAGGTGCCGCTATAAATATTATGACTCTTGAAACTTCACAACACAACTGAAGAACACAATCAGAGATACACCAACCATCCTAGAGTTATCTGACCATTCTACAATCAAACCAAAAGGATTTATTGATGACTTAGTTGTTTCAGTTGAATCCTAGAATTACCGAGCTGACTTTGTGGTGTTACAAACTAAAACAAAGTTGGGGGGACATCCTCTAATTCTGGGAAGGCCCTGGTTAGCCATAGCCGATGCCTTTATCAGTTGCAAATTGGGTTCAATGAAAATTTCCAATGGGTATGAAACTAAGCAGCTTACTCTCTACCCTCACACTACACCCATGATTAATAATGACAATTCTGTATGGATGGACTATGATAATCATGCAATTCAACCTATTTTGACTATTGGACAAGATTTAAGCATTAAAGATACCACTGAGGATGAGGTAATTAATAATTTAATTTATGAACCCTCCTATGTGACTCCAGAAACACATAATCAACTGGCTGCACTTTTGAAATCAGATACCCAAGAAAAGCTTAAACTTGAAGATCTTCCTCAAACATCAACCACCATCTCCTCTAAAAGTATAACAGTAGATATCGAACCTGGAAAAACACTGAATATAAACCCCAATTTGACAGTTTTCGAAACACAGTAATTAATGAAGTTACTTCTTGAAAATAAAGAAGCATTCGCATGGGACTATACAGATATGAAGGGAATCTCTCCTGAATTATGTACTCACCGCATTTATATCAAGGAACTTTTCCGACCAATTTTTCGACCCCAACGACGAATAAATCCTAATTTAAGAGAAATTGTCAAAGAGACACTTCAAAAATTGCTTAATGCAGGGTTTATATATCCTATATCTGACAGTGAATGGGTTTTCCCATTGGTAATAGTTCTTAAGAAAAATTAGAAATGTAGAGTGTGTGTAGATTATACAGCCTTAAACAAAGCAACTCAAAAATACCACTTTCCTTTACCATTCATTGATTAGGTGTTAGATAGTTTGTCAGGGAAGAAATTATTCTCCTTTTTATATGGTTTAGTGGGTATAATCAAATTATAATTGCACCCCAAGACCAAGATAAGACCACTTTTACTAGTCCTTGGGGAACTTTTGCGTATAGAGTTCTCCCATTTGGACTATGTAATGCACCAACAACCTTTCAAAGGGCAGTTATAGGAATCTTTTCTGATATACTAAATGACTCTATGGTAATATTTATGGATGAATTTACCCCTTATGGTGTGTCTTTCGAAGATGCATTACAAAATCTTGAGAAATTACTTAAACGATGTATACAAGCTCATCTCTCCTTAAGCACCGAAAAATGTCATATGATGATGAGTGAAGGAGTAGTGCTTGGAAATTTTATTTCATCTCAAGGAATTCAGGTGGATCCCTCCAAAATACAAGTCATTCAAAACCTTCCTATTCCTAAAACACAAACTGATGTGAGAAGCTTCTTAGGACATGGAGGATATTATAGGAAATTTATTTTAAAAAGTTCCAAAACAACTTCTCCTTTGTTTGTGTTACTTATGAGAAATGTTGAATTCAAGTGGACTAATCTTTTACAGGAGGATTTTGTAGAACTCAAGCATCAATTATCCATAGCTCCTATTTTTAGAGGATCTAATTGGGCACTTCCCTTTCATATATCTTCTGATGCTTTGGATACTGCAATTGGAGCTGTCTTGGGACAAGAGGAAAACCATCTTCCTTATGCTATCTACTTTATTAGTAAGAATATGAATCCTGTTGAGCTTAATTATACAGTTACCAAAAAGGAATTTTTAGCAGTAATTTATGCTATTAATAAATTTCGACATTACATTACTGGTTACTCTATTTTTTTCCATACTGACCACTCAGCTATCAAGTATCTAATGAACAAATCTATCACAAATGCTCGAGTCACCAGATGGTTATTTTTATTACAATAGTTTGATATCACAATTGTAGATCGACTAGGTAAGGAAAATGTTGTTGCTAATTTCCTTTCTCGGTTAAAAACTGATGATAATATTCCTGTAGATGATTCCTTTCCTGACGAATATTTTTTTGCAGTATCTACTCACTCACCATGGTATGCAGACATTGCCAATTATCTGGTTGTAGGGAAGATACCATCACACCTATCACATCGAGAGAAAAGAAAGATCATTCAACAAAGTGATCGGTATAGCTGGATAAGTGGGTGTCTTTTCTATACAGGACTTGATCATGAAATCCAAAGATGCATTAGAGAAGAGGAGGTGTATGATATAATAAAAGCTTGTCATGATGGCCCTTACAGAGGGAATTTTGCTGATAAAAGAATGACACATAAAATTCTTAGGATGGGTTATTATTGGCTCTCACTCTTTAAAGATTCAAATAAAATGTCGGGCTTGTGATAGCTATCAAAGAACGGGTCAACCTAATCATAGAGATGAAATGCCATTGAACCCCCATGTAATACTTGAGCCATTTGAAAGATGGGCATTAGACTATATAGGACCCATTAATCCTCCATCCAATCAAAGATTTTATATATTAGTCTGCACAAATTATATGACTAAATGGGTGGAGGCTAAAGCACTCCTTAGAGCTAATGAAGAAGTTGTCCTGGCTTTCCTATTTTAAGAAATCTTTGTTAGATTTGGAGTCCCTAGAGAGCTAGTTACAGATGGAGGACCTCCTTTCAATTCTCATGGTTTTAAATCCACCCTTCAGAAATATCATATTCATCATAGAATGGCTACACCATACCACCTCTAAGCCAATGAGTAGGTGGAAAGTACAAACAAAGTAATAGAAGCCATTCTAACAAAAACAGTGAGGGAGAACCAGAATGATTGGTCGCAAAGACTCCCTGAAGCACTATGGGCTTACAGAACTACCTGGAGAAATACTACAGGATTTTCTCCCTATGAATTGGTTTATGGTAAAAGTGTTGTTTTTCCTGTGGAATTTGAAATTAAAACCTTAAGGACTGCTTTAGCTGTTAACCTTGATTTCACTAATGCACAGACAATAGCTTCAGGAATTCATCAAACAACTATGATCCAACAACAAAGAACAAAGTGGCATGATAAAATCATCAATCATAAGCAATTCAAAAAAGGTAATTGGGCTTTATTGTATGATTCTCGGTTTGAAAATTTTCAGGGGAAGCTATGTACAAGATGGCTGGGACCCTACGAAATAGATATTGTTTTTCCCAATGGAATAGTAAGGCTTCTAACAATTGATGACTCTAAAACACCACTATTAGTAAATGGTCATCGGCTTCATCTGTACCAGTGCCCTATTTCCAAAGAATATTTTAAGGCCACTTGCATGAAAAATGCATATTATCTCTTTTTAGGGGAATCTTCTACCCCTCATTGCAATTAATTTTTTTGAGTCGTATTTTTAGGGGAATAATTATATATTTTTTTCTAACTAATAATCCCTATCAAGGGCTGGCATGTTACATTTGGTTATTTTACAAATTCTCCATTCAGAAAAGGCTTACTAAAAAAGGACAAATTCACCACAAGTAGATCCAAGCTTCATTTTGAGAAGCATCACTCCCCTCACTTCACCTCATTCATAGTTCACTTCCCCATCTTACGATAACATTTCATCATTCATTTCCCTCATTTATTTTCCCCTTTTCATGTCATTCTCCCTATTTTCCCATTGCTGAAACACCACTTTTTAGCAACATTTCATCCGTTTTTCCCGTTGCAGAAACACCATTCTTCATTGCAGAAACACCATTATTCAGCGAACAGTTTCCCCATTTTTCCAATGTTAAAATACCACTCCTCAGCAACACTTTCCCTATTTTCCCATTGCTAAAACACCACTTTTTAGCAGCATTTCATCCATTTTCCCCATTGCTAAAACACCATTTCTTTCTCCAAAAGATATGACTATGCAGCATTTCCTGTCATTAAATCATCTTCTTCAATTCTTTCATTCTCACTTCTCTTATTCCTTATGTCATCCTGTCCTTCCACTGCCTTCTGCTAATATGAAATAGACCTATAATATAATCTCCCTGATGTTTCAAAAAGCCTCTAAAAGTTCTTCCATGACTATTGAATCATTATAAACAAGCACTATATTCTTCGAAGTATAAATCGAAGGTAAACATGCGGTATGCAAATTTTATATGTAATTACAATTAAACTATGGTTGAGAATATTTTACAAATCACCATACATTTAAAGTCATGATTTCAGTCGTAGTTGGGGGGGAATATCGAAATTATATGCCATCATTTCACAACATGCAAATTACCATCATATTTCTTACCCATCACCTCACCTCTTCACCATTATTCCATGTTCTCATTCGCAAAATTTACTCTGTTCGAAGCTCGGTAACTTGGTATTTTGACTATGCATTTTACCAAAGTTGGTTAACTATGGGAGGACCTGCTATTCGACATGAGCTCAAATCGATAACTCTACTTGAATTATACCCAGAGGCATATCAGATTTTTCAGGAGGCAGGCTAGGTAGGATATTTTCAAAGGCTTCCAGAATTTGACCCACAACAGGTCCTTGAATTTGCACAAAATCTTCAGGAAGATCATTCTACTGTCCAGGGAGTTTGAATTGCAGTCTCAGAGGGTGACATAGCTCAGGTTTAAGGTCTACCAGTCACTGGCACTCGATGGTTTAGTTGAAAGCATATCGTTCTAAATGACAGCAGGATTTCATTTTTCCAGGAGAAAAAGTCGAGCTTAAAGGCCAGGGTGTCTAACTTTATTCATTATCGCCTCCTTGGCCGAAAGTTGCAGAGTTTGTTAAACATTACCTCACATGTGAAGGCCGCTACCAAGTAGTCTATCAACATGATTTTGCCTTATTAAACCATTTACGGCATGATAGACTAGTGAACATTCCTTACTATTTACTTGGATGTATTAGAAATATGTCATATTATTGTAGATGATTAAAATTACGTCTCCTTTCCCTCACTCATCACCATCTTGTATAGTTATTAATCCAAAAAGGCTTTACTGAACAAAAACCTCCTTTGGACAATCTACGCAAGCTACTGAAAATCCTCAAAAAATTCTTGAAAATCCCCATGAGCAACAACCACACAACATCCCTGAAACTCTAGAAGTCCCACCTACAGAACCAATTGACCCAAATTCCCCTCCTACCATATCCACTCCACCCCATAATTTAGTAGAATCATCTGACCCTACTGTCCACATTTCTAGTGATGATTCCCAAACAGATAATCCCTCTTCCTCTGCTTCCAAAAGAAAAGAACAAACCATGACCACCCTTCGATCAAAAGGATGAAGGAGGGCCTAAACCCAAGCAGCCATTACTTCTGATAGCCCTTCCCCTCAAGAAAAACCCATTCATAAAAAGAAGCGAACTGCTACCTTTTCTTCCTTTTTTCCTAGACAACGAATGAGGGCGTCAACTGAAGCAGCCATGATTGCTACTACCCTAGACTCTCCACCCATTCTTTTAATAGCCCATACACCATCGCAACCACAAATCCCCAAATTTTTACATGTCTCACCCAAAGGCACTGGAACAAAAGAACCAGATGCCCAGGGTACTATGACATCACTTTCTTTCGAACAAGTAGTTGTCACATAAGAACCAGATACTCATTTAGTAGTTCTCACACAAGAACCAGCTATAACTTTCCCACAAGAACCAAGTACAGCTGAAACACAAAAACCAGCTGCTAATTTACAGGAACTAGATGCCAAGGATGTTGAACATCAAGTAGCTATTACACAAGAACCAGCTACTCATTCAGTAGCTGCTACACAAGAACCAGTTACTAAGACTGTGACTGTTAAACAAGGCCTAGTCACCATGGCTTCCCTCTTACAAGAAAATGAGTTTTTAAAATTAGAATTAGAAGCCTATAAACGATAATTGGTAATGGCAGGGGAAGCCTATGACAAGGAACTTAATTTGTATACCCTAGCTCATGCAGCATCCATGGAAGAAAAAGACAAAGAAAATGCTAATTATAACGAATACATGTGCGACCAATGTGGAAATATTTATCATCAAGTGGGCTATAAAATAGTTCAAATTCCAATGCTAGGAGCATCTACATCTTCTGCAGTCAAAGAGGAATGCCCTACTGTTACATAAGAACCAGTAGGGCCTTCAAAAATTTCAGAAAAAAAAGTTTATTTACAAGTATCCTGCCCTATTGTAACTAATTCTGCTACTCAAACTATACCTTAGCCTACCACTTGCAATGCTGGAACACAAACTGAACCATGGGATGATCTAGAAATAATGAACAAGTGGAGGAAAGAGTATGCCATTTCACAAGATAAAACCTTGCAGTAGCACAGATTAGTTTGGTAGAATCATATATATTCTAACTGGGAGATCTTGGAGAAAACACTTCAGCAATCTAGAGTTTACAAGGAGAATAAAGAGCTAAAAGGAAAACTCCTCCTAATGTTTGAACTGGTACCAAAATTATTGGCTACTAGGAAACCATCTCTAAATTACTCTGTATTCCTCTCAGAATGCCTTGTTTACTTTCAGTTGAAAGCAGTCAAATATGGAAGACCCCATGAGGTGCTTACATCTGAACAGTTTGTGAAAACATTTGCAGAAGCCTCCACTAGTGATCAGCACTTACTATGTGAGTTGTACCTTCACAATGAAACCATCCCTGAAAACAGAAAGATTAATCTTAACCCTCTTGTTGGCGACATTCAGATTAGGGCATTTGCCTCTTTCCTTGCTAATCAGATTACATAGAAGACTGCTTTTATTGCAACCAGGCATAATGAAGAAAACCATATTCTTTTGATAAGACCAGAACACCAGAACCTTACCATATTTGTGGTAGAATATCATCAATTTTTGAAGAAACGAGGGATGACTAAATATATACGGCAATTACAGGATTTAGTACTCCAAGATTGTCACCATTTTATTAAAGCCAAAGAAACTACTGCCTTGAGAGAAAATAATATGTTTTGGCAACAATATTCTAAGGAAGAATAGGAGTATAATCCTTTAATTCCTATTAATCTCAAAACTTCATTGTCTAGAGTACCCAATTATATCAAAAGTGTTCCACAATGTGCCGAAAAGTGGATAGGGTACTACTTTCACTTTCCTATTTTGTGGATGCCAGCAGAAGAATATCATGCTCATCATAGATTGGCCAACAAAGATAAAGCAGCAGCCTGGAAAATATTTCAAAATGTGTAATGATTCAAATATTTAACAGACAACACCTTCCATAGCTACTTCCTAAGTAATTTGCATGCAAAAAGCCAGTATCCGAACTCTAACTCAGATTAGAGTTGTCTGCGGACATGCAACCTTTTCAGTTGGGGGGGGGGGGATGTTAGGACTCTATAATGTACCCTTTTGACCATACACTTTTCTATCATTCCACTCTTTTCCAATCAATATTTAAAGCCTATACTATTACTTTCACCCATTCTTCCAAAGGTATATAACATTCCTCTCTTTACTATATGTTTAATTTGTTTTACATGTAATTTTACATTACTTTCATATTTAATCATTAATAAAAAATATATAGTTTCTGATATAGTTTGAAGATTGCAGTTAATCTATCATGGCTGTCGGAAGACTGCATTGTTGAAACAATCCACAATTCATTGCTGAAACAATCAACAGTGCAATAGATTCAATGTAATCCAAGATTCTTTTGGTAATTTTCTGCAATAGAAAGATTTTCTTTGCTGTAACTCAAATAGACTTCAGTCTGTTGAAACAAGGTGTGATTAGTGTAATTTTTACTACAACATTTCATTTCTTTTGAGATTGAGCATATACTGTGTGTGATTTCCTTTGAAATAAAAAGACTTCCCTGGGTTGACAATTTATGTAGCACTTGAATTGTTTAAATTAATAAACAATTAAAGTGACCAACACAAGGTATGTACTAGAAATTTGGAATAACCTTGATAGAAGAGAAAGAGTTCATGTACAAGAAATCCTTCTATTAATTTATGGAAATTAATAAAATGAGAAGTATAAAATTAAGAGAAGACTCTCAAATTCTCTTATCAGATAAATTAATGAACAAGTAACATAAATATAATTAATTAAAATAAAATAGACTTCTAAATTTGAAGGTAGGGTCATTACAATTATACATCTGTGTAGATATAAATGGCAAGTGGGATTCAAATTGTAATGAAATTGAATACCATGTGTTACATAGTATTTTCTCACCGTCCCTGCAATCCCCATCCTGCACATTGGAGGACCATTTTAGTGACTTCTTTGTATTTTCATACCTTGCAAAAAGTTTCATTTCATCTCTTGACATATCAGGAACATTTCCTCTGCTGATCACTCCTCAAGAAGTGATCTAAAAATGAAAGTATTTATACCGTTGTTCAAAGTATTCATTTCCATTAAATTAAGTGTGCAAAGTGTTTGTAAGGTCTTGCAAGTGAAACAAAGTGTTCTTGGTAACTATTTATGAATTTAAGTGTGAGGAATGTGTTTTTTTAATTTACTATTTAAAAAATTTAATCTAAATAACACAACAGAATAATTTCACCATAAACACACAGCAACATGATGAGGAAATTTAGCCCTCCTGGGCTACATCTGCCAGGTCCAAGGCTCCCAATGGGCATGTCCTTAATATATTGTGATGCTCAAATTGGTAATACCATGAAAATAAGGGCTAAAAAGACCAATCCAGCTGTCAAAATGAATTCAGAATGCAGAAATCAGTTTAAATTGAATTTTGTTTCACCTCAAATGATTAAACATAGCCCAAAATAGCTCCAACACCCTCTAGGCCCTGATGGCTCTCCAAGCTTCCCTGAAGTACAGGTACCTAAAGATCAACTCTGTTGGCTCTGAAACCTATTCCAATGGCTCTAGAATGCTCATAATAATCAAAATTGACTAAAATTTCATCCAAAAATGTTTATTAATGGAGAAGTTATGATCAAAACAATATTTGTCCAGTTTTGCCTAAAAAACCTCCACCAAAGTTGGAAGGACTGCAGTTAACTCTGAAAATTTGGCCAAAACCCACTGGATTTGGTGGCACACTCCAATTTGGTCGGGCGGTGAGATGGCATTAAATGTTAGATGGTTGGTGGGGTCACATGGACCTCTGCCCAAACCACCGATGGAACCATTTGTTGTTAATGTTGGCATTTATTATGACCGCAATAGTGGCCACATGTCGCGGTTAAACCAACGGGTTAATGGTTCCGAGCTCCTGGTCATGGGCTATGGTTCTATGGTATATGTGGGCTGGTCCCCTTTGCTGCACATTTGAAAATGTGTTAAAATTTAAATAATATATGTGCCCCATGTATGTTAAGAACCACTACGTAGAGTGGGCAGTCGGGCCTGTGGGTTGGCAGGCGCCCGACCCAAGGTCGAATCCTATAGAATGCCAAAAAAATTTCCAAACAAAATTCTTCATTGGCCTGGGGCCACATGGCGACCTCCGGGCTTCCCACATGACACCCACTGATTGGCCTTGAAAACAAAATTTCAAACCAACTTCCAACCAGATCTTGACACTTGTCGAACTGTGATAGGCCAATAGGGAATATTATAAGGAATATTATTTTTTAAATAATTTCCAAAGTCAAGTCAACTCTGGTCAAACTCAGTTTTTGAAGGATATTGTAAACTTCAAACCTGCATAAATTTCACATACAGTGTCAGATTTGAGTGCCATTCATGGTGCCAGGATCGTATCGATGAGGCCTATCTGATTGTTTTGGTTTCAACCAATTCTGAGCAACTCCAATTTTCAGCCTTTTTTCACTTAGGACATGAGCACCTGATCACACCTCCCCATTGGGAAGATTTTTGACCCCAAAATTCTTCAATTAATTGTTAAGAAGATGAGGGTACAGGTCCCTCACCTTTTCCACCTCAATCCACTTTGCCTTACTCAGTTTGTTGCCTTTAAGACCAACCCGAACATGATCAACATTTCCCCTCCTCGAAGTGCATGTCCTTCTGTCAAGGATATCATCCTCTTTCAACTCATCCAAAAATTCTGGCGAGAAATCCTCTATGGATGGAAGCTGAATGTCACTTTCATAGTCAAAAATTAAAGGAGGTTCATACAAACGTAAATTTTCCACATTCACAATGGAATACATTTGCATATATGAAGGAAAATCTAATTGAAAATCCCTATTTCCAACTTGTTTAAGGATCTTGAATGGACCATAATGAATAGGCTTCAGCTTTTTACCTTCTCCTTGCATTATTTCATTACTAATATGGAGCCATACCTCATCCCCTTCCTAAAACTTATGATCAACTCTGTGCTTATCATGCCTTTCCTTGTACTTGCCTTGACATTTTTCAAGCTGTTCTTGAACTTGCTGATGTATGAGCTGAATTATTTCAATGAAAATGCGAGCTTTGTCATTGTCACTATGCCCATCAATGGCCACATCCTTCTCAAGAATTAAATCTAAAAGTGATTTAGGAAAATACCCAAAGCAAGCTTCAAGATGTGAAGTATTTGTAGAAGAGTGCTTGACCCAGTTGTAAGCATGCTGAATGTAATGCAAGTGCTCATATGAAAGCTTGGGATGCTTGCTGTAATAACCTCTCAAAACATGTACAATGGTTCTGTTCACTAGCTCTATTTGGCCATTGGTTTGTGGATGGAAAGTAGTACTCTTATTCAACTTCGTGTCCATCATTTTCAATAAATTGGACCAAAATTTCCCAACAAATCTAGAATCCCTGTCACTAACAATAGAAGTAGGCAAGCCATAATGAATCCATACATGTTGAAAATATAAATCAGCAGTTTTCTCAGCAGTTATAGATTTCTTACATGGCACAAGAATACACATCTTGTTGAAACGATCAACTACTACATAAAGATAATCATACTGCTTTCTAGATAATGGTAGCCCTCCAACAAAATCCATGGAAACACTTTCCGATGTTCTAGAAGGTTCTGGAAATTGCGTATATAGAACAAGCTTCCTATTTCTAGGCTTTCTTGTATCACATAATGAACAATCTCTAAGGAAACGTGAAACATTATCTACCATGTGAGGCCAATAGCAATACCTCTGTAAATGTGCCACCATTTTGTTTACCCCAAAATGTCCAACTATAAGAGAATAATGAGCTTCTCTCATGATTCTTAGTCTCTCCCCTTGTGGTATACATAAATTGCCCATATGAAGTAGCAAATTATTATGCAAATGATAATCATTCTCCTCAACATGATTCCCTTTACTCAAGTTAGCATACACATCCTTAAAATCAACATCTGATGCATACTATTCTATGTAGCTCTCATGTACAATAGAATCATTCTTAAGTAAAGTACTAGCACTAATAATAGGCCTTGAAAGAATATCAGAAACCTTATTGTTAATACCTTTCTTATACCTTATTACCAAGTGAAATTGTTGTAGGAAACCCATCCATATGAAATTCCGTGACTGCTGCAATTTACTTTGCGACTGCAAATACTGTAAAGGCTTATGGTCGGCATTAAAAATTGCTTCTTTGCCCATCAAATAGTGTTTAAATTTTTTTACACTTTGTACCAATGCATACAACTCTTTATATTATATAGGATAATTCACAACAGCACCATTAAATTTCTCAGAGTGAAATGTGATAGGCTTACCATGTTGTAAGAGAACTGCACCCATGGCGTAATAACTAGCATCTGTCTGAATCTCGAATGGTTGTCTCAATTCTGGTAATGCAAGGATGAGATGAAATTATCTTCTCTTTGAAAGACTCAAAAGCTTTCTGTTGCTTGCCTCCCCATTGGAAATCATGCTTCACACTAGTCACTGCATGCATAGGAGCTACTATGGCAGAGAAGTTAGAAATAAACTTCCTCCAATACTAAGTTGCACCCAAAAAAATTCTTACCTCTGTAATGGATTTGGGAGCAGGCCAATTCATAATGGCTTCTACTTTGGAAGGATCAATTCTCAAAGCACCTCCTCCTACTATGTGTCGCAAATAAGCCAAAGATGTCTTTCCAAATTCACACTTTGACATTTTAAGAAATAACTATTTTTTCTTCAAAATATCAACTACTTTCTTAACATGCATGACATGATCTTCTCTAGCGTTGCTAAAAATTAAGATGTCATCTAATTATAAAATAACTAAGTCATCAATAAAATGATGTAAGAAATCATCCATTACCCACATGAAATTTGCAAGTGCATTGCATAAACCAAACGGCATAACAAGCCACTCAAAGAGTCCTGATTCGTTTTAAATGTTGTCTTCAAAATGTCACTTTCTGCAATTCTAACTTGATGATAACCACTACGTAATTCTAACTTAGTGAAATATTTAGCATCTTTCAGATGATTCAACAAATCATCTATCCTTGGAAGTGGGTAACAATTCTTTACCGTTATCTTGTTCAATGCCCTGAAGTCCACACACATGCGCCAAGTTCCATCTTTATTTGGAATCAACAATATAGTGACCCACATGGAAAAGTACTTGGTCTTATGAATCCTTTGTCCAACAAGCCTTTAATTTACCTATTGATTTCAAAATTTTCCACAATAGACAAGCAGTACATTCCAATGTTAGGAAGAGGACAATCTTGATGTAAATGAATTTCATGTTGAATCTCCCTTTTAGGAGGTAAACCTGTTGGTTCTTGAAACATTTCATGATTTGCATCAACTACATCATATAAATCTGATTTAATCTTGCAATCAGAATTTTCAAATGACTCATGATTCATATCACCCTTGGGCTTAACCATAAGAAGTACAAAACTCTTACTAGAATTTACTAGCCTTTTTACCTGTCCCAAATTTACCATCGCTATATTTTCCTTCTTGCGATGTGCTCTGACAATGAACTCCTTGCCATATTTAAAGAGATGATACTTATTTTCATGGTGATGGAAGATTTCTTTCCTGTCAAATAAGTAAGGACTTCCCAAAACAATTCCTGATATATCAAGCAGTATTACATCAATTTCAACTGTGTCAATAAAGTGTGCAGTAATGGCAAATCGCAATATGCACTTTCTTCAGACTTGTAAGTTTGCATCCTTGCATATTCACCCAAGTGAATAAGGCTATGGATGTTGAATAGTCTAAAGTTTAAGCTGTTTGACCAAGTATTCTGATATGCGATTTACTTGTGACCCACTGTCAAACATTGTGTCAATTCTAGTATGTTTTGAGACTACCCTCACATGGAACAATTAAATTCTTTCTTCCTCATTTGGAGCTTATACATGACAGTTTGAAGTACTAGTGCTTGTATTAGTTTTAGTTTCATTTCCTTTCATACTTTTCAAATCCATGACTACAATTTTGGTTTCGTCACCTAAATCATAATCTAAATCTTCTGGTGAAGTTGTAGTAGCTGCAGTTTTCTTCTTTCCTTTGTTTTTGTTAAGCTGAGTTCTTTTTTCAGGATGTAATTTCCAACAATTTTTCTCTTCATGACCCTCTCTTGAAAAATGCTTACATATAAATTTTTCACCCTCTTGTTTGATAGATGCATTATTTTTTCTTTTTCCCTTAAAGGTTTTATCTTTGTTCTTCCCTTTAAAAGGCTTGTTTCTACCCTCATCAAAAGTGTTTTTCCCTCTAGCCTCTAAATGCGTAGCTTGTACACAAACTTCGTTTAGACTAGTAGGATTGAACATAAGGATAGTTTGTTTAAGGTAACTATGCAAACCACCTATATAGTTTAGCAAAGTATCTATACTTTGTTAGTCTACCCCTAATAAGAGTGCTCTTCTCCTAAACTCTTGGGTATAGTCTTGCACATTTTGTCCCTTAAGCTGTCTAAAGTTTTTCCAATTCATGATAGCCTTTTGTAAATGAGCTAATGGATAAAATTTCTTCTTGATTGCAGTAATAAATTTAGCCCATGATAAAGTGATACTACCATGTTTTTTAATTTCATCCTTGGTCTTGGTTTGCCACGATACCAATGCTACTCCATCCATTCTTAGAGAGGCTAACTATATCTTGGTGCTGTCATCATGAAGGTTTTGTATCCTTAAATAAACTTCCAATTGTCTGATCCAATTGTCAATTTTCTCTGCATTGACTTCGCCGTTAAACGTAGGCAATTCAAATTTGACATCAAGCTTTAAAAATGGACTTTTACCAGTGGTTTAGAGTTGTGAGATTGATTTACCGAAGTCGAGGATGATGATGTAAAGGAAGAGAATGAAGATGGGGATGGTGGATCACCATTTCCTCCATGTCCTTTCTTTGACTTGTCATCACTTTTATTTCCTCCTAAATAACCCTCTCCTTCTTTCTGGTTTTTAGACCCTTCTCCAACAAGCCTATCATTCCTTTCGTGGTAGAGTATCCTCACCATCTCAGTCATATCCAAGAAAGCTTTCTGGAATATTCGTTCTTCTTCCTTGGGATCCATATCTTCAGGAGCTTCTCCCTCTCTTGAAGACATGCTTGAAGATGCTTCTATGGCTTTTGGAGGTGGTTCTCTGAACCTTCTTGGTTGTGTATTAGTTTGTGCACTAACCAAGTTTCCTTCACCTCTCTTGAGTTTAAGCCTAGTAAGTATCAAAACTTGCAAACAATCAACTATATATTTGCACAAAACAAATGCTAAGTAAAAATATAGCTTCTAAGGCTCTAATCCTTAGCTCTGATACCAACTGATCTAAAAATGAAAGTATTTGTACTGCTATTCAAATTATTCATTTCCATTAAATTAAGTGTGCAAAGTGTTTGTAAGGTATTGCAAGTGAAACAAAGTGTTCTTGGTAACTGTTTATGAATTTAAGTGTGAGGAATGTGTTGTTTTAATTTACTATTTAAAAAATTTAATATGAATAACACAGAAAAATAATTTCACCATAAACTCACAACAACATGATGAGGCAGTTCACCCCTCCTGGGTTACGTTTGCCAGGTCCAAGGCTCCCAATGGGCATGTCCTTGATATATTATGATGCTCAAATTGGTAATAAAATGAATATAAGGCCTAAACAAACCAAACCAACTATAAAAATGAATTCATAATGCAAAAATTAGTATAAATTGACTTTTTTTTCACCTCAAATGGTTAAACATAGCCCAAAACAGCTCCAACGGCCTCTAGGCCCTAATGGCTCTCCAAGCTTACATAAAGAAAAAGTACCTGGAGATCAAATTTTTTGGCTCTGCAACCTATTCCAATGGCTCTAGAATGCTCAGAATAGTAGAAATTGACTAGAATTTCGTCCAAAAAGGTTCATTAATGGAGAAGTTATGATCAAAACAATATTTGTGCAGTTTTGCCTAAAAAACCTCCACCAAAGTTGGACGGACTGCAGTTAACTCCGACAATTTGGCCAAAACCCGCCAGATTTGGTGGAGTGCTCCAATTTAGCCAGGCGGTTAGATGGCATTAAATTTTGGACGGTTGGTGGGGTCACATGGACCTCTGCCCAAATTGTCGGTGGAAACATTTGTTGTTAATGTCAGCATTTATTATGACTGCAATAGTGGCCACATGTCGCAGTTCAACCGCCCGGCTAATGGTTCTGAGCTCCTAGTCATGGGCTATGGTTCCATGGTATATGGGGGCTGGCCCCCTTTACTGCCCATTTGAAAATGCGTTAAAATTTAAATAATATATGTGCCCCGTGTATGTTAAGAACCACTACGTAGAGCAGGTGGTCAGGCCTATGGGCTGGCAGGTGCCCGACCCGGGGTCAAATCCTATAGAATGCCAAAAAAATTTCCAAACAAAATTTTTCAGCAGCCTAGGGCTATGTGGCGACCTCTGGGATTTCCATGTGGCACATGCTGATTAGCACTAAAAATAAAAATTCAAACCAACTTCTGACTAGATCCTGACACTTGTTGAACTGTGATAGGCCAGTAGGGAATATTCCAAGGAATATTCTTTTTTTAATAATTTCCAAAGTCAAGTCAACTCTGGTCAAACTCATTTTTTGAAGGATATTGTAAACTTCAAACTTGCATAAATTTCACATATAGTGTCAGATTGGAGTGTTGTTCATGGCACCAGGATTGTATCGACAAGGCCCATCCGGTCGTTCTGGTTTCAACCAATTCTCATCAATTCCAATTTTGAGCATTTTTTCACTTAGTACATGATCTCCTTATTAAGAAGGCTCTAAAAAACATGTTTTTCTTGGACAGCGTTGGTAGGAAGTTATAGCCTCGCACCGATAGGAAAATTAACAACAAAACTCATGCCCATTGGCATGCTATCTTAGTTTCTTACCCACGCCGAGTTATTTTTGGATTTTTTTTTAAAATAGAAGCGAAGTTTCCATTCCTAACTACTTCATGAGGGTATTCTTCATGGTTTTTTTCGACTGAATAACATCGAAATCCTTCCTTTCGCTTATTGTTTCCTACATTTGTGCAACACCCTAAAGGGATAGGACCTCTCTTCCACCTTACGAGGGATCCAAAACAATCTCCTCCTCTCCTATAAATACATCCTTCTCACACAGTGTCAGCCAGCTCAATAGTCCTTATTATAGCTAGCGTGAAGAATAAGGTAGAAAGGAACCCATTTTCGAGAGAGAGTTCAGGCCTATTGCCTCACCGAGTTTGATCCCTAACAAATGCTTGAGACGTGCTTGACAGAACCTATCGAAGCAGGTTTCCACGTTAAGGCATTAAGGTTGTAAACTTATTTTCTCTATCATTAATACATGAATGGTTTTTTGGTTACAATTTTATGTTCGACCATATGCGAAATGTTTCATTCTCCTTGACCAATCAAATAGTTGTGAATGAAAATATGTTTTCGTATGTTGTCACCATTCACTTGATCCTTGTGTAGGTACATGAACATTATCATTGAAGGATCGTGATGTGTGAAGACAAAGATCAACAAATCATTGCTGCAAACTACGACAAAATTGTTGGACCAAGGTAGGCCATATATCCCAACTTGTTTTCATTTATAAGCTAGGAATCTGAAATTTCAGCTTGTTCCCTTGTTTCTACACGCACTCTAGGGCTAGAGGGATTGCCTCTGTCTGCAGAAGAGATTTTAATACACAACAAGTTGGCTACCATACTGGGGATCAATGTGTTTTTTATCTCTCGTTGTTTGTCTAGTGTTTTACTATTCTGTTTGACTTTTGTCATTTTATAGTTTTGCTTCTTTGTTCTACCTGAATGATTATTTTAAGCCATCACATTTAGCCTTAGTGTGTCAAGTCTGACCTCTTCTCAATCGATTTTTCCTTTTTCCATAGTTTTCTGGTTCAGCGTTTCTATTGCTTGAACAGTCACATTGATTGGGGCTTGTGGCCTTTTTCATAGGCGCAACATCCTCTGTTTGGTGCAGGTTACAACCTTAGAGACGTGCCAAATCCTTTAGGTTTAAATTTTAGCCTTTCCCTAAGTTTTGTTAGTATCACTTGTCTCTGGGTTGGATTCTCATCTTTCAATTTTGTCTACTGGAATTTAAATTTTAGCCTTTCCCTAAGTTTTGTCAGTATCACTTGTCTCTGGGTTGGATTCTCATCTTTCAATTTTGTCTACTGGAATTGCATTGACTCTCTTGTCTCATTCTTCTCATTTGTTTTTCCCTCATCTAATTAGTGACTTTTCCATCCTAGGGCTTCTAGTTTTCTTCCGTCACTTGTCTAGCTACCTCCTCATTGTACCTTCTAAGTTGATTTTGAGTCAGTTTATTCTTTATATTTTCAGTTTTTTGACTGATTGTCTTTGTTTTCCTTTTGGTTCTATGTGTCATTGGGCCATTGAATGATCATCTCCGTGTTTGTTTAACTCTCCATCTATCACATTGAGCATAGATTACATTTCTCACTGATCCGATTTGAAAGCCATATTCTTTCTTGAAGGAGTGGATCTCTGTTTTGAGTTTGTTTGATGTTCGTATTTTAGTGTAATAGTGCATTTTTGCTTCTCATGTATCTAAAAGGAAAAAAATTGAATTATTTCCTTTAGTTTGAAAATGAAAAATGCTCTTTTGCATTAGTAGCTTTTAGTGAAAAAGGAAAGAGATATTTGTTTTCTTCTTTTGTTGTCTTAGATGCATTAGGAAAATTTATTCTTGTATTTGATTGATTACTGCTTTGTTATGATGTACTATCCCTCTCTCAGCTAGCATTCATCGAATTGGAATGACTTTATTTTTCATATAATTTTGCATTAAAAATTCGAGATCACAATCGGTAAGGCCTTGAAATTGCAAAATTAATTCAATAATAATTTTAAAAAGAATTTAATCAACCTATGGAAGCATTGAAACCTAACAAAAAAATTTAGAGAGGTCTAGGCTAGTGATGTGTTCTAGTGTCGTTAAACCTAGTAGTTGTCGTTTTCCATCTGCCATTAGACAACACTAGCACGGACTTGTGCTCCTCGTACCATCGTGTATATAAATGGATATCCTCATCGGTTGAAATACTTTATCCATAGGAAGCCGAGTTTATCGCCTTGTAACTGTGATACACCGAAAACAACATTTGGGGAGATTACCTGCATGTATGTCAAGTGCTTGGTAATTTCTTTTTCATTTGATCACCAAGGTGTATATTTCAGTTCATAGAAGCTTGCTACACCGTCTTGCTTAGATTTCCTTAGTAGTCATTTTGGTCTTTTCGTGATTCCCTAAAATTGAAAATATCATCAAGCACTTGTCCTTTCATGCTTGTTTAACCTCAAAGTGACTAGAGTCACTTTTTTCCTATTTCTTGGCTCTTAAAATTTGAAAAGGAAGAGTTTTGTTTCAGTGTCTTAAAATCAATTTCCTATGATCACATGGCCATTAAAGATATTTTCTTCGCATGTTCTTAAGGAATTCCTCAGTCTTTGATCTTGAAACCTCGAATTGGTAATCTCGGTTCCCTCTTTTTTTTGAGACAAAGTCACGGTGGCGGAACCACAAGTTTCATCATCCCCTTCATCAACTCCTAGTGGAGATCCTTCTCCTTAAGTTTTTTTGGGAGCACCTTGGCCTACTAGACCTCTTGATTACTGGCATGCTCTTATTCTGAGTATCTTACCCCTTGCTACTCGATCTCCTCTTGAGGAGCCATTTCAAATTAGTTGGAAACCATCGAGCATCTAGGCAGGTTTTGGAAATGAGGGAGAGTTTCCTCCCCTTACCTCAGAACCATATTTACATTCCACCACTTTACTTGCCACTAATTGTCACCTTTTCGATCATACCATGGCATCATCCGACATGGATTCTTTGAGTCCCATCAGTAGTGAAGAGATTTATGTTTCTACAGGAGAACATCATCTCCTTATGGAGAATTTTCCTTATGTCTCAGATCAACCTTCCTCACAGCCGATATCTCTCCCAGTCCGTTATCGTACATTGGGTCAGATGATTTCTAGTGTTGCATCATTGTATTACAACCTGATTAGGGGCATCACCATATCAGGGGCATCACCCTCGACTCCCATGATGTCAATGATTGATACATTTGTTCTAGTCCAGCCGACTGTCTATGAGGCTTCTTCTACACCAATTTTTAGTACAATTCAGTCATTTCCATCATCTTCTATTGTTCTTAAGTCAATTTTTATTGATCCTACAATACCCGTTAGGCCCGCCATGAGCAGATCACAACCTCACGTTTTGAGAATTCGACCTAATGGTAGTGTGACCATTGTTTCTACTTCCATTCCTGGAGGTTTTATGTTCGATCATTACACGTTGGCCATTCAGCAGCAGAATTACATCCCTCAGGGTTCTTAGCAGTCGCAAGCTCCTGTTAATCCTCCACATCATTATGACGAGTAAGTAGATCCTATCTATTTGCCTCTGATTGACCCCCATTAGTTCACATACCTACAGGGATAACCCTATGGTCCATAAGGACAAAAATTATAGGGGCAACCTTTGGTCCCATAGGGATAACCTTATGGTCAAAAAGGACAACCTTTGGTCCAACAAGGACAACCCTATGGTCCTGCTGGTCAACCTTATCTTCAACAGGGAGTATCTTGTGTCCCTCAAGGGAAAATTTATTCATCACAGGGACAACATTTTTTGTAACAACACCAACCTTACATTCAACAAGGCCCCAATATTGTACAACAAGGTCACCCCTGAGTTGCTCAGCTAGTTCAATCTAGTCTTCAAGGGCAAACTGGAACATTCCAACCATCATTCCAACCTCTTCCACAGGGGAAACCCAGTGGCTCTCACCGTCTAGGCCAACCTGCACTTCCAGGGCATCCTTTCCAACCCTAATAGCTAGGCCAACCTGTACCGTAGGGACATCTTGTTCAACCATAGCATCTGGGTCAACCTGCACCCGAAGGGCAACCCGCAGAACCTCAGGGCACTGCTTACATTCCTCAAGTTCAATATTTGGTAGTGTATAATGCACCCCATGGCAGTTCTTACATTCTGCAACAAAATCCATATCTTTCTTAGACAGGACCTCAATTTTATGCTCAAAATCAATATCTTGGTCCTCAATAGGTGTATGGGAATAATTATGAGGCTTATAACCCCTATGGATAGAATCCTCTGGGACATAACATATGGGGGAAACATTTATCCCAACTTGGTTGGAATCCTAGTACTCATCTTTATCAAAGGCCTGTAATGCCTTTCAATCCAAAATTACCTTTTCTCGCTATGCTGGAACTGCTAGATGCGTCGAAGTTGGCGAATGATCCCATCCTTCATAATCCATATTGGCCTCCAGTTCCAACTAAAATCCATAGTGATTGTCCCAAATTTGATGGCAAGTCTGGTGAAGACCCCCAAGTGCATTTTATGACGTATTATCTTTGGTGCTCCTCTAACTCTTGGGTTGACAATTCAATTTGGCTACATCGTTTCCAAAGGACACTCACTGGTTCCACTGCAAAGTGGTACATTGAACTCTCTCATGGAATTTTTTAGGATTTCAACTCTCTTGCTATGGAATTTCTATAGCACTTCCAGTTACCAGTTCGATATGAAACTGGGATGCACCTCTGACATCCTTGAAATAGGATCAGGCTACTCATGTCTCTGATCATATTCATGAATGGAGGCGACATCCTCGTTTGATCAAGTTCACAATTCCTGATCAACTTATAAATGATTGGTTTTCTACCTCTTTTATCGGTCCTATTGCTAAGGAAATATTTATGGGGAATGTTTTACAGAGGAAAAAGCCATTATGCATGCCTAGGACCTTGATCTTGTGTACTCTCAGTCCACACATTGTATGAACTCTTGCCTAATGCTCCATGACATGAAGCTTCCAAAGCATCGATGACACCATCTGTCGATGGTATCATTGGTTCTCTATCCCATACTTCTCGCAAATATTCTCCAAATCCTGTGAAGTAAAAATCTACCCCTTCCACTGATATTACTTCTCAGCCACCTCTCAGTTTTGGTAAAATTGTGGAAGTGAATGTCATCAAGTCCAATCTGGTGTATAAAAATTTCAAGGGTAAGAACAAGGGTAAACATAAGGCCAAAGGAAATGCCCTGAAATAGGATTCTCTGAAACAAAATCCTAATGATGGTTCAAAACACAAACCAAAGTACCCTTATTTGATTTGTGATGAAGAGAATTTCACTGAGGACTATTCAGGATGGGCCGAGGTGAGTCAACTTCTCAAAGCCACCCAACGCACTTTGAGCTATTCTTAATGAACCTTTCCCATCACGGAAAACTTTGTTGGTGGAGCAACCTCAGTCCTCTACCCCATTTGGCTTACAGGTTTTCATGATGACCAATCCCGCATCTCTCTCTATTGGTGCCTGATCGAAAGATTATATAGAACTACGTAAGGTAGCAGGGAAGGAAATCACTGATGGTCCTCCTCCCCTGCCTACTTCTAGCCTCCTTCATATTGAAAGGCCTGATGCTGAGCCCATTGTACGACCACCTTCTAAAGGTGTACTTTGAAATTCTTCCTACAATCCCAATGCCCATGCTGTTCAGCATTACAATATTATTGACGATTTTGCTCAGGTGCCATCTCCTATGTTTGCATTGGAAGTACTCCAAAACTATCCATCGCAACGGAAGGCTTTTTTATCTACCATCGGAGGGATTGATCCTGCCGATTCTAGCCTTATCACTTTCGATTTGGAAAATTTCATCCCACGTCTCCCTCACTAGCTTTCACTGATCATTCAAGTTGGGAATAATGGAAATAATAACCACCGAGAAGTTGTGGGAGAGGGTGCATCTACGTGCATCATGTCTTCCAATTTCTGGAGAGCCATTGGTTCTCCAGTCCCCACTCAATCTCCAAATTCTTTAGAAACTTTGATGAAAGAGAGTCTCACCCTCTTGGTGTTCTCGCTAGTTTACCTATTACATTATAAGGGAAGACAATTAACGTTGAGGTTGAAGTCGTTGATGACAAACTCAATTAAAATATTCTCCTCGGTCATAGTTGGACTCACACCATGCAGTGCATCCTGTCCACTCTCTATTGTGTTCTTCACTCTTCGCAAAAAGGAAAAATCATCACTGTCGATCAGTTGAAATTTTTCACTTCCTCATATTTCGAGAGAAATGTTCCATATGTAGATCATATTACTACACCTTAAGAGAGCATATGATTTGGTATTTTCAAATATCCTTCCCTCATGGGTCTTTTTTCTCTTCCTCCACCCAACACCTCTCAGGTTAACATGATCTACAGATCTTCTGATCCATGGATCATCCCTTCGCTCGAAAATATTGATTCGTTTGGTGACTTGATGTCATTAAGCCCAATATAAACTGGTTATTTTGAACTTATTTTGGCTTCGGCTCCTCCTCCTTTCGATCATACTCGCTTGAGTGTGACTCTTGACACGTATTCCCAATCCCCTTGGCTCGTTGCTTCAAATTCGTCGGATCCCTTAAATGAGAGCTTTCCCATTAATGAGGCCATCATGGAAACTATGTCTCTCGAGGATCCTTCTTGGGATGATAGTCGTCATCGTTCCTCTTTCATGATTGGACTTGGGGCCATGTCTACTGGTCTTGAGAAGTTTGCTTCCCAATCTCTTTCTCACCCGCTTCAACGTCCATCCTGACACATGAATTATTTGCAGAAGGTAACTTGGGAAACATTACGCAAATGATGCATATTGACATCTCCATTAAACCAGGGGTTGTCGAGAACATCCACATTGGGGTGACCCATTCTCCTAATGAGATAAAGGTCTATAGTAGTCTCTTCCCTCAGTTTCATGAAGTTTTCACTTGGTGTTACGAATAAATGCCCGACACTGATCTGAGTATAGTTGTGCATGAGATTCCTACTTATCCTGGTGGGAAGCCTTTCCACCAGCATCTTCGTCTCGTGTACCCTAGAAAGGAAGCCACCATTAAGGGGGAATTTGGAAAACTTCTTAAATCTGGTTTCATTTACATGATTCCCTTCATAGAATGGGTTTCTAATATCGTTCCTATTGATAAAAAAAAGGTACTATTCCTGTTTGTGTAGATTAGCGGGATATCAACCGCACTTGCCCTAAGGATAATTATCCCACTCCTTTTATAGACCAGGTCATTGATGAGTGTCTCGAGAGTGAGATATTTTCCCTTATGGATGGGTTTTCTGGGTACAACCAAATCAATATTCTTCCATTCGATCAACACAAGACCAACTTTATCTATCCTTGAGGTACGTTTGCCTAAAAGAATATCCCTTTTGGTCTTAAGAATGTTGGGGATACATTTATAGGAGAAATTTCATATGCTTTATATGATATTAAGTGCATAGTTCAACCTTATATGGATGACATTCCGGCTGATTCTGCTAACCGTAAAGACTACCCAGATCATCTCCATCAGATCTTTCTTTATTGTTGGTGCTATAACATTTGGCTCAATCCACATAAGTGTGTCTTCTGTGTTGATTCTGGTAGAATCTTAGGGTTTATTGTTTATAAATACAGAATTCATCTCGATACCCTCAAGTTTGAAGCTATTGTCAATCTCCCCTCCCCTTCATCTTTACATTAGTTGTAGATTCTGCAAGGGAAAGCTAATTTCCTATGAAATTTTATCCCTAACTATGCTAAAGTGGCCAAAGGATGCACACAATTACTTAAGGAAGGTGTCCCTTCCTCTTGGATGAGATTGTAAAAAAAACCTTCGATGCTCTGAAGATGATGCTTATAAATGCTCCTATGTTGCGTCCTCCCAATTATCATCATGACTACTCCCTCTATCTATCTGTTGTGTATAGCACTAATGCAATGGTCCTGGTGCAAAACGAAGATTATGGTGATGGACACATCATTTATTATTTAAGCCGTAATCTTCTCGATATTGAAACAAGTTATGCACATGTCGATAAATTGACATCGCCTATTGTTAAATTTGTCCAATATTTTCACCATTATATTCTATTGCACACTGTGAACTTAAATTATGATTGCAACCCCATGACCTACATATTGAATCGTCAATTGTTGGGGGGGAAATACTCAAAGTGGATTTTTATCCTTCAAGAGTTCGATTTGGAGTTTACTACTGCCAAATGGAAGAAATACTTGGTTTTTTCCAATTTGATTTGCTCTCTCCCTTCTGATTCTGCTCCATTTGGTTCTAAGGAACACATTCTGGATGACACCCTTTTTCTCATTAGCACCCTCGATCCTTGTTATAGTGATATCATTATATATCTTTAGACTTATACCTTCTGATCTGAGTTGATGAAGGATGCTCGTCGATGCATCCACCATAATTCGCAACCTTATCGCATAGTCACATATACTCTCTACCACATCAGAGCTGATTCTATTCTTCGCTGGTGTTTAACTCTCAAGGAGGTTGAAAAAGTCCTCAATTCCACTCTAGCGTCTGTGGTGGTCACATGTCTAAATATTCTACTGCACAAAAGATTCTTTATGTTGGATAATTATAGCCTACCATCTTTAAGGACTCCATTGTTGATGTCCGCAAGTGTCATGATTGCCAAATTTATGAGCGTAGGATGCATGTGCCAGCTACTCACATCCACCCTATCATTATCGTTGGTGCCTTTGCAAAGTGAGGCCTCAATTTTATGATGTGTAACACTCAATCGATCAAGGGTTGGGGGGGGGGGGGGGGACGCACGGCGGTGCGGGGGGCACGCATTGTTATATTATCCTCGCCATTGAATACTTCACTAAATGGGCTGAAGCAATGCCTACACTTACAGCTAACAGTAAGACATCCACATAATTTCTGTTCAATCATGTCATTACTAGTTTTTTTGTCCCTCAAGCCATAATTACTAATCATGGTTCTCATTTTCATCATTACATGATGGCTGAGTTGACTTCCAAGTTGGGTGTGCCTCACGACATCTTAGTGTCGTACTACCCTCATGTGAATGGCTAGATGGAAGCTGTGAATAAGGTTCTAGTCACTATGCTTCAACAGACAACTGGGATGCACAAATCCAACTAGTATCTCATGTTGTTTCTAGCTCTCTAGGCTTACCGAACCTCGATGAAAGATGCGACCGAATTTACTCCATTCCAACTTGTCTATGGTCTCAAAGGCACCCTTCCATGTCAATGTGAAATCCCTTCTCTCAAGCTATCTATTGAATTGATACCTAATACTTCACCAGAAAAAGAGTGTTTTCTATATTTAAAGAGGGTTGATGAAACTAGTCATTGCTGATCTTGTCATAAAAGCATAGAAAAAGTGGGTCAAAGCTCATTTTGACCATTCGGTTTCCTCTCGTTCCTTTTTAGAAGGCGGCCTCTTCCTATTTTATGAACAAGCTCATGATAAGCTAGGGGCATGCAAATTCAAACCCATGTGGCATGGGCCCTATATTGTTAAGTGTGTCTTGTAGAATAGGGCTTATAAGCTAATTTATTATGAAGGCTATCCTTTGGATCAACCCAGAAATGGGTTGTATCTCAAAAAATAATATGCATGATTTCTTCGTGCATGTTCTTTTGTACATTGGTGTTCTTTTAATTTTTGTACATTTTTTGGCTTGGTGTGCTTTGCGAGCAATTTTTTTCCTGCTTAATATGTTGTTTCTTATTGTGTAGATGTTTTTCACTCCTTATGTTGATTTCGCAACTGGTGCCTCCCACAGTACCCAGAACCTATCTTCCGCAGCCTAGGTGATTTATAATCATGATGGCGAGTTTATTGACCTTCAAGGTATTTGTCTAGGCCCAACCATGAACAATGTAACTGAATATAGTGTCATTATTAAGCTCTTCACCAAGGCCATTGCTCTCGGCGTTCATGCATTAATTGTTAACCTAGAATCTCAGCTTGTTTTTCTTCAACTTAATGGGAATTACTCTGTTAGAAATCCTCAAATCTTAAGGTTCTATTTGCATGTTCGTTTATTAGAAATGAATTTTGATTACATTACATATCTACATATTGCTAGAAGAACAAATGCGTTAACTGATACAGTAGCCAATGTTGTATTAGATTGACATTTGTGTAATTTGTAAAACATCATCATCACATGATAAGATTCATATAGGAAAATATGCATATATATATATATATATATATATATATCGAGTGTTTGCATCGATGTGCATCATATGTTCAAAAAATATGCAGAAATAAATGCCTATGGGTATAATCTACATGATGCTCATGGTAGCATGTCGCTGGACGTAATTTCCTCCTCAATAAGAGGTGGATAAGATTGGACACCCCCACAATGTGCCTCTGGTATGTGCAAGGAACATCATCAAATCTAGCATAATTTGGGATTCTACTCACGAGTCCTTCCAGGTTGCATGTGATTTCCTTCGCCTCGCTTCCGTCACCCTGAGGGGATACACCAAAATCATGAGTAACTCTTCGTGCTATTAGAGACATTCCTACAAGTCCTCCTAGGCCAACATCTATAAATACATGGATTAACATCAGAACATATATAATAAAAAAAATCAAAATACTCATCAAAATAAAAAAATGAGTCTTACCCAACGCTTCGTCCCAATCCTCTCCTATTTGGAGTGAGAGAGCCACATCACCTGTAAAGTCTATGCTAGAATAGTGTTAGTCCTCCATGAAAATCAGTTGTTGATGGAGCCAGTCAAATAATTCTGGTCTCCAAGGCATCTGTTGACCACCCCTTGATCTAGGCATCAAAGTTTCCCAATGAACCATCTATGGCTCTTGGGCTGGTGGTGTTAGAACTATCACTTCCTAACGTTGAAATATTGGTAACCATTCCAGGATGAATGGTACGAATATGGACCCATATCCGAATTGTTTTAGCTTTTCGTTCTTGAATTTTTTCAATTGACGTTTCATATTGACTATTGTGCCCTCCACCAAGTTGAAAATTGTTGGGGCCATAAAATATATGATAAGTAGTAACTGTTTTTTTGTGGCCTCATGTGGAGCTTGGGATCCAGAAGCTTGTGTGATAATTATTAGCACTACCTTTAGTGACAAATCAGGAATGGTTTGGATATCCACTTTCCCACTCTCTGATCCTTTCTGTGCCCCTGATCACACCTTATCTATCAACATGCTCATGTTTTCCATCCTAGGCAAGGGACCGGTCAGGATTGGTGTTGCTCCCCTCCCTGATAATCCAGTGATAAAGTATACGTCAGACACATCGATCTCTAGCTCTTGATCATGAATTATGAATCTTTCCCTATCAACGTCCCATACATTGAACAGATACTATAGCAACTCCGGTTGAGCTTGGAGACATGGCACCATGAATAATTTTAGAAGTCCATAGTCCCTAAGAGCATCCATGCATCTTACATTTCCCATGGCTTTCTCATCTTCATCTATGTGTTCTCTTTCCTTCCATTCGATCACCATTTCTCTTTTTCACAGCGACAAAATTATCAATAAGGCCATCATTAGTGAAGTTATCTACTATTGAAAGGTTTAAAATGGGCTAAATAGTTGAATTTTTATGTGAAAGCCATAGTCACAATTGGCGCGACTATTTTAAAAATAGTCTCACCAAGTGGCACACCCCAGTTTAAATTTAAGGTGAGTTGACGCAATTCCATGCCCAAAACCCACGCCGATAACCGCGCCCTATTTGAACAAAAAAAAAACCCTACACATGTCAAAAAATGAAATGCAGGAAATGAAAAATCAATCAAAATGAATGTAAGGAATTGAGCTCTCATATGGAAAAGACAGATTCGTGATTGGCCTCCTAGATTGTCTGTTGTGAGCTCCACAAAATCACGATGAAAAAGGCTAAAATTGCTCACAAGAGGTAAAAAGTGAAATGTAATTTATTTTTACCAATTTTGGCATTTATAAAAATTTTCGGAACCCTAATTAGGTTTTGAGCATGTTTTTCAATTATTTCATTATTTTTATCTCAAAAAATCAGTTTTACGTGCATTCTTGTTCAACAAAAGGTCCTCAATGTGCTGGCAATGAAGTAACAAGTTGTATTTTATTACTTTTTATAACTCGATAAAAAAATGAAAATTCACCCCTTGGAATCATATTTCAGCTCTTTTCTAACTCTCAAAAATTAAAAATGTTGTTGAGACTCTTTTCATTTTTATCTCATTAAGGGCTTCGAAACGTCATCTACCCAGTATAGGTTTACTCGTTTTTCGAGCTAGGATAGATTATTTATGAAAAAGCAATACCTTAGTCTATCATGACTAAGAGGTTCTCTAAGATATGGTTTTCGACCTTTCCGGATCTGTGAGAGTAACTACAAAAAGGGACTTGCTGGAGTTTTCTTTCCTGCCTGTTTTCAAACTCTCTAAATATGAAAAGAAACCAAGTTCTTCCTTCTTCAGACTCATTAAACCTTACATGACATCGAAAATCGTCACCGTGACGTACCCTCCTTCCTCCTTCCTAGGGCTCATAAAATGTACTAAGACAATTTTTTCCAAAGGAAAAAATTATATGATGAGAATATGCTATCCCCTTTAAGCTTGTTTCCAAAAAATAAATGGGGTACTCAACAGAAATGGTGGGGGAAAATGGAACCGGTTTTTTCAATTGTGTCGGCATTATGTTGATCTTGAACATGATACTTGTCTGCAATTTGTGTTGGGTTGGGGACATCCCATTTCGTCATTTTTGCCTCCATGTGTTTCGGTAATCTGATTTGAACTCTCATCTGCTCTACCACGTCATCATGACCTCAAATCCCCTGATGTGAAATACTATCAAATTCTAAAGTCGTGTCGCCAATATGTTCAAGTGAAGTTTCCTTTTACATTTTTTCAACCTTTGATCCTCTGTTTGGTCCTGATTCACTATCATATTATTACTTTGTCTCGTGTCGATGATGTGGGAAAAATTATCACCCTCCTCTGACCAGGCCACTTCATGTCAAATTCAACTCATTATCTGGGAAGTTGACCTAGAGACTCCCTTCCTATACCTTGGAGATTGCATGCCTCATTGGAAATTTCTTCGCATTCAACGATAGGTCCTCACCATTGGCCTTCGATTGAATTATTTAGTGGTTTTTTGACTCCATCTCACTATTCACATTCTACATATTGTACTATTTGTACCTTGAGAGCCATTTTCATTATTGGTTGTTTCTCTCATGCCTATTAAATGATTTCATCATTGGCTGGTAAGCAGGTGATTTTCTTTCATGCTAGACATCATCCCACTCATTCACATGCTTGAATTTGTACTTTTTCAGGTTGAGATGGAGCACAAGACCCTAGGTTTTGTTTGAAAAAGTCTAGGCTACGAGGAAATTTGGTTTATCATGAATATATGTAGGACTCTTCTGATTGGATGGATGCGACCATACCTGAGTCTATTTATTGATCCTTTTTTCTGGATGGTTGCGTCCATACCTCAGATCTTGTTTTTATATGTACTCTATTATGGATGGTTGTGCCCATGCCACATATTCATGTATCAAAGATATCAGTTGTACTTGATTTTTGTTGGTATTCGAATGATGGTGTTAGGTTTGAGAAATTTCTCATAAATCATTTCACCCCTCCCTCTCTCTCAGACCTCATGCTTTCGAGGCATCTGCTACACAACATTTTTTGTTGTCCCTGCAATCCCCATCCTGCACATTGGAGAGCCATTTAAGTGACTTTTGCGTATTTTCATACCTTGTAAAAAGTGTCATTGCATCCCTTGACATATTAGGAACATTTCCTCTGTTGATCACTCCTCAAGCAGGCTCTGAAAAACATGTGTTTCTGGGTCAGCATTGGTATTCAGTTATCACCTCGCACTGACAAGGAAATTAACACTAGACCCCACACCCATTGGCACTCTATCTCAATGTCTTACACCCATCAAGTTGTTTTTGGAATTTTTTTAAAAATAAAAGTGAAGTTTCCATTCCTAACTACTTCTTGAGTGGAGTCATCATGGTTAGTTCACATGAATAACATCGAAATCCTCCCTTTGGATTCTTGTTTCCTACATTTGTGAAACTCCCCAAAAGTATAGGACCTCTGTTCCACCTTATGAGGTATCCCAAGTCACCTTCTCCTCTCCTATAAATACATCCTCCTCACATGGTTTCAGCTAGCTAAATAGTCCTTACTATAGCTAGTTTGAAGAATAAGGTAGAAAGGAACCCATTGTCGAGAGAGAGTTTAGGCCCATTGCATCACCAATTCTGATCCCCGACGAATCCTTGAGACACACTTGACTGAACCTTTCGAAGGAGGCTGCAACGTCAAGGCATTAAGGTTGCAAACTTCTTTTCTCCATCATTAATACATGACTCGTTTTTTTGTTCCAATTTTGTGTTCGATCATATGAAAAATGTTTGATTCTCCTTGACCAATCAAATTTTTGTGAATGAAAATACATTTTCATATGTTGTCACCATTCACTTGATCCTTATGCAGGTACATGGGCATTATCATTGATGGTGTTGGAAATATGATGCAGAGTGTTGTCCTTGATGGCAACCCACGAATGAAGATGAAGACATGCGACTGTTGACATGTGTTGTCCTTGATGGCAAACCACCTGATGAAGTTATGCTTGACTTGATGGACTTAGTAAATGATGTAAATCTGATATGATATAATGTTTGTTGACAATATAATGATAAGTGTTTTCCTTAAAAGGCAACCCACCTGATGAAGATGATGACAACTTACTTGATGAAGTTGTGCTTGAAAGAATATGTTCCTGATGAAGAAAATATGATGTTTCTACAGTGTGTACAGAAGACTATGAAGAAAGGATTTCAGAATGTACTCAAAGTATGATGAAAAAGAGTATGTCTCTTGGTATACGCGTATTGGCCTAAGGGAAATCACGTATACACGCAGAAAGGAACGTGCCAAGTCGCGTATGGGCAAAAGCGCTCAAAAAGTGCAAAACCAAGGGTAACCACCATGGTATTAACCCATTGAATTGGGTAATGATCCGCCTAAATTGACCCCGTCCAGATAGTTTTGGGCTTATGGTATTGTTTTGATCCATGGTATTGAAAAAGGGGCTCATGGTATTGACAAAGGGTAATCATATATAAGGAGAAGAAATTCATTGTGCAAATCATGAGGGTGGGGGCAAGATATCTGAGCTTGAATGAATACTTCTCTCTGAAGTAGATCTGAATGAAAGGGTTACACTTGAAGATAAATCCGAATGGATGATGCACCAATGATGAAGAAAGGGATCTAGATCTGAAATGTATCTACTAGATCTGCTTATGGAAGGCTTAGATCTGTGATGAGGCGAACATCTGGGCGAACATCTGTCTGAAGTGAAAGGGTAAATCTGAACTGAATATCTGATCTGAAGAAGTATGCTGCTCTGGAATAATTGAAGATCTATACGCTACTTTGACGTGGAGGAAGCGCGTATATACGCAGCTTCAGCGAAGAGAAAGCGCGTATGCGCAATAAAATATACACTGAGTTATACGCTGGTTTGTATGGACGGAAGCGCGTATACACGCGACATCAGTGAAGGGAAAGCGCATATGCAAACTAGGGCTTGCTGAAGCAAGGGGTATGAAATATCTGATCTGTTCTGCTGTGTTTCTGCTATCTGATCTGTGTTGATATGTATCTGTTGATGATGTATGGTTGTGCTTAGAAGTTGTTGGATCCAGTGTGAAAATTGATGAAACGTGGTCCAAGGTGGTGCTGAGGGTTGTAGCCTTCAGTCAGGGGTTTGTAGCTCCCTTCCAGGTGAGGCTGGTAAACGAGATCGGGGGGTCGTAGCTCCCTTCCAGGAGAGGCTGGTAAACGAGTCAGGGGGTCGTAGCTCCCTTCCGGGAGAGGCTGGTAAATGAGCGCAGGTGGGTGCCTGCGTGTTGGTCAAGTCTGCGCCAACACATATGTTGTAAGATGTTTTCTCTATAATAAAATATTGAAGGCTGAGCAACTGCAGCGGTGGTTTTCTCCCGACTTGGGTTTCCACCTAAAAATTCTGGTGTTCATGTGTGATGCTTTGTGTGATGGTTTATTCTGTTCTTACTGCACATGTTTACTGTTTATTAAACATCTGATGAATGAATGATGGAATAATAGAAGTAAAGATTCAATGACATATCTAAATCTCTGTGTATACGCTAGTTTCATAAATGGGATCCGCGTATATACGCTAGTTTACTGAAGTAAAGTAGCGTATGGGTTTTGAGGAATGAAAAAGTAAAAAGATTTGATTATGCAGTAAATACTGATTCACCCCCCCCCTCTCAGTATTTTTCCCAACAATTGGTATCAGAGGGTGGTCCTTCTGCAGAAGCTTGATCGCTTGAAGGAGATCCGTCGCAATGGGAAGTCAAGAAGGAGTGATGTCTATAAAGCCACCTCTATTCAATGGAAGCAATCTGATATTCTGGAAGGTACGTACAAAAGCATATCTGCAAAGTCTTGGTGCAGATGTATGGGCGATCGTGGAAGAAGGTTATCAATACCCGGCAAGTATTCCTACTGATGCAGCTGAAAGAAAGAAGTATGAAATCAATGCCAAAGCAGTGAATGTCTTATTAGGAAGCATGTCTGAATCAGAATTTGCTAAAGTAATGCAGCTACATTCGGCAAAAGACATATGGGACAAAATCATTCTAAGCTATGAAGGAGACACAAAGGTAAAAAGTGCAAAACTCCAAACTCTTAGAATTGAATATGAAAATTTGAAGATGCATAGTGATGAAAGTGTTGCAAGTTTCTTTCTTCGTCTAGATGATATTGTAAATCGGATGAGAAATTTGGGTGAAACCATGGCTGATACTACTCTGGTAGAAAAGGTCTTAAGATCTTTGACTTCAAAATTTGACTCTAAAGTTTCAGCTATTGAAGAAAGGCAAGATCTGCAATCGCTTACTATTGTTCAATTACATGGTACTCTGACTGCTTTTGAAATGAGGCAAGGAGGTCCTTCTCAAGTAAGAGAAGCTGCTTTTAAGGCATCTACAAAAGGAAAGGAAAAGGAAGTTGTCAATGAATCCAGCTATATATCCGATGAAGAAGAAGCGAATTTCGTGAGAAAGCTCCAACTAGGTACTGGAAGATTCAAAGGTAAGCTTCCCTTCAAATGTTTTGAGTGTGGAAAAGTTGGTCACTATGTTGCTAAATGTCCTTATAGAGAAAAGCATGGTAAAGGGAAACAATTTGAAAAGAGAAAGAGTTATTATGCAAAAGAAGATGATGATGAAGTGTCCAGTGAAGATGAAGAAGATTTTGACCAAGATCTGAAAGTGCTCATGGCTAAGAAGCAAAAGAAGAAGGTTACTCGAGGAAAGGAGATATCTCAGAAATCATGTATAGCAAAAATTGAAGAAGATGAAACTGATTCTGACGAAGATCTACAAGCACTCATGGCAAAGAAGAAAAGGGAGAAGGCCACTTGTAATACTCTTCTTTGTGCAAACAATAGTAAAGATAGTGAAAGTAAAGTTGTGGATCTAGAAGAAGCTCTCAAGATTAAAGAAGAAGAACTACAAAGTTCATACAATAAGCAAGAAACTATCTATAAAGAGATGATCTCACAAATGAAAGATCAAATAGAAATGCTAAATGAACGGGTGGACAAGTATCAAAGGTTTCATACTTATGCATCCAATCGAATTAAAGATCTAGAAGCAGATCTGGAAAAATCAAGCAAGAAGAATGAAGGACTTGAAGCTGCTATCATCTTTCTGCAAGCAGAGCTAGAAGCATCAAGTAAGGAGAATAAGGAACCTCTACAATCCTTTGAAAAGGAAGGCCTTGAAGCAGAAATTATCTCTCTCAAGGAAGATCTGGAAAAATCAAACAAGAAGAATGAAGAGCTGCAACAAACATGTGAAGGAAATGAAGATTGGTTGAAAGAAGAGATTCTAAATCTGAAGGATCAAGTTGAAGATGGAAGAAGAAAAGAAGAAAGCATGACAAAGCAATGTCAAGCCTTGGAGGTTGAGGTAAATGTTCTCAAAGGTAAATTAGAAGAAAAGGTTAAACTTTTGAGGTTTCATGATAGTACTAACATTTTGGACAATATTCTGAGTAATCAAAGGTCTCCTGCTATCAAACATGGTCTTAGTTTCCATGAAACTGTTAAAGGAGAATCTAGCTCACAAGGAAGTGCCAAAAATTCAGAGGATGTCAATGCAAAACCTGAAGTGTTGAAAGAGACAAAAGCTCAACCAACAATCATGAATTCTCAAAGGAATTCATTCAAGAATGTTGAATGTTTTAAATGTCATAATTATGGACATGTTGCGGCAAATTGCAGGAGCAGATCATTTCAGCCTCAAACAAACAGTTCCTACACAGAAAGGTACTCTGGTTTCTTCAAGGGATATTGTTTTTCATGTAACAAGTATGGACACAAAGCAGCTGATTGTAAAAGGAGGAAGAATAGAAATACTCATTATGATTCTTATGCTTATTTTTCCGGACACATGAGATGTTATTCTTGTAACAAGTATGGACATATAAGAAAGGAATGCAGGTCGAACAGATATGAGAAATTTCAGCACACAAATAGAAAACAAATCTGGAAGAAGATGGAGGGATGGAATAAGAAACAATCTAGAGAAGAAAAGGATGTTTTTGTTGATGCTCTAGAAAACGATGATTTTCTTGAAGAAAACACTCAATTCAAGATGAAGGACCGATCAGAAACGTAGGGAATTATGACCCTACTGCAGTCATCCGCTTCTGAAGCTGACTTTTCTTGTTGACTGCAGGAATGATGTGAGATACAGTATGAGATCTAGTAATGTATCGTCACAAGAGGAGCAATGCATGATGACTCTCATGGTTGATTTGATTATACTGGTTATGTTTACTTCTGACAGCGCATCTGATGTGGAAAGGACAGGTACAGGAGGTGCAAGCTCTGGAAGAAATGAAGGAAGATGGAAATTTTCTATGCTTCACTTTCCATACGCAGGTTCCATTAACTAAAGTCGCGTATACACGCGAGTTCCAGAAGTCGCAGTCGCGTATGCATTGATGATAAGAAAATTTATCTGATAGCTGAAGATCTGAAGCAGAGGTCCAGGGGGAGCATCAGTCTGACTGCTGATGATTGCACTGTTAGCATCATTCTAGTTATACGCATGATAATGAAATGATGCATGGGTTCTTGTGTTGAATATTATGGATGAAGCCTGGTTGCTTTATGATGAAGAGCATTCATTGTTGAGATGAAAGTCTTATAGTTCAGAGATGAGGACAGATCATGCAGAGATTGTTATTGATGACTTGCTGTTGAAGGTATCTCGGATTGCAGAAGTTAAGGAAGAAGCACTGGTTTAGGGGGAGTAGCAGGTTGAATTCTAATGGTTGCATTGTTGGAAATATGACTGCTTATTCTTTGGTCTTGGTGATACTCATGCTCAAATGATGATGATTTGGTACATGGATTATTATGATAAGATTTTGAGCCCTAGTTGCTAATAAGTATCTTTGTGTGGATGAGTTGGATATCATTTGTTTCAGATCATATAGAGTTTGGTTGCTATGGTTGAGATCTTTTGCCTACATATGTTACTTCATGTTACCTCTTGAAGATCATGGTGATTTTGGACCACATGGATGATTGCTTGACCCATATCTGAAGATGCTGTTCTGATATGATAATCTCTTTTGGAAAGAATGTATTGATGCTGCAAAGGATCCGAAGGCTTAGTTACTAATGGGCTTATGCTACAACCAATGGATGACGCTTGAAGACACAACTACACTATTCTGTTATATCTGTAGTCCAGGGAAGTAGTCAAATATCTCAGAAAGAAGCTGAACACTGTCTTTGCCTTACAAAGAATCAGATCTGGTTGAAATTTAGAAGGTGTCTTAGGATACGGGGGTTTCCTGAAACACAGTCGCGTATGTACGCTAGTTACTGCACATAAAACCGCGTATGGTTGGTTTCTGACAATTCTTGGTTGGTTCAGCTCTCTTCAGCACAGCTGCAGTGCTGTTTGGTATCTCTGGTGGTGTTCAAGTTCTCATAAATCTGTTTCTAATGTTTTGATGAAGATGCCTTGATGATTTGTTGGTGAAAATGTTCAGGTTGCACAAACTAAGGGGGAGCCTTAGTCATATGAAAAGGATGCATGGTTGCACAGTTTCAGGGGGAGCATTAGCTTTGCTGACTATAATGCAGTGTTGGCATTATTATGGTTCTGAAATATGTCCTCTTTCTTGAGGACTTTCTGGTGTTGGTCATAAATGGTCATATTTATATTTTGGTGAAAAGGTCTTGTTGAGACCCATGATGTAAAAATTGTAATATTCAGTCATGTAAGGAATTGTCATTTTTGTAAACCCACTTGGTTGGGTAGCTGAGTCAAATTTTGTAAACCCACTTGGTTGGGTACTTGAGTCTTATATGTAAATCCACTTGGTTGGATATTTGATGTAAGTATGAGTCTTTGGTGATAGGAAGTTCATAGAGTCATGTACTTCATTGACAAATATGTTTGGAGATTCAGCATGGACTCAGGGGGAGCTTGGCCACTTCAGCACATATCAGATCTGCAGATTGTTTCTTCCACATGAGGAGAAAAGGGGGAGAATGTTGGTTTTTGATCCGCCCTTTGCCCTTGATGTCAAAGGGGGAGAGTGACATGGTGTTTGAATGAAGAAAAGATAATGATGTCAAATATTTGGGAGAGTGACATGGTATCTATCTGCTGTGGTAACCAAACACCATCGTGGTTGCCATCAAGTCCAAAGGGGGAGATTGTTGGAAATATGATGCAGAGTGTTGTCCTTGATGGCAACCCACTGAATGAAGATGAAGACATGCGACTGTTGACATGTGTTGTCCTTGATGGCAAACCACCTGATGAAGTTATGCTTGACTTGATGGAATTAGTAAATGATGTAAATCTGATATGATATAATGTTTGTTGACAATATAATGCTAAGTGTTTTCCTTGAAAGGCAACCCACCTGATGAAGATGATGACAACTTACTTGATGAAGTTGTGCTTGAGAGAATATGTTCCTGATGAAGAAAATATGATGTTTCTACGGTGTGTACAGAAGACTATGAAGAAAGGATTTCAGAATGTACTCAAAGTATGATGAAAAAGAGTATGTCTCTTGGTATACGCGTATTGGCCTAAGGGAAATCGCGTATACACGCGGAAAGGCACGTGCCAAGTCGCGTATGGGCAAAAGCGCTCAAAAAGTGCAAAACCAAGGGTAACCACCATGGTATTAACCCATTGAATTAGGTAATGATCCGCCGAAATTGACCCCGTCCAGATAGTTTTGGGCTTATGGTATTGTTTTGATCCATGGTATTGAAAAAGGGGCTCATGGTATTGACAAAGGGTAATCATATATAAGGAGAAGAAATTCATTGTGCAAATCATGAGGTGGGTGCAAGATATCTGAGCTTGAATGAATACTTCTCTCTGAAGTAGATCTGAATGAAAGGGTTACACTTAAAGATAAATCTGAATGGATGATGCACCAATGTTGAAGAAAGGGATCTAGATCTGAAATGTATCTACTAGATCTGCTTATGGAAGGCTTAGATCTGTGATGAGGCGAACATCTAGGCGAACATCTGTCTGAAAGTGAAAGGGTAAATCTGAACTGAATATCTGATCTGAAGAAGTCTGCTGCTCTGTAATAATTGAAGATCTATACGCTACTTTGACGCGGAGGAAGCGCGTATATACGCAGCTTCAGCGAAGAGAAAGCGCGTATGCGCAATAAAATATACACTGAGGTATACGCTGGTTTGTGTGGACGGAAGCGCGTATATACGCAACATCAGTGAAGGGATAGAGCGTATGCAAACTAGGGTTTGCTGAAGCAAGGGGTATGAAATATCTGATCTGTTCTGCTGTGTTTCTGCTATCTGATCTGTGTTGATATGTATCTGTTGATGATGTATGGTTGTGCTTAGAAGTTGTTGGATCCAGTGTGAAAATTGATGAAACGTGGTCCAAGGTGGTGCTGAGGGTTGTAGCCTTCAGTCAGGGGGTTGTAGCTCCCTTCCAGGTGAGGCTGGTAAACGAGATCGGGGGGTTGTAGCTCCCTTCCAGGTGAGGCTGGTAAACGAGTCCGGGGGTCGTAGCTCCCTTCCAGGAGAGGCTGGTAAACGAGCGCAGGTGGGTGCCTGCGTGCTGGTCAAGTCTGCGCCAGCACATATGTTGTAAGATGTTTTCTCTATAATAAAATATTGAAGGCTGAGCAACTGCAGCGGTGGTTTTCTTCCGATTTGGGTTTCCACCTAAAAATCCTGGTGTTCATGTGTGATGCTTTGTGTGATGGTTTATTCTGTTCTTACTGCACCTGTTTACTGCTTATTGAATATCTGATGAATAAATGATGGAATGGTTTAAGTGAAGATTTAATGACATATCTAAATCTCTGTGTATACGCTAGTTTCAATAAATGGGATCCAGCGTATATCTGTTGGTTTCATCGAAGTAAAGTAGCGTATGGGTTTTAAGGAATGAAAAAGTAAAAAGTTTGAATATGCAGTAAATACTGATTCACCCCCCCCTCTCAGTATTTTTCCCAACAGATGGAATGCAATGTGCAAAGACAAATATCAATAGATCACTGCTGCAAACTACAAAAAAAGCATTGGACCAAGGTTGACCATCTATCCCAACTCATTTTCATTTATAAACTAGGATTCTAAAAGTCTAGCTTGTTCCTTTGTCACTAGACCCACTCCAGGGCTAGAGGGATCACCTCTATCCGGGGAGGGGATTTATCTGCACAACACCATGTTACATAAATTGAAATAGCCATTGTTCCCCTATACTATCTATAGCGTAGTATGACAAAAAATTATCGATTCTGAGTTATGGTGAAGAAATCCCAAAGTAGAGGAAACGTCACGCAAGTCCAATATGGAAATATACATAATACTATTAATGAATATGATCAATTAATTATGTAAGTAATCAAATTTTGTTCCTTACTATAAGGGTTTATTGTGATAAAGAGAAATTTGACCATCGTTGAGGACAAAACGATGTGTTTATCCTTTCGGGTAAATGACTGCAAAGTAGAGTCATTATAATACCCAACGAAATGTTACAGTCATATTTAATTATTCATAGTGAAGGATAAATGAATATGATTTAAATATGTAGAATATATAATTCAGTTAGACAAACCATTCTATACACAGATAAATCAAACCGTTTCATAAATTTAATATATACGTTCTCTGGAATTACCCAAGAAGGTCGAGTACTGAAAAAAAAAATTCAATATGAAGATGAATTTCATATTGGGTTTAAGTCCAGACAGAGAAACCAAAATTGTATTCCCTTCCTAGGAATTAAAATGAATTGACATCTCTATGGTTAAAGAAAATAATTTGGGGAAAAGTAACATAATAAACCCTAATTTAACATGATTGAACTGAAGAAACCTTATCTTAGTATCAAAGATTTAATTCCCTAATATGAAGGAAAGGAAAATCATTCAAAAAATGAAATTGTCTCAAACCCAAATTGAAGTTCCTCGTAGAACTAAATTTGAAATTGGAATGACTTCCTCACAAGAAGAAAGGAAATAATAAAAAAACATATGGAGGAGTAGTGTGCTCAAAAAATTTAGCATGGCCATTGATATAATAGCTAGAGATAGATCCTATATTCGTAAAACGATGGGTCAAAGAAATTCTTACCTAGAAAATGATAAAATGACATTACCTCAAAAATTTGAGGAGTAGAGGTTACGAAGAAGGTTAAATTCCATTTCATTAGAAGCCCTTGCATTCACAAAAAGAAAATGTAATAATTTAAGGAATTTAATCCTAAAACTAATACAACCAAAATGTAGACAAACGAAAATTTAGCCAGTTGCATGAGTAAAATCAATGAGAAATAATAATTTATGTGAGGTGAGTATGTCGACGTAAACAAAGCGAAGAGGGTTATGAAATTACTTATAGGCCTACGTGGATAAACAAAGCCAAAGCCTTGCCTGACATTACCAAATGAAAAATTGGAAGATGACAAGCTATCGAAAACCTGACAAAGAAAACAAAGGGAGAGGATACGGTTTCATCTCACTGTAAATGTGGCATTCATCCATGGTGCAAGAAATCAAAAATATCAACGAGGCCATGTGATAGTTTAATGGATGGAGTACAATACATTTAAGATGTGATAACCTCAAATAGATGAGTGACCTCCAAGAGCTGTTAAAATTTATTGCACGGATACAATAAAATCCCAATATGGATTATCAATTATCCTCAAAATATATGGTAGATGTAGCTTATAATATTAATATATTGTTCAATTAGTTGATACATACAAAACTCTAGCGTAAAAATGCAACGTAATATCATAAAAGGGAGTTAATTGTAGGTGATATTTTATATGGTATCCAACATGATTAATGTTATAATGTAGGCGAGAGTATATGTGTAATGTTTAATATACATTATTTGAACCTTATGAAAGTGCTCACGTCCATAACTTCAAAGGTTTAGTTTGAATGGAATTTTAATGATTAGGTAACAATAGTAATAGGAATTCGTTGGATATAAATTATCAAAGATGCCCATAAAACATTAAAATGGTTAAGGGTAAAGTAATTATCCTTTGGCTAAGTTTTGGGTCTACACATGGATATAAACCTCGTTCTATTAATCTTCAAAGTTAAAGTCAAAAGGTTAAAAGAGTTGTATATGAATAAGTCTATGGAGTACAATATTAGAATATAAAGTATATATTATAATATTTTAATAGATAACTTTAGCATGATAATTATTAAAAGTTATTATCTTAATAAAAACTATAGTAAAGGCATGATATTATGAAGATTTAAATGAATAGTAAAATAAGCTACTATTATAACAGAAGTGTGTACAGTGAAGAAATGTCACAAAGGATAGTCAAGACTAAAAGAGAAATTGTGGAATCATTGAAGGTTGGTCTAATGATCATTGACAATAGAGTTTTATTATAATCACAAACAATGATGTCATTAGAGAAATCGTTAACGACAAAAATTACACATCTGTTTAAACATTGCAATATGATGAAATTAAATAAATTCAATGACGAAAAACTAGCATAAGTGATATAAATAGAAAAGAAAAAAATGGGTAAGTAGAGTTGTTACATACTCCTTCTCTTTTGTTGTCTGTTTCCATTGGCTTGGAATGAGTGTGGTGTAATATTCCTACTTAGCCTGAACTAAGAGAAATATACATTTCTCTTTCATTTTCTATTGCATGAATAAATGAATAAAGGAGGACATGTAAAACTCCTAAAAAGAATGAATAAATTAACACCCATATGAAGAAGGATAAATCTAGGCCATGTAAAAAAATCACTTGCAGTTGTGAAAGGGTTTTGAGCTATGAGATTGGGTCAACCATGACCAAATCTACAGCGTTGTCTAGATACAATGTACCTCATGAAAGGACAATGCAGTTCTAGAAGGAGGCCCCTCATGTGAAAGGAGCTAACTCATCAAGGTGGTTTAGGGCTTGTCAAGGCTTTCATCTTATAAAAGGAAGGGTAAGGTAGCAAGAAACGGTTGTTGATTATGTATATTTTTTGAGTATCTTGTCTGTTTAGAAAAATACCATCCTCTATTTCTTAGCTGAGGATAGTGTTGCTTAGCACTTGTGGATTCCAATGCAGGGTTTCTATCTCTTCCCTTGAGGATTTCTTGGAGGATTCTTGCTAATTTGATTCACTATTAGGCATTGGGCCAAGCTCTACTTCCAACTGCAACGTAGATCCAGTGAGGGTTTTATTTCTTTCGCAAGCTGCAACAAGTGGAAACACTAGATCTTCTCAGAACTAGACTTTACTAGTGCCTCTTCTCAGTGAGTGTGTATTTTAACCTCTTGGAAGAGTGCATTAGCTGTGTGAGATTCAGATATGTATTGTGGCATCAGGTCAACTCAATTATTCAAGCTACAACATAGTTTCCCTTGAGGGACTGCGTTAATTTCAGTGGAGGTTTTGCAGGGTGTTTTGATCCCATTCTTGATGAGAGATCTCCGGTGCTGGGCTTTGCCTTTCACTTTGGTGATCCATGGTTTAGATTTATGATCCAAATTATGTATAGATATGATCTATTTCTAATGTAAAATCATCTTCAGAAATTCCTGAATAATATTGCAGATCTGCTACTTAGATCTACTCTTTGTATTTCATGTTTTGGTCAAAACCCCAAGGAGATCTTGTAATAGAGCCTTTCTAATGTACAAATTTGAAATAGATCTGATATTTTGTACACACATCTGCTCTAGATCTGAAATGTAACATTCATCTACTGCAAATCCTTGAAATAATGTTGTTAAGCCATTTTGCAGTTTATATATATGTTGCAACCTTCTTTTCTGAAGATTTCCTTCTCTCTTGTCTTTTGTATTCTACTGTATAATGTAAGAACATCAATATAAATCTCATTTGTTGTTGTATATTCAAAATTTTATCTTATTTGATGGCCTCCTACTCATGCTTTCCAAGACTGAGTTATTTTTAAAGAATTTTGTAGTACATAGCTACAGCTCCTCTCTTTGGGGGTTTTCCATCTAGACTAGGTGGTGGGAGATCTGTTTACCACACTTAGTTTGATTTTTTTTTGCTCTCCTTGTGGATCTAGACCCCAGATCTACTGATATAAGGGATAAAGGAATTGAAAACTTATTTCTATGAATAGATTTCCTAGAAGTGTGTTATTTCAGCAGGCACTGCTGTGCAATCCCATTTTTGGGATATTAGAGTGGTATCAAAGCTCCTTTCTTGGCACAGTCTGTGCTTTCATTGGAGAACCACAACCATGTTTCATTTAGAAGAATATGAGCCTCTTACTGAGAGGGAGAATATGTATCAAAATATAAGTCACAAGAATTTTTATTACACGACTGGTGACCAAGACAAGGGTAAAGCCCGTGAAACTGAAAGTGATAAAGAACGAGAAGAGTTTGCAAGAACTCTTTTGGTAGCCATGAAAGATCTTCGTAGAGAGATCAAAGAGATGAGAATGGATAGAATGATGGAATATCCTGGGAGATTTCATCCTAGGGAAAGCTCTTGCATGTCTCACCACTGGATTGGTCAAGCAGCGAACCAGCCAGAAGCTCCAAAAGCTCCACAACGCTCGAATATGCATACCTTATTCGCTATGGATAATTAAGGACCAAAAGAGAAAGCATACCTTGAAGAATACTTTGTGGAATATGAATCTCAAAATCATAGATTCAAGGACCACTTGAGTTTTCAAGATTTTTGTCACCTCAAGGACAAAAGAAGAACAATGCATCAATATAGAGATGGCAGGTTTTTCCATAATCATGATAGACATCACTCTATGGGTAGATTCTTTGTTCCCAAGCTTGATGGGTCATCCACTAGTTCTGCCAAGGCATGGGTAGAAAAGCTGGACATCTACTTTCATTTAAACAAAGTCCCCGAGATTAAAGCCATCAATATTGCAGTGCTACACTTTGAAGGTGAACCACACAATTGGTGGTTTCATGGGTTGTCTACATTGGGCCATGCCAATGTGACTGCCTATTCTTAATTCACTATAATACTGGTGGAGTGGTTTGATAGAAATGATCTAGAAGCACCTTTCATGAGCCTTGCAAAGTTAAAGCAATCCAGAAATGCATAAACTTATATCTCTGACTTTTTGAGATTATCTATTATGGTTCCTGATGTGTGTGCAACAACGAGGGTGTACATGTTCATCGACGGCTTGGATGAGCCTTTGCATGGGTTGGTTAAATCTACCAAGCCCATCACTTTTCATGATGCCATTGAGAGGGCTAGAGACCTCCAAGATGCCTTGGCAAAAGCAAAGGTAACTTTTCAGAGCAAGGCCCCTCACCTTTCTAAAAGGAAGGAAGAGAAAGTTTCTCCTTCCAAGGAGAGCTCATCCAAGAAGCCTCTTGATATTGAAGTTGGGAGGGAGCTGAGAAAGAAGAGACTGTGTTTCACTTGCCAAGATTCATGGGCACCTAGACATAGATGTGCTACTGGGAAAGCACACTACATAGAAGTCTTCTCAAATTTTTAGGAGGAAGATGAAGATGAGGAAGCAAAAAGGGGTCTGCTGTGAAACTAGCTCCAAAAAGAGAAAAAAAGAGATATCAACGCCTTAGAAATAAGAAACTTCGAGGGGGTTACCTCCAATACATTACATGAATGAAAAATTCTTGGATGATACAATTTACAAAACCTCCTTTCTATATATAGGAGCCCATGGGGCCATAATGTAATCCTAGTGGGGCCACAATGTAATCCTAGCTGACCTAACAATAATAATTTAAGGGCACAATATTAACAATATGGCGGTTACAAGGGTACAATAATAACAATAAGGGGGTTACACTAACAAAAATAAGGGACTATACTAGTAATATAGAGACCTAACATGCCCCTCTCCTTCAAAAAAGTGTTGTCCTCAATGCTTGAGTAGCTCTGGGTGCTTTTGTATAAAATTCTCATCCTCCCATGTAGAATCTTCAGTGGGTAAGTTCTTCCACTTGATGAGATACTCTGAAATTGATCGATTCCATAGATGTCGAGTTCTTGTTTCCGTGACCACTTCAAGTTCTAATATGATTTTTCCTTCCTCATCAAGTTCTGGCAATATTGTTTGAACTGGAAGATTTTCACCTATAACCTTCTTTAAGCATGAAACATGGAAAACTGGATGCACTCATAAAGAAGTAGGAAGCTCCAATTTGTATGCCATAGTACCAATCTTTTGCAACACCTTGTAAGGACCATAGTACTTTGGCGATAATTTATTATCCTTCTTAGCTTGCTTGAGGGACATTTGTTTGTATGGTTGTAGCCGTAAAAATACCCAATCTCCTACATCAAACCTTCTCTCGCTGCGATGTTGATCTGCCTGTTGTTTCATTCGATTTTGTGCCAAATTCAGGTTATCCTTTAAGAGTTGGAGAACTTCTTGCCGATGCTCGATGTGATCTTCCACTGCTTGAACCTTCGAATTTTCCCTTAAAGATGATGTGATGGATGGTGGATGATATCCATAAAGTGCCATAAATGGGGTCATTTTTGCTGCAGTATTGAAGGAAGTGTTATACCACCATTCAGCGAGAGGTAACCACTTGACCCATTGTGTTTGTTTATCAGATACAAAACAACGAAGATATCCTTCCAAAAATTTATTTACTATCTCAGTTTGACCATCAGATTGAGGATGATAAGATGAGCTATGAGCTAATTGAGTACCGAAACAAGAAAATAACTCTGTCCAAAACTTTGCAGTAAAAATAGGATCTCTGTCGCTCACAATAACCCTTGGGCTTCCATGTAGCTTTTGAATTATGTCCATAAATGTAGTAGCAACTGTAATTTCTTTAAATGGATGAGATAATGCACAAGATTGTGCATACTTGGTAGGTCTATCAACTACCACCATGATGACATTCTTTCCTTCGGACTTAGGTAAACCTGTGATAAAATCCATTGAAATCTCTTTCCAACGTTGACTTGGAATGGATAAAGGTTGTAAGTCTTGGGTCTTAATTGTCTCAATGTTATTCTGCTGGCAAACCAAAAATTCCACCACAAACTTTTGAATATCAGATTTAAGGCCATCCCAAAAAAATTCTTTCTTCACCATGTGGTAAGTTTTTAAAAATATTGAGTGTCCTCCTAAGGGAAAAGTGTGCAATTCCAAAAGAATATTTTGTTTTATTTGGGAATTATTACAAAGATATAAGCAATCTTTGTACCATAAAGAATCATTTTTCCAACTAGATGTATCATATGTACTAGGATCTTGCTACAACTTTTGAATGAGTTTCCATACATCTTTGTCCTTCTTCCATTCATCTCTTGCTTCGGTTATCCAATCTAGTTGGATAATTGAAATGGCACAAAGAAATGCTTCCACCTCTTCATTGTTTCCTGAGAGTGCATTTGCAACAACATTAATCTTTCCTTTTTTTTAGATTATTTGAAAGTCATAACCCAACATCTTTGTGACCCATTTTTACTGCTCTTCTGAAGATAGTCTTTGTTCCAAAAAATGTTTAAGACTATCATGATCAGTTTTTACCTTGAAGTGTCTTCCCATTAGGTAAGTTTGTCATTTATTTAGTGCATGCAGTATTGCTAACATTTACTTCTCATAAATAGGTTTCTGTAAATACTTTCCTTTGATTGGACGACTTTAAAAAGCAATGGGTCTTCCTTCCTGCATTAAAACAACACCAATTCTATTTCCTGAGGCATCACATTCCACAGTAAAGGTTTTTGTGAAGTCTGGCGTAGCTAAGACCGATGCTAGGCACATTACCTCTTTAATATGTTCAAAGGCCTTAGTTGCTTCAGGAGTCCATAAAAATGCATCTTTCTTCAATAATGTTGTTATAGGTGTTGTTATTCTCCCATAATTCTTAACAAACTTGTGATAATACCATGTTAACTCGAGAAATCCTCGCAACTGCTTTATGGTTATGGGGACTTTCCATTCCTTAATGGCTTTAATTTTGTTAGGGTATACCTTAACACCCTTATGAGATACAATATGACCCAGATATTCCACCTCTTGTACTCCAAAGAAACATTTGGATGTTTTTGCATATAATTGTTTCTCCTACAATAGTTTGAGCACCCTGTCAACATGTCCAACATGATCCTTCCAAGACCTATTGTAGATTAGTATATCATCAAAAAATACTAGCACAAATTTTCTAAGGAACGGTTTGAAAATGGAATTCATCAACCCTTGAAATGTAGAAGGTGCATTGGTAAGGCCAAAAGGCATGACCAAAAATTCATAATGACCCTCATGAGCTCGAAATGCTATTTTTGGAATATCTTCAGTCTTCATTCTAATTTGATGATATCCTGAACGAAGATCCAACTTGGTAAAATAAATTGCTCCATGTAATTCATCCAATAATTAATCAATCACAGGAATGGGAAATTTGTCTTTAATGGTGAGCTTATTGAGCTCCCTATAATCTGGACACATTTTCCATGATCCATCCTTCTTGTGTACCAATACTACAGGAGCAGAGAAAGAACTTTGACTAGGTTGAATTATACCTGCCTCTAACATTTCTACAATCATACATTCAATTTCGCTCTTTTGGACATAAGGATATCTATAAGGCCTGATGTTTGGAGGAACACTTCCTGGAATCAAATGAATAGCATGATCATGATCACGAATAGGTGAGAGTCCTTTGGGAGTTTCAAACACCTTGGAATGATTGTCCAAGACTTGTTGGAGATCTGCAGAAATAGATGATTTTGATGTTGGAACTTCTAGTGAGCATAATTGTGCAATTACGCCTCGTTGTTCTTTCTTTAGAAGATTTGTCATGACATTAGAGCTTATTATCTTTCCCAACTTCCCTGAAATACCTCGTAATTCGACTTCCTTTCCTTCTGAAAAAAATTTCAAGAAAAGTTCTTGAAAATTAAAAGCTACCGTCCCCAAAGATTGTAACCATTGTACTCCTAGTACAACATCAACACCTCCCATAGGAATGGAAAGCATTAGACTATTCAATACATATTCCCCCATGGTTAGCTTAATATTATGGCATTTTCCAGAGCAATTTATAGTTCCTCCATTTGCAACCATCACTTGACATTCTGGTGCTGGGTATAGGAAACAATTTAATTCCTTGGCTACCTTACAATGAATAAAATTATGGGTGCTACCTGAATCAATCAACGCTATTACCTTTTTCTTCTTGATATGTCCTTCTATCTTGAGAGTTTGAGGAGTGGTAATTCCTACCAGTGCATTACACGATATGGATGGATTCATTTATTCCTCTTCTAGGGCTGCTTCCTGGTGTATATCCTCTTCTTGTTCATTTTCTTCTTCCTCTTCACAATCTATGTAAAATAATTTCTTCTGAGCACACTTATGACCTTTAGTGTATTTTTTATCACAACAGTAGCAAATCCATTTTTTTTCCAAATTTTTGTGGTGTTAACCTTGTAGGTTGTGGAAATCTAGGCGTAGCAACACTTCCCTCTTTATAGAAGTGAGTGGTAGGCTTCCTTGTCGCCATAATTTTACATTCAATTTTTCTTTCCAACCTAAATGCCTTCTCCAATGAATCAGGTTCCAAAACACAAACTTCATGTTGGATGTTATCCTTTAAAGTGCCTATGAAGAGATCAATCCTGTGTTCCTCTGGAATATCAGTTACCCTTATATTCAATTTTTGGAAGTCCTCAATTTGCTACCCCACTAAACCCTTTTTTTTGAGATTTATCAATTGGCTAAAGAAGGTGTTGCTCTTTGTATCCTCATAATGTGCTATCATTTCCTCCGTAAAAATTGACCAGGTGACAATTTTTTATGGGAGTTAAAGCCATCGATACCATACAAATGTATTTTGTTCGAAATGTAAAGTTGCAATGCGTACCTTTTGTGTGTTTTGGATGTTATGGAGATCAAAATATTGCTCCATCTATAGTATCCATGTTACAGGATCCTTTCCATCAAAATTCCTCATATCCATTTTTGGAATATGGTGGTTCTTCCCACAAACATTAGAGTTTATGAAATCATGATTAACATTTGTTTTGTTCTCATCATGAGTTTCTTCTACTATCTTTTCACCATTAGAAAACATTTCTTGCATTAACTTTCTCAAACCTTCCATGTCTGCTTTTAGATCATTCTTCATGTTTTCTATGTTGTCTTTCATGCCATCCATCTTAACTTCAATTCCAGCTTCCATGCCATCCATATAAGCTTCCATGCCTTTCTTCAAACCATCCATCTTCACTTCCATGCCTTTCTTCAAAAATTCCATTTCATTTTTTGTTGCTCTTTGCGAGAGTGAAATTTGGTGCACTTGCTCTTGTAATTTTAATAGATCATCTTGCAATTCTTCATCTTCATGAGTCATAGTAGAGCCTTCTGAAGGCTTAATGGGTGTTGAATTATTTTTATGGGGCATATTTTAGAACCCAATATTGATATCTATTCTACAATATGCCCTTGGAATCAATTCAAATTGATGCTTCAAACAAGACTTATGCAATTCGGAAAAAAAATACACACTTTTTTCTTCCTTTTGAGGCTCGATATTTAAATTGGATTATCTTTGTGATTGAAAAAATTCAATATTTTAATTCCGGCACCCACATAGCCCTCTGAATTCTATTTTAAATGCCATAGGTCTGACCTAATTTTGATTCTCCAAGAATTTTTTTTTTCCAATCTCCCACAATGACCTAATTATGGACTGGTTCAGTAGAGCGAAATTTTACGACTTGCCATGTGTCACTGTTTTATCCTTCGGATCTGAAATTGATAGCCAAGAAACTACAGTCATGTACTTGCAACCACTTTTTATGGCACTCCAATCTGATGCTCAGAGAGAGAGATATGAATCTTTTCTCACGATCACCTCTTTGAGATGAAATTCGGGAGCCTGAAAAAGCACTACATTCCACAGATCATATTTCGAAAAATATTGTGAACCGAGCTTTGAAATTTTTTGACGAGTTTCCTCAGGATTTTAGCTTCGCACCATAAAAATTTCAGGTTCTAAGCCTTCGTAGAAAAGAGTTATAGTGAAAATTCCACGATGACTTGTTTAGAGCAGTGAAACCCTAGAATCCAAAGCTCTGATACCAAATTTTGTGAAACTAGCTCCAAAAATAGAAGAAAAGAGATATGAACGCCTTAGAAATAAGCCTCTTTGAGGGGGAAACCTCTAGTACATTACATGAAAGAACAATTCTTGGATGATACAAATTACAAAACCTCCTTTCTATATATAGGAGTCCATGGGGCCATAATGTAATCCTAGTGGGGCCACAATGTAATCCTAGCTGACCTAACAATAATAATTTAAGGGCACAATAATAACAATATGGGGGTTAAAAGGGTACAATAATAACAATAAGGGGGTTACACTAATAAAAATAAGTGACTATACTAGTAATACAGGGACCTAACAGGGTCACAACACTGATAATGTTGAGGGAGCTCCAACACCATCTGGAGATGGGGATGGAGCCTTTGCTCCAATAGGAGGAAATATTACATCTTTAAGAGGGGAACCTAAGTACTTGACACTAAGAGTACAAGGTTTAATCATAAATCATAGGGTATATGTGTTGATTGACAGTGGGGAAACCCACAACTTTATTGATGTTGATCTTGTGCAGAGGAGAGAAATCCCCACTGATACTTTTGAGGGATTCTTTGTTTTGGTTCCAGGAGATAGGAAAATGCAATGCATGCACTATGTCCCATCACTTTCAGTTACTATGGGGTCCTACACTTTTGTGGATCACTTTTTTTTATTTGACATACTAGACACCAATATCATTGTGGGTGTCCAATGGTTGATTACATTGGTAAAATTCACCACTGATTGGAAGGATTTGCAGATAAAGTGGGTGGACATGAAGAGTGGTAAACCTCAAATGATCCAAGGCATGCATACTTACCCTTCACCTAGCGCTTCCACCCAAATAAAGAGATGGATTTGTGTAGTGGAAGCAAGGATCTCACAGTCCCTTCTCTGATGTTCATGAGCATTCTGCATGGGAGATTCCTATCTAGTGGCAAACCACCTGGGAGGCCACCAGATTCAGATCTTGTGGGGGGGGGCCTCACAAAGTGTTGCTCCAAACTTTGATCCAAGAGGTACTGGGGCAACAGAAGACCAAGCTACAACATTGCGAGGCTTGGGACATCTCAAGAGTAAGGGGAATCTTCTCCCTTCATCACTATCACCCCCTCTCATTTATCGATATGCACTGAGGGAGAAGGACAATGGGAGGATCAACCTTCCAACACACATCTTTTCCATGAGAAATGATAGAGAAGAGATCAAAAAAATGTCAAACACTTCCATGGAGGTATTATCGATGCTGTATTTGTTGAGTAGTGTGGATCTGTACTAGAAATATCAACTTCTTGTAGAGTATTCTGAAGATCTCCACACCTGTATGATACTAGATGACCTGCAGCAAGAAGAGGGCTACTTAGTCCAAGGGGGATTCATCTACTTTCATGGTAGGATATTGCTATATAGAGCTTCTGATCTCAAGCAGAAGATACTATAAGGGGCACACAAAGAATTATTTCTTAGCCATATGTAGTCCATTGTTACACAGTAATTTGTCACCGTCCCTACCATTCCCCGTACCGCACAATGGAGGACCCATTTCGTGCCCTGTGAACATTGTCATGCCTTGAAAACATCATCAATGCATCCCTCTAAGCATGAGCTTTATTTTCCCTTGAGACATCTCCTTGCAAAAATCATGAAAAACATCCCTTTTTGCATTGGCGCGGTCAGGCAGTTCAGTACTCGCGCCAATGAGGAAAATCCTGCAAAGAGGTCGCGCCACTTGGCGCTCTGTCATAGAGCATCAGTCGCGCCACCCATTTTAGGGACTGTTTTTTAAATAAGGATGGCAGAATTTGAGTTCCAACAAACTCACAAACCATTGCCTATCTTGAGTTGGGAGGTTTGGCTGCGAGAGTTCTATGGAAGGGAAGTGGTTTTGCCACCTTTCATGGAACCTTCCTTGTTGATAGGGCCAATCCCATAATAATAGGGATCCCAACTCCCTCCTTCCCCATCTATAAAAGCCTGCTCAAATCCATGGCAAACTAGTCTTGAAGTGCCTAAGCTTTGTATCTCCATATTCCCAAGAGCCTTTGTGCTGTAAAGAATCCCTTCTTTCCCTTAAGGCCGACTCAAGTAAGGAGACCATTGTCGAGAGACTCCGGAGAGGTTTTCCCTTTCCTTGGCGAGCTTTGCGAGACGTGGACGACCGGAGACCCGTTCGAAGGAGGCTGCGACGTCAGAACTTGGTTGTAATCTCTCTTCGTTTATTATTTAATAGATGATTATGATTATGGTTCCACTCCGTTTTCCATCATGTTAATGCGAGTAACATCCTTTCTGACTGATGTTTAGTTACGTATGCTAGTTTCTATGCTTGTATCTGTTCGTTTCTTCCATGTGCAGGTGTTCATCCGCGGAGATCGTGGAAGGATTGTGATCTGCCGGGGCTGAAGAACGGGGACGCTTCTTCTTCAGATTATAGCGTTGGAATCCAGGTAGGCTTCTATTCCTAGTCTTTCCATTCGTAACTAGGAACTTGCGTCATAGCATTGTTTGTTTGTTGCTAGACCCCTGCTGGGCTAGTAGGGATCGCCTCTGTCCGCAGAGGGGATTTACCTCCTCAACAAATTGGCGACTCCACTGGGGATCGTCCGGTTTTCCTTGTCTCGTTTATGTTGTTTCGCTTTGATTTTTTTTCCTTGCTTGATGAACCTTCTGGGTTGGATTCTTTCATTGTTTTAGCTTCTTGGTTTGCTTAGCTTGCATTGGTCTGCTTCTGGAGTAGCTTTATTTTTTTAATTTTTGCTGAGAAACTCGACTGGCGCGGTTTTTAACCCGAAATTTGCGCCAATTGGCGCACGTTACCTTTGTCTAGCCCGCGCCAATTGGCTTCTGGCGCTAGTTTCACACTCACAGTCGCGCCACCCCTGTGAGTTTTTTGAGTTTCTTCATTTTTGAGCTCCCTGGATTTGACCAGTGCTTTTCTTCTTGATTTCCCGACTGCCTGAGTGTGTTGGAGTCTTGTTTGGCTGGAATCCACCTCTGTCCTTTGGTTGTTTGCTTCTATCTACCGATTTCATGTTTTGAGCCCTAGGACATCTAGTGGCTTAGTGTATCGAGCCCTCCTTGGGAGTTTTGGTGTCTTGGTTGTCCTGTCAACTTGCTGGTTAATTCTCCACATCCTCTTTAGTAGCTGTTGATTGTTTTGTTGCGTTTTTTGGGTGATTGTTCATTCCTTCATTCGAAATTCGTTTGCCCTTGCTTTGGACCTAGATCACACGGTCCATTGGAAGCTTTTGAGTCTTTTCTTTGCTTTGAGAGACTTTGGTCGATTTGGGGATCTGATTGCTTGCATTGTTGAGTGAATTTTGTTTGTTTCGCTCTCTTGGATATCATTTCTCAAATTGTTCCTTTTGTTTTCAGTGCACATTAGCTATTGAACATTGAAAAAAAAAAAATAAAAAAAATCTCTTTTGCTTTTGTTAATTAGTGCAAATTGTGATCTTTTCCATATCGCTAGTGATTAGTGTTTTGAATGAAGAGTTTTCAATTGCATTAGTTGCATTAGAGATCTCATTGTTTGTTTTCCGTTCATTTCGTTTGCATAAAAGCTCTCAACTCTTATTTAACTAGTTTTCATCGAACGAAATGTTGCACTGTGGCATATAGCTTGCATTTAGGAGTCTTTCGAGACACTACATACGATAGGGCCTGGAAATTGAAACTTAATTGAAGATCAACTGTAAAATTTATTCAATTAACCTAAGGAAACATTGGAACTTAACGGGACATATTTAGAAGGTCTAGGCTAGAGACGTGTTCCGGCGTCGTTAAACCTAGCAGCTGTCGTTCGCCTGTTGGCTTTAGACAGCACTAGTACGGACTTGTGCTCCCCGTACCGTCGCGTATATAAAGGGAGACCCCTATAGGTTTTCAATCCTTTATCCACAGGAAGCCGAGTCTTCCGCCCTATACCCGTGATACACCGAACACAGCATTCGGGGAGACTACCTGCACGTACGGAAAGTCCTTGGTCGATTTCTGTTTCATTTTTGAAACCAAGGTGTATATTGCAGTTCACGGATATTTGGTACACCCTTTGTGCCTAGTTTTTCCCTGAGCAGTCATTTGGTCTTTTCTGACTCCCTAAACTTGAAAAGACCGTCAAGCGCTTGTCCTTTCACGCTTGTATCAACTCTGAAAGAGATAGAGTCATCTTTTTATCGTTTCTCGACTCTTAAAATATGAAACGGTAGAATTTCTCACTTTCCAATGTGGTAAAATTAATCGCCCACGATTACACACCTGTTTAGACGTTGCTTGTTGACTGTTTTATCGTGTGTCTTAACTTGTTTTCAGCCCGTGTGTGTGTTTTCTCTTTTCTTCTAGTTTCTTGCCACAGTGGCGGAACCTTCGGTTTCGTCTACTGGTAGTCCTTACACGGATGATTCATCAGAAGCTTCTCAGCCTTCTGTTGAACCACAGCAGCCTGTTGTTTCCGAGTTTCCTGACGAGGGACCGGTTCTCGCCGAGCAACCCTTTGGAGGACCAGTTGAGTTCAATTGGCCCTTTTCGGACCCTGTGTCTGAATTGAGATTAGGAGCTGATTTCCTTTCTCTTACATCGGGTTCACCGTTTGTTGTTGTTGTTTTTCCTCCTAGTCCTCGCCGTCTTTTGCGTGATTTAACGGCAGGATCAACCATGAGTGATTCTGGTGAGGAAATTCCGGGGTCTGATGACTATCAGCGCATCCCTCGTAGATTGTTTGAGGGAGACGACTCTGATCTGGCTACCATGTCGTCAGCCAGTCCTTCTTTACCGCAGGGATACAGATCTCTGGGTCAGATCATTTCAGCTGCTGCCTCTATGGGAATATCATCTCCTGCTTCGAGGCCAGCTGTCACTACACCCGGGGTGTCTCCTTCGACGCCCGTCACTTCTGTTCTCGTGCGGCCCACGATTTGTGTGGCTGCTTCTTCTTCTATTGTCTCGGCTACCAGGGCTGGGCCAACTCCTGAAGATGTTTATCTAGCTACTGCTATACCGGAGAATATCTCTCCGGAGGAGTATCGGTTGTTTTTGCAACAGCCGAACGCCGGAGCTGGACAGATTCCCCAAGATCCTTACCGATCTTTATTTTCGCACTATGCACAGGACGACACTCTCGTGTATGGTTTCCCAGGTCAGCTTGACGAGCACGGGGAGGTTTTTTGCCTTCCTGCTCCTGAGGCCTATCTGTATGCTCAAGGTTTACCGTACTACTAGGCTTATAACCTGCAGGGACAGCCTTTCCAAGGCCAACCTGCAGGCCAACCTGGCTATCTGTACGACCCACAGGGACAGCCCATCCAAGGCTACTCTGCGGGCCAGCAAGGGCCATTGTACAATCCGCAAGGACCATATTATAGCCCTGCTAGTCAACCTGCTCAGCCTCAGCCGGGGTATCAACCGGGACCGACCTATGGTCCTGGGGGGCAAATCCAGCCTTCTTTACCGATGCAACCGCAGTATCCTATTGTCTATAATGTTGCATATCAGCCAAGACCACCCTATGGTTCTGCTTCAGGTCAAACTGGTTTCCAGCAAGCACCTGGTTCTGTTCCACCACCAGGCCAACCGGCTCATCCGGTACAACCTGGTGTCCCGCCTCCAGGCCAGCCGACCTATTCGGTGCAACCTGGGGCCCACTTACAACCAGGTCAACCTGCGCAACCAGCGCCGCCTGTTTATCCGGGCCAACCTGGTCATTCAGGCCAGCCCCCTCACTCGGGTCAACCTGTTCATTCAGGGCAGCCCTCTCATTCCGTTCACTCTGCTCAACAGCCTGTTCATTCAATGCCGCAGCCAAATCAACAGCTGCGCCCTACGTACCAGGCTCCGTAGGGTTCCACTTATCAGCAGTCTACTCATCCTCAGAGTGGTTATTATCCTCATGGTCAGTCTCAACCGAACTATAACCACCCTGGAGGCTCTCAGTATCATCCTCCTCCACCCGGTTCTACCTACGCTCAGCAGCCAAATCCAAACGCTGCGTATACAGGGCAAACGCCTAATCAGGGCACAAACCCTGGTTATCAAGCCCCGCACTATGGTTACCAGAATCCAAATCAGTCTGGCTATACGAATTATGCCCCCTACGGTCAGAATCCTGCGGGACAGAACCCGTGGGGGCAAGGATATTCACAACCATCGTGGAGCATGGGTACCGGACCTTATCCTGGGACTGGCATGGCAGTTAACCCTCCATTGCCGTTCCTGGCTACCTTGGACTTGCTGGACGTTTCAAAGTTGACCAATGATCTGATTTCACATAATCCATATTGGCCTCTGGTTCCCACCAAGATACCAGGAGATTGTCCCAAGTTTGAGGGCAAAGCTGGCGAAGACCCCCAGGCGCATGTGATGACGTACCACCTCTGGTGTTCGTCTAACTCTTGGGTCGATGATTCGATTCGTTTGCGTCTTTTCCAGCGTACGTTAACAGGAGCTGCTGCTAAGTGGTACATAGAACTATCCCGTGGTATTTTTCAAGATTTCAACTCGTTAGCCATGGCTTTCCTCACGCATTTCCAGTTACCGGTCCGATATGAGGCCGGGACGCACATCCTGACTTCTCTGAAGCAGGACACGGCCACTCACATCTCGGATCACATACATGAGTGGCGGCGCCGTCGTCGACTGATCAAGTTTCACATACCTGATCAGATTTTGACTCACTGGTTCACCACCTCCTTTGTGAATAAAATCGCTCAGGATATCGCGATGGGAGCGTGTGTGACGGAGGAACAAGCTATCACGCGTGCCCAGTACTTGGATCTTGTCTATTCGCAATCTGGCACGCTTTATGACATCTTGACTGATGCTCCACGGCCCAGAACCACTAAGGCTCCGCCTACCCCTATGGTGGATGGTGTCATTGGTTCTGTTTCTCAAAATTCGAAGAAGTCTTCGAATGGGAAGCAGAAGGCTAATTCTTCCAACAATACCTCTGCTAATTCCCCCTCATCTGATTCTGGTAAAACCGCGGAGGTGAATGCCGTCCAGGCCAATCCTACGGACAAATCCTCCAAGGGGAAGAAGAAGAGCAAAGGCAAATCAAAATCTGATGCCCCGAAACCGGAATCTAAATCTCGAATTGAGGATGGCTCCCAACGTAAGCCTAAATTCCCTTGCCTCATCTGTGAAGGTGACCATTACACTAAGGATTGTCCACGACGGTCCGAAATTAGTCAACTTCTTAAAGGCTCAAAAGGGACTCCGGCTGTTTTAAAAGAGCCATTTCCATCTCAGCAGACCCAGATGGTCGAACAAGGTTCATCATCTGCACCGTTTGGGTCTCAAGTTTTCATGATGAAGACTAATGCACCTATCACTATCGCTACGAGGTCCAAGGATTACAATAATCAGCAGCAGGCACCCGGGAAGGCAGTGGCAGATGGACCGCCTCCCGCATCTGCTTCTGGTTCATTGGAAATTGAGAAGCCGACTCTCGAATCCGTTGTGAAGCCACCTCCCAAGGGTGTTCTTCGGAGATCCTCTTATAATCCAAACGCCCGCGCCGCTCAACATGATAGCATCGTTGAGGATCTGGCACAGGCGCCATGTGCCATGTCCGCACTTGAGGTTCTTCAAAGTTGTCCTTCACAATGGAAGGCTTTGCTGTCTGACATCGGTGGTATTGACCCCGCCGATTCGAGCCTTCTCACCTTTGATCTGGAGAATTTTACTCCTCGGCTTCCACATCAAATCGCTTTGATTATTCAAGTCAGGATTAACGGCCTGGACGTTCACAGAGCCGTCGTAGATGAGGGTGCATCTACTTGTGTTATGTCCTCTGCTTGTTGGAGAGCCATCGGCTCTCCAACTTTATCGTCATCTCCCAATGCCCTTGAGGCATTTGATGGCCGGGAATCTAAACCCCTGGGAGTTCTCGAGAGTCTGGCGATTACATTACAGGGAAAAACTGTCAACGTGGAAGTAGAAGTGGTTGACGCTAAACTCAACTACAATATACTTCTTGGCCGCAGCTGGACCCATGCCATGCTTTGCGTGCCGTCTACCGTCTTTCGATTCATTAAGTTCCCTCACGAGGGCAAGAATGTCACGGTAGATCAGTTGTCATTTTTCACCTCTAGCTCTGAGAACAACGTGCCATACGTGGATCAAATTCCGAATCCCCTAGACAGCATAGGACCTGGTCTTTTCAAAGACCCAGTCCTCATGGGTATTTTCCCCGCACCGCCACCGAATACCGCTCAAGTCAACATGTTGTCCAGGACTGATGACCCCTGGCTCATTCCTACACCTGAGCAGGTATATGAGTTTGGAGAATCCATGCCTTTAACGCTAGTAGAGATCAGATACTGTGAGATTGTTGCCGCATCGGACCCTCCACCTCCTCCGCATGCTCCGATGAGCATGGCTCTTGACGTCTACTCGCAATCCCCCTGGCTTGGTCAGGCTGATTCGCCTGATCCTCTCAGAGAGACTTTTCCTTCAGATGAGACTATCATTGAAACTATGTCTCTTGAGGAGCTGCCCTGGGGCGATGGACATCATCGCTCCTCGTTTATGCCCAGCTTGGGGGCAATGATTGATTGTCTGGAGCGCTATGCTACTCAGGTTCCTTCCCCTCCTCTTCAAACACCGATCTTGATGCACGAGGTCTTTTCGGAGGGTAATCTGAGTAACATTACTCAAACTATTCCAATCAACATCTATGTTAAACCAGGGATTGTTGAGAACATTCATGTGGGTGTGACTTGTTCTCCCGAGGAGATTCAGGTCTATACTGAGCTTTTCAAAGAATTCAGAGATGTTTTCGCATGGTCCTACGAGGAAATGCCGGGAATTGATCCTAGTATTGTCGTGCACGAGATTCCAACCTATCCAGGTGCGAAACCCGTGCGCCAACGCTTGCGTCCCATGCATCCTCGGAAAGCCGCCGCTATCAAGGCAGAGGTTGAAAAACTTCTGAACGCGGGGTTTATTTATCCTATCCCCCTTACAGAATGGGTGTCCAATATCGTCCGTGTCGATAAAAAGCAGGGTACCATTCGAGTCTGTGTAGATTATCGCGATATCAATCGCGCCTGTCCTAAGGACAATTATCCCACTCCGTTTATCGATCAGATTATCGACGATTGTGCCGGGAGTGAGATCTATTCCTTAATGGACGGTTTCTCAGGTTACAACCAGATCAATATCGCACCTGAGGATCAACATAAGACCACATTCATCTGTCCGTGGGGCACTTTCGCGTACAAAAAAATCCCGTTCGGCTTAAAGAACTCTGGCGCCACGTTTCAGCGTGCGATGTCCTACGCTTTTCATGATATTCGCCATATTGTCTAGCCTTATCTGGACGACTTGCCAGCCCATTCGGGTAAGCGAGAGGACCATCCTGAGCATCTTCGCCAGATATTTCTTCGTTGCAGACGCTACAATATCAGGCTCAATCCTCATAAGTGCATCTTCTGCGTTGATTCTGGCCGTCTTTTAGGCTTTATAGTCTCGAAAGACGGAATTCGCCTTGACCCTCTAAAGGTTGAGGCCATCATAAATCTCCCATCACCCTCCTCCCTGTATCAGTTACAGAGTCTGCAAGGGAAAGCGAATTTTCTTAGGCGCTTTATCCCGAATTATGCCGAGGTGGCCAAAGGGTTCACTCGTTTGTTAAAGCAGAATGTTCCCTTTCATTGGGACGAAATTGCTCAAGAATCCTTTGAGAAGCTGAAGACATTGCTAGTCAATGCTCCGTTGCTTCGTCCTCCGAACTACCACCGCGACTTTACTTTGTATCTAGCCGCCGCATTTAGCACCATCGCCATGGTCTTGGTGCAGGATGACGAGAACGGTGATGAACATGTTGTTTATTACCTCTCTCGGAACCTTCTCGACCCAGAAACGCGTTATGCACATGTTGAGAAGTTGGCCTTAGCAGCCGTACACGCCGTACAACGCTTTCGCCATTACATCCTTTTGCGCACGATAACAGTGGTTTCAGACTGCAACCCTATGACGTATATCCTTTCTAGACAATTAATAGGGGGAAAGTACTCCAAATGGATCGTGATCCTGCAGGAGTTTGACTTGGAGTTCACCACTGCCAAGTCCACTAAATCACTGGTCTTCGCGGATTTGATATGTTCTCTCCCTACAGACTCTGTTCCCGCACACTCTGAAGATCATATACCGGACGAAACGCTATTTCTTATCGATACTCGTGATCCTTGGTATGGTGACATCATAGTGTATCTTCAGACCACGACTTTCCGGTCTGAGTTGGATAAAACTTCCCGCCGTCGGATTCGGCACCAGTCCCAACCCTACCGTATAGTAGGAGATACCTTATATCGTATTGGAGTAGATTCGGTGCTCCGACGATGCCTTACCTTGGAAGAGGCTGAGAAAGTCTTAAATGACTGTCACAGTGGCGCCTGTGGCGGACATATGTCCGGGTATGCTACTGCCCAGAAGATTCTACGGGTAGGTTATTTCTAGCCTTCTATATTCAAGGATTGTATCACTGCAGTCCGTAAATGTCACCCATGCCAGATTTTTCAGTGCAAGATGCGCGCGCCGTCGTTGCCTTTGCATCCCGTTATTACCGTCGGCCCTTTTGCGAAATGGGGCGTGGATTTTATGACGTGTAACCCTCACTCGGCCGGGGGGCATGCGTATATCATTGTCGCCGTCGACTACTTCACTAAGTGGGCCGAGGCGATGCCTACACTAGTTGCTGACGGGAAAACGGCTGCTTCATTTATATTCAACCACGTTATTGCATGGTTCGGGGTTCCTCAAGCCATCGTCACTGATCACGGTACTCATTTCCGCGATTACATGATGGCGGAGCTGACTTCAACGTTGGGCTTGCGTCACGACAGCTCAACACCATACTACCCTCAAGCGAATGGTCAGGTTGAAGCAGTGAACAAGGTTTTGGTCACTATGCTTCAGCGAACAGTTGGTATTCATAAATCTAATTGGCATCTCCAACTGTTCTCAGCTCTCTGGGCATACCGAACATCTGCTAAGAGTGCAACCGGATTCACACCATTTCAATTGGTGTACGGTCTGGAAGCTACTCTGCCGGTTGAATGTGAAATTCCTTCGCTTAAATTAGCTGTGGAGCTCTTACCGGATACTTCTCCTGAGGAAGAACATCTTCTGTATCTCGAACGGTTGGATGAAACCCGTCGTCTAGCTGCTTTGATTATCGAAGCACAAAAGAAGAGGGTCAAAACTCATTTTGATCAATCTGTTTCTCCCCGTTCTTTCATCGAAGGAGACCTCGTCCTCTTGTACGATCAGGCACATGATAAGCTTGGAGCCGGTAAGCTCCAGCCAATGTGGCACGGGCCCTATATAGTAAAGCGTGTTTTGAAAAATGGGGCCTATGAGCTTATAGACTACGAAGGAGTTCCATTGGCGCAGCCCAGGAATGGGCTGTACCTTAAAAAATACTATGCCTGAAATGATTTCTTGGTGTGGTGTGTGTACATAGGTGTGTGATTGTCATTTGTGTGCATGGTGTGGTGTGCTTTGTAAACATCTTTCTGCTGATCGGGTCTTCCTGATTGTGCAGATGTCTATTCATCCATTTGTTGGTTTCGCGGATGGTGCCTCCCGCAGTACCAGGAATCTGTCTTCCGCAGCCTGGGTAATCTACGATCCCGCTGGTGAGTTGATTGACCTGCAAGGTGTGTGTTTAGGACGTACCACGAACAATATCGCGGAATATAGTGCCGTGTTGGAATTGTTAACCGAGGCAGTAAACCTTGGTATCCGTGAATTGCTCGTGTACCTAGATTCACAACTTGTAGTGTTACAACTGAACGGACACTATTCGGTAAGGAACCCGTCCATCTTACGTCTGTATTTGCGTATTCGATTACTGGAAAGGAATTTTGACTACATTACATATCATCATATACCCAGGCATTTGAATACATTAACATATGCAGTAGCAAATTTGGTATTAGACAGACATTTGCGCAATTTATAAATCATCATCACATGTAAAGAAAGACTCATCCAGAAATAGATATGTATATATATAGATATCGAAATGTTTACATAGAGTGTGTCACATAAAACTCAAGAATATACATAGTCATCTTAATACATCCGGAGACGCTATGTCTCTCAAAAAATAGGTGTGGTATAAATCCTAAGGACTAATCCGCATGGTGCTCATGATAGCACGTGACTGCACGCACTAGGCGCCTCAGGATTCGGTGGACCCGATTCGGGACTCCCACCGTATGGCGCTGGTATGCCATCGGTACGTCTGCTAGCCGGGCATAGTCTGGAATCCCATGGGCGATCCCCTCGAGGTTCTGGATCAGTTCATCTCCTCCGGTACCTTCCCCCTAGATCTCAGGGGCGAGTTGGGTCCTCCGGGAGATTGGAGACATCCCGGCTGGTCTCTCAGGTCCTACATCTGCATGCATATATAATGGTGTTAAGACGAATATGTATTTACAAAAAATATATAAGCATAAAATCAAAATATGAGGTCTTACCCAGCTCTTCGTCCCAGTCATCTCCTTCTGGTAGTGGGAGATCTGGGTCCCCGGTAAAGTCAGTTCCCGAATAGGGCCAATCTTCCACGACGATCAGCTGGCGCCGTAGCCACCTAAAGAACTCTGGCCTCCAGGACATCTGTTGGCCACCTCCAGATCTGGGCATCAGTGCTGCCCAGCGAGCCATTCGTGGCTCTCGTGGTATCGGACTCGCCACTGCGGCCCCTTGGCCCTGGAAGATTGGTATGCGTTCCATAATGAACGATACCAAGATGGAACCATAACCGAACTGTTTCAGTTTCCCCTGTTTGCACTTTGTGAGCTGCCTTTTCATGTTGATAGTTACTGCTTCTGCCCAGTTGAACAGTAAGGGACCCATGCATTCTGAGGCCAGCAGGAGTTGGGTCTTCGTGGCCTCATGCGGAGCCTGCGATCCAGCAGCCCGTGTAATGGTATGGAGAACTACTCTCAGTGCTAGATCAGGAATAGTGTGGATGTCCACCTTCTTGCTTCCTGATCCTGTTTGTGCCCCTCGGCACACCCGTGCCATTACTTCTTCCATCTTTTCCCCAGATGGTCTGCTTCCGGTCAGTACAAGGATTGGACCTCTGCGGGAAAATCCAGTGATGAAATAAATGTCAGTGACCTCCAGTTCTAACACCTGGTCTCGTAACCTGAACACTTGTTCGTTCTCATCCCAGATGTTGATTAGATATTGGAGGAGCTCGGGCTGAGCTCGTAAACATGGCGTGAGGAAGAACTTTTTCAATCCACAGTCTCTAAGTGCATTCATGCAAGCTTGGCTTTGCATGGCCTGTTCATCCTCTTCTCCGTGCTCTCGTTCCTTCCATTTGATTGCCATTTTGAGTGGTTATCTGCATTCACATGGTCAAAAACCCCTGATTAGATGTTTGGTGAGCTTCAAATTCCAAGCAATTTGATCTACATATCGAAATTTTGGGCGAAATTTAAGGTTCGGCCGCTGGCGCGAGCCCTTTGTAAAAAAGAGCTCATTGGCACGGGTCCGTGCCCGATACCCGCGCCAATGGGCGCAGCCCTAAATTTTTAAGAGTGGCCTCATAGAACTGATTCTTAAGGGAAAATCATTAAAAAATGAATGAAAATGTAAAGCAAGGGAGCGCCTTTTACCTGTGACAGACGAGAAGCTGAATGGTTGCCTGGATTGGTCGCAATCGTCGACGAAAGTTTCTGCTCCAAATGGACCATTGTTGCTTTCTACCAAGGTAAATAGTAAAAGTAATTTCGTTTTTACCAATTTGACATATTTATAACTTTTTCGACGTTAAATGAGTTTTAAAAAGTTATTTTTATCAAATATTTGCATATGTTATGTCGAAAATGGATTTTACGCTTGCTTGGTATGTGCAGCAACAGGTTTTGCGACTTAAACGATGGAAACGAGTTGTATTTTATACTTTTTCGGACTCGGTAAATACACGAAAAAGTCACTCTCGAGTCATCTTTCAGCTCTTTTCTGACTCTCTAAATATGAAAATATTGCCGAGGCCCTTGTCGTTTCGATCTCGTTAAAATGGACACGAATCGACATCCACCCAATATAAGTTTAACCCTTTTTCGGGCTGGGATGGATCGATTACGAAAAAGGAATACCCTAGCCTATCGCGACTAGGAGGTTTTCCCGGATATTGTTTTCTACCTTTTCGGATCTGGGGAACTATTTAAGAAAAGGGACCTGTGGAGTTTTCCTTTCCGGTGTCTTTTCAAACTCTCTAAACATGAAAAGACGCCGAGTTCTTCCTTTGTAAAACTCGTTAAACCCCGATGACATCGGATCTAGTCGAAATGACGTTCTCCGAGTTCCTCCTTCCTAAGACTCGTTAAATGCACTAGGATGGATTCGCCCGAAGGGCGGACTTATATCACAAGCATATGCTATCCCCTTCAAGCTTGTTATCAAAAATAATTGGGGTACTCGCCAGAAATGGTGGGGGAAAAATGGAACCATCGTCATTGTCGTCGGCAGTATGTCGCTCTTGAACATGGCACTTGTCTGCATTCGTGTCGGGTTGGGGACATCTCATCTCGCTGCTTCACTTTGCTTCCATGGGTTTGGGTAATCTCTTTTGACCTCTCATCTGTTCACCGCCTCGTCGCCATGACCTTTGATCCGTTGATGTCAAATACTGCCAAGTCCATTGTCGTGCCGTTCATATGTTCAAGAGAAGTTGGCCTCTGCAAATATCAACCTTCCTCTGTTTCTCATATGGTCCTAATTCACAACAAAACATTATGTTCCTCTGTCTCGTGTCGATGATGTGGGAATCATTATGGCCCACCTTCGATTAAGGTCACTTCCTGTCGACTTCAACTCATTATCCGGGAAGTTGGTCTAGAGACTCCTGATGGTACCTTGGAGCCTGCATGCCTCAATGGCAGGTTCGTCGCATTCGACGTGAGGTTTACATCATCGACCTCCGATCGAGTGATTCTGCGGGTGTTCGACGTCAACTCATTTATTCGCACGCCGTAGATTGTACCTGTAGTACCTTGAGGGCCATTGTCATTATTGGTGGTTTCTCTCGCGTCGGTTAACAGCTTTCATCATTGGCTGGTAATCCGACGATGTTCTTGCATGTTCGACTTCAGCTCACATATTCGCATGCTTGAACTTGTACTCTGTTGGGTCGAGATGGAGCGCAAGACCCTGGATTGTGTCTGTTGTAATCCAGGCTGCGATCGTGGATTATTATCATTATGTACATGACTCACTGATTGGATGGCTGCGACCATACCTGAGTCTATTTGTTTGATCTTAGTTGGATGGCTGCGCCCATACCCTGGATCCGGATTATAGCATACTCTGTTCGGATGGCTGCGTCCATACCATATATATACATCATGTAATTGAGATATCAGTTGTATCTGTCTGTGCAGGTTTTCCGACGGCGGGCCTTCAGTTGGACATGTTCTCGTAAAGCATTTCACCCCTCTCTCTCTCGGGCCTCATGCTTTAGGGGGCATTTGTTACACAATAATTTGTCACCGTCCCTACCATTCCCCGTCCCGCACAATGGAGGACCCATTTCGTGACCTGTGAATATTGTCATGCCTTGAAAACATCATCAATGCATCCCTCTAAGCATGAGCTTTATTTTCCCTTGAGACATCTCCTTGCAAAAATCATGAAAAACATCCCTTTTTGCATTGGCGCGGTCAGGCAGTTCAGTACTCGCGCCAATGAGGAAAATCCTGCAAAGAGGTTGCGCCACTTGGCGCTCTGTCATAGAGAATTAGTCGCGCCACCCATTTTAGGGACTGTTTTTTAAATAAGGATGGCGGAAGTTGAGTTCCAACAAACTCACAAACCATTGCCTATCTTGAGTTGGGAGGTTTGGCTGCGGGAGTTCTATGGAAGGGAAGTGGTTTTGCCACCTTTCATGGAACCTTCCTTGTTGATAGGGCCAATCCCATAATAATAGGGATCCCAACTCCCTCCTTCCCCATCTATAAAAGCCTGCTCAAATCCATGGCAAGCTAGTCTTGAAGTGCCTAAGCTTTGTATCTCCATATTCCCAAGAGCCTTTGTGCTGTAAAGAATCCCTTCTTTCCCTTAAGGCCAACTCAAGTAAGGAGACCATTGTCGAGAGACTCCGGAGAGGTTTCCCCTTTCCTTGGCGAGCTTTGCGAGACGTGGACGACCGGAGACCCGTCCGAAGGAGATCGCGACGTCAGAACTTGGTTGTAATCTTTCTTCGTTCATTATTTAATAGATGATTATGATTATGGTTCCACTCCGTTTTCCATCATGCTAATGCGAGTAATGTCCTTTCTGACTGATGTTTAGTTACGTATGCTGGTTTCTATGCTTGTATCTGTTCGTTTCTTCCATGTGCAGGTGTTCATCCGCGGAGATCGTGGAGGGATTGTGATCTGCCGGGGCTGAAGAACGGGGACGCTTCTTCTTCAGATTATAGCGTTGGAATCCAGGTAGGCTTCTATTCCTAGTCTTTCCATTCGTAACTAGGAGCTTGCATCATAGCATTGTTTGTTTGTTGCTAGACCCCTGCTGGGCTAGTAGGGATCGCCTCTGTCCGCAGAGGGGATTTACCTCCTCAACATCCATGAAGATCTACACCCTGATCATGAGGATTTTTGATTGGGAAGGGATGAGAGAGGATTTACATCAGCACTTACAAGACTATATTAGCTATGAGGAATTAGGATAGCTAATGGAATCTTTGCAAGAGTCATCTCAGCCAGTTCTTCCTTCCTTTGAGAGAATATAAATTCCCATGCACAACCCCATGTGTATGAGAAAATATGATGGTAAAGGATCTGATCATGCAAAGCAAGTTTTATTTTTTGATCTATCACATTATTTTACCATTTTTTTGTAGGTTATGACTCCTAAAGGGAGTGAGAGATCATGTGGATCTAAAGGATTTTAGAGGGCCAATAGAAATTCTGAACTTGGCCACTCCCTTGTTGTGCAAAGGGAGATTCCTTTTCATGATGGGTGCTTCCCAAAGGCACCAAACATATCTGACATATTCAACTATGTTAAGATGACTCATGCAGCAAATGTGTGGAGGGAATGCCACTTGCCATACCTTGATTTGATGCAAGCAGGAGATGCACTGCGCTGGCATCACATATGGGACTTTGACCCACCTCCTCAAGCTCAAATTTATGTTTGCATATATGTATTTTTGCTTCCATACTTGGATGACATAGTTGTATTGTTCATGGGATTGTATGGAGGGAGGATGGGTAGTTTGTATGTACCACATGGGATGGAAATTTTATATGTACCTCATGCTACATGTTTTAGAGAAGTCATTGCTCCAGCCATGTTTATTTCTGTTGATTTTTTCACTCCTTATGGGATGGACTATGCACATCTTATGATAACCTTGGAGCAACAATTCATGATGTGTTGGCTTGGTGAACACTTGGCTAATAAGGAGGACTTGATCCTTGATGATGTCACCAATGGAGGAGAGGAAGTACTGCAGTACTCACCCTATCAGTTGCTTGAGGACAAGAAAAATTTTGGAGGGGAGGTCTGTAATATTCCTACTTATCGTGAGCTAAGAGGAATATACATTTTTGTTTCATTTTCTATTGCACGAATAAATGAATAAAGGAGGACATGTAAAAATCCTAAAAAGAATGAATAAATCAATGCCCATATGAACAAGGATAAATCTGGGCCATGTAAACAAATCACTTGCAGGTGTCAAAGGGGTTTGAGCTATGAGACTCGGTCAACCTTGACCAAATCTACAATGCTCTCTAGATACAATGTACCTCATGAAGGGACAACACAATTCTAGAAGGAGGCCCCTCATGTGAAAGGAGCTAACTAATCAAGGTGGTTTAAGGTTTGTCAAGGCTTTCATCTTATAAAAGGAAGGGGAAGGTAGCAAGAGGAGGTTGTTGATTATGTATATTTTATGAGTATCTTGTCTGTTTAGACAAATACCATCCTCTATTGCTTATCTGAGGATAGTGCTGCTTAGCACTTATGGATTCCTATTCAGGGATTCTATCTCTTCCCTTGAGGATTTCTTGGAGGATTCTTGCTGATTTTATCCACTATCAGGCATTGGGCCGAGTCTACTTCCAACTACAATGAAGATCTAGTGAGGGTTTGGTTGATTTTGCATGCTGCAACAAGTGGAAACACTAGATCTGCTTAGATCTAGACTTTACTAGTGCCTCTTCTCAGTGAGTGTGCCTTTTAACCTCTTGGAAGAGTGCATTAGTTGTGTGATGTTAAGATCTGTATTGTGGCATCAGGCTAACTCAATTATTCAAGCTACAACGCAGTTTTCCTTGAGGGACTACGCTATTTTCAGTGGAGGTTTTGTAGGATGTTTTGATCCCATTCTTGATGAGAGATCTCTGATGCTGGGCTTTTCCTTTCACTTTGGTGATCCATGGATTAGCTTGCTGATCGATGTTCTGTATAGATTTGATCTATTTCTAATGTAAAATCATCTTCAGAAATTCCTAAACAATATTGCAGATCTGCTACTTAAAATTTAGATCTATTCTTTGTATTGCATGTTTTGGTCAAAACCCTAAGAAGATCTTGTAATAGAGCCTTTCTAGTGTACATATCTGAAATGGATATGATATTTTTTTACACAGATCTTCTCTAGATATGAAATGTAAAATTCAACTACTCCAACTCCTTCAAATAATGCTGTCAAGCCATTTTTCAGTTTATATATGTGTTGCAGCCTTCTTTTATGAAGATTTCCTTCTCTCTTGTCTTTTGTATTCCGTTGTATAATGTAAGAACATCAATATAAATCTGATTTGCTGTTTTATATTAAAAACTTGAACTTATTTATGGCCTCCTACTCATGCTTTCCAAGAATCCATTATTTCTAAAGCATTTTGTAGTACATAGCTACAGCTCGTCTCTTTAGGGGTTTTCCAGCTAGACTAGGTGGTGGGAGATCTATTTACCACACCTAGTTTGATTTGTTTTAGCTATCCTTTTGGATCTAGACCCCATATATACTGATCTAAGGGATCAAGGAGATGAAAAATCATTTCTCTGCACAAATTTCCTAGAAATGCATTATTTCAGCAGGTAGTGTTGTGCAATCCCATTTTTGGGATATTACATGTGGGAATGTGTTGCTTGATTTTCCCCACTCTTATTAAACTTTTTTCAGTCAGTGGTTTTTTCTAAAATTCTTCATATAGACTGGTTTTGATAATTTTGTGCTTGCCTCCACTTTCCCTTTCTCTTTATTCTGCCATTTTTTCAGTTGATCATTGCTTCCTTTAAATTGCTGGTAACACAGCCTTGGTTGATGAAAACTTCATCCATTGTTTTAGGATTATGAAATTCAATTCTTTCTTTGTAGATGATATGTAGGAAATTCGTAAATCATTGTACTTTGGCCTTGTCTTCCATGATGTAAGGCACATAGCAAATTAAATTTGTAAATTTAGTCAGAAATTCATCAATAATGAAATGTCTGAGCCTTAGGTCATGGAATTATTTCACTCTATCATCAATACCTCTCACTAAGGTATCTAGATTTGAATTTCTATTAAAATTCTTCCGAGGAAACTATTTTTTCATGAAGCAAGTGTATAATAGTTGTCTCTTCCCATCAAAGAGTGGCTTTACATTGTTGATGGTAAAGTGCCAATCTTTCTTTCAAATTACTTTTGTATTCATATACCTCAGAGAATCTGACCATGTTTAGAAGTAAAGCTTCTACATCCTATTCCTTTTTTCCATCAAAGTTTGGAGGCTTAATTTTGCAGAAGTCCCCTTGAAAATCCTTTTATTTTTTTATTTTGATCCATATTCCTCCCCACTCTCAAACTCCTCTGAGTTGAGTTTAGTTTATTTTCACATTCTTTCTTTTTCTTCACTGTCGTGGCTAGACCTAGATTTTAATTCCCTTATCACCATCTCTCTCTCATTACTAGCCTGTAGCGACCATTCATTTTTATTCCTTATTTGAACCATTTCGTGGTGCATATTCCTTATCATTTCCAGCATTTTAGCATTTGGATCTCGTGGGGCTCCTCCATCCCCTAGTTCTACTTAAAGGTCCTCTTTGTTATTCATGAAACCAGCTCTAACTATTGTTGTCCTTCAATCCAATATAGAGTTAAATTTGTATTCACGTATAAAAATTTAAATAAATTTTAAGAGTAGAAAAGTTTTCCCTGCATTGGGGCACATAAGCCTAGAGTTTTCAACATGTTCTTTGATACCATTTGTAACAAATCTCACTAACCATTTTTTTTTAAGACTATTTCTAGTCATGATGATTTTCCTATTTCGATATAGTAGTCATTTACTACTTTAGTAATGACAATTTAATACCAAGGTCTTCCTTTGTTTTATTTTTCTCATCACAAAATTATGTCTTCGTTTATATTTTCCCTCTATTATAAATCATTTCCTAGATCTATTTATACAACATATTCATTAAAATTTGTTCATAAGAACCATACTTATTTTATATTTGAACGTATTCTCTCATTTAGGTTGTTATACATGTTTTCGACATGTATTATGTGCTACTTACCATTATCCTTCTTCACTATTTAATAACCTACCCTTTTAATTAATTTAAAAACATACCTACATACTATTATATTCAAAGTTGAAATTTATCAACTATAAATTTCCATAGCCCTATGAATTGAATACTTGTTAACTCTACTATTCATTCCATAGTTTCCCAAATTCTCTTTTAAACTTTACCATTCGAGGCCTATAAGCCATATCCTTTCAACCTTAATGATTAATTTATGTTCTTCATATAGTGAATAGTCTGAATCTAAAAATTATAAACCAATGGTATTGTTTGAATTCATGACTATTTCCTCATACTATTTTGGTGTTTGATTATACAATTAAGGTTAGAATAGACTTGAATTTCTTGGCTATGATAGTAAATAAAATTCAGACCTATTTATACTCAAATTCCATACATTTGATGCATTGTAAGGTTGTCATTGTTGAATTATAATTTAGTTGTAATGACATTTAATTCAGTTCACATATATCACCCTACCCAAGCTTGAAATGTCAATTCATATTAAGTCATTAATGGTTTTCCTTACGTGGTATCTATCCAGAATTAAACTTTTTTACCCTATGTCACATGGATCCATGTGATTAGAGTTATTACCCAGACACTTGTACGCAGTATCTTCATTTGAGGTTTGACGGTGGAGATTTTTCTATCAAACCCTAAGGTTTTAGACTACACTGAAATTCACATTTCTCTCTTATGACATCCAGGCGTCTTGCCGAATTTATCCCATGTTAATCCGCGTACAAAGCTCTTGCGGTTTTCTATAATTTTTTGGGTTAACATTACTGAGGTATGAATGTGTATTCATTATAATATCTGTAACAATTTTTATGCCCTTCAATTTCATAATTCGAGGTAATTTTCCAGCAATGAGTTTCATAAATCTCTACAAGAATTACGAATCATGGAAGGGAAAAAATTTAAAAGATAACATAGGTAAAGGCTTCACCATAAATTATAATTTCCATTTATAACTTAACAAATTACTTTACTCGAAAATCCTTCCAGTATTGTTTTGAATGAATTTTGGGTTAATTGAATTTTGTGCCATCTCAAACCTTTACGCTTGTTTCTCTTCCTCACTTACAGCCAACGGCCTGGTTTTTATATTGAAATAAGAGTATACCATGGTTTAATCCTCCTCATTCCTCTTTGAGGACGTATTAGAATTCAACGATTTCATTCAGTAAATGGAGGCTATAATTTAATGTTATTTATGACTTTCATAGAGTTGTGGGTTTTTATTTTCATTTAACATATTTCCCCCAAATTTTTTCTTAACTCCATGTAATCTTTTGAATCCTTATTATGGATAATTTTTATGATTTACATTCGCCACTAATAACATGAAAATATTTTTATCGAATTATCTGAGATAATTCACTCAACCCATAATTTATTTGAGCTTATATTATTTCTGAGTAGTTTATTTCAGATTCAGTTTATAAATTCATGTGGTAGTTCTGAATTAATGTTTATCAGTTAATGATTTCATTCTTAATGTAGTGACATGAAAATTTTATTTCCAATTTACCATATACATTTGGATAATTTATGTATATGGTTCTTCGTGTTCTTTCAATTTCCAAGAATAGATACATGTAGTTAATAATTTCCTATATGTGTGTTTTGTAATTTACGCATTCATTTGTTCTTATAATTACATTCCAGAATTTGTAATTTTGACTCTATGTCCACTATTTTAGAATTTCAATTTTGTCCATTCTATGTGCGAGAGAAACTTAGGATTTGTTTTACGTAGCCTTTTTCTCTTTGTGAGATTTCAATTTTCATATAACAAGTTTTCTCTGTTATAAATTTCATACAGTGTTATAGTTTTATGTGATGTAAAATTTCTTACAATTTTCCAGATTTCAATTTATTATAAATGAGTCATAAGAATGAAATATATATAGTTACATAAAATTATATTTCTTTCCTAGAATATGTATAATACGAGTAACCATCCTCAAATAGCCAATTAGGATCTTCCTCCTTTTAAATTCCAAAATTCTATAATTTTCGCATTGAACTAAATTCCTTTTTGAATTTAGTTTATTCTATTACTTAATTTCCAGAACATTGAAATTAAATAGGTTTCATCATGCTTATTTAATAAATTGTTTATACCACTATTCTAGTGGATTTTATCATAACAATTTACTGCAATGTATGATTGCACTTGACAAGTGTACCCACCTTCGTTAGTTTATTCAAACTAAGGTTTGATGTTTCACTCCTTTTAAAATTAATTCTAATTCTTATCCAATAAATTTCAGTACATGTTCTACAAAAAGTTATTTATTTTGGTTTTTTGTTCACATGTGAATGTAGTATAGTAGAAATTAGTTTGTCAATGATGCAACTTGTAATTCCCTTCTCTCAGGTTTTCTCTACATTCAACTATCATAATTTATAATTTTGTTTATTATTCTATTGATTTTTCTAGCACTACTTATAGTTATTTTCACTGTAGGTGTAAAGAGGATATATTTAAGAGTAAAGAGATAGTTATAGGTATTTGCTCTCCCTAACATACTCTTTAATTTACTATAAATTTTTATGAAATGTAGTTCTAACTCTTACTACCTTGCTTGTTTCAGGTTTAACTTATTATCCTCTACATGAATTCTCTTTCTTGTGATCATAACTCATATAATCTGACAATCACTATCATATTCATTTTAGGTCAGTCATTAGAACAATGGAGACCTTTCCTCCATTTATTCTACTCGGCATCATTTATTATCATAAATTGTACATTAAATTTGGATGATCACTCTCATGAAATTGTAAACATCATTATGTATAATACACTTATTATTTACGGTTGATAGTATTGTTTCTTCCTCATGTCCACTAGAGGACTTTTGAAAGGACTGGTATATGTAAAAAAGTTTGATAATATAGATACATACCTTTTTCTATATTAAAATTTCACTTATATGACTGAGTTTTGTATGGTTTTAAATATACAAGAATTTGTATATGATAGCATATATATTTCTATTTCTACTTTATGTCTGAATTGTATATCCAAAAAGAATAATTCATATATGTATTAAACTTAATAATATCTATCTAGAATTTATTTTGTTTAAGAATTCTACTTTAAGAATTCTACTCGAGGGTATATACATAGAGAAATTTATTCTATGACTCTTGTTGTAATATATATATCTATTTATTGTACATGTACTGTAAATGTTCGAGTAAAAATCCATATGTTTAGTTTGGACTCAAAAAACAGATTTAGACCCTGAAAAAGGGTTCACATATTTTGTTTGTTTGTCCCTAAATTCTAATAATTCGATGTAAAAACACCGAAGGATTAACTATATTCATTCATACATAATCTGTGTTAAATACACATGGAAATCAAATTTTCTGAAACGAGACACTCTATAATAAACATAAGTTTTATAATTTAAACTACATAAATTGTATTGACAATGTAGAAACATAGATTTTTCTACATTCCACTCCATATATAGTATAACTAATAAGAGTACGATAAGACATAAAATTTCCACAAAATTGTACATACCACTATATAAAGACTATTTTCCTCCCAACCTTGAGCTTATTCCATAAAGACCAATTATTCCTTAGTGTATACAACCCCCTTGTCATACTAGGAATAACTTATTCAAGCTTCTTTTCCCTCACCTTGTTTCCATAACTGCGTCCAACTATTCTGGGATGTTTTTTCCCTTAGCCTACGCTTTTCTTTTATTTTTTCCACAAAATCTTCTTTTAAAACTAACTTTTCCTCCTTCTAGTATTTTTCTTACACCTTCTTAGTAACTTTCCACTTTACTGAGGCTTTTATTAGATCTTTTTCTCTGATCTTATAATTTTATTTTTATTTTATTTTTCTCCAAGGATTTCTGGAGACTTTTGGGAAAGTATTAGGACTGTAGGTCATTCCCATGAATTTAAATTCCTCGTCTCAAATTTACGCTAGTATTCATACAATAAGAAAATTTTAGTTTTATTTATTAATTTCCAAATTAATATGTCCACAAATAGTTTTTCCTTAGGTCCACGTGACCTTTAGGTTTATTAACTATCTAAAAAAGCTGAAAAATAGTGATATTAAAAAAATATGGTAACATTTTGTGAGGTCTAGAAAGAATTACATTTTCTTGTTTTTCGCGAACTTATGTAACAATCACCCAAAATTTTCAAAGTCATGGTATATAGGATGGAGGATATTTTATCATAAGAAAAGGTGTTTTTTATATCAACTAAGCCGAGATTGAGTAAAATATAAATAGACAATATGAGGGGAAGTTAGCTACATGATTTCTGGAAGAAATTTCCCCACTATCAAAAGGATACATGTAGATATCCTCAACATCTATAATTGTGTCTACTCTCAAAGGTCATAAATGATCTCTATTATCGGCACCTAGCAAGAAAAAAATTGATGCTATGCCTGCATTCTTCACAACTCCTCATAAAGTGGAATCAAAATACATTTATACATAGGGAGGCTACTTCCCCTTCTTCTAATATCTTGTGCTTGTAAAAAAAAACTCAAAAAACAATCTAACTATGTTGAGTCTTTATGGCTCAGTTCCCTTATTTTAAAAGTTTTCAAATATCATAAGGTTAACTAAGAATTATACTAATGTTATAATACCAACAGTGAATGTTGACATTAAAAAAACAATTTGAAGGAATCCTCAACAAAGACGTGTCTAGATTGTAGCAATATCCATTTCCCAATTTACCTTTGGAGTCATTCAGATAAGGACTTAAGATTCAATCTCTATGTTCAATTCTCAGAATACATGGATAAAATAAATGGTGTTAAGAATCAATTTCATTCTTTGAATCTTCTAGAAAAGTGAATGTTGTGAAATGAGATCCAAAAATATAAGAAAAGATATATCAACACCTTAGAAATAAGCCACTTCGAGGGGACAACCTCAAATACATTACATGAATGAAAATTTCTTGGATGAATCAAATTACAAAACATCCTTTCTATATATAAGAGTCCATGGGGCCACAATGTAATCTTAGTGGGGCCACAATGTAATCCTAGCTGACCTAACAATAATAATTTAAGGGCAAAATAATAACAAAATGGGGGTTACAGGAGTACAATAATAACAATAAGGGGGTTACACTAAAAAAAATAAGGGACTATACTATTAATACAAGAACCTAACATGCCCCTCTCCTTCAAAAAAGTGTTGTCCTCAATGCTTGAGTAGCTCTAGGTGTTTCTGTATAAAATTCTCATCCTCCCATGTAGAATATTCAGCGGGTAAGTTCCTCGACTTGATGAGATACTCTGAAATTGAGAACGCTTAAGTTATTCCAGTTGGTAAGCTCTAATACCAAATGTTGTGAAACCAGCTCCAAAAATAGAAGAAAAGATATATCAATGCCTTAGAAATAAGCCACTTCGAGGTGGAAACCTCGAATACATTGATGAGTGAACAATTCTTGTATGATTCAAATTACAAAACCTCCTTTCTATATATAGGATTCCATGGGGCCACAACGTAATCTTAGTGGGGCCACAATGTAATCCTAGCCGACCTAACAATAATAATTTAAGGGCACAATAATAACAATATGGGGCTTACACGGGTACAATAATAACAATAAGGGGGTTAAACTAACAATAATAAGGGACTATACTAGTAATATAGGTACCTAACAGTGAACTTGAGAACAAATTTTCCACCCTATATTTTCCGTATATAATTCATGACAACAAGAGAATCACCAAAATTTTGAAACTTTTGAATAGTTTTTCATGAAATCAAGGATATCAACATACCTAGATTCCATGCAGCACTAGCGTGTATGCGATCAACCATAGTCCACCTCTCCAAAGAAGATGACAGAGACTTAGAATCCATGAACAGCTCGAAAACCCAAGAATATGCAACGAGGAGATTCATCCCCTTCCATTCAGCTCAAAAAAAACCAATCAAGCAACCCTTAGTTACCCCCAACTTCTTTCTACAGAGAAGACCAATATGTGCATTATGTAAAATTCCCAATAATGTGGTTGCCACTTGCCCTGATTTATCAACGTTACAATGCTGGTACCCTGCGATACCACAAATTGAGCACAATGGGACCCCCTTATCTAGGCTATTTTTCCCAGTATGTGAGGGAAATCACTCTAGACAACGTTGTACCTATATCCTGAGAGTACGTCCTCTCATTGATATGATCCATACAATAGAGAAGAAATGAGATGATCTCCTCAAACAATATAGAAAGTACATCACCCTCAGACCACTAATGCCACACCCACATCGGCGCAATGGGAAACCTCGGATGGCACACCAACCAAGCATGACCTAGGCCAAACCTAGGATAACATGCAGAATATGTGACCTAAATGACCACCAAGTCAATCAGTGCAAGGAACTGAAGCCCCTTGCAGATAGTTTTTGTGCAGTCTTGTCTCTCCCATAGATACTTCTCTCTAACCAAGAGAAGAACATGCGGACTTATTGTCGGATTTGTTCACACTTACATCATACAATTAAATGTGAGTATCTCCCCAGGCTAAGAGCGACAATATCAACATAAACATAGAGTTAGGCACACCCAAGACAACAACATGAAAATGGAAGAAGAACACCTCATCGTCTACCACAGATCCTTTCCAAGCGTTCGCATCTGGGACAAAGAGTAGTTTTGATTATCACACAATTTAAAACCCGTGCCGAGTCGCCATTTGTTAGTATGAATCCTTTGTCGAAGTGTACGAAAAAATACCACTTTAGCTACGCATAACTAATAGCCCTAACATCAAAAGTGGCTGCCAATATCTTCAGATCTGCATTTAGTTGATCAAGAAAAGAGCTGCAAAAAACCAAATCTATGCATAGAAAGACATTAAGCGGTAAAAAGAAGGGTTTGCTCCATATATCCAATAGACAAGACAAGAACAATTTTTGAAAGAATTTTTGTATTAAGGGCACCTGGGAGGAAAACAAGAAGGCGTATCCACTTCTCCTCAATGGGATGGGTTCTTGGAAGTCCTCAGCACTTCAGATCTAGAATCTCTCTCTCTTGTTGGTGTAGAAAACCCAGACAAAGATAGAACTCAAAGGGAGCTCACACATCAAATAATGTAGAAAAATGTGACCAAGTGTATAGATCCAGAGTGATCTAATTGGCAACAAAAGGTGAAGAATGGTAGGAAAAACCCTCCTATTTATAACAAAATATTGGGTCATTCTAGATCTTGGTGCATGGTTAAAATAATGTTAACCAAATCTAGATCCACCTTTTATGGAATATTTTACTATATTTGTTGGAGGGAAAAAGTATTTGACTTGGGTCAAATCCCTTTATTTGTTAATAATAAATAAATAAATGATTTATTTATCTTTTTAAGGAAGTGGTTGAAGGATAATTAAATAAATAATGATTTATTTAATTATTTGTGGGTGATTTGGTCATATTTATCAAGGAATATTATCTAAATAAGATTTAAATAATTATTCCTAGAAAATAATAAGATAAATAAAGGTTTATCTAATTAATTTCTTTGTTTTGGGTTAAACATGACTAGGAGTAATAATTAAATTATGGTTTAATTAATTATTCTATGAGGAACATCAAACAAAATAGGTTTGTTTAATATTTCCTTTTGGGGTTTCCTGTTTAGACCATAAACAACCAAATAAATGTGGTTTATTAAGTTATTTTACATAGTGAAAGCAATTTTACTTAGGGTAAAATTGGTCTTACATGGTGTACTTGGGTCCATCTAATGATAATAGGTTATATGACCAAAAAATGGTGTAACAGATTACCCCCCAGCGTGTGAGTGTTAGGAGCAAATTGTATGACCGAAGTACGTTGTAAGAACTCAATCACCAGACATCAAGAGGGAAGTCAGAGAGAGAAATGTAAGGTAGACTAGTGTGCTGAAGAACTAGACCCTGAGGAGACGAGACTCGCAGGTGCAACAATTCTCTTTTTATGAGAGGGTACTTGTGCTAAAGGCGGCGAGGGAGGCATACCTATGCCCGCCGAGACAAAGTACAAAAGAATGGTGTGTCCAGTAAATAAGGGACCGAACCATAAAGTACAACCAGCATAGACATGAGCCAGATAAGAATACAATGAGGAATCCCACATACATGTTGTGCCTGGGATAACAGCGAGGAATTATACAATAATATCTGAGTACATGAGATACAAATACAACCCTAAATGCCCCCTATAAGCGGGGAAGGGATCACAAAATCTGACTGATACATGCAAATCAAAGAGGCGCTGCAAGTGGCTGAGGCCGACATCATCAAATATATGGAGCTGCATCGAAGGCTGAAAGGAAGAGGTCATCCGGGCATGTGGGGGGCTACCTGCAGGGCCACCCCCTCATGAGGACTGAGACATCTCACACACACCCGGGAATCACCAAGAGCTACTGCTGCATCACTGAACCATCAAGTATACGGATCTTGATCATGCTGAAAGGAGCTGGAGTGGAGAAACAATCAAGTCAAAGGGAAATGAGAGATCCCTTTGCCTGATTCGAGGCATCGAACAAGAGTGGAAGCTGGAACCAAGGTACACTGCCCTCTAGACCTGTCTTCTGGAATGAAGGAGCTGATGTCGACAGAAGGAGGTCCGCCATAGGGGAGGTAATTAGAGATCCTCAACTAAGTCATGAGAGAAAATAGTAGAGTGATGGACAGACTGACACTAATGATGATGGTGAAATGGAAGGGACTGAGTAGCGAATGGATGACTTCCCTTGTTAGAGCATAAAGGGCATGAACGACATGGCAGCGACTGACGCAATAGCATAAGGGATAGGGGACAATGGGACTAAAGGCCATAATGTGCGACACAAGAGAGAGACCAAGCAATGAAGGATGGAGGGCTATAACGAGGTACAAAGGGACTCGGTATAGACTCCATGAATGCGATGATGACTCAACTTGGATGCTCTAAACAAAGGCGACTCGATGGTGCTGCCACACAGTAAAGGCCCAATGGGGGACCATGAAAACATGAGTACAAGATGGTAACTCATGACAAAAATCAACACGAACAAAGACAAGTAAGGAGGCAAAATGGTGCCCCAAGTACAAGTGTCGTAAGTGAAGAAATGCGATTTTAAGGAGAGGTGAAGTGACCCTTCTTGGACAAAATGTGTCTTGGTGAAGTATAAAATCACAAAAAACTAACAGATACCCATTTGAGGGTTCGGCGAGAGCTTTCCAACGGTGTAGACGGTTTGTCAAACGGGGCTACGGTATGGTCGTAGCAGGCAAACGAAGAAACAAGGATTCTCTTTTAATAAGGCAGTTTTCCCTCCAAATTCACTCATTTGCTAGTGTTGCTGTGGTGAATGTAGAGAGGAGAGAAGGCCCTAAATCTCGCGATGAGTGTAGCGGACAAACCGACCATTGGAATCGAGATCCGTCAGTGGTAGGTAAGAGGCCTAACCCTACTCTTTCATTTTGATGGATTGAAAGTTCATTTTAGGGCCCAAAATCTCAGTAACAGCCCCTCCTTCATCTCTACGGCCGGGTCACACTTTTTGGGCCAAAAAGTGTGACTTGGGAAGCAAGTTTCAGGGCAAAAACTGCGACCTGTCCCAGAATTGGGCAGAAAAGTGCAACCTAGAAGATGAGGGGGTTTTAGTGCTACTTTATGGCTGAGAGTTGGGTTTTTGTGTTAGGTTATGGTATTCCCTATCTGTATGCTGACAAAGATGATGTTTTTGTGCAGATATGGCAGATATACGGGTTAAATGGAGAGAGAGAGACCTGGGTACATTACGGGCAGAGATCCAGGTAGATCAGGGTGTCCGTCGTGTGTTGGCCAAGTTTGGAGTTCTAAAGTTTATGGAGAAGCCTTTGATGAGAGAGGGAGAGCCTTTGTTGGCCTGGATTATCAGTTACTGGGATCCAGAGCATGAGGTCTTTGTAGTGCAGGGGCACAGGATCGAACTGACAATCTAGGATGTGTATTTCCTGACGGGTCTCCCGCCACTGGGATGGTGGGAAACACGCAACCAGTATTACCGTAGGGGTGGCATATCATGGAGTTTGTGGAGTGACATTGTCGACCGGGTCTCCAAGTCAAGGGGACTCAGATACCGATCGAGGATCTAGAGAGATTAGAGACCCGTGCAGTGGCCGCAGCGGTGCTGTGCATCCTGGGCAACCAGGCGCTCCATCACATCACTGGGGGGTCGATGATGATTGTGGAGAGTGTGTTGAGTGGGACCTACTATGGGTGGGCCCAAATGATGCTGGTGTCACTAAAATGACAGTTGTCATTTTGCAAGTGGCAAGTGAACCATGATTGCTCGTATGGGACTTTATTGTGCACCTTCTTCTTTGAGAAGATCCCGACCTTATGACCTCGTATACAGCTCCCAGATGGGGGCCCGAGAGAGCCCAGGATGTGCCGGTGGGGGCGGATACTGTGCAGAGGAGGAGGAGGGGCGGTCGGACGAGTGTTTTGACCTGAGTTTTTTGCCCATTGGGATCAAATGCCATTATACATTGACGACTATCCCTATAGTGGGATGAGTTATTGTGGAGATCCAGACCTGCCACTTCCACCTGGTCGAGTATGGGGACCTGACGGTAAGTGACAGATTACTGTTCTTGTATGGGCATGTTAAATTTATTGAATAGTAGATATGGTACTGATTCATGTACTTTTGGTATGTAGATATAGCTTCGGTAAAACCGGCCGGATATATGGGATGCCCGATGGCCTCGGGAGCTGCAGGGCCGAATGGGTCGAGAGCAGCGCGCAATGAGGATGCGGCCACTCTTCTGGAGGACATCCTCCGTAGATGCGAGAGGGTGCTGACTGGAGTTTTAGAGCACGGGTGGGAAGACTTATACGACCAGTACGTGGAGGCATGCATTGGTCTACCCTTGGAATGGTGAGGTGTCATGTGGCGCATGGAGATTGCCGGTCAAGGCATATGTCATCTACGGGCTGCAGGGGCAAAGCCATTGGCTCAGGATCCGCCAGATAGTGAGTAGGTGTGGGGCATGTGGTGCCCCCTAGTGTGTATGTAGGGGCAGGTGGTGCCCCCAGTTTTGAGTTTTTGTAACATGCTATGGGCATGTCATATGTATTAGAGTAGATGGACTCTAAACACATGTTTTGTGACACATATTATGGATATGCATCATTTTTAATGATTATGAATGTTATTGTCTTGTATGAAATGCGTGTGATAAATGCCAATCTAGAACATGGTTTGCAATACTATCTACATAGTGATTCTGTTCTCGAGGTACATGGTTGAAAGTTATGGTTTCAAATTCACGTATCAAGAGTTTCACTCGTAAATATTGTCTAAACAGCACAGGGTTATGCACACGATAAACACCATTTAGTTTCATGACAAGAAGTAGGGAATCCAAACGAACATGCAGATGGAGGATGCGATGAAAGAGGGCATCGGCTAAGAGACCACGCACTGCATCATATTCGGCCTGATTGTTGGTGGCAGTACCAATGCAGACCCCCTTTGAGAGAACAAGGGCATGCAAGGGGGTGAAAATGGCCCAACCCGCCGAGGCTAGATTCCGGGAATAACGACTTGCACCATCGGCGTAACCGATAAATGGGGGGGACGGGAGGTCCTGCGGAATGGTGTTACAAGACAAAAAATGGGGGGAGGAGATATAATGACAGCAGCGTGAGTGTATGGAAGACATCGAGTGGCAACTGCGGGAGGGAGTGCAATGAGCAGGATGGCTATGACTCATATATAAACTAGAGGGTGGTATATGAGGGCTGTAGGAGGTATGATGGGGAGTCGGGCTGCGGAGGTCAACAGAGATACGGGTGGAGTGATCTCGTGTATGGGTAGAAACGAGGCGGTCAAGGGTGGTCGCTGAAGGGGTGTTAAGCGAGGCAATTGGGGAGGGTGCAAGGGGACTGGTCTCTGAAGGTCGTACAGAGGAGGATAGGTAAAGAATGGTCATAGTAGACTCCGTCATCTGAACATTAGGGGGGGGAATGTCAATGGGAGTGGGGGGATCCTCAAGCTGGCCCGAAGCATACTGCACGAATATGGGAGAGGTGGATTGATTTTTTTCAACCTTATACTCTTGGACTACTTCTAAAGAGGCGCGGTAATGCGTCAGGTGAGGACAATGGTGGGAATAATGGCCATGGATACCGCACAAAGCGCAGGGTTTGCTAGTGCGAATAGTTTTTGGGTTCTTGGTTACGGACGAGGACGGAAGAGAAGGGTCAGAGACCGTAGACTCAAGGAACGCGACTTTAACCATGGGTTGAATGTGGGGCAACTCAGGACAAGTATGGGTGGCGTGACCGATGACATCACACAAGGCACAAGGCTTTGCAGGCGAGGGAGGAGCAGGGTCAGTCGGGGTGGCCTTGTCTTTGGATGCCCCCTTGCGAGCTTTTCCTTTCTTTCCTGGAGCTGTCACCACAGGGGTATGGTCCTGGGGAGGTGCAGGGGGCACGGTAGCAATAAAGGAAGCAAGGGGGACCGGTTGAACTCGTGTCAAAGCAAGATAGGGTTTGGGGTGACTAGGAGGGGTAGCGGCTGGAGGGTCAAGGTACCAGACGGGTATACCCAGGGTCAGGTTAGGGAGAGAGAGGGTGGCCATGACGGGGACCGAATAGACTCCGGGAGAGGGGGCTAGGAACGGTATCTGACCAGCAGGATAATGACCAGGAGGGACGGCTCCGAGATGGTTAAGGCTTGGGGGAACCGATCCAGGGGGATAAAGGGGTTCAGGGATACCAGCTGTAGGAGAAGGGCCAGAAGGAGGAGGTCCAGCTGGCGGAGATGAAGGGCTAGGAGCGGGTTGCGGTGGGCGAGGTTGAGTCTGAGGTTGCTGACTAGCCGAAGTGAGTCGCTTAAGGGAAGCCCAAGATGATTGCATCATGCAAACATTCGATAAGCTGGGATCAGAGATGTGAGGAGGGGGAAGACCAGGAAAATTTCCAAGCAGGGAGGAATCTTTGTAGATGCTGGGGGAGACACTGGTCAAGGAATTGACGATTTTCTTATTGGCTACAGAAGAGATGGTCGTCTCCGGAGAGGTCTGAGACGGAGGCTCATGGTAAGACATCTGGTCAATGGTGACTATATTTCCATTGTGAGGGAAAGACATCTTGCGAAAAACCGTGAATGGGACAACACACATGGCATAGGTGTAGCTTCTCCCCAATAGAATGTTGTGATCTAGAGGGGCGTCAATGACTTTGACGTCAACGCAAACAGTCTTACCGGCAAGGGTGATAGGACAATTACGGAAAAGGCCAATGGGCTGGGAGGCGTGGTCGTCCCACGCTCGAAGGGTGATCGTGGAATGGGCCAACTCAGGAGATCCGAGTTGCTTCCAAACCGAAGTGGACATCAGACAAGTGGATGCCCCCTCATGAATTATACACTGAGAAACATTGGCGTTCTAGATTTTGACTGGGATTTGGAAGGCGACGAAAGCAGGAAGAGGAGGACGCTCTGAGTTATGGGCGTAAAAAACAATCATTTGGTCATCAGCAGGATCTACAGTGCCCACGGCAGATAGTAGAGCCTTCTTATGGGAAGGGCACGATTGGAGGAGTTCTAATGTGGAAATGGCAGCAGGAGATTGTGCCAAATCTTCTACTATGCTACACGAATGAGCAGCTCGACCAGAAGCAACATTTCGACGTAATGGTCCCTTAGGAATCTTGGTATGAACCTCAACTTTGGGTTGAGGGATATGTAAGGGGCCACTGGATGTCGAAAGAGGCTCTGTAGAACCTGAAGGAGGAGGCTCGGGGGCAGACGGAGCGGGAGGCTTGGGGTACTGGCGAGACCGAGTTTGAAGGTGAAGGTCAACGGGAGGGGAAGGATCAGAGTTCATCATGAGGATCTGGTAATCGGAGGAACCAGAAATGGAAGGTGGAGTGGCGACCTGTCCATCAGGTGGTTGGGTAGCCACGAATCCTTGCTGAGGGAAAGGATCAATAAACACAGCTGGTTGGGTAGTGAACACATTAGGAGGGGCATGAGGGGAGGCATGTTGTCTGCGTAATGTGGCTTGAGGCTCCCACATCTGCCGCATCTATGGTAAGAAGGGACAATCGTGGGTGTAATGACCGTAAACACCACAACACGAACAAGGCTTATTTGTGCGAAGTGGCCTGTCTGGCTTGGGCTGAGTGCCTTGTTGCTGGTTAGCAGTGTTAGGGTCAACACCTTGAGGATTGGGTCCACGAGTACCAGGGGAAGATTTATTTGGATTGCCTCTCCGCCTTCTTTGAGAAGAAGGGGGATTAGTCGCGCCCTACTGTGCAAATACTTGCCCTGGAGGGGGCTGTAGTTGCTGTTGCTGGGATTGAGGAGGCAAGGGAGGTGGAAGCGTATATGCTGGAGGAGCTGGCACACCAGGCTACGGATAAGGGTAATGGTTAGGTTGGGCAACATTAAGGTAAGTAGGAGGTTGGGCAAAAGGAGGAGGCATGCTGTATCCTAGATACATGCTACTGGGAGGGGGAAGAGTGCTAGAGGTGCTGGCCCCTCTCTGAGGGAGACCATAGCCCATAGGAGGTTGAGCATATGGATGAGAAAGGGCTCCAATGATACCGTCGGCGGAATGAGATGCCCCCAGGGCGTTAGCACCACCGGGCCTGGGGAGGTCAGGGAGGATGGTATAAACATAACCAGACTGAGCATAGATCAGGTCATATTTCAAGGCTATTTGGGGGGCGGCTTCTTCGGTTTGAGGGAAATGGGAGGCGACATCTTTGCCAATGGGAGCTAAGAGAGAGCGAAGGAACCAGTCCATATAGATTCGATCTTCGAAGGGAGGAGCTTGACATAAGCTTCGTCTTCGTCACCATTCCTGGACATGAGCGGAAAGGCAGGTCGAAGAGGTTTTCTTAAAAGAGGTCAAAAGCTCCGTACCAGTATCGTATCAGAGAGGGAGTTGGAATTAAGATAAAAAGGCTTGGGAAATGGTCGCAAAGGTGGTATGGGAAGAGGTGGCTTGGTCAACATACCATTTAGAAGCTTCGCCAGTAAGCGTGCATTGGAACAATCAAAGACGGATGGAGTCATCGGTAATGGAATTGGAGGAACACCACATGTGGAAAGATCGGACATGATTGGTTGGATCTTCTCCAGCAAGGCCTTCGAACTTAGGGATGTTGGAGGGGAGCTTGGTTGGCATAGTAGGCCAACCAACATCATGGCGGATAGGGTCATTGATCAACTGATTGAAATCGGGGAGGCTGAGGTCTGCGATGTATGGCAGCAAGGGTGTGGCTGAGGTAGTTCATGTGGAAGTTCCGCTAGTAGTAGTTCTGACATTAGGACTGGGAGCACCGCTAGCATTAGGCCCTAGACCAGACATAGTGAAGGTGACAGGGGGAGAACCAGGAGGAAAAGGAGAACCCAAAGAATCGGAAGATGAGTCAGAGTGCGGACTCGGAGGAGGACTGGCTCGACGACGACGGGACGGAGCAGGTCGATCGACCGGAAACTGAGGGTGAAGGCCAAGAAGTCTCTGGGAAGTGTGCCTTGGGGGCGCAATGATGACAACACAAACACGGCACAAGGGGAAGAAGAACGACCACAAGGGCAAGGAGGTGTAGAATCAAGTGATTACAATGTCGAAACAAGGGCAGATAGGCGCAGTGTCAATTGATTTTAAAGTCTTCGCCTGGCGGTGTAAACCAGGCACTTCTTTGCTTAGGGTGAGTGTGTGGCATGTGTTAATTTTAGTTTTTAAACCCTTTTCATTTTGAGAGCAAGAGAAAAAGTGTGTTGCGTAACTGAAAATAAATCTGCAGAGAACAGTATATAATGCTGAAATAACAGAAAATTAACAGCTACTATTGCATCGATTCAACCCAAAAAGGTGGGTCTCTCAAAAATAATCTAAAAGAGGGAAAAAAAATCTAGTGAAAACACACTAAAAAGAGGCCAATAGATCTAGGGTCGAAAGGGACAGAGATCTAAAGGAGAAAGCTGCTGAAAAGAGGTGCAGATCACAGCCAAGAGGCAGAGGCAAGGTGGCTGGAAAAAAGGGGGAAATTAGCAAAAAGCAGAAAGGACAGGGAGGAGGTCCTAAAGGGAGGTCCAAACAAAACGACAGGAGGTGATTTGAAAGGAAGAAAAGCTGATTTAAAGGGATCTGAGGAGGAGGTATCAGATCTGAAAAAGGGAAGGCTAAAACTCGGAAAAACAGACGGCTGAAACGTCTAAAAACTCTTCCACAAAAAGTGGAGGGTACTAAAGCCCTAGGGGGCTAGGTTCCCACTTAGATGAGCAAAACATATCAGAAACAGGTCTAAATGGGTGGAGGCAGAGGCTGGAAAACCCTGACAGAAGCTTCAACAAAACCCAGAAAAATTGCAGAAAAACAGCTAAAAAATTGGCAGGTCGCAGGTTTTGACCTGTTTTCAGTGCAGGTCGCAGAAAATTGGCTGAAAAGTGTGACCTGGAGGTCCAGGTCACAGGTTATGGGCTGAAAAGTGTGACCTAAAGCTCCGGGTGTCTTAGCAGTAGATTTTTAGAAAAGTTGTCGTCTCAGTTGCGGCTGATGTCGGTCACCTGCGCAATAGGGCCAGAAACACGCGAAAGTTAGAAATTTTAATGTTTTAGGGTTTTATGTGAGAAAAACAACATAAAAATAGGAAAAAAAAAAGCTAAAAAGAAACCCTAGGGTCTGAAGTAGCTGGATATGCAGGAATATGAAAAACGACAGCGGTCGTAATTTAAAACCCATGTGGAGTCGCCATTTTTTAGTATGAATCCTTTGTCGAAGTGTACGAAAAAAGACCACTTTAGCTACGCATAACTAATAGCCCTAACATCAAAAGTGGTTGCCAATATCTTCAAATCTGCAGTTAGTTGATCAAGAAAAGAGCTGCAAAAAACCAGATCTATGCATAGAAAGACATTAAGCGGTAAAAAGAAGGGTTTGCTCCATATATCCAATAGACAAGACAAGAAAATTTTTTGAAAGAATTTTTGTATTAAGGGCACCTGGGAGGAAAAAAAGAAGGCGTATCCAATTCTCCTCAATGGGATGGGTTCTTGGAAGTCCTCAACACTTCAGATCTAGAATCTCTCTCTGTTATTGGTGTAGAAAACCCAGACAAAGATAGAACTCAAAGGGAGCTCACACAACAAATAATGTAGAAAAAAGTGACCAAGTGTATAGATCCAGAGTGATCTAATAGGCAACAAAAGGTGAAGAATGGTAGGAAAAACCCTCCTATTTATAACAAAATATTGGGTCATTCTAGATCTTGGTGCATGATTAAAATAATGTTAACCAAAGCTAGATCCACCTTTTATGGAATATTTTATTATATTTGTTGGAGGGAAAAAGTATTTGACTTGGGTCAAATCCCTTTATTTGTTAATAATAAATAAATAAATGATTTATTTATCTTTTTAAGGAAGTGGTTGAAGGGTAATTAAATAAATAATGATTTATTTAATTATTTGTGGGTGGTTTGGTCATATTTAACAATGAATATTATCTAAATAAGATTTAAATAATTATTCCTAGAAAATAATAAGATAAATAAAGGTTTATCTAATTAATTTCTTTGTTTTGGGTTAAACATGACTAGGAATAGTAATTAAATTATGGTTTAATTAATTATTCCATGAGGAAAATCAAACAAAATAGGTTTGTTTAATATTTCCTTTTGGGGTTTCCTGTATAGACCATAAACACCCTAATAAATGTGGTTTATTAAGTTAAATTACATAGTGAAAGCAATTTTACTTAGGGTAAAATTGGTCTTACATGGTGTACTTTGGTCCATCTAATGATAATAGGTTAGATGACCAAAAAATGGTGTAACAGTGGTACCATGCATCATTTTGACTCAACATAACCACGAGCCAGATGCAAGACCATTAATGGAAACATTCAGGCACCTCTACAACAGGGACAGTATCCATCAACAGGAAATTGGCCATCCTAGCGAGGAACCTAGCCTTGCGCTCACGCAAACTCCCGCCACGAAGATTATTCCCCCATCACTTTCCAATGACATGATTGACCACATACGATTCGTATCATCGTATATTGGCAATAAGATTACAACCTCCCCCAAGTCCTAGGATTCCCTCCTTTTTCTTGTCACAAAAGGTCTAGGTTACTTATTCTTTTGCATTGATTTCGTTGAGATCCTGAATTTACATGCCGCCATCAAACTCCTCGATGATACCCAACGCTTAGACCAACACCTAGTACATCTAGATTTTGTCGATGAAATCCGATGATAGTCACTACAACATAATGAGGCCCACAGGAAAAGGGTAAAAGCATCCTTCGACCGCCACATCAACCCTCGAACATTCACTAAGGGAGAACTAGTCCTCTTCTACGATGTCGCAAAAGAAGCCCTAGGGCTAGGAAATTTCAAAACCTTGTGGAAAGGACCCTACATCATAAAACACTACCTCCTCGAGGAGGCATAGATCTTGACGAAACTGGACCGAACATGCCTCAGAAACCCTATGAATGGCCTTTACCTCAATAAATTCTACCCATAATGTCCGAGCAGGCCCTACCCTAGAGTCAACATATATTTATTTTGACCAAACGAATTTTTACAAAATGTGCTTGAGTGTCACAATGGATTACCCATCCGACACTTACTTTAGATTTTTTGATGGAGCATCAAGATGGTCTCAAATTTTAGTAGTAGCTGCTAGGTTATCTATCACCCTGACCACTCACCTCTATACACTAATGGTGTGTGCGTCGGTTCAACAACAAAAAATTAGGCAGAATATGATGCCATTATCAAACTTATGTGTGACACCTTCCATCAGGGCATACGCCATATGCATATCTACCTCGATTCCTAGTTAGTAGTGTCGTAGTTAAACCAAACATTTGAGATACAAGACTCATATCTATTTAGAAAAAAATTTCGTGCAAAAAGATTAAGCAAAAAATTTGACTATATTTAATTCACATATGTACCAAGGAGTCAAAACCAAACAGTTGATCGCATAAAAAATAATATTCTAAACTGGAATGCATCTCGAATAAACAATCATACATAAAAAAAGAAAATGTAGAAAACATAGATATCCATCAACATAACATAATCTACAAGTAGAAATAGGGGGCACACCATGTAGAGCCCCAAAAAATATCTCTCATATATATATATATATATATCAAAATGTATGTGTCATAGTAAAAAAATAGTATCCCTAACCCATTGGTCTGCCTGAAAATATACACATATAAGGTGTCAAAAAGAGGGGAAGCATCCTCATAATGGGTGCTTTACCCATCTACAAAATGACTCTAGGATGGTGCTCCCCTAGGCAAAGCACTTGGACCCAACCCCACTCCGGGCACCACAAATAGAGCTGCCGTCAACACTGAGACTGCCACTTGACGTAAATATGGTCGATAGTCCCTCTCCCGGGCCATCAAGGTCTCTAGCCATACCTCCTTGAGGTCATCTAAATAGCCTTGAGATGACATCACCTGGGTCAAGTTGTCCACTCAATCCTAGGCATCCTCTAGAACTAACACCTGCATGGTCAGCTCAACAATACGAGCCTCTACCACATCAACACGAGTCTCCGTTGCATCAGCATGAGCTCGCTCAACTGCTATCTCAACAGTAGCTAAGTTGCTGCCATCCCCTAGAGGGTTGGCCTCACCATCGAGCCCCCCACTGCGAGGCTATGCAGGAACTCCGTCCTGCCCCCCAAGAGCTTCCTGAGGTCTCTGAATAGGATCGTACCCAACCAATCAAGCCACAGGGTGACTAACCTCACCAAAATCTACAAGAGTAACAAAAACTATGTCAGTGTCATCATAAATACACTTATAAACATAAATACTCAAAGAAATGCAGAAAACATAAAGACATACCTACAAGCCCCCAAACGTAGCTAGGAGGGGGACCCATCTCTAGATTCCCACGAAAATTCATCCCCGCATATTGGAAGGGAGAGAACATCTAAGGGTTAGCCTCAAACCAAGCGTCAGTAGCAACATTCCAATAATGCTCCACCACACCACCACCTCCTCAAGGCATCATAGGAGACCACTTCCTCATGCGAGGCTCCTATGGCCCCCCAGCAGTTACCGCCACAACCAGTCTCAATAGTACTACCCGCTCGTACATGATGTTCCACATAAGACTGGCATAAGAAAAATATCTTCGATCAATCTTGGATCTTGTAAAGCTGTGCCATCATCTCGTCATAGAAGAAACAGGAAAAATTGAAAAAATGGTTAGCCCTTAGCCGACGCTAAACTCCAACCTATGCGCCCGATGCCCAATGTGGAGCCAACGACCCTACTAGTCGCACAATAGATGCCAGAGCACAATGCTCTGCCAGATCTGTCCCCGATACAATGGCTATGCATGCCTCCGTAATGGGCACCCCACCATAGTCCTCTATCCAGAACTGCTCAAAATCCACCCTCCAAGAAGGGAGGGGAAACCACAGTGGCTCATCCTGAGGTAGAAACCCCATCATAAAGTAAATATCTATATCAGGAAGGATAGCAAGGTCAGACCGATGCAACAAAAACACCTTGAGCCACCTGTTCCAATGCTAGATCAGGTAACGTAGAAGTCGGTCCTTAGACTGAAGAAGATCATTCTCCACAAACTTCAAGAGACCCCACTGCACCAACTATCAGTGCACCTCGCCACTGGCGGCTAAATCAGTAAGGGGCCCGAGCCAATCCTACTCCATCCACAACATCCTACAACCAAATAGGGGCACATCAGCAGAATGAAAACCTTAAAAAAGCAGGAAATTTTTTCAAAGTTTGGTCAAAATTTGCCTCAACCCTCCCCACGCCTATCCCACAGACATGCGTGGGGAGGGCATGCCTGGATTTCTCACAGGAAAACACATGGGTATGAAAAGCGTGCATAAGGTGTGAAAAACCCTAATTTTGTGTGCAGAAGGTGTGCTCTTACCCTGAATGCCTACGCAATCTAGGGTAAAACAGGCTCAAAATCCGTACAAACTAGTATTGTACAGACCCCGGCATGCTTAGACTAAAAAAATTAAAATAATGGACATCATGGAGTTTACCTGGGCATGATATCACTAATCCCTGGTGCTCAAGCTGACCGCAATGGAAAGAGATGATCTGCAGAAGCCTCTGACCTCTCAATACTCAACAAACACAAATGAATTGAATTAGGGCCATATTCACCCATATATCACCCTTTTCAAGAAATTTGAAGGACCATAACGACAACTCAGAAGGCCCGATCACTAGACCAAAAGTAGCACTAGGATCAGCACTCCATAACGCCCAAAGGTGATACCACACATTCACACCCCCGAAAAAATAAATTTTCAGTGTCGGCATGTATGACCTCTCTCATATTCTTTTTGAGACATGTATTTCAATAATATTTGATAAAGAAGATGGTTTTACTTGGGGTAGTTTTTTTTCTTCAGGTAGAATGTAGACCATCCACAACTCCATCCACTCAAAGTTCCAGAGTAGGTATCATTCTACCCCCAACATGATAGAGTCCCAGAAAAAATTTGCACATGGTAACATCATTTATCCATCGAAAATCAACCATAGATTCCACACACCCGACCATGTTTATCATCACCTCACCTCGCACATGATAAGCATCCTCATTGGTCGGCAGAGCCTCCCCTCCATGGTGCTCGTCACCCACAGTAGACCATATTTCACAACAATAGTGACACCATGGCCATACCACTTTAGTCCGGGAAGCACCTCATTCCCATTCAATCATCATGCATAAGGTCATGTTTTACCATATGAAATAAAACCCCTTTCTCAGATGACCAGGTTGAACAAGCAGATCGAAAAGTGCACTACTACTCCTTGCATTTGGCCTACCATACCTTCATCATCATAACCCATCTGTGACACTTTTTCATCTGCTTCATCAACCTCACACATGACACTAACCTATGGCTCCCCCACCCTCAGAAAAACACCTTCCTCACATCATCAGTGAGCGAACACTTTCACATTTTGGGGCACCAATTTCTGTGTTTTTTACAAACGAGACCCCATTATTTTATTCTTTTGGTATGTGTACAAAGACCACAAATGGTGCACTATGTCCCCCACCCGCTAATTCATTTTTTCTCCCATGGCAGTAGTCCCTGACCACCCTTGGTCAGAGTATACCACACAAAAGCCATTATGAAATTCATAAGCAGTTTATACCCACCCTGTAATTCCTATCGACGCCAGGGATTTCCCCATCAGAAATAGTTATGACTGCCGCAAAACTACTTTTTATACTTTGAACTTGGGCCACTGAATCCCCATCATTAGTTTCCAGTCACCCCTCACCATCATGACTATGTTAAACCCATCACATCCAGGATCTCGATCCTCTGTATCAGCGACCCCCTTGCTCGGTTGAGGCTTCCCTTTTGTCGACTTCAACACCACTTTTCCAAAAAGGAAGCACTACCTTGGATCGCCCCTCTCCATAAAAGGGGAATCCTCGAGTGGCACTGTGAGAGACATCATTTCCCATATTTGTCACCAATCCTCATAAAATTTAACTACAACAATAGCTTTCATGTAAACATGGTATTGTACCTTACAACCATTGCACTTTGATCAAATTCATCGAAGACCCATCCGTTTATAAGCGTCTCTTTCAGCAATACTTACACGAGAAGGTCCCAACCAGTGCCTATGCGTACAATGAGCACTTTGATTCCATAACAAGTTTAAGCATATGGGTACCACTTTCCACCTATTTTCAAAGAAAAAACGTCCCTGAGGGTATCAACAATCATCGTCATCAACCAACAGATCACTACCACGTTAGTGACACAAACAAAACATGTATCGGTCAAATAGATTTATTTAACTATCAAAAGCATCAAGAGCATGGGACATGCTTGCCTCGTAGAAAAGTTGTATATATATTGTATTATACCATCGTTTACAGGCATCCCACAGGACATGGTCACTCTTTGACTCGGTGCAGGGTGTCTCCAATTCCGAGCTACAAGTGGGTCTCTCTCTCTACACACAGTATACAGAAAATAAATTATAATGTATTTCGGCTATATAGTTCTTCCTAGACGTCACACATTAGGCGGAAATTGTTATCACTAGAAAATCGTACAAGAAAAGGTGACATTATTTAATGTTAAGCAGAAGGATTTACAGGGCTAAGAGACATTAGAGAATCTGAAAGTATTTAAAATCTCTAAGGTCTGGGAAAAAATAAAATTGTGGACCAAAAGAAAATATTCCTTTTCACGCAAAAGCCTTCGATAATCGTGACTTTGCACGCTTTTTACTCCAAAATATGAGAAATCCTGTGAGTGGTAGAAGTCACTTTCCGCGACCACAAGGCACACTCCAAGACATTGATTTCACACTTGAAGCAGCCAAAGGACAACCACCCAAGCCTCCTTAGGACATAAAGGGAGCCCACAATGGAATAAATGTGGCACACAATGGAATCACCCTCCTCTCTTGAGTCACTATCCACAATGTACCAAGAGAGGGAAGGAGGATTTGAATTCTCCTATAAAAGGCCACCAAGAGATTAAAAAAGGGAGAGCACATTTTTATGATGTCCAGAATTGTCCCAAAAATACCAAAAATGTGTGATCTGGAGTAGAGATAGAGGGGAATAAATTGTTGGCCATCCAACAACTCCATTCGACCATTGTAGAGAGAGGGAGCCTTTACACCAAGGCAGCTCAGAAGTAAATACATCCTTGCATGGGGACATAGAACCCCTAGTTCTAAGGGTCCCTTGGAAAGTGGGTTAAAGTTTCATCCTCATTCCTACCAGCACTCAATAAGAGAGAATGTAAGTGCCACCATTTGGATTATTTGAGTTGTTTGAATCTATTCAGAGATTTTGTGTTATTTTTTTAATTTTTAGTTTAATTTGTATGTTTGAATATGCATGTTATTTCTCTATCTAATATGTTTATGTTCTAGCATGTTCCACTAACTTGCTTGACTCCATTTATTTTTTGCCTATGACCGATAACTTAAGAGGGAAGACCACACTCCTTAAGTTGGTTTGTTTTCATACATACGTGCACCAAACACACTAACACACTACCCACGATTATCCCAAATTTCCTTGTCTTAAATCCATGGTCAATGAAACATTCCATGAGTCCAATATCCCAAAATTCGATGTTACTTTACCGACTTCAGCCAAGAAACTGAAGACTTTGCAAAAAAATTAACCTTGTGTTTTGTGTGATTTCCATGGCCAGTATACTCATCTCTGTCCCTGCCTTGATGATTTCTGCACCTCCTTGGAAGCAGTTCACCAATTTGAGGTTGAGCACAATGAGTCCATTTCTCCCTTACTTGAAAGATTTTATTTGACAGAACCAGAGGACACATCCACTCCCATTGAAATATCCCCTCCTGATCTTGAGATGTCAGAGTCTTCGGCCACTATCCTCTACCTTTCATCATCTATGAGTTCCACAGTGGATGACCCCTCTAGTGCATCCCCTTATTTTTCACCTAACCTCTCTTCAACAATCAGCATGGGATCAACATCGATAGATCCTTCATCGACTTGTTCTTCTGTTAGCCTTCGTGATAATGCACATGTGAACCTCAATTCTCATAATGATGAGTAGGTAGCTTCGCCGCATCATGTGGTCATCCTTCCACTAGTCGCCCCATCTTCTACTGGGATGACAATGTTATGGAATAATTTACCACCCATGACTTTATCTATCTATCCCATAATATAATTGGCACCATCTGTGTCTATGGTGACTTTCACGACCCGAGCACAAGTTGTGCCCAAGACCGTTCCCCCTCACCATCCTCTATTCAGTGTGCAAGGTGTAGAAATTCTACCCATAACATTCCCCCTAGCAGTGCTTGTTTTATTTCTCCCTTGCATTCAGGTTGTAAGCATTTTTCATCATCATCTCATATGTTGTATTGTTGCACCTTTCAGATGGATCCCTCATCCACACTGTATATCGGTGATGCTGATGGTGCAAGTCGCTACTCCTAGAATCTAGCCTCAGTAGTGTGGGCCATTTTCACCCCCTTGCATTGCCTTTTCCTCTTTAACAACATATGAATTGGAGTTTCCGCCAATAACCAGGCCAAATATGATGTGGTGATAGGTTTGTTAACCGATGCACTTGACCATCGCATCCCCCAGCTTCATGTTCATTTATATTATTTGCTACTTGTCACGAAATTGAATGGTGTTTATCATGTGCATAATCTTATCCTTTTTAGAAGATATTTACAAGCGAAGTTCTTACTGCGTGAATTTGAAACCATTACATCCAGTCGTGTACCTAGAGCCAAAAATCACTATGTAGATAGCATTGCAAACAATATTCTAGATTGGCATTTATCACACACATTTAGCACAAGAAAATAACCATAAACCATAATACAATGCATATCCATAATATTTTTCGTCCAAATATACAGTGTTTTGGAGTCCATTAACCTTGATACATATGACATGCCCATAGCATCTTACAAAAATCCAAAACAAGGGGCACCTCACGCCCCTACATATAATCACTATCTAGAGGAACCTAGGCTAATAGTTCAGCTCCTACATCTCGTAGATCATGCATCCCTTATCCGACCATCACTATGTGTCGCATGACCCCTTGGCACTTTGAGGGTAGACCAACATATGGCTCTATGTACTAATCATCAATTTCCTTCCAGCTGCGCTTAGAAACATTAGTCAATAGGTTCTCAATTCTATGGTGAACATCCTCCACGAAGGCCACTGCATCCTCATTTTGTGTTACCCTTGATCCACTAGGTTTTTTAGCTCCTGACATTGTAGGTCTTCCCATATATTCGGCCAGTTTTGCCAGTGCTATATTTGCATACCAAACTAAATGAATCAATACCATATATAATATTTGGAAACTTTAAAATGAACCATAAAAGATAAAAAAAAATTTACTTGCCCTCTGGGCCATATGCTCAACCTAGTAGAAGTTGCAAGTTTGGTTCCCCATGGTAGTTTGTCACACTATAGGAATAGTTGTCTATGTAAAATGGCATCTGATCTAAATGATCAAAAAACTCAGGTCGAAACACACGTCCGACTACCCAACCTCTTCCTCTATAAAGCAGTTGTCCCCAGTGACACATCGTGGGCTCTCACGGACCCCCATCATGGTTCACCTACCACTTTGCACAGTGAAAACTATCGTTTCAATGATGAAAACATCATCTGGGCCCACCTATAGTAGGTCCCACTCAATACACCCTCAACTAGCATCATCTTCCCTCTAGTGATGTGGTGGAGCGCCTTGTCACCCAGGATTCGCAACACTGTTATGACCACATCACAAGTTCTAGCTTCTCTAAATCTCTGACTTGCATCTATGTGCCATTCACATGGAAACCTGGTCAACAATGGAACTCTAAAAATTCCATAATGTTCTGTCCTGGTGGTAAAACTGGCTCTATGTTTCCCACCATCCCAAGTGGCGGGAGACGAGTGAGGAAATATATGTCTTGAATTGTCAGCTCGATCCGGTGTCCCTGCACTATAAATATCTCATGATCCAAGTCCCAATAGCTAACTATCCAGGCTAGCAAGGGCTCTCCTGCCCTCATCAATGGGTTCTCAACAAATTTGAGGCCTGAAACCTGTCCAATGCAACACGAGCTACATGATCCCCTCAGATCTCACAACGTAATGCATCGAGGTCTCTCTTTGTCTATTTGATCCTCAACTCTGCTATACCTGCACAAAACCATCATGTTTTTTAGCATACATAAATGAAATACTGCATCATAACCATAAAATCCTAGCTCTCAACAAAAGATAGCATTGAAACCCCTTTCTCTCACACATCACACTTTTCAAACCATTTCCTCCAACAGGTCATAATTTTCTGCCCAATATTCACTACCCATGTCACAAAAAAGACTCCAAAAAGTGTGACCCGATCACGAGGAGGAGCAAAGGTCTATTCTTGGGCTCTGGGTGCCTAATCTAAAATTGTAATCCATTGATTTGAAAGAGTATGGTTAGGCCTCTTACCTACAACTGACGGATCTATATTCCAACAGTCATCTTTTCTGCTACGATCATCACAATATTTAGGGCCTTTTCTCCTCTCTACATTCACCACAACTACACTTTCAATTGAATCAAATTAGAGGGAAATTTCCTTATTGAAAGAAGAACCCCAAAATTTTCTTTCGCCAATTACGACTAAACTGTAGCTTGGTTTGACAAAATGTTAGCACCAATGGAAATATCTCACCGAGCACTCAAATTGTTATCCTTTCATTTTTGGTGATTTGATACTTCACTCGGAAGCCTTTTTTCCAAGAAGGTTCACTTCAGTGCTTCTTAAAATCAAATTTTTGTACTTGCAACACTTGTACTTGGGGCAACACTTTTCCTTCATACTTTCAGATACTTGTGTCGATTTGCATCATGAGTAACCATATTTTACTCAATTTTTTATGGTCCCCACCAAGCCTATTCTGTGTGGCAGGATCATCGATTCACCCTTATTTAGAGCATCTGAGTTGACTCATATTGAATCCATGAAGTCCGTCCCGAGTTCCCTTTTTCTCCCACTACAGTCTTTCATCCTTCATCACTTTGTACCTCTCCCCTGTAACACATTTTTTCCTCTAGTCATACTGTACCCTATCCCCTCCGGAATCGAGTGAGTAGCTTCGAGGTCATCCATGCCATTTATGCTCGAACAAGCGAAGTCATCAGCTCGCTACTCAGTACCGCCCATTCCACAATCATCCTTGGTCTCAGTCTATCAATAATAAAGCTATTATCCCTCATGCCTTAGTTTAGTATTCCCCATTGCCTCACCCACGGTGGAATTCCTTCTTTAGATGTTAGCTTATTCATTCCAGAAGACAGGTCTAGAGGCAGTGTACCTTGGTTCCAGCTTCCACTCTTGTTTTGTGCCTCAGATCAGGCAAAGGGACCCTTTATTTCCATATGGCTTGATTGTTTCTCACTTCCATCTCCTTATGGCGTGATAGAGATCCCTATACTTGATGGTTCGGTGATTCTGCTGATTATATGAGTGATTCCCAGGTGTGTGTGATATGTCTTAGACCTCATGAGGGGGTGGCCTTTCACGTAGCCCCCCACATACCTGAATGACCTCTTTACTACAACCTTGGATGCAGCTCTGTCGATTTGATGGTTCTCGCCTTAGCCGCTTGCAACACTTTTTTAGTTTGCATGTATCATTCAAATTTTTAGAGCCCTATCCTATTTTACAGGACGTCTTTGGTTGTTATTATATCTCATGTACTCAGATAGATATTACTGTATAAGTCCTAGTTGTTATCCTAGGCACAGTATGTATGTGAGATCCATTATGTTTTTTATCTCACCCATGTTTATGCCAACATGTACTATATAGCTTATTCCCATGTTTTTTGGGTGAACCATTATTCTTTGTACCTTTCCATCTCGAGGGGCATAGGTATGCCTCTCCCACCTCATTGAGAACAGCTACTCACTCATTAAAGAGACTTCTTACACCTCTAAGTCTCACCTCCTTTGGGTCTTGTCCTCCCTTGTTTCAATCCATCTTATATTTCTCTCTCTCCAAATCCCCTTCAGTGTCTAGTGATTGTGCTCGTAAAATGTACTTTGTTCATACTATTAGCTCCTAACGCTCGCATGTTGGGGGAAAATCTGTTACACCAATTTTGGTCATCTAACCTATTACTATTAGATGGACTAAAGTACACTATGTAAGACCAATTTTACCATAGTAAAATTTCTATCACTATGATAAATAATATAATAACCCATAGTTTATTAAATTATTTATGGTCTAAATAGGAAACCCCATGAGGAATAATTAAATAAAGCCTTATTTTTTTATTTTCCTTCAGGGATAATTAACTAAACCACTTTTTAATTAATATTTGTGGCCATATTTAACCCAAAACATGAGAATTAATTAGATAAATTACTATTTACCTTATTATTCTCTACGAATAATTATTTAAATCATTATTTAATAATATTCCTTGTTGAATTTGACTCAATCATCTTAAAATAATTCAATAAATCATTATTTATTTAACTATTCCTTAACCTCATCCTTGAAATAATAAATAAATCATTTATTCATTTATTATTTCTAAATAAAGGGATTTAACTAATTATAAATTCCTTTTCCCTCCACTAAAAATAATGAAATATTCCAAGTAAGTTGGGTCTAGATTTTGTTAATAATACTTTAACTATGCACCAATATCTATACTATGATAGTTTTTATCAGGTTTTGATCTATACTTTTGGTCTAACTTTGATCCTCCATCATTGTCATATTTTTTCTACCTTTGCCTGTGTGGTCACTTTGACTTCTATTTTGTCTGGGTCCTCTGCACCATGAAGAGAGAGACCTTGGATCTAAAGCACTAAGGACATACAATAACCCATCCCATTGAGCGGACCGGTAATATCTTTCTATATTCCCAAATGTATTTATAAATTCTTGTCTTGTCCATTGGATGTATGGAGCAACTCTTGTTTATTTTTGGTATTTAATATCTTTAAGTGCATTTGCATTTTTGTAGCATTTATTGTGATCAACTAGGGTGGATCTAAGGAAATTGATAGCCACATTTGATGTTAGGATTGTTTGTTATGCACAACTAACTTGATATTTTTTCATACAACTGTGATTAGAATTCACTCTAACAATTACTCAAAAGAGATTGGAGACCATTCAAGATAGAATTCTCAATATATATATCTATGTATAAATGTGGATAATAGTTAACATATATCTCCACTTTTATACCAAACAAGAACCTAAAATGTAACTTGTTTCATTAATATAATTTTTCCTAGTGCTACACATCCTATCTCACCCCCTTACCAAAATCTTCTCTATTTTAGCCAAGTGATTTTTCTTCCACTACTCTGAATTATGTAATTTTGAGAAGTTGTTGAGATTGTCTCTTCCCTAAGGTTAACTTGCAAAGATAAATAAAATGCATGGTAGTTGAAGAGAAAAGTAAAAATAGAATATTACTTCTTATTTGTTAAAAATATAGCTTTGTTTTTTTCCCTTAGAGATGTGGCCTGCACTATGGGTTGGTGCAAATAATAATATTAAACATTTCCCACATGCATAGTTTCAGGTATCCTCAAGGGCTTAGTTGGAATTAAAGTTGTAATATACATGTAAATTTTCACTGGGTTAGGGGAAGATAGAGAATAAAAAGAGTACTTTATTTTCATCCATGTGATTATCATTATTTTATTTATGTATCTTCTTTTAATTTCTAGAGAAAATGATATTTTTTCTTTAGAAATACATCCCATCTCCAAGATATTTGTAGTGGTAATGCTTTTTCTTCTCTTCTCACCCACTTGATTATAGTGGAATTGACATTAGGTGCAATCATGGCAGACCATGTAGATTCCCAAAACACTCTTCACTTGTTGATGGAGCCTTGTAGAAAACCACTCCTTTGTATGGAATAAAAAGGCCTAGACATGAAGACTAGTGCACATAAGAACACGATTGAATCTATATATTTTAATAACCAAACATGTCAAGGATAATATCAATGAATTACAAAGATAATTAGAGGGTTCACCAATGTTTCATGAATTTGAAGACATGAACCTAGATATTCTATTTGATGAAGGAAAAGGAGTTGTCTGCTAAAAGAAAATAACAAGACAAGGAGAAGATAACATTTTTTATCACCATGTGGTAAAACCTTAATTTTGGCTACTTTTCATAGTCTTCTTCTATTGGATTAGGTCTGTGGGCACAATTCTCAATAATTTGGCACAAATATTAATGGTTGAAGGCCGATCAAGATATCACAATAGGATTAGTGATAATTGGTGTTTGAAATTCTTTAGGCTTTCTTGGAATTAGGTTTGTCATAGTGTATTATGCCAAGTTTGCTGTTTTGGGATTCTTATTTTCTTTTTTATGAACAACTAATAATTAGTGCAATAGGTGTACTATTTTTCTTATTTAAATTACAGCACCATCGTAGAGTTTAATATTTGTAAATTTTAAAACAAAATTGTTTATTTTAATAAAAAATTTGAAATCATAAATTAATATAACATCTCCAGTAAATTAATATGACATTTCAAATAGAAATTTCTTTCAATCAAAAAGTCTATAAAATATAAATATTTAAAAAAAAAATTACAATCTCTAACACACTCATTGTTTACATGTGATTTGGCATTTACAAATAAAACATCCAATATTAATATATAACGCACCAATTATTAATATATAACAAGAAAGTATGAAATTAAGCCAAACATTTCACTTATAATATATAACAAGAAATAATATAAAAATATAAATTGCTCAAACTAAAAATCTATAAAAATACAAATATTAAAATGAAAAAAATTACAACCTTTAACACAACCACAATGAACTCCACTCATTGTTGGCATATAATTTGATATTTACAAATAAGGCAGTCATTATTAATATACAATATAGAAAGTATGAAAATAATCTAAATTCTTTTTATATAATACATAACATAAGGAAAATAGTAACAGAACATTTCATTTATATGAAAACCAATGATTTTGAATATGATGATAACTAAATTTAAAATCTTAACAATATTTTTAGCATCAAAACTAATGAAACTAAAAATATATTAGTGAGGCTCATTCTTCTCTTTTAACTTTTCTTTCAGAGAATATAGTCTATGTATATATAATAACAACGATGCAAACTCTTTTAGGAAACTAAACACATTTAAAATATATAAGTAGAGAGGGTTTTTTCAATTATTTAAAACAATTAGGACAAAAAATTATATAACTTACTGTAAAATGAATGTAATTATAAATATGTTAAACATAAATAGATACTTAAAACCTAAAAAATAAATTAGTGATTAAAAATAATAATAACTTAGATATCACTGGCAGCTAATAAATTGTTTCAACCAAATTTTCTTTCAAACCAATAAAATAGTCAAATGAAGTCAATAATACTCTGGTCAACAGTTGGGGTTGCCTTTCCCCAAACTGTTATTTTTACCAAAGAGAGTGAGGGTGCTTGTTGTTCCACCAGAGAGGTCTTAGGAGGGCAAAAACTAGGGCAACTGCCTCATTGGATACTCAACGGAATTTTTATTGTTGGTGTAAGAATCCCTCTCTACATCAGTTACCCCACCAAAACTGTCCATCTCTGTAGGCATAGGGTTTGTATTTGAAGTTGGTAATTTAGCAACTTGTGCAGTGTTAGCCACATTGATCAAAGCATGGAGAGGGCCATGCACCAACGAGAAACTGGAAACCCCAATATTTTCTGCTTGGCTTGGCTTCCCATGAGGGATCTGCTGATTAATATCCTCTTGCACACTCATGTTGGGAAGATTACTGCACTCCGCAAAAGGCTCACCTATCAAAGATAAATTGGAAATATTATTACCAGATGTCTCTGACTGATTAATATGATTCACGATTTGATGTGTTCTAGCATTGGCCGCTCTATTGCTACCTGTAGCATGGGCAGCCACCTTTATGCGCTGGTTTACTGGAACTGGGAAATTAGCATTAGGAATCGAATCGTACATTCCTGCAAGCATCAAGATTAAAGAGCTGGATCATATTTCGATTTGAGAAGAGAATATTGATTTGACTCTTTTTATGGGCACCATAACTCAAAAAGATAAACTAAAAGGAAAATAGCTTTAAAGGTCAATGTAGTTTCTTAATAACATTTATCTGTTATTACTACAGTAGTGAACATGGTCATGGGTGAACCAGAATATGGAAATAGTGCTATCTTCCCCACCTAGCTTGTCATTCCCATGTTGAATCAACTGATTAATAGGATTCACAGTCTCTTGTTGATCATCATTGATTTTTCTTCGTAATTGACTCTCTCTAGCATTAGCTGCTCTAATGCTACCTGCAGTACGTGCAGCTACCTTTGTTCGTTGCTTTACTCCAACTCGAACTTGGAAACCAGAATTAGGAATACAATTGGACATGTCTGCGGGCATCAAGATTAAAGACTTGGATCATATTTCGATTCTAGAAATGAATATTGATTTAACTATAGAAAGACAAAATAAAAGCTAAATAGCTTTGAAGAATAACACATAACATTAATTGTTATTAAAATAAAAGTAAATCAGCCTCTATTATATTACTACAAGTTATATTGTGTTATGAGATAATTTTAGGTAACTTTTAAATTTCTAAAATGTTTTTATTATAATTTTAATTAGATGGATTAGATTTTGACATAAATTTTGAAATTAATAATATAAAAATCTATAAAATTATATTTTGAATAAATAAATAAATTCAATTATAATTAATTTATATTATAAAAATTTAATTTATATTAATTAGATTTTTAAAAATAGTTTTGACAATTTTTTCTATATACTAGATTTGGAAAAAAATAGAAATTAATAATATAATGATTGATAAATATATAATTATATCTAAAACATAACTTCAATTATAATTAATTGATATTATAAAAGCTCAATTAATATTAATATAAATTTTATACAAAGTATTAAAAAATTTACAAAATAAAAAAAAATGTTAAAGATCAATAGTGGTAAAAACTTATTAATACATTAAAAGCCAAACCAAAGGAATACCAGTTTATAAGAAAATGAAATCAACTGTGTAAAATCCTCTACTTTAAATATGATATTTATATGTTTAACTTGCTGATTATAATTGATTTTCATATGATTATTCAAAGGGAAAAATTGATAGTTATATGAAGAGATATAGATCCACCTCTTAGAAGAGTTGGTCATATTTATATATATAACTTACACATTGTCAATTAATTTCAATATAATGGTTACTCAAAAGTAAAAATTGATAGTTATATGAAGAGACCTAGATCTACATATTGGAGGAGTTTGTCTCAAAGCAGCTTATGTGTGCCCATTCAAAAGGTGTAGCTTGTGCCAACTAAAATTGAGTTCATCTGAATGGTCCCACACTATGACATATGCATGTGATCTAAGGGTAGGCTTCAAGGTTTTGAAAGATAGAATAATTTCTATTGATTATATTTTATTTTTAATTATTTTTAATTGAAAATTAAGCATGGCTGTGAAGGAAACCAAAAGTCATTGGAGAAATGTGATTTTAGAGGCACCTTTTATTTTATTTGCTATTATCTTTTGATCAACTTATACACCAAATTGAATTGCGATATGGGTCTAAAATTCATCAAGATACAAACTCTACTTGTAAGTTTTTTTGTATTTTTCATCTTGAAACTTAATATTCACACTACATAGGATAGTGTGGATTGGTTGTTAGTGTGTATAATTTTACATAAGGTTGGGCTTCTTATAAATGTGGTTGAATGGACCATTCCCTACATCAAATATGTTGATTAATGTGAAACCATTTCTATTAGTTATTGAAGGTCTAAGTAGGCAAATTCTACTCAACAAAAATTGCACTGTATTCACAAGTATATGGATCACTAGAAACATAATTATTTCTCATTTAATGTTTGTAGATTATATTTTATATTTTGGATTAGTTTAGGGAGAAAAATTGTCACATTTTCTGATTTGGAAAAGCCTAGAGTCTCAAAATGAACACCTCCAAATCTGAACTTACTTATGCATCTGTAAGTTGTCTCTAAGATTGGAGAGTTGTTCACAATGAAAATTCATACTATGTAGAGGGATTTAAGTATATATATCTTCTCGCTAATTCGCAGTTGACTATTGATAAGTTTAGGTATAGATTAATTTTTTGGACTTATGAGAAGTGGATTATTGAGATGTTTAGGTGTGGATTAAATTTGTGGACTCATAAGTTTTTTCTCTCGGTTGAAGACTGGTTCTCGTCCAATGTGTCCTACAAAATTTGTCTGTATACTCTATGCTACTTGTCTATATATTAGATGCATAATCTATACTTCTTGTCTTTATATTAGATGCATCATACAATCATCCTACCTAAACCATTGCAAATTTTGTATGGAATGGTACTAGAGAAAGAAAGAAGATAAAGAAATCTCATATATCTAGAACAAAATGATGTTCACTAGAAGTTGGACTATAGAAAACATAAGTGGTTCTTTGTAACAACCTTGAACACACTCATCCTTATTGGGAATGAAGGAGGAGTATAATATAACAAACTTGATTATTGAACACCTACATGTGAAGGACCTATTCTATTTGGTTAAGATAAGGTCTAGACCCTTTGTAGTTATATCCTACCTAGATGAATGTTGAAGATTTAGAAATGAGATGAGAATTAAAAAAAAAATGGAATGATTTTTAAAAACAACTTAATGTGTCTGGCATCCAATTAAACCAAAAGGAGGATATCCTAACTTGGGAGAATTTACTTAAGACAATCTTCTATTGTTGACTAAGATGTACTTTTTGTAAGTCTTTGAAAGGAATTAAGTTTCATTCTTTCACCAAATGCCATTTTGTTACAAGTGCTTGGGCACATGTTAAAAGAAATATAAGACTAAATGAATGTTGGGACCTCTTATTAGTGGAAGTGTTGAGAAATCTAAAGAGGTACATGTAAGGTGATTTATCTTTAACTTGCTTGTGACTTATTTTTTATTTTTTTGACTATTAGCTTCATATTTTGTTATTATGTTGTTCTTATCATCAAACACCTACCAAAACAAGAATATCAACAATAGACAAGAAAATAGGATACAGGTTGCAATCTAGGGCCAAAATCTCTCCACATGAGAGTAAAGGCTCAAATCTCTTATCTTCTTATATATTCCTTCAACTGAATAATTCCAAGACCTTTACACTAGGACCAATAGCCTTCTAAGACCAATTCTGACCTCCTAGATGATGTGCTTCCACTATCCAAGTCAAACCTAGTCATCTTTCACTTGCACAACTTCGAATGCCAACTACAAAATTTTGACATACACTACAAGTATTAATTTTTGGGCCCCTACAACATTTGTTGCCTCCAAAAGTGTGAGAAATTTCAAGGATTCCAAGGTTTACTTTAACCTTCACTTCAGTTTCTCCTTATTCTACTACTTGTAGGTGACCTAATAGACCTTACTTCTACATTATTTCTACAATTTTATCAATTTCCATCTTGCAACCTCTAAACCCCAGCCTTCACATGTGAGAGAGAGAAACAACCTAAAATTTAATCTTCCTTATTTCTTCTTACATAGCCTTATTATACTTCTCCTTTGCTTAGATGATGACAAGATGAGTGAGTGACCATAGGAGGCCCAGTCCCCTCCTATATATTTCTTTCGAGGAGGATGGAATTACTAGAAGGACTTGGTCTTGGAGGGTATTTGAACACTTTTAAATACATACATAGTTATTTTCACAAGTTACATGAGCCCTATGGGGTCTTCTTCATATGACAATGAATCTTTTGACTTCTTGAACCTAGGACACACCCTCTAAGTAGGAAATGAGTGACTAAACTCTAAATAAAAGGCCTTGAGCATGAAACCCATGCTACAAAAATAACAATAATAAATCTTCTCTCTTTCTACACTATACAACAATCAAAAGTTCATTTCATGTTTATGAAGACCAAACCTAGTTACACTTTTCAACAATTTTGAACACTGGATATTTTAGATTATTAGCTTCTTCTCTTGTTATTATGTTGTGCTTATCATCAAACAACTATCAAAACAAGAATATAAAAATACACAAGAACAAGAGATATGGGTTGCAAGATATTTCCATAACCACTCCACTTGAGAGGAAAACGTGCAAATCTCTTAGCTTCTTATATATTCTTCAAATGAAAAATTCCAAGAAATCTAGACCAAGAGAAATACCCTTTCAAGACAAATTCCTACCTCCTTGATGATGTGCTTCCTCTATCCAAGTAAAACCCAATAGAATATCTTCCACAGGCACAACTGCCACCCACACCTATATAATTTTGGCCTCTACCTCTGAAATTTTAGGCCCATGCAATAGTTCTTGATTCCACACTAGTCACAAGTATCAAAGCTTCTAAGGTTTACTTTATCTTTTTCTTAGGGCTTGTAGGTGACATAATAGGGCTTAATTTGACCTTTTTTCTACAATTTTCTCAACTTTGATCTTGAAACACAGAAACCCTATCCTTCCTTCTTCCTACTATAGAGAAAGAGAGGGAGAAGCAACCCAAACATTCATCCTTCTTCCTTTCTCCTTCTTGGCAAGCCTTATTTCTTTTCCTTTTCCTTTACTTAAATGATCAGAAGATGAGTGAATGTCCATAGTAGGTTGAGTTCCCTCCTATATATAGGCTTCCAAGGAGGATTATATGGCCTAATGAGGCAGGCTTCTTAGGTGCCAAGACAACTTGGTCTTAGAGGGTATTTTGACACTTTTAAATACAAAAATATTTTTTTCTACAAGTTGCAATGTGCCTAATGGGATATTCTTCCTATGAACATGACTCTTTTGACTTCTTGACCCTAGGACACACCCTAGAAGCACTAAACCAGTGCTTGACCTCTCAATAAAATACATTTCTCTTGAAACCCATGCTACAAAAATAACAATAATAAATATTCTTTCATTTTACAATACTAAAAAATCAAGCTAGTTACACTTTTCATGAGGAAAATGTTTTTAAACATTAGATAAAGTCAAATAAGCAGTAGAAAACCCTTCCTTTCTACATCTGTTGGAGCATTTGGAAAACTCTCAATGCCTTCATATTTGAATACATTGAACTGGATATTGGAACCATTCATTCAAAAATTTACACAATGTGTGGCGGATATGGAAAACCCACTAGTTCTAATCCCATTTACTCTATCAACACAAGACCCTCATGTCTATTCTTGAAGTTTCTTCTATGGTGGGGAACAAAACCAAAACTATCAATGCGCAACAAAAATGACAATAACTTAATATTTTTTTTTTGTGGTATGGGGTAAGGGCTCCAACAATATGGAAGAATTAATAATAGTATGGGGATTATTGTATTGTGCGAAATGTTTAAATACAAAATTTTTGTATGATTTTGGCTAGGTCACCATTGACTAGATCAATATGGAAACAAATTGAGCTTCATCTTAGATGGCACATTGGATGCAAAAAATTAAGTAATCCAAAATCTCCTAAAATTTTCTCATGTGCTCATAGAAAATTTATTGAAGTTTCGTGGACACATGGGCTTCTTTGATGGGGAGAAAATATACAAGAATGCTTTTGGAGCTGATAGATTGATAGTTCTCAATTAATTTGGATCCAAAGTCTGCATGATTGTATTACTGTACCTGTTCTATAAGACAATATAGACAATATGTACAATATTTAGTTATCAAGGAAAAGATGAAATATTTAGCTATCAAGGGAGAGACTAAACTATAGGATTGGAGTGTTAATTAAGGTTGTCATTGATGTCAATGTGGCATTGACACAGATGTCAATGCTGGTTCTAGATGATGATGCCATGACTCTTGGTTGACTAGGATAGTATCAATGAAGATGTCATGTTAGGTAGAAGTCAAACCACTAATGAAGGAAGCCCTAAGTACTTGATCTAATGTTGCACGCACTTGATGATCTAGATGTTAACCAATGATGTCACATGATGATGTCATACACTTGGATGATAGTTGATGATGAGTTATGATGATCATGGTTGGAGATCATTTGAGGGTTGGAAGACTATTTTGAAGTTCTCCTAATAATGTTGCACTATAACATATCACTGGACTATTATGTGATGACATGAGTGATGTACTCATTGTTGGACATTACCATGACAATGTGGATGTCCTACATGTTCCTATGATGATGAAGAAGAAAAATAATGGAGAAGACAAACAATGGAGTAGCCAAACAAAGAAGCCATATTGTCCTAATCATCTTCTGCACTAAAGATTTCAGAAGAAATCACAAAGAAAATTATTTTTGGACAGCTTGGAGGCATCATTTCCAAATGAATCCTATACCATCTTAAAGAATATTTTCCCCCCTTTCTAACAAGCCCTCACTCAACTCTTAACTCCAAATATCCTAAGAGAAAATGAATTTTTAAGCTAGAAAAGTATTATTTTTTGGCCAACCGACCTAAATTCACACATTCATGTGGGCCTCCTCCCTCCAAACAGACGTGTCCTTTAAAATTTGGCAAACCACTATAAATATGTGGACAAAATTTTCATTTCAGAGACAGAATTTCGGATATATTTATCTTTGAGAATTTTGGATAGGAAGAATATAAAAGGGTCTGATTTCAGGACAATAAAGTCTTGGACCCTTGTTTATCTCGGATTGCTGACCTTTGGGGATGCATCGAACCTATGGGATAATAGAAAACCGGTGAAATAATTACATTACATACAGCTACCTATGTAGCTCATTTCAAGCTCAGATTACAAACTGTGGTGTGTGGACAGTCACAAGATCTGAAAATTGCAGTCTAAAAATATAATCTTGGACCTGTGAATAATTGGAGGCTTAGATCTACACCTCGGTGATAGTAGTCATACAGCAAACCTGTGCCCCAATTAGTTTTGAAAGCTATTCTTTGAAGAATTTTGTAGCAGCACTTGGAGCATTATTAAAATAGTTCTTGGAACAATGTAGCAACATAACTGAGATCCTTGTTGAAGCATTATTTTGCGTATAATTGGGGCATTTTTGAAACAACGTGGGAGCTCTACTAAAATCTTCTTGAAGACACCTTTTTGCTGAAGCAACTCATACAGTTTGTAAAGTACGACTAAAGCACTCTTGCACAGATTTTGTGAAGACATGAATGAGACTTTGAAGACATTTTGGAAATCCTGGTCGAAGCTTCTTAGAGACCTTTGGAGTAGAGTTACAGTAGAAGAGAGGTCTTGGTGAAGTATTGAATAGACCTTACTATAACTGTTGTAATAGAATTGCAACATTGTTTGGTGAGTCCCATGGAGTAGCTCTAATGAAGTGTCTTGAACGTTTATTGAAAGTATCTTATTGAGTTGTCCTTGAAGGAGTCTTGGAGCAGATATTGTAGCCATTAAAGCAGCCCTTGAAAGAATTTTGAAGTAGCATTTTGTAGACATTTTGAAAGTCCTAGAAGCAGCTAGAAGAAGACTTGGGTTGGGATTGAGAGCAGATTGAAGGATTATCTTTGGAACTTGTAAAGACTTCCCTTGAAGACTAATCTTGGTGTATTTGGAGACTAATTGTATTAGTCCATTGGAGCAACCTTTGAAGAGAATTTTAACATCTTGGTGTATATTTCTTGGTGGAAGTTTTGATATACATCTTGAAGAGGATTTGGAGTAATCTTGAGATATCCTTGAGCAAGCCCTAAAGACGTTAAAGGTCTTGTGGAGATGATGTTGAAGACAATGATGCATTGTTAAAGCCATCATGAGGTAACTTCAAGAAAGTGTTTGGGTATGATGAAGAGTAGTGGTGACACCTTCTAAGAAGAAAAGGTTGTCATTGATGGTGCAATATGTACATTACACTAAGAGTATGTTGAAGATTGTCGGGGTTGGTTGAAGAAGACATTGGGAGCAGTAAGTATAATCAAATATATCTTGACAAAATGTGGCAGGAGGTTGGAGCCTCATAGAGACAAGGTTGGTGCCTTGGAAGATAGGGTTGGAGCCCTAGAGGATATGAGTGCTCAAGAGACCTGGATGGAGCCTGTACCAGATATAGGGTTGAAGCCGTTGAAGTTGGTGGCTTGGAATTAACAAGGTTGGAGCCTTGAAAGTCCAAGTCAGTGCTTGGAAAATAAAGGTTGGAGCTTGGGAAATTGAATATTAGTGTCTTCATCTAGGGTTGGAGCCCTACATATATTGTACTTGATTTATTGTAAAGAATCAATTAATAAAAGCATTTATTCTTCTTGTTCATTTTTTTTTCTAAATATAAGTGATCCAACTGGTGAAATTAACAATAAAAAAGAAATACTGATTGACCCCCTCTCAATATTTCCAAAATAGAGACTTTTTGGATTTCTCTATTTAGATCACTATATGTTTTTATCCTACAATAAAATATACAGATTTTTGTTCTTTAAAAAAAATGAAAATTAATCTAATGCTCTTCTATGAATACCTGGAATCTTCACAACTATACAAAGAAAAACAACGAAAGAATAAAATATGAGCATGCATACCTATATTGGAAGCCTTGAATGATGCTGAATCAGTACCAACCATGGCAACTGGCACTACACCTATATTGGAAGCCTTGAATGACGTTGAATCAGTACCAACAATGGCAACCGACACTGCAGTTGAAACTTCCAATGGCTGATCCTTCGGCTGTTGGCCAACAAGGGGAGGGACTTGTAATTCCTGACCTCTATTCTCCATAGTAATCAGAGGGGGAAACTCTTCTGCAGCCTTCCGCCCTACATATCTAATGTTCTCCGCAGTTTTTGAAGGAGAACAGCTTTCCAGTATTCTTTTGATGTTAGCTGAATATTCTGGAAAGTTCAAGCGATGAGCAGGTTGGTCTCCCTTGAGGAGCAAGGCGGCTGCGTCGAATGCAATGGCAGCCATCTCTACTGAGGGAAATGTTCCCAGATGGAGCCGTGTTTTATTAGAGACCCGCGCTTTCCATTTTTTTAATCCTCCTTCCATTGTGTTTACCTTAGGGTCTCCAACATAACCACTATCCTACATACCAGGTTCCAAGAAAGGAGAGAAGAGGGTATATGCAGGCGAAGTGGAAGACTTGGACAATGTAAGATTCACAAGAATATGACGAGAATTCATGTAAGATAAATAACTTCTAAGTAGAGCAGAATGATTGAGAAGACAGGCCTGAACTCAAGAGGAGGACTGTAAGGTTAGAGATTGTCTCGCTTATGATTATATATATATAATTTTCGTCGATTTTTTACACGATGTGATCTTTCGAGTTTTAGCGCTCAAAGATCCATATAAAATGGATGGCAGTGAGAACAAGGGCTCTAAATACCTCCATATAAAATGGAGGGCAGTGAGAACAAGGGCTCTAAATACCATTACGAGGGGTCTTTGTGAAGAAGGATTTTAATGTTTGAGTCCCGATATGGAGGTTTAAAGGTTAAACTCGTCCTGGATTAACAGAGTTGACGGTTGGGTTTAATGGAGTAGTTCAATTACCAGGGGGCAAAGAGAACTGTTGGGTTTAATGGAGTAGTTCAATTACCAGGGGGCAATGAGAAGAAGGATTTTAATGTTGGAGTCCCGATATGGAGGTTTAAGGTAAAACTTGTCATGGATTAACACACTTGACTATTCGGTTTAATGGAGTAGTTCAATTACAAGAGGTAATGTTTGAATCCCGATATGGAGGTTTAAGGGTTAAAGTCTTCATGGATTACGGGATTAATTGAGTTGAATGACGTATTAAAGCAAAGCAGGTTTGTTTAATTAATTTTTTTTAATATTTTTATAATTTATTTTTCAATCTAATTTGTTTAAAATTTGGTAGAAATTTATAAAATCACAAATTTAATGAGTTTAAATAATACAAATAAATATTTTAACTTAAATTTTCCCAAATTATGACAAAAAAAGAAAGAAAGAAGAAAAATCCAAAAATTTTCACAAAACCCAAAGCAACTCCAATAATCCCCATTACTAGAACTCCTTATGTAAATGCTTCCATTTGGTCATTTTAGTGATATTTTTTATGATATGATTTAATAATAAGTAATTTATCGTTATAATTATATATTTATTTTGTTGATGATTTATTATATTTAAGAAATTAATTTGTAATTTAAAAATAAGCTATTAAAAATGTTGATCAAATTACATCATTAAGATTTGGTTGAGGTTTCATCATTTAATTAATTAATCAATAAATAAAAATGAAAAAAATTAAGTTTTTTTAAAAAGCTGGGTTAAGAAAATTTTAAATAAAATATTATTTAATTATATTAAATATAATACACGGGTTAAAATTTTTGATTTAATTAATTGATAAAGTAAAAAATTAAATAAATTAAATAAATTAATTTTGTAACCGCAATGATGGTTGGAAATTAAGTAAGAGCTCGACTGCAATTCTCGCTAGGTAATTTTGTTTATATAACAAAATTACCTAGCGAGAGTGGGAGTAGAGCTCTTACTTAATTTCCAACTATCATTGCGGTTAAGGTTCTTAGCATATCGTTTAAGGTTCTTAGCATATCATTCAATTCTGATCGCCTCCCTTAATTTCCTATGGTAATTTCCTATGTAAATGTGATTTACATTAGCAATGACCTTGGAGTCTCCAATACAAACAGGGCGACAAGATTTTTCGACATGCTCACCAAGAGCTTAGGTACGGGGTCAGATGTGTCTAAGATCCACAACATGCTCCCAATTTCTCTACATAATGGATCGACGAGTTTCTCCAATATTGTAATGTTCCAAATCTGGAACACCTAGCAACCCATGGCTGGAAAATGCATTTCCCAGAAATGGAGGCAACAGGATTTGAAACGAGGACCTCGATGCCTTAGAACGATGTGTCTAAGTACTAAATCCAAGAGGAGGCTCCAAATAAATCCTTCTAGGGTGGTGAGAGAAGCCTCCCACACCTACTTCCCTTCAGAAATTGCCCAAGGAATGGGGCTGCAACAATGTATGAACATACAATGGAAGGACAACCTTATTCTATAGCTATGAACACATGAAGATATGTATAGCAAACAAATATCTGATATAGCAGAAAATGTATACAATGTGTGGAGGAATCAATCACTCCAGCTAGGCAATGGAATCCTCAATGAAGCATATACAAGGCAATGAAGTAATACCGCTATGCAAAATATCATATGACTAAAATAACACAGTTTACAGGAGATACTGCTGCACATAAAATGAGAATAGGATGATATGACAATATCAGCTCAAAGAAATGAGGGGGAGCAAGCTCTCAACCCCAGAAAACACTAACACAACAAAAATACACAACCCTTGGAAGGATCGGCTACAATATACATGAAATTGGCAAATCTGCAGAAATGCCGGAGTTGCTGGGCAGTAGCTACAACTCAATACTAGAAATACATGGAGATAGCTGCACATGATGCTCAAACTGAAACAAACCTCCTCCAATGGATCTCTCAATGTAAGGCTAATCTCGACACTGAAGATCTTGCCCTCCAAGAAGCTGGTGCAACCTCTCACTGCAAGTGTGCACTGAAATAACACAGTCTCGAGGATGGACTGTGTCGTCTATGATGGGAGATGTTGGCCTTGATGCCAAGATGTGAAAATAAGCTCTGAAAACACTTTTACTAACCTCCTAGAGCAAGAGAAACTCCCCCCTCTGAAAGATAATCCAAATAGAAGTGTTGTGGAACCCTCCACTGTAATGCCCCAACAACACTGTGTTATACTTGAGCATAAATAATGTAGTATCTGAAGAATGGCTTTGGCCTTGAGCCAAGATGTGGATAAGATGAAGTGCAATCCTCCAAGAGGTCTCTCAAGAAGGAGAGGAAATCCTAAATAGGAATCCCTCGTGCTAAGAAGCATTGCAACTCAGCTGAATAGTCGGAGTGTGAAATTTTTTTGAATAGACAAATAATAAAATGTTCCAAGATGTCCCTTTATGGCTGCCTCCTCCTCTTCTTATACAAGTGAATGCCTCTTTTCCATGGACCCCACCCATTATGGTTTCTTGAACAAGGAATATTTCTCCCTCCAAAACTGTGTTGTCTTCCCATGCAAGCTACACCTCTTAAGCAGTGTTGTTGACTTGGTCAAACTTGACCTTGCCCTCATGAAAATTTCCCCTTTTCACACTGGAAGGTGCAAAATAAGCTACTCCAATGATCCTTTTCACATTATGAAGGATATTATTCCTACTCATGGGCCTTTTACCCATTTTATTCACCTCCTAGATGAAATAAGAAAAAATTAATGTTCCAATTTTCTTCATGAAAATTTGGGAACATTACAAATATAGAGAGTTCCACATGAACAAGGAATCATATAAACCCCTTTCATGTCCTTACGGTCGATAGGATTCTTAACTAACTGAAGAGAACCTCTATGCACTATTAGAAATTTTGTTGGGTCACTTAAGGAGCCTATCAGCTGTAAGGACATGAAAGGGATTTACATGACTCCTTGTTCATGTGGAACTCCCTATATTGGAGAAACAGGTTGATCTATTAGGCAAAGAATGTGGGAGCATGTTTCATATATTAGACACAATCGACCTCGTACCTCGGCTCTTGCTGAGCATGTGGAAAAATCTTGTCATGATGTCTGTATTGAAGACTCCAAGGTCGTTGCAAAGGTAGATCACTTCTACCATAGGAAATCAAGGGAGGTGATCGAAATTGAACAACATGCTAAGAATCTTAACCGTGATGAATGTTTGAAATTAAGTAAGAGCTCAACCCGTGCTCTCGCTATATATATATATATATATTTAATTTTTTACTTTATCTATCTATTAATTAATTAATTTATTAAATTAAAAAATTTAACCCTCCCTATTATATTTAATATAATTAAATAATATTTTATTTAAAATTTTCTTAACCCCTCTTTTTCAAAAAAATTAATCTAATCAATTTATTTTATTTTCATTTATTGATTAGTTAATTAATCGATTTATTTTTAGTTACTTACTTTTTTCTTTCTTTTTTTAATGCTCCCTATTATAATTAATTTAATTAAATAATATTTTATTAACTCATTTTTAATAAAAAAATTTAATTTTTAACTAATCCATTTTTATTAATTAAAAAAATAATTCTTAACTAACTCATTTTTATTAAACTTTTCTTAATTAGATTTCTTAATTAACTTCTAACAGCTAGTTTTTAACATCTAGTCTTAACGACTAGTTTTTAACAACTAGTTCTTAATGCCTATTTCTGGACAATGATGCATCTCCTCTATTTAGTCATCAAGAGAGATTAGTTTCTCCACCTTGTTCTGAGGAGGAACCGCATTATTTGGTTCAAAACCTCGACCAAATCCTAATTATGGAATTAAACAACATGATAAAATAATTAACATAATAAAAATAATAAAGACTAAGTAAAAAGAAAAAAGAAAAATAAATAAATAAATAAAATAAATCCAAGACTTTTGTGATCCATAATGTAGATAGAAAATCTTTATAAACGTTGACCAAATCCCAATGATGTGATTAATCGAAATATTTTATATCTAAAATAAAATAAAATAAATAAATAAAAATAAAATAATAAAAATTTTAAATAAATAAATAAATGAAGATATAAATAAAAATAATACCACAAAAAAGGAAATTACCAAATATACACTAGAACTTGGTCAACATTAAAAATATTATTTAAAATATATAATTATAAATTAACACAACAGTCAAAATGAAAACAAGGAATAAATAAATTAATTAATTAAAATTAAAATTAAAATAAAAAATAAAAAATAAATAAAGAAAGAAATGGACGTATAAATAAAAATAATACTACATAAAAAGAAAAAGGAAATTACCAAATATATACGGAGTTTTCTACCCACGTAGTGAAATAGTCCGAATGACAAAAGACTATTGGAATCTGGTAACCTAAAATTAAAAAAATCAGGTAGTTGGAATGTTTGGAATCCATTCTTGATAGTGGAAATGGATTGAGCACTATCAAAAACCCTTAGGGCACTCAAAATACTAAATTTTAACAACTGTAAACAAGATTCTGGTCAAATTTTTGCTGGATTTTTTGAAAATCATTGCTGGATTTTGGCCCATTTCACTGCCTCTTTAAACTAGGCGAATATATACTAAAACTTGGTGCACATTAGAAATATTATTTAAAATATATAATTATAAAATAACGAAATAAGTGAAGAGACCTAAAAAAAAACATCAAACCTATTAAATGACTCTCATAATAAGTATATAAAACATATCAAGCATAAATGCAATGAAAACTAAAAGAGAGGAAAATACGAGAGAAAGGAACACTACTCAGAGCACAGAGATGGGATCCAACAACTGCTAACTTTCCACCCGTCATCCCAATTCAACGTACGAGGTCTTTTCTCAATCTCAACAGCTTCCCTAAAATTTACGGTGATGGAAATGCTAAACCCTAGCAATGACTTTTGAGTCTTCCATACAAATGTGGTGCTTATTCCTCTACACGTGCTTAGCTAGAGCTAAGGACCTCATTGTACCATTTGCGATATCAACAATATGCTCTTGAATCCTTTTATTAATCGACTGACTTATTCCTCCAATGTAGGGGATCCCAGAGTAGCACAAGATCAAATAAACATTTATTTTCAGTTTCATGTCCTTAAATTTAACATAAAATTTACATTTTGTGTAGTTTCTTTGGGTTATAAACTTTTGAGGCCATTTAAGGGCATACATGACATTTTCACCTTTGGAGAGAGAAAAAAATGTGAGACTAGTTTCAATCCAAGTGGATCTCACAAGTACAAGTGGTTCTCAAAGTACAAGTGGCATTGGAAATGGCTCAAAAATCAAAGTGTTGTTTGATGACAGTAAGACCAAGACCAAATCAAATTGTTCATCTTCCATAATCTAATGGTGTAAATGACACTCCAATCTGAGGTCGTATTAAGAAGTTAGAGCAAGTCAAAGTTGTGGTTAATGTTCATAGTGGGCCATGTTTAAGTGTTTTACAAATTTACTAAAATGATGGCATCGAAAATTATCTCCTTAGAGAGGAAGAATATGTGGGATGGCTGGTTTCACTAATAACTCCTAAATTGGAAAAAAAAATATGGTTATATTAACAAAAAAAAAAAAAATATAAAGAAAAGTGGGGGGTGGAGGTTAGCGAGGTGGCACCCCCACAACCCTGTCTTGGGTCCATATTAAATTATATAAATATAAGAAACGTTTTGGGAATGTACCTGCGTTTACCACTAATTAATTGATTAAGGTAGTGTGGGATATGTGTTTTTTTGTTATTTGAGAATGTTTAGTTTTCACAATAATCTCCGCAATATTTCATTATTCTTGACTCTAAACATGCTTCCTGTCCATGTATGAACTCCACACTCCAAACAAAAAAAATCCACCTCCAAAAGTTTCTTCCACTAAGCATGTGCTCAAAATTATGCTCAAAAATCAAAGTTTTCAGAATGAGTCGAAACCTGAATGACTGTGTATTGTTAATTTTATTTAATCTGGCACAAATCGTTTCTCATAGAATGGACTCTGTATGGCTTTAGAAATGAGTTTTGTCTATTTTCTTAAATACAAAATTTTGGAAAACAAATTATGCAAACAAGGATCTTAGTCACCAGTCTGTACCATTGAAGTGACATGTTGACTGGGCAGGTCAACAAGTTGTTTAACCCATCTCTCTATGAATCATTGGATTCCAAGTCGCATAGTTTGGTTGGTGCTCATTTTTGTGTGTTGGAAAATTTCTATTCGCTCTTAGAAGGCCAATGAGTAGGAGGAAGATGCCTCAACCTCGGGACACCATGTGTCCCCCTCACGGCATGAAAAAATTATGTTTATGGGCTAGAGGGACCGGTCAGGGTTCGAACCCGAGACCTTCGGAAAACTAGCACACATCGTTACCAACTCTCTTATGTAATGGCTATTAACCATATACAAAATCTAGATGTATTTAAATTTAATCTAAAGCGTTGATGGGGGGTAGAGGGGGCCAACCACGTGATCGAGCCCCCAATCCTTGTGACCACAATCCAAAACCAAGGATGGAGCACCAGAGCGCTGAACCATAAGCACGATTATTAAATCTTAATTGATTCTTAATTACCGTTAAATTGGCTTTATTAATAGGTCCCATTAAAACCTTAATCGTGCCTTAATTAAAATTAAGCAAGGTTTGTTAGCGCTAATCCAGTTCACAGGTTTCATTTGTAAAATTAACTGTCATGTAGGACATGTTTCCAAATTCGAGGTGCATTTGTAGGACCGACCTAGATTTTGTGCAAATTTTGGAGTGAATTGTGGGAAAATTAGGTCAAGCCATGACTCATTCAGTTTTTGATGAAATCAAGAATAGAAAGAGTCTAAGTTACTATTTTTGAGTGTTCCGGACTCAATCAAGCAAGTTTGACGAGGAGGAAATCATTATAAACATAAAATTTTCAAATTTGAGCATAATATAGAAGCCAAAGCCTTGGATTTTGGATGAAGGAGATGTAGCCTAGGAGGGGTGAGCTATTGTATTGTACTTTTTATTACTATTGTTCAATCTTTTTTTATGGTAAATTGTTCATAAAATTAACATAGAAATCACTCATGAGAGTGAGTAACTTGCAAGAAAACTTGAACCTCTAAGCACATGTAAAACATTTGTTTCAAACTCTGAAAGAGGAATTAGCACAACATTACCAACATACCTTTATCAGATCACATTTTGTATTAAAGCTTTAGGTTTTTTGTGAAATAATGGATCTAATTGTTTGCAATTTTGTGTCATGGTTACAAGGTTAAAACTCAAAAGAGGAGAAGGTTAGTTGGCTAAAATCCCTATATTTGGCTCGAGCGGAAGAAGGGAAAGGTTTCCAAAGTCTTTAACACTAGCACACAATCAAATTGAAGTTGAGTCTTCAATGGGCATGTCTCGTGAAGGAGATCCTACCATGACATAAGAGGAGAGAACATTAAAAAAGGCATTTTTTGATATGACATAGATGGTAAAGGTCGTATATGAGGAGAGAAATTTAAGGATTCAAGGAGAAAGTTCTAGTCCTCCTATAGTAGAGTTTTCTCCAAGAGGAGGAGGTCATGGACATGGTAATAAAGCACCATTCACTCCACCATCATCCTCACAACCATATTCGCCTTCCTCTTCATCATCTTCCACTACCACAACCCTTCAACCTATTCATACACATGCTTCAAAAGAAACTAGTAAATCACCATTACTTAAAATTGATGTTAGAGCTACCAATGTATAATGGTGAAGTGAATGCAGATAAACTAGATGATTGGATTCATCAGTTGAAGGTTTATTTCATAATTCTGAACCTCCAAGAGGATGACATAAAGATTCAATTAGATTCCTTGAGAATGAGATTCAATTTGTATGGTTGGAAGCAAGGACACAAGATGAGATTAAAAAAATGGTAAGATCCCAATTTTTTGGTCTAATTTCATTTTTTTCATTGAAAGGAAAATTTACCCTCTAGCTTACATGCAAAAATCCATTATGAACTGGAAAAAATTTATTCAATTTAAAGGTCAAAGTGTGGAAGATTACACTCAAGAATTTAGAAAAAGAGCTCTTATGTTAGGCGTTGATTTTCATTTTGATGATACCTTGATGAACTATATAGGGGGTATACAAAGTCACCTGAAACATACCATACTCATTTTTAATCCCACTATTCTAGATGAGGTATGTGTGCAAGCTACACACCTTGAGGAAAGAGGGAAAAATGTATGAGAAGAAGGTAAAAATAATCATTTAAGGGTGGTGAAAAATGATAGGGTTTCAAAGGAAAACAAAAGAAAAATTCATCCATTAAAAAAGAAGGGGATAAAACCACATGTAAAAATTGTTGCAAAGAGGGTCATGATGAAGAGTAGCATTGGAAGCTTCATCCAAAATTGAGGCCTAATAAATTCAACAAGAAGGGGAAACAAAAGACAACTGCTACCACACAACTGGTTCTTGGATCCAACTCAGGTGATGAGAGTAAAATTGCAGCCATGCCCATAAATGGAAAAGAATCCATAGCAAGTACTAGTTCATCAAATTGTCACAATAACACTCCAAGAGAGGAAATAAGAATAGAGATGTTTCATGTAAGAGTTGTCTCAAAACATACAAAATTTGACACACTATTTGATAGTGGGTCTCAATCGAGCTTAATATCGGAAGTCTTAGTCAAGAAAATTAATCTTGAAACCATACGTAGTCACAAGCCATATATTTTGGTTGTGATAACCATGGATACAAATTTACAGGTTACAAGAAAATTTATCTTTCGGTTTTGCAATCATTGCAAACTTTGTTGATGAAGTTGAGTTAGATGATGTACCACTTGACTTATCAGGAATTGTTTTGGGTAGTCCTTATCTCTATGAGAGGAAAGAAGTTTTCTATCACCATGAGAGAAAGTAACACTTGGTCAAAGATGGAGTGGAATTTATTGTGAGAGCTCATCACAAAAGGATAAATCTTTCTTTAGTTAATGCCGGGAAATGAAGAGACTAGTAAATTCAGGTAAAACGTTTGTGCTCTTTATGATCAAACAAAAGAATGATATGAATTATGAATATTTTGAAGGTTGTGATGATAAATTGAAATCTAATTTATTTGATGTGCTGAGTCATCATGGTGAGATGTTTCAGGAAACAATGGGGTTACCTCCCAAGAGGGGAATCCAACATGAGATAGAGTTGTAGAAGGATGTTGCACTCCCTAGTATTGGTAGGTATAGCATGCCGATAATGGAAAGTGCATAAATTAAGAATAAAATACAATTTTTTTTGAATAAAGGGATCAGTCTCCCATCTAGCTCACCATTTGGTTCACCGAATGTGTTGGTGCCCATGAACAATGGAATATGGTGCATGTGTGTGGATTTTAGTGCACTAAAACAAATCACGGTAAAGTATCATTATCGACACCCAAGAATATATGATTTTCTTTCCTAGTTGAGGTATGAAAAGTATTTCACTAAGTTAGACTTAAGAAATGGTTATCATAAAGTTATAATAGCTAAAGAGGACATATGGAAGACCGCATTTAAAGTTAAACAAGGATTGTTTGAGTGGCATGTCATGCCTTTTGGTATTTACAATGCTCCAACTACTTTGATGAGAGTTATGAATGATGCATTAAGACCATTTCTTGATGATTTTGTCCTTTTCTACTTAGATGATATTTTGATATTCATCAAATGACGAGATGAACATGTCATGAATGTAAGAAAAGTGGTTGATGTCTTAAGAAAAGTATAGTTATTTTTGAATATGTCAAAATGTAAAAATTTTGCTAAAACCTATTTTGTTTATTTGGGAAATATTGTTGGAGGAGGTGATCTTAAGATAGAACCCTCTAAGGTTGAGGTCATTTTGAATTGGCCAACACCCTAGATAGTCATTGAGGTAAGAAGTTTTCTTGGAGCAACACAATATGGGAAGAAGATCATTGCTAATTTTTCTTCTATTGCAACTCCGTTATATGAATTGACTTGTGTTAAGAAGCTCTTCCACTAGGGAGGAAAGAAAAAAATTATGCTTTGAAAGAGAAGATCAGTTAAGCCCTAATACAAGTACTACCTAACCTGGGATAGCCCTTTGGGATTCAAACTGATGCAAGTGACTATGACATAGGCATAGTCCTCTTACAACATAGTAAGCCCATTTCATTCCATTCAGAATTGTTCAATGGTGCAGTGATAAATTATCCTACTTATGAAAAGGACCTATATGCCTTGGTTCAAATTGTGAAGAAGCAGAAACACTATTTGATGGGAAAGGAAACCATCATTGAAATCGATCACCAAACATTCCAATACTCTCAATCGCAAACTAAGTTGCAGCGGTCAACGGACTTTCGATGGATTGGTTTCTTACAACAATTCCACTTCGTCATCAGGTGTAAGAAAGGTATATACAACAAGGTTGCTGATATGATTTATAGGCCTATTATTAGTGTAGCCACTTTACTCAAGAATACTTCTGTTTTACATAAACACTATGTTGAACAATATGCATTTGATAACAACTTTAAATATGTTTATGGAAACTTGATTCAAGGTCTCCAAGTTAAGGAATTTGATTATCATGTACATAATAACTTGTTGTCTCATTAGGAAAGATTTGTATTCCATAGGGAGAGAGAGTGAATGTCATAATGGAAACAAACACTTATTTTATTGTTGGACATTTAGGTGTAAGAAAAACAGTCTCAAACCTTCATAGGTATTTTTATTCGCTTGGTATGCTTGAAAGTGTAACAACTCCACTTACCACTACAATTTTTTTTCTAATTATAGTATGATTAGTCACTTTTCGAACTCTATCGTTCCTCTTTGACAATTTCTATTCTTATGTTTTTATCCCTAGTTCATCAATTTTCAACAAACATATTTCTCTCTATTGTCATGCTTAGAAAAATTCTGTGGTGATATGTTTTCTAGTAGATCATTCACAAAATCACTACTTCTTCTTTATTACACTCTATCCTCCTTATCCTCATATGATTTGGATGCATCTTATCATCTCTATCACCTTAATTGTGCATGAATGAAATATTAGAAATTCCTCACTATTACATTTCAATTTTCTATCTTACCTCTCCAATCATTTGTTCTCATATAAGTATTAACTAATACACATAGTCTCATCTCATATTTCTGAGATTTTATTTAGTCTATTTAAAGGATATCCTTTCCTTTTTATCATAGAATTTAACATAGAATTGTATGCAATTGATTAATTACTCTCATTATAATATTTGATAGGACATTAACCGAATCCCTCCTACTATTGTTAAATTTCCAATCGATCTGAAGTTCTCCAAACACATTTATTTCAATATAAACTTTAGGAAACCATTACAATTGAAGAATACTATATGCCTGCTTCCAGTATCATAAAATTTGAGAATTAATGTTCACTTTCAAGCATACAATATGAAATATGATGTAAGTCCTTTCGATTTTCATAGTGCAACTTGAATTAACGGAATATACTTCTATACCTTTATGATCTTTATGAGTTATAAAATATTCAAATATGGATAAGAATTTATGGAATTCCTAACATGAAAGTTGGATTTTAACATTTAATTTTAAGGTTCTCCACTATACTATATACATATATCCTATTCCACCCATAATAATTTCTTTCCTATCCCATATAATGCTCTCTAAGGTGAATACTTTGATTATACTTACTTACGTATTCAACTTTGAATATATTTGTGCACCATATGTTAAACACGATGACTAAATTAGCTTAAGTCCAAATTCTATTTTATCATTACAGTTGGAATGATGTCACATCACTTTGCTGTCCACCATTAATTTGCATCTCTGTCATACATATGGAAAGAGGATTCATATTGTTGAGTTAGGTTTACACATTTACTTTTCCAATTATCACCTGTACTCACCATTCCATCTCGGGATTTCATCGATTTCCCATACGTTTACATCCTTTCATCCACAAGGCCTCTCTGAATTCTACTCTCTGAAGCCATACACATGGATGATGTGGACTGTGCCTTATCTTCTGGAGATATTTTGACACGATAAAACTAAACTAATTTTTCCGGTTTTCATTTTCACTATCTGTTGTTTGGTTCTGCATCTTGGTTTTTACCGCCGCCTGGTTTCTATTTTATGTTACACTGAGGAGATCACAAAGACCCTCCTTAATCATACTACTCAGCTCCCTCATGCTTCATGCCAATGAACGCTGGTTAAGGTAAGGCCACCCTTCTTTGCAATAACATTCCCAACCATTTTTTTATGTTTTATACTTGGGGCTTCATTCATTATAGTTTATGATTTCATTGTTTGATTTATCTAAACTCTTGCTTCATTATTGACGACAGCTCTTCCTGCTACCTCTTGCAGTTTTATTTAAAATTTCTAAGGATCCTGGTCCACCAATTTCCAAATTTCTACAGGTAAAGGGCTTGGATTTATTAAACTAGGACCACTTATTTGTCTTTCTCTATGAGTTTTGCTTTCATAATTTTGTTTCTTAAGATGGAATATAAGTTTTGAACATATTATTTTAACATAAAAGTTTTAAATCTCCAATTCGACGTTTTTGTGTGGAATATAAGTTCATCGTAAATTCTATATCGGTTAGATGAACCTTACTTCCCAAGTTACTTTAAATTTTAAATTTTTAATATCTCTTTGTATTACGATTTCTGTTGAATGGGGTAACCTTCCCCATAGAGTCTGTCTTGATTCAAATACTTTTATCAGTTAGACTTCATTTTACCTATTTTTCATTTGGAGATTAGAGATATTAAATTTATTAATAATCTCTTCGCAAGTAGGTACAAAGGTGACTTATCAGTCCCAAAAATGTTGCCATCTCAATGATATGAAGAATTAATTTTGGTGGTTAATATATAGAATTGACAATTGTATGTTCTGGATTTTATAGCACAAAAAATTCCTACGTATTTCATTAATTCCATCTTCTATAATAATATCTAGAACGAGATTCATAGAACTAGATTTATATAACTTTCAAAATTCTTCCTTTATGAAGTACAAAGCATTTTAATTATTTCCTCATAATTAAAATGATTTACTATGCAGAATCTCCTTTTAACCTTCTAAGACCAGTCATGGCCTTTTAGGTCTCACACTGTACTTACACAGGTAATTCCATTGCTATGGTTTTCCATACTGCTATTTGTTTATAATATATGCTTGTGTATATTTTTTTTCCTTAAATTGTGATTTGATTCCTTATGAGAATACATGAATTTATCTGGCCCTCTCTTCTTGATCCGTAAGGTAATTTACTACTTACCTCCTTATGATTTCCTTTTCAGATTTAAGATAATGAATTTAGTTATCCTCATAATTATATTCTAACCATTTTTTCTGGTTTCTTGTACATGTTCCTTACCTTGAACCATTTACTTTAAATCAACCTGAGTGTTCCTCTCTCAAGCACTGATAATCTATTTTATTCCCTCGCTATTAAGGTTGGTCTATACCTTGCTAGAATTTACATCCACTAAATTCCGGGACCAAGATTCTTTTGTCAATTTTGTATATAATATACAAATTTATGTTATGTTATTCCTGTACTATGCACAATATATCTTAATAAAATCTAGCCGTATTTCCTACAAAATTTGCATGAGCATGTATCTTCATTCTGTGTGCATACTTGTATCATCTTTTGCTGCTAAGATATGCATACAAGATTTAATTTCTCGTTTATCCATATAATGATTATATATAGTGATATGTGAGATGAATTAAACTAGAGATCTAAAATCATCTCGTCTCAAGATTTTCTGATATCTCTAGTGTGTGTGTGTGTGTGTATATATATATATATATATATATTTCTGTTTTTTTTCTTTTCAGAATAGTTATGTTAATTAACTCCATTCCCATCTGTTATAATTCACATAATAAAATTTCTGAATTGAACATGAAATTCCTCATAACCTAACAACAGAATTAAACCCTCAAAATTGGGTTTATAATTTCTTTCTTTTGGTTTCTAACTAATTTGTCGACGTAACCATACAAAACTAAACTATTTTCATAATGGTTAGATTCTGTTAAATACATCGGACTACAAACTTTAAAATTAATATAACTACTCAGCATATATAATTTTCCATTTATCTTTCTACATAAACAATATTCCTCAAAAGTATCATTCAAATCATAAAAGAAGAATAATAATCCAGAATTAATTTAACTGTGCATACCACTTAAGGAAAGACTAATTTACACCCATCCTTTGAGCTCTTTCTCCATATCTCCCCCCCAACCCTCCCCTGAGCAGAGATCCCGTCCTCTCTGGTGTAGACAGCCTCTTGCTTACCCAGGAATGGCTTGTTTAAGCATACTTTCCCATCAACTTGTTTCCATAACTACGTCCAGTTAATCAAGATTTTGTTTTCCTTTTTGCCTAGGCTTTAATTTTGTTTCTTCCACAAAAGTACTTTAAAACCAACTTTTTCCTCTTTCTAAATTTATTCCATCTCTTGCCAGTAACTTTCCTGTTTATGGGGGTATCTTTTTAGATTTTTATCTCCAATTTAAAAATAATTATTTAGTTTATTTTCTCCAAGGATTTTTGAAGAAATAGGAAATTATTTGGAACCTTGTCCATCCTCATAGCCATGGATTCCAGATCTCTAATAACACTGTAGTCTTTGCACAATTAATTCCATTTTAATTTCATTAAATTTAAATAATAAAATATGTTTGCAACAATTGTTTTCCCTTGGGTCCACTTGACCCTTAGAGTTTTTGAATACCTAAAATAAAAGTAGAAAAATAGGGATATTATAGAAATTGTGTCATGTTTCATTAAAGGTTGTTGATTGTGTGCATTAAGTAAGCCTAGTAATAGGAAATTGGGATTTTACACACCACTTTCAACTCCATGTCAATGGGAGAGTATTTCTATGGATTTTGTAGGATGTCTTCCTTTGTAAAAAAGAGGTCATGATTATCTGTATGTAGTTGTGGATAAGTTCAACAAGATGTGTATATTGATGCCATGTTAAAATCAAGTCACATCTGAACAAAGTGATCATTCTTTCTTTGAAAATTTTTGGGCTCATCTTGGGTTGCCTACATCTGTTATAAGTGATCGAGATTCTTGATTTTTTGGTAATTAATGGTCAATCATGTGGGACTTTATGGACACTACGTTTAAGAAAATTAGAACATCTCATCCTCAAACATATGGTTAAACCAAAGTGGTGAATCAAGAAGTCATTCATCTACTTTGAGGATATTACAAAAACATCCTAAGTTGTGGGATTAATAGTTGCATTACATTCAACATGCTTACAACTGTGCAAAACACTCCTCTACAAAAACATCGTCATTTGAGGCATGCCTTGGATACTTTCCAAAATCACCATTAGATTTTTTTTTTTTTGGAAAAGGTGTAGCTATAAATTGGCATAGTGACATAGATAAAGCAAAGAAATTCATAGATAAAATTTAGTTGATCCATCAAAGAGTTCGAGATAAACTAGAAAAAGGTCAAGGAAAGTAAAAAGAGAGACACGAAAAAAATTGTGTGCATCTGTTGATGCCTTGAAATTCACTGCAACAACATGGGAAATGACCACCGGGTCCAGATCTTAAAGCAGTTCAGTTTCCATTTCGAATGGTGGCTCCAACTAGTTTAACTAGGTCCAGTTACCTTCTCTCAATCTCCATTGGCTTAAAATATGACTTTTATTTATCAATGGGAAAGAGACATCAGATCATATTTCTTGCTGATTGGACAAGAAAGTAATCCTTAAGCTAATTTAGGCTTAGCCAAGCCACAATTAAAGTTTTTCCTCTTTGGGAAGAGTACTTTCTTTGGGATGTGGAATTTAATGTATATTTAATTTTATTCTAAGATGCAAGAAAAATAAACTATTTTAATCCTATCTCAATTAGGCAGATATATATCTATCCCAATAGAGAGTAAGATGTTTGAAAATAATTGAGATTTATATATGTTTGTTTTAAATGAATATCAAGCTAACGAATTAGTTCAATTAAATGATATTGTGAATACCAAACACATTCTATCTAGAGACCTCTAAACTGAAATAATCAATCAACAAAATTCAGGAAGTAGTTCTCAAAGTGATATTGATCATTTAATAAGTAACTTAAATAAATAAACAATAATATGCAGAAATAGTTCACAACATATCACTATTCAATAAATAAGTTTTATAAGGCAGATTTCTGAGTAAATAGTTACTCAGAATTCTACCCATAAGAGTAGAGGTAAATAATAACATAAATTGAGGAAAATTAGTCATACCGATAGAAGTGCACAAGTATATGAATAAATTGACACATTCCTATTATCATAAAATGAAACCAGTATTTAAAATAATAGTATTATAAATACCAATTTCTTAAGTTCATTTCTCCAGCTCTGGTCTCTAACAGTATTTTACAATGCCTAAACTTCTACTTTCAAAATCATAGCTACAGTAGTGCAAGACTCTGTTCATTATACATAACTCAAAATGTAAAAGAAAAACCTCAATAATCTCCAAATCTAAGATTCCTCTCCTCTCACCCTACACCTCTAAATCCTCTAGACAATATTTCCATCAATAATTCCATAATTTCAGAGGAGATAAGCCCATATTAGATTTTCCAATCTGCTATTTATAATATTTACAAAAGGATTTTCCTCATAAAAAAGTTTGTTTGAAGACTGGTTTTGCTCAATAAATTTTCATTGGTTCAAATCATATTATTCAATTGTTGAAGTATTCTCATTGATTGATACTTTCTTCTTCTAATCTCTTCAACTATTTTCCTACAAAAACAAATCAAAAAATAAAATTAAAACAAAACAATAAAATCAAAATGCTAAATTTAGAATTAAAATAAATCCAATCAAAACTTAACTAAATAAATAATTGAAAAGGAAATATAGCTTTATTTTGAAGCCTTTGCTGATATAATTTTCCAAGAATATCATTAACAAACGAATCTGCATTTTAGAAGAAGTTATGGGCAAATTAAAATGCAGAAAATAAAAATTGGAAAATTTATTTTGTTAAAAATTCAGAGCATGATCTTCTGCTGAATTTTAGACCCAATAAATGATCAAATCTTGAATTGAAACAAATTTATAAATGTACTCCATGATTGTATCTATCTAATGAGCTGTCCTGAGCCTCATTTGGTCAAGTAAAACTTCATTTATGAGCTTTGAAAGTTTGTATATTAAATTTGACAGAATTCTGGAATTTTTGTTGCTTGGGCTAAAAATAAGATTTTTTAATTAAATTCTAATCCTAAATTAGATTATAATTTTTAATTAATTACTGGTAATTAATTGTAATTATTTTACTAATCTGATTCAGTTACAATCTAATTCTAAATTAAGATATAATTATCTATTAACTAATTATAATTACATTATTAATTTTAATTAATAAAACCTAATTGAAAATAAAATTAAACTAATTAAGAAAATGATTTATTTATTAATTAAAATATTAAAATATTTATACTATAATTTGAATTATATTAAAATTATAATAAAAATATTATAATTAAATATATTATTAATTATAATATTATATAATATAATTTCTTTTAATTAATAATTTAAAACAATTTTGAATGCTTCACGTGAGGGAGAGGAGGAGAGGAGAGGAGAGTATGTTGTGATAAGGGAGGAGGAGAGGTGAGGTGGAGGTTGAGTGACATGAGGGTGATGTGAGGAAAAATGAGTTGAGAGGTATAAGGAGGTCAACAAACTTGATATTAAAAATTTTAACCATTCGCACGTTTATCCAAATCAAATCGTTGTTTGACAAATTTTAAAATTGAGGTGCTTGAGGTGCTTCATGAATTTTTTTCAATATGCGTTATGTGTTATCGCAGTATCATATCGCAAGTTTCTATCGCACATTTTAGAATCACAATTTTATTTTGGGGCACATTTTTATTTCAATGCTTTTGAAATTGGGATTTTTGGAAGGAGAGGGTGATGTGAAGTGGGGCCCATGTGGATTAACCATCCTACAATTTAGACTACAACCATTTGCAATTTTTGAGTTTTGGGTTTGGCAAATTGTTTTAAAATAACAAGTTGGAGTATATTACCAATATCCAGAAACTTATTTTCATCCATTGTTCAATTTAACTCGGTCATTTTCTAGGACCCTTAGTAAAAATGAACTAAAATTTAATATTTACAATGAATGATTATTTTAATTACACAAATTAAAATATTGGTACACTTTATACGTTTTTTAACCCAAGAGAGAAAACGATTAAAACTTCAAAGGAGTCCCATATACAAACCGGTTGACCAAATGGAGTGAAACAAATATCGCTGGAAAGCTTGTGAAAAAACAAATTGAATAAAGCATTGAAAATAAAATTCCGAGGAAGATGAAAAATGACAAAAAATGTAGGATAATTAACTCAATCCAAATACTAAAAGGTGCTTAGCCAAAAATTTTGTAGAAAGGGTCCCCATTATTTGAAGTACATAAGTAAAAAATGGGGGGGTTGTGTTTTACCACAATGATGGTGACATGCGGGAGAAGAACCAGTTATCTCTGATTAAAATAATGAACTCAAATTTACCTAAAGGTTAAAAATAATGGAAATCACGAAGTCGTCTAATAGTAAAAAATTTCCATAGGTCCCACATGAATAGATTAAGCAATATGAGTCTATAAATATAAGTACTTAGAATAGAATCGAGTAAAAGTGATGGATCCAAATTTAGGGAAATTTGTTTGTTAAATTTTCCTCATGTGAAAAATAAAAGTTAGAGATAAGAATTTTTGATAAAGCATATATCCATTTTTAGATTGTCTCTCACATCGCTTCACTACCAATGAGCCTGAACAGTACCCCGATGAAGTTGTCTTTTATGCCATAAAAGCCTAGTCCCGTTGCGAGCAAGCATCCATAGCCCCGAAGGGTTTACTTGTATTTCCCATGCTTCCCCTTTTTATCACTCTTTTGATAAGTGCATTTGCAAAAAAAATTATTCATGATGTATTTGAGTGAAAGAGGTGGGATGGTAATAGAGATTTATGCTTAATGAACATAGTAATTTGATAATTTTTTCTCCAAATTCTTTTCTTGGAACTATCAATCAAAGGATTTTTATGTGGAGGGGTGGTAGGGATTCATTGAATTAAACTCAAATTAGTTTTTTCCTTGAAAAAATAAACTCAATAACTTAGAAAGGATGTTTGTTCCTCGATGAAAAATATTTAAAGCAAGATGGTTGTATGGTTCCATAAAGATATTCCTTTAATGATAAATGAAATTCACTTAAATCATGAAAAAGTCACAAAAATCAAATCAAAACTGAAAACAAAAGGAAAATATCTCCTAAACTAAAGTAAGAAAAGAAATCAACAAATAAAAATGAAGACAGGAAAAATTGAAAGAAAAAAAAGAAATTGAAAGCTAAACTCTAACAAGATGGCTTATATGAATTTCTCAACAAAGGATTATAAAAGAAAATAAGCATATGTACGTTCATTCCTATGTTGAGTTTTTTAAAAAAAATTATCTTGGAGAGTTATATAAAAATGGGGTTCTCAAAATGTAGAAGGTGAATAGAACTTACGATAGCTAATATGCTGAATGAGAAGTTTTTGTCTATTGCAAATTATCTTTTTCAAGGCAAAACCTGCATAAAAGCATCTTAACTATCTTCTAATAAAAAAAAAATTCTTAAAGAAATAGACTAAAGATTTAAAAAATCTCTAGTCTAGCTTATTGAATGGGGATCATTATTGCTTCTCTCAAGAATTTCAAAGAGCAAAAAGAAATTTTGAAAATTGATCTGGTAGAGGTGCGAATGATTCATGAAGACCTGAAAAACATAGTTCGAGATCAGAAAAAAAAAACAAAAATGAAGAAATGAAAATAAATGAAAGTGGGTAAATGAAACTTATTATTGGAGAACTACATTTAATCTTACCTGAGAAAGATGATTTTCTCCAACGCAAGTTAACTTATTTCTTGAATTAGAATTAAAAGCATGAAGAAGTTTTATTGACCCAAAATCACTATTTATTAAATCTAAAGTAAAACAAGAAGTAAACTAAAAGAAATCAATGTTTCATGTTCAAGGAATAAAAAATAAATTGAATCCATCGTAAATGAGGATGAATATGTGCTTCTTTATTAATTAAAATGATGAATTTTCTTTTTTATTCTTCGATTTTGAATTTATATCAACCTCAAAGTATTAAAGTTGATTCAAAATCCCAAATAATGTAACAATATATAAAGAGGATTTGAATCTCTATATGATAAATATGGAGAGAAATTTAGAATAAAAGAAAAATTAAATATATGAATTAATCATTGGCACATTACCATGTTGATTTTTTCGCATCGCGAGATTCTTTGCCATACATAACTTAAAAATTGTGACTTCTGTCTTTGCCAACATGTGATTCAAATTTTTATAATAATTAAAAGAGAATGGTGGAAATTCAAATATCGAAGTTTATTACATCAAAAGATCTTGAAGACAAAGATTCATTTGAGTTTAGCAATGCGATATAATTATTATAATGGAAATGTCGCGAGATGCACATGTGTGATGGGAAACTGCAAAGGGATTAATGCGATATTGGAGAATAGTCATATCGGAAGATTAAAGCTTGTGAATGTACTAAAACATCGATATTATTCTTGTGATAATGAAAATGTGGTAAATTACTAATGCAATGTGATTGAAAATATCAAAATATATACATGAAAATTTGGTTTTGTGGCCCACACAAACGATGACCAATCACACATGGTTACACTTCGCATCTTTTATAATTTACCTTTACGCAGATTTCAAAACATAACTCTTTTTCAATTTTGCGATTTTGCGATTTCACAATTCACAGCAAACTCCACATCGCGCATTGCAACTTTTATCATTTAACATATTACTTATCTCGTGCGATATGCAATATGTGTAGTATCGGATCGAAATATCCTTGCCTTGTCTTTTATTGCATCACAACTAGTATAATTTACGGGGCGAGGTATTAACAATAACCACTTAAATTTGTGATATGAAAAACCTTTTTAGGTGCATTATAAACTCCACCGTTGATATCAGTGATATTTAATGGTCCTCATTGTTCCCTTACTCTCTTCCTTCGCATTGCAATTCAAACAACTTGTTATGTGTTGATATGTCGATTGAGAATGGGCCCGATATTTTATTATATGGATTTAATCTCATATCGAATGTGGGAGATTGGGAATTTTAAAAATATGCTCCTACCATTATTTTTATTAAATAGATGTGATATTTTTATGAACTTGATTTAAATTTTATATCGAGTCCAGAATTTTGTGGTCATTGCAATATTTGGAGAAACCAACTATTGGCTATGTGATATGCGAGAGAATGAGTAAAAAAGAACATCAAAGGTATTGCATTATCAATTTTTATCAGTGAATTTTAAGAGTCGCTTCTGATGGAATATTTTGATAGAAATATTTGTGATATGGATGATGTTATACAAGATAGAAGAATCATTGGAAATCAGAGGGAATGAGAATATCGAGAGATAGGAGATATTTGATCTATGCTCATTTCAAAACCTTCGATATGTGAATTCCAATAAATGATGAGCCATATGTGGGGTTGATGATTTCTTAAAGTATTCAATTCAAAAATAAAGTGAGTGATTTAACTTTGCTTTAAAATAAAAAACCCTTTAATATTTTAATTAATTGTCAGAACAACTGATTGGAAAATAATTTTACCAGATCTTCCTTATGAAGAGCGTTGTGAAATATAAAGATCTGATATAATTATTCTGACAATTTATTAATACTTATCATGATTTCAATAAATACAAGAAAATTTAGATATCCTTCAAATTTAAGATGAAACCAAAAATACTTCTGTGAAAATGTTGCATATTTGAAAAAAGTTGGTTGCTTTCTTATCTTGAGTCTTCATAATCAAGTCAATGAAGATCTGCAAAAGAAACAAAATAGAAATAAGAAACAACCTTTGAAAGTAAAATAACAATAGATGATGATGAACCTGTAAACATATACCTAGAAGAATTTTTATTGTAAGTTTATCTTACGAATCTTCAAATTCTCCCAATGTTTCTCAGAATTTGCATAAGTTCAACATCACCTTGTTATTTTAATCTAAAATGCTAAGTAATGAATTTTCTGAAATTGCATCCCTTCCAAAATTACATCAGAAGACAAGAATGGTAAAAATGAGTTCATAGAATTATTTATGAATAAAAAATTTTCAAGTGGTAGAAAATTCATGGAATTTCTTCATGTATGATCAAATGTCATGAATTGTGAAAAACAAGAAAATTGAGGACTTGACAAATAAGTATGATTTCATAATTCAAGAACTTCTAAAATGCTCTAGGTTGATTTTCTATAATTGAAATGTGATGCTCAAAAGAAATTGGATTAATTACTTGTTTTATTCAAAATTTGAAATAATGAAATAAATGCAAACATAAAAGAAAACTAATCTATTCCTATTTTTATCTTAATGAAGGAAGAATGACTAGGTATAGTCATACTTCCAATGTAACCATCTAAGAATTTTAATTCCTGCATGTATGTACATGTCAAACATTAGTAAAAATTCAAATATAATTAATCTAAGAAAACTAAATTGGATCATAGAAATATGGATGGATTTCCATTATTGAGTTTGAGAGGTTTAAAAGAGAAGATGACAAGCCAGGTTGTAGAAATGGTCTTTCAGAAACAATGGTCTGAGTGATTTTGTTAGTGCTATGTCTAAGTGCTAAATTATTAACAATATTCCGTGAAGGAGAAATTTCCAAATGTATTTCAAATTGATCAATGAAAAATGGATGGATGGATTCAATTAGATTGTTGGTCATAAAGTGAAAATACACTCTCTTTTTGGCTCTTCCCTTGAGAAGTAAGAAGTAATTGATAAGGAATGAACATTAATTGAAATTGGAGTTTAATAACTTTTGATGTTCACAATTAGAATTTGAATCTTCATTTTTCCCTTGAGGTAATGCATCATTTGAGTGTTCAATATTGAACTTCTCAATATTCCAACACAAAGTATCTAAAAGTCTACGACTAAAAATAAAAAATGAATCTGAAGTTAAAATTAAATGTTGAAAAAATAACAAAATTGAATCATAGTTTACACTAGTGTTACAATTATATTTACAACACAATTGGGAGTGACTTAAAGTAATTTCCTCTTGACAAGAATTGAGAAGAATAATGCAATTAAAATGATTGTTGATGCCCACTTGTGAATTAGAGAGAATGATATGACTCTGAATAGGAATGCGAGCTTGATCATCATATAAATCATAGATTGGAATGGTTTCTAAAATGTTGAAATCATAAGTATGATTATTTGCTTGAAAATGAGAACTATTTGTAACAATTTCTAAATTAGATTGTTCTTCATTTTCACATGTGATTAGACTTTGATCATGACAATTCAATTGTAAAGAAGACAAATCAATATACTCAATGTCAAAGTAGCTATCATAAATGAATTCAAGACAATTATTACAATTCCCTTCGATCTTATTCAATGTATCAAAACAAGAATGAATACTAAGCTCATGTTCATTAATGTCAGAAGAATGATCATTAATTAATTCTCTATTTTGATAAAAAATAATTGGCGATTCATTTAGATCAACCCATATCTTTTCTGAAATATCTTTAATCTGAAGAGAGGTTAAATTTCTATTAGAAAACTTGTCAGGATAAAGAGAAAGATATGAATCCAAAACACTACATTTGAAAATGTCTCTATTTGAGCACTCTAGTGTATTTTCTTCATTGCAATTTTTAGATTTAAGATCATTTTCTTGGGTAATTGTGCTTTCTTGAACAATGTTTTTTTGCTGATCTAAATTTTGAATTTTCTCATAATAAAAGAATTTAGAAATTTGTACAGTAGATTGCGTTGTATTGGAAACTTTAATCGTTGTTGGTACTTTCCGGATTATGATTTGATTTTCTGCTTCTAATGCATACTAATTTTCGGATTTCAAAGTTGTATATTCTTCAATACTACTTCTAATATTTTCTTGCAATTGATTAGTGAGATTTTCCAAGCTTCACGATTGAGATTCATGGACATGTGAAGGTGCAACTTAATCTTTATCAATACTGTAGGAAGTGTACAGTAATTAAAGGAATTTATTTTACACAATAGAGGCCTGTTCATCATGTTTTGTTTATACCTCTATATTGGAATTTTTACATATGTCAATGAATTTAAAAGGAGATTGATCAAAGATTGAAATAATTTCACATGGATTATGAATGGAAGGAAGATAGGAAATATGTTCAAACCAATCTAATAATTCTACTTTCGAAGGTTTATTTTCAATTTTAAATTTTAAACAATTTAAATGAAACTTGATGGTAAAATCAATTAAAGTCTCGCTTTCGAACCTTGATAGATCTTCAAAATCATCACATACCTATTCATGGATATATCCATCAAATTTACAAAGGAATATTGATTTACACCAGTTTCTAGGTTTTTCCAATAATGTAAGAGTAAAAATCTTGCATAAAATACCTTCATCAATTTCATGAAAAGCGAAACTTGAAGAATTTTGAATGAATTGTAAATTGTGATTAAATGCAAAAGTATTCCCATTACCATTAAACTTTACCTAAGACAAGAGTCTTATTATTGGAAGATGCTCGCCCAAAAATACAACTCCAAATTGGAAGTTGTAGAGGAGCCATTGTAATAGAAATAAAATGTTATAATACAAAAACTAAAAAGGAAAACAAGTCTCAGGCCCTCCTTCTAGCGCCAAAATGTTGATTCCTCAAAATTGACTGCAACAACATGGGGGATGACCACCCAGTTCAAACCTTAAACCAGTTCCTTTTCCGTTTGGAATGGTGGCTTTAACTGCTTTAAATAGGTTCAGTTACCTTCTCTTAATCTCCATTGGCTTAAAATATGACTTTTATCTATCAATGGGAAAGAGACATCAGATCATTTCTCCTGCCGATCAGACAAGAAAGTGATCCTTAAGCTAATTTAGGTTTAGCCAGGCCACAATTAAGTTTTTTCCTCTTTTGGAGGAGGACTTTCTTAGGGATGTTGAATTTAATCTATATGCAATATTATTCTAAGATACAAGAAAAAAGAAACTATTTTAATCCTATCTCAATTAGGCAGATATAGATCTATCCCAATATAGAGGAATATGTTTTAAAATAATTGATATTTAAATATGTTTGTTTTAAATGAATATTAAGCTAATGAAGTAGTTCAGTTAACTAATATTGTGAATACCAAATGCATTCTATATGGAGACCTCTTAACTGAAATAATCAATCAACAACACTCGAGAAGTAGTTCTCAAAATGATATTGATCATTTAATCAGTAACTTAAATAATTAAACAATAACATGCGGAAATAGTTCACAACATATCACTGTTCAATAAATTAGTTTTATAAGACAGATTTCTGAGTAAATATTTACTCAGAAATCAAAATTCAACTCATAAGAGTAGAGATAAATAATAACATAAATTGAGGAAAATTACTCATGCCGACAGAAGTGCACAAGTATGAGAGTAAATTGACACATTCTTGTTATCATAAAATGAAACCAGTATTTAAAATAATAGTATTATCAATAACAATTTATAAATTCCATTTCTCAAACTCTCGTCTCTAACAGCTTTTTACAACGCCTAAATTTCTGCTTTCAAAATGAGAGCTACAATAGTGCAAGACTCTATTCATCATACATAACTCAGAATGTAAAAGAAAAACCTCAATAATCACCAGATCTGAGACTCCTCTCCTCTCACCCTATACCTCTAAATCCTCTAGACAATAGTGCCATTAAGAATTCCAGAATTGCAGAGGAAAGAAGCCCATATTACATTTTTCAATCTATTATTTATAATACTTACAAAAGGATTTCTTCATAAGAAATTTTGTTTAAAGAGTGGTTTTGTTGAATAAATTTTCATTGGTTCAAATCATATTATTCAATTATTGGAGCCTTCTCATTTATTGATATCTTCTTCTTCTCATCTCTACAACTGTTTTCCTGAAAAAGCAAATCAAAAAACAAAATTAAAATGAAATAATAAAATCAAAATGCCAAATTTATAAATTAAAATAAATCCAATCAAAACTTAGTTAAATAAATAATTGAAAAGGAAATATAAGCTTTCTTTTGATCTGTGTGCTAATATAATTATCCAAGGATATCATTGATGAATGGATCTACATTTTAGAAGTTGTGGGAAAATTAAAATGTAGAAAATAATACTCGGAAAATTTATTTTGTTAAAGGTTTGGAGCATGATCTTCTGGTGAATTTTAGACCCAATAAATGAGTAAATCTGGAAATGAAACAACTTCAGAAATGTTCTCCATGATTTTATCTATCTAATGAGCTGGGCCTCATTTGGTCAAGTAAAACATCATTTATGAGCTTCCAAAGTTTGTATATTAAAATTGACAGAATTCTGGAATTTTTATTGCTTAGGCTAAAAATAATTTTTTTTTAATTAAATTATAATCCTAAATTATATTATAGTTTCTCACTAACTACTTCTAATTACTTGTAATTATTTGATTAATCTAATTCAGTAACATTCTAATTCTAAATTAAGTTATAATTATATATTAACTAATTATAATTACATTATTAATTTTAATTAATAAAACCTAATTGGAAATAAAATTAAACTAATTAAAAACAATGATTTATTTATTAATTAAAATATTAAAATATTAATATTATAATTTGAATTATATTAAAATTATAATTAAATTATAATATTAATTATAATATTATATAATATAATTTCTTTTAATTAATCATTTAAAACAATTTTGAATGCTTCATGTGAGGGAGAGGAGGAGAGGAGAGGAGAGTATGGAGTGATAAGGGACGAGGAGAGGTGAGGTGGAGGTTGAGTGAGGTGAGGGTGATGGGAGGAAAAATGAGTCGGGAGGTATAAGGAGGTCAACAAACGTTATATTAAAAATTTTAACCCTTTGCATGTTTTTCCAAATGACGTCGGAGTTCGGAAAATTTTAAAATCGAGGTGCTTGAGGTGCTTCATGAATTTTTTGCGATATGTGATATGCGATATCGCAGTACCGTATCACAGGTTTCTATCGCACTTTTTAAAATCACAATTTTATTTTGGGGCACATTTTTATTTTAGCACTTTTGAAATTGGGATTTTTGGAAGGAGAGGGTGATGTGAAGTGGGGCCCACGTGGACTGACCGTCCTACTATTTAGACTACAACGACTTTGCAATTTCGGAGTTTTTGGTTTTACAATTTGTTTTAAAATAAAAATTTGGAGTATATTACCAATATCATGAAACTTATTTTCGTTCATTGTTCAATTTAGTTGGGTTATTTTGTAGGATCTTTAGTAAACAATGAAAGATTAGTAAAAATGAAATAAAATTTAATATTTATAATGAATGATTATTTTAAATATGAGAATTAAAATATTGGTATACTTTATACTTTTTTTAACCCAAGTGAGAAAATGATCAAAACTTCAAAGGAGTGCCATTTACAAACTGGTTGACCAAATGGAGTGAAACAAATATTTTCGGAAAGCTTGTGAAAAAATGGATTCAATAAAGTATTCAAAACAAGATTCTTTGGAAGATGAAAAAATGACAAAAAATGTAGGATAATTAACTTAATCAAAATCCTAAAAGGTTCTTAGCCAAAAATTTTGTAGAAATTTGCCCCATTATTTGAAGTACATAATTAAAAAATAGGGGGGGTTGTGTTTTACCACAACAACATAATAAGTTTCCACTTGGTGATGATTTTTTCCTTCAAGGAGAAGGTAAAAAGCTGAAACCAATCCATTATGGTCCTTTCAAAATTATAGAAAATATTGGTAACAATGTCTTCAACCTTGATTTTCCTTCATACATGCAAAATTTACTCTATTGTTAATGTTGAAAATTTAAGATTCTATGAGCCTCCTTTGATTAAATATGAAGGAGAGAATTTTCCACTTCCATCTATTCAATAATTTTCTCTATAATTATCTAATAAACTTCAGCAAGACACCAGACTTGACAGAAGAAGAAGGACATCAAAAAGAGGAAGTGTCAGCTATCTTCGAATGGGGTTCAAAGGAAAAAATACTTCAAAATCCAAATGGATTTAAATCAGGGAGGTGAGGGAAATGTAATCTCACCTGTTCAAGAACTGAATATGATTTTTTGGCATCCAAAAGCCTCCAGTGGGTAGGAATGACGAGGTGCTCAAAATTATGCTAAAAATAAAATTTCTCAGAATGATATGATACCTTAACGACCAAGTAGTGTTCATCAGTCTCAATCAAATGCAATTCATTTCATAGAAAATGGAATTCGTATGGCCTTATAAATGAGTTTTTTCTATTTACCTAAATATACAAATTTGACAAAAAAATTGTGTAGACAGGGAGCCTAGTCAATAGTCCATACTACTAACGTTGCATGCTGACTGGGTAGGTCAACATCTTGGTCAACCCATCTCTGTGACGAATGATTGGATTCTAAGCTATAGAGTTTTTTTGGTGCTCATCATTGACCTTCCCTCTAATAGCGTGTAATCGCGAGGTGACTATAAAATGATGTAATTTTGGAGATAAGTGTCAATTTTACCATAGTGAAAATAAAATGAAGAAATGAAATTTACACCTGCCCCTACAAGGACATAACAATAATTAATCTCTTATGGTAAGCCAGTTCTTGGTGTGCTATATCTTAGGCCTAAGGGTGGACTCCTAGAACATTAGGCTACACCACCTGTAATGGAACCAAAAGTGTCATTTTCTTGTCCAACAACAAAATAATCAGTGTTAGTGCTTTGGTAACTCCACAGATTTTTTCATTCAAAGAGTGATTTTCCAACAAGAAGCTCTTCATTACACTTTATTCTATTAGCTTTGTATATGATGAATTGGAAAAATGACTGAAAGGGTTGGATGAGGTTAGAAAAAAAATTGAATATGTAGAGAACATCGAAATCCAACGATCTTTTCTCAGCTGATGCAATGTATAATTTGACATATTTATTGGAAACAATTATTCGTTAATTCATGGAAAAGAGTTGCTGAAATAAATAATATAAAATTGAAATAATTCAAATGATATTGATGTAAATGGGTCAAGAAAAAAATGGAATAAGAGTTATTCAATGTGGATTATATACTAAGGAAAGCGAAGAAAGTTATACATCATATTGGTGAAGGAAAATTAGAGATGCATGGTTTCATTTTTGATCCAATAACTTACCTTGAGGAAAGAAGGGTAAGTTCATATTTCAGAACTTGAACTTCCCGACGTTGGGAATAATAAAAAAAAATTCTTAGAATTAAGTAACACTTTTCAAATGTCAATATTATATTTTTTTCATTGCCTAACTTATATGAAGAAACTTATTTTTTTAGGGATTATTTTTGTACATGTTGAATCAAGCATATACTTTTGGAGCTATCCTTGACATGGTGACTAACACGTTGAGTACTACTATGATTTTGGTGGTCCTCTTAGTTTTTTATAATCCTTTCTTAATGTTCTTTTTCGGTATGATAGCATTTGATATTGCAACTCATTAGCTACCACTAAAGGCCTTTTCCTACATAGAGGTACAGATTGTGGTTAGAAATGATGTGGTTCAGGATATTATTAAAAAAATAGAGGGATCTATATCATTCTACCAGATTTCAATTGTTACCTAGATTTCAAATGTTGGCTTTTGGTATTCTTCCTTCAGTTTTAGGAGCATTACATTTCTTGGCCATTCAACTTAAAATAATGGTAAATTGAAATTTCATTATAAAGGGTTGCATTATAGGTAGAAACTAACACCCTTCTTGAGTTTTATGCATGAACAAGCTTTATTTTTTTTATCTTCATTCATCTGAACGTTTTATAAACATTTTCATACTCTTATTTTGTATATGATAATAGGGGGTTGAAACTAAGGTTTCTTGTTTTTGGAAGCCCTACAAATCAAGCATGTAAAAGTGATCCTAGGTAACAACTTATCATATTCTCGCTTTGTATCTGATAGGGGGGAATTAATGATTAGTTACCATGAGTTTTGAGTATCCTAACCCATAAATTTGGCAACACCAAAACAAATTCCTCAAATCTAAACTAGAATCAAGGTTGTAACCAGAGTAAAATCTATAAGCACAATTAAATTTATAGTCATATTCAAACAAAAATTGAGAGCACTTCCTATAGTAGAAAACATAAAATTCTAGCCAGATTTGAAATGTGCTAAGAACTACACTAAGAATTATAGAGTTGGTGAACAACCTTAAAACACGTTGGTTGAGACATCACTAGTATCCACTTTTAGAAAAATAGAGAGCACTTCCTCTAGTAGAAGACTTGAACTTATAGCCATATTTGGAATTGTTATAGGAACTACGTTACGAATTATAGGTTGATACCTCAATGCTCTCCCTTTCCAAAAAATTAGGCAGCACTTACTCTAGCATAAGCCTTTAGCCTCTAGCCATATTTGGAACAATTTCAGGAATTGTACTAAGAATTCTAGTGTTTGTGGTCATCCTTAAAACACCACTAATTGAGACCTCGAGTTTTTCCACCCTTTGGGTTTTTAGTGTTCCTTAAAAACCACCTTTTTAGATGCAAGCTTAAACCATTAGTTTCCACTTTTATAGTAAAAAATTCTTCTTAGAATCACATATATCCCTTTGGATTAAGGGGAGAATTTTAGACACGTAATCAAATAAGGGTTCTGGTGTAGAAGGTTTGGAAGGTGAACCATAATTGGGAGTCAAAGATACCTTGGACGATGAATTTAATGGTCACATCGTGTATTTATATGTAATATCTTTTAAAATAATATATTAATTCACAGTTATAATTAAATTTTACTTACAAATTCCAACAAGTTTTTCCATAAAAAGAGGCATGTAGGAAGACAAATTTATAGCTCTAGAATGAAAAAAAATAAAAAGGATAAGGAAATGGAGACTCAAGTGGTATTTGATATATTGAAAATGCTCAATAGAATTTTTAACAAAAAAACACATGATCTCCATTCTAGAGGTAACAAATCTCAAATTAGATATTTGAATTCCCCTCCTTGAATTGCTTAGGGGTGGGTTTTGATAAGTTGAAATGTAAAGTTAAAATTATAATAAGAATATAAATGGGCACGATTCATTTAGTGGATTACATATTCAAAATTGATCGTGTGGGAGGAGGGTTTAGTTGATCCTTAATTTCCATTATTCCCAAAGAAATTGGTCTATCTTACTTTTCCAGTTATAGAACAATCTCCTTATGCAACGTTCCATACAATATATATTATAGAAGTTTTGAACATCACATAAAACTTCTATTTCCCACGATCATCTCTAAGGATCAGGGGGGAATTAGTGGGCTAGAGGAACATAATATATAATATCATCCTTATCCCAAAAAGTAGTACGTTTCAGGAGTGTAAGGAAGGATAAAGTTATTATCATAAGAGATGATAGGGAAAATTCATTTGACCATATAAATAATGATTTTTTTATTAATTTTTTCATATCAATTTGGCTTCAATGAGAAAATTATAAAATAGTTGGAGGTTTTGCCACTTATAGGAATTTTTTAAAGCCTCATGCAGGCTTCATCAAGGGAACTCGGCACCTTTCCTCTACATCTTGATGAAATATTCATTGAGAAAAAGTATTAAATACGAAAGAAGGAATGGAAGCATTCTGGGTATCTCAAGTATCAAGAGCATAAACCTCTCATAATTTGCATACAATACCCTCCTATTTGGAGGAGACTCATTTTATTATTATTGATATTTTGAGGTAGGTTCTATATTAATATCTACTATCTTCCACATGTCTTATTAACCATAGGAAATCATATATATAGGTTCTAGATTAGTATCTACTATATTTTAGAGGTCTTATTAATCATAGATAATCAGGTATATATATATATATAGAGAGAGAGAGAGAGAGATGCTTTGAATATTATCCCCTTCATAAATATTGGGTATCCTTCTTTGGTTTAATTTTGTAGCGTATTGGAAAATTTTCAGATATCTGGGGATTTCAATATGTTTAAAATCCCATTATTCTCAAGCATATTCATTAATTATTACAGAATTAAAGTCCATGCTATAACAATGGAGATAAGTTTAGTTTAACTTAGTTCTCCATCAATTTCCTATTAGAGTAATACTATTATCTTTTCATGTTTACTAGTTCATAGCTTTGTTGGTGCCAACTGGGACTCTTTGTAAATTAGCGAAAATATGAGGAACTATTTATGGGAGGTTGATAAATATATGTATAAATTTTTTCATCTCATCAACATATGGAAAAATCCATGATGTCTAATGGAAACATCAGGATTTGAGTACGTTCCATTATCAATATAATATTAGGTTCCAATTTTGTGTAAAGATACATTTCAGATAATTATTACTAGTGGAAAGAAGTTTTTGTGGTGTAGATTGTTTCAAAAAAGCTAATATTTTATCCTAAAAACTTGCATGGATCCAAAAATAATATTATCCATCTAGAAGCTCTTATTTTCATCTATTTCTCTAATTAGAGAGAGTATTTATAGATATCTATGGAATGTCAAGTCAATAAATCTATGGTCGGATCAAATCCTTAATAAGAAATATTTGGAAATTCATGAGGAGATAGTTCATTTGAAATATTGGTTGATCTCTAAATGAAATTTCATGCTATCATATATTTAAAAGTGTGATAGTGCTACTTCATGGATTTTTTGGGACTAGGGTTGTGTTACATTATTCTTCCTATAGGAATCAAACATTTACTAATAAATGGGTATGGAATAAATTAAATGTTGATATTTGAGAAGGATATGTTGTTTTATTATTTCAGGTAGTTTTGAATCCTCTAAAGTAACATGTTTGGACATGAGTTTGGACTCCCAAAAATCCATCGAAAGTAAACTCATTTTTCCATTTTTTAATGCATGGTAAAATATTAACAATGGAAACCATTCAGAAAAGATAAATGGTTGGCCTATAAAACTGTCCTTTATGCTTGATATAGCGTTGACTATGTTGGACCTGCCAGCATTCAAGGATCTCCCCAATGTGAAGTCCAAACTAGCACTCACACTTTTTGGAGTAGGAGTCCCAATATTGGGGTGTTAATGATTTGCCTTGTTTTGCATAAACACATAGAGTGGTGCATAGTGTCTTTGATTAGAAAAAGTGTGTGATCCTCTGAAGAGTCAAGTGCAATGTATGACAATTCCAACGCAAGAAGGGAAAATAAGGTGTGGCACTTCAAAGGTTGTAATAGTGCATAGCTTAGACGAAACACATGATTAAAAAGACATCATATCAAATAAAAAGAAAAATAATCCACAAGTTAAGGTTTTTCTATTAACACGTCAAAACAAATCTAACAAGATACATACAAATGCTAAGTAAATAGTGCATAAGAATAAGCGTAATTTAAACAACATACATATACCACAAGTGTAGTCCTAATATATTCACAATATATGCATGAAATATTGTCGTTCTTGAGTTTTATTAAAAGTGATATTTTAAATCATACATATAATATTTGACAAACCATATGCCCCAATACTGGAACGTGAAGCCTACAACACCTCCTCCTCCAAATAATTATACTCCCAACATCTTTCTAAGCCTAATCCTAGCCAAAATTTGGGCTCCCAAAATCCCTTTACAAGTGTAATGAGGATATAATTATGGAAAAGGCGGTGACTCTTGGCATGCCCACATTTTTACTCTTGGAATCCCCTCATGACTCTTCAACCTCTTACAAAATAACTCATTGGATTCCAATTTTACAATAATTACAAATAATATTATATTTTCCACTTGTACCCATATAAAACAAGATAGGATACAAATAACTTCAAATCCTAAGCATAAAAAACACTATGATGTTGGATTTGGGGTGAAACCAAGATGGGAAACATTCATTTGATGCTTGTCGGTCACATACTAATTCCAAGATTCATATCATTGAATGGTATTCCCAGACTGTGTGATAGGGTTAGGCTGGAAGTGGACTCTCGCCTCTATCACATATGGGCACAATGACTTGGAACTGGTCTAAACTTCTTTCTCAATTAGCAACAAAATTATTCTTATCTAATTCAAGCCACCAATGTAGGTCTACATGGTCTGTCTATTAAACTCAAAACCGTCATGGGTGGCCATGTGCTTTAGCTTCAAGAACTATTGATCAATCTATTTCCAGAATTTTAGTTTGCGTTTAGTCTCAGTGAGTCTGCAACTAGATGGGATTAAATGGGTTCTCGCAATGAAATGAAAATTGTTATATACCTATATATATGAGGCCTGAATGTTTCCGATGAATGAGGCAAGCTGCTTGTTGTTCTATATCAATGTCTAAACTCTCGATTTCTTTATTTTTACATCTGACTTCATATTCTTGAACAGTTTAACTAGTGTCGCCTTGTATCAAATTTTCCACTCATGCATGATAGTGATGGAAATTTTCACATTATCAAATATCTTGACAAACTCTATGCTCTATTGTTGTAAGTCATGCAAGAAAACAATTTATTTATGTACAGTCATGAGCTTCTATTGTGCAGGAAAATCCCCTCTGCGGATAGAGGAAATCCCTCTAGCCCTAGGGTGGGTCTAGCAACAAGGGAACATGTTGAATTCCTAAATTCCCAGTTTTTAAATGAAATATGGATTGGAATAGATATCCTACCTCGGTCCAATGCTCTTGTTGTGGCATGTTGTAGCAATCCCTCGATATTCATCTTCACAGCTTGTGCTCCATTGGTGATGACATTCATACACCTATAAAAATATCAAGCACATGCTGACACCATACAAACATATACATTCATCTACAACTATCCAACTAGTCAAGGAGATTTAGACACTTCGAATATAAATGGAAACAACATTAGAACAATAAATGAGTCATGTAATATTAATAGATGAAAAAGAACTTTACAACTTGCACCTTGACATTGTAGACCTCCTCTGATGGGTTCAGCAGGGCACGTCTCCAATAATTCGTTCGTCGTTTGGCTTAATGAGGCAATGGGCTTCAACTCTCTCTCACAATAATGGACACTTATCTACTCTCTTCAACACACCAGCTATATCAATTGATTGCTAAGATAGCTGAATCAATGTGAGGAAGAAGAATTTATAGGAAAGGAGGAGGAGGTTTGGGATCCACATAAGGTGGAGGACAGGAGTATCCCTTTGGGAAGTTTCACATTTGTAGGAGCAAATAGGCCAAAGGGACAAAATCAACTTGACCCAGTCGAATAAACAACCATGACTCCACCCACGAAGCTATTATATTATGGAAGCTTCATTTCTATTTTAAAACATTTCCAACAATAGCTCAGCGTGGGTGCTCTTCATGGACAGAGTGACTCGGACACTAGGCTTAGGTCAAATTATACCATGGGCACGAGGACAGAACTACCTACCAGCACCGACTCAAAAGCATAGACATTTAAGGGTCTACTTGAGGAATGATAAACAAAGATTGTGTTCCTTAGATGTCAAGGGATGCAATGAAATTAATGGCAGTGTATGATAGTACACAAGGGTCCCTGGAATGGTCCTCCAATGTTCTGAATGAGGATTGGAAGGACGGTGACAAAATACTCTGTAACAGATGCCCCCTAAATCATGTAGTTCGAGAGAGAGGGAGGGGTGAAATTCTTTACGAGAACACACCCAAACCAAAATTCCATCATCGAAATACCTACAAGATTAGGTATGATTGATACCTCTGATACATGAATATAAGGTATCAACATAGCCATCCATAATATAGAACATGTAATAAGATCCATGGTATCGACACAACCATCAAAATGAAAAGGATCATAAAATAGACTTAGGTATGGTCAAAGCCGTTCAATCAGAAGATTCATGTATATACAATCATGATAAACCAACACACCCCACAGACTGTATTTTATTAGAAAAAACCATGGTTCTTGCGCTTCTTCCTTACCCGAACAAGTAGAAATTCAAGCATGTGAATACATGGGTTGAAGTCAAACATGGGAGAAATTTGTTTTATTACTAGCCAATGATGGAAGTTATTAACAGACACGAGAGAAACCACCAATAATGAAAATGGATCTCAACGTATTACTAGTACAATCCATGGAATGTGAACATGAGCTAGAGTCGAACACCCGTAAAATCACCCGATTGAAGGTCAATAATGAGAACCTGTCGTCGAATGCAAATAACCTTCCATTGACGCATGCAAGCTCTAAGGTACCAGAATGGTGTCTCTGGATTAGCTTCCTAGATAATGAACTAAAGTTGACAGGAAGGGACCAGTCGAAAGAGAACCATAATTTATCCCACATCATCGACACAAGATAGAGGAATAACATTATAGTGAATCATGACTAAATAGAGGATCAGGGGTTGAAAACTACAGAAGGAATTATCTTGAACACATGGTGACACAACTCTAGAATTTTGCAGTATTTGACATCAAAGGATATGACGTCATGGTGACAAGGGAAAGAGTAGATGAGAGGTAAAAAGAGATAACCCAAACCCATGGAGGAAAAATGACAAATACAGGATGTCCCCAACCCGACACAAACATGAGACAAGTGTCATGTTCAAGATTGACATACTTCGGACACAACTGACAAATAGTTCCATTTTACCCCACAATTTTTGGTGAGTACCCCAATTATTTTTGGAAACAAGCTTGAAGGTGAGATCATATGCTTGTTGTATAAGTTTTTCCTTTGGAAAATTCCATACTAGTACATTTTACAATCCCTAGGAAGGAGGAACTTGGTAAAATCATGGCAATAGCTTCCCATGTCATTTATATTTAACGAGTATAACAAAGGAAAAGCTCAGCATATTTTCATGTTTATAGAGTTTGAAAGAAGGAAAAAGGAAAACTGTATAAGGTCCTTTTTCATAGGTAGTGTCACAAATCTGGAAAGGTAGAAGAAAGTATCTAAGAGAACCACTTATCCATGTTCGAATAAGATAGGCATTTTTCGTAAGTAATTTGTCACAACCCGAAAAAGGGGTAAATTTATACAAGGTAGATGACATTTCATAGCCTTTAACGAGTTCAAAATGACAAGAGTCAGGAACCTTTTCAACTTTTGAGTGAGAAAAGAGCTGAAATATGACTCTATGGAGTGACCTTTTCTTGTTTGTACTGATTCTGAAAAATTAATATAATACAACTTGTTTCCTCATCATTGTCACTTTTAAGGCCTGTTGTTGCACAATAAACAAACGTAAAACCCATTTTTCGAGAAAAAATAATAAAATAATCAAAAAAGTGTTCGAAATGCTAAGAGGGGGGGGGGTGAATCAGTATTCCTTTCAATTAGAGCATTAGTTAATCTTCAATTATTATCAGTGTTTGTACAATTATATCTGTAAACAAAAGGAACACAAATGCACGCATTTTTTAAGGTGGAAACACACTCGAGGACAAAAACCACCTAACTCTTTTCTAATAACTCTTTAAAATTTAACTCCAATTGAAAATAAAGCTCCAACTTCCTAGAATCTAGAAAAGAATTCTTCTCCGGCTCCCACTCGATGGATGCTCCAATGTCCAATATTGTTCAGTAATCAACTGAACATATGCCCCAACACCCAATAAGATATAGCTCACCCTAGCACCACCCTAGCACCCTGTAGAAGAATAAAAGAAGAATGGACTCTCATACCAGGGAAAATGGTCCACTTTACAATGATATAGAATGATGTAGAAGAAGAAGAAACACTAGATCATAACCCCAACTATGACAAAACCACCTAACAATGATCCTAGACCTCCCGACACTGCCTCTTCAACTCTTTCCAAACAGACACTAGTACATTTTTTTACAATAATGTATTTACAATGACTTAGTTCAATGATACCTTTATAGTGACTGTATGCAGTGCCGCCCACTTGAAGAATTCATGTGATGAACTTATTGCTACTATTTTTCACCTTGGTTGCTTCTTTGGTAATGCTACCCTCTACTACAACTTGATTTTCTTTGCTGCCCTAGAAAGTCTAGTCATTTGTAGCCCTTGACAACACATGATCTAGCTTTTTCTTGCCTTGTAGGAGCTCGATATTGTATCTGATGTACCTATTTTATTTCAAATCCCAGATATTCCTCTAATTATTTTCTCTAATGCCACAGGTTTGACCCAATTTGGATTCTTCAAGGGATATTTATTCCTAATCTCTCACAATTCCCTAATTATGGACTGTTTCAGTAGAGTGAACTTGTACAACGTGCCACATGTCACTGTTTCTTCACTTGGATTTGAAATTGATAGAGAAAAAACTAAAGTACATACACTATCTATAAATTTTTACATAATTCCAATATGATACTCAGGGAGAGAGTTATGACGATTTTCCCAAGGTCACTTCTTTGAGATTAAATTCAGGGGCCAACAAAAACACTGAATTCCACAGGAAATATCTCCTAAAATGTTATGCACCTTGATCTGAAATTTCTACAGGAGCTTCCTAGGGATTTCAACTTCGCCTCATAATAATTTTTTCTTCTGAACCTTCCTATAAAAAAATTTAGAGTGATAATTCCATGATGACCTGTTTCAGATGGCGAAATCCCTTGCCTTAGGAGGATATGAGGATCACAATGTATATAAATTCTTAGGTTGAGAGGGGCTTCAACAAGTGAATGTGAGAGGGATTTTATGAGCTTAAAAAATATTAATTATGAATTTTCAATGACCCATGGCACAACCCAATGGGGTTTTAGCCCACTAGTTGGTGTACAAACTTCAAACATGAATATCTCTCAAACCGTGAAGAATTATGTGGCATTCCATATATCAACGGAAACATATCGGCAAGTAGAAACAATCAAAATCATTTTTGACCCATAATATGTCAATTTGGTAGGTCATAATTTCCATGCAATATTTGGGTAGCCCTTGGTGCTACTTGGGTTGACATCAATGACAACCGTTGATCAACAATCTCCCCCTTTGGCATTGATGGCAACACAAGTACTCCCATTTCGATCATGACACCTCTTCCTAAAAAATTCTATATCCCTTTAACATCAATGGAAAAGGGTAACTCCCTCTGACACAAAACCATCTTGTGGACCTATACACACTTCCACTCCCCCTGACACACAACCATCCTGCAGATCTCTACACACTTCCACTCCCCCTTTATATTCTGAATAAGGAAAATATAATGAGAATTTGGGAGAATCCCAAGCTTCTGGGGAAGATATTCCAATGCTTCACGAGTACTCTCATGATCATCAACACTTCCTGCCCAATCTGCATCTGTAAAGGCATGAATAATGAAATTGTTACCCTTGGGATACCACAAGCCATATTTTGTTGTTCCCTATAGATATCAAAGAATTATTTTGATGGAAATAATATGTAATTCTTTTGGTGCTGCTTGGAATATTGCTACTTATCCAACTTCTTGCATAACATCTAGCTAGGAGACTGTTACATATAGAAGACTACCAATCATAGATATGTACAACCTCTGATGCACATCCTTAGATGATTCGTCTATGCTAAATTTGTAACCTGTTACCATCAGATTAAGGATGGGTTTTCAATCTTCCATTTTGAATTTCTTGATCATTTCCTTGATGTACTTGTCTTGACATATAAATATTCCTTTATCTTGCTAAGATATTTGAAGCCCTAAGAAGCATGTTTGTTCACTAAGTAAAAACATCTCGAAATCACTTTTCATCTTTGTAGAAAACTTCTTACTTAGTCGATCATCCTTTCTACTAAATATTATATCATCCTCTTTAGCTATTAGACATGCTTTAGTTGCTTCATCCAAAACATATATGTTTTTGGGAGTTCAACTTGTTGTAGCCACAATTTCACCATACCTGCCTTTCCTGATTTCAGATTTTGTGGTGTTTAATAGTATTGTGTGTGCTTGATCATACATTTTCCCGACACTGAGAAAATTGTGATTCCTATTTTCAACCAATACAACATTCTTGGCTAGAGCATCTTTTCTTCTGAGAGTGATGGTACCTAATCATATAAAATTTGAAGATCCATCATTTCCAAAGGACATGGTTCCATCCTTCTTCTCTTTTAGAGATACAAATTTCTTTCTATCTCCAGTCATATGCGTTGAGCAGTTTCTATCAACATACCACACATATTTGTTGTTTTGAGCCTTGAGAGTGAGAGCACAATTATTAGTCTTCTTCTTATTCCATGTTCATTCATTCTATGGCTTCGAAGATTCTTCTAGAGGATTTTCAAGTCTGTAGTCTCTAGCTATGTGTCCAAAGTTTCGACATTTGTAACATTCAATATTATTTCTTAAATTTTCAAATCTATTGATGTTTCGTTGAGCCTTGGGAGGTTCATATTTGACACATCTCCTACAATTTTATTCATTCCTGGGGTATGTGCGACATTCTATAGCTTTATGACTAAAATTTCCACATGAATAACAATACCCATAAACAAATATGTTGGTACCTGGATGGAAATCTTCATCGAGGAATTATCCTCCAAGGCTGTTCTTGAGAATATTTTCCAATGAAGTATACACGCATGTCAGATCCCATAGGTTCATTGTATTTTGTTGTAGAAGGTACTACTTCTTCTTTGTAACTGATTCTAGTTCTGTTGTTGTAAGATCGTTGATTATTGATGAGTTCTTCCAATGCCCTTGAGCTGTTGGCATAGTTTCGGATATTTTTTCCTTTCTTCACTTCCTCATGCAGCGAGACTACTTTAGCTTCTAATTCTTCCCTTTATTGGTTGGTTTCTTCCAACTTCTTTTGAGGTGACTCTTCAATGCATTTGTGTTCTTCAACTTCAATTTTGAGACGTTGAACTTGTTCTTCAAGAGTATTGGAACGGATCTTCTCTACCTTGAGCTCTTTTATAAGCTTGATTGCTTCCTTAGAAAATTATTCTATGGTCAGTCCTTCTTCTTTGTCGTTTGATACGTCTTGTTTATTGTGCTTGGGTTTATTGTGCTTGGCCATAAGAAATACTCTCTCATTGGCCTCTTCTTCACTTTCATTGTCTTAATCGGATGATGAGCTATCTTCTTTAGAGAGAAAGTTCTTTTTGGATCCTTGCATGTTGAATTTCTTAAAGCCTTTATTTCCTTTTGAGTTTCCATCACTTCTATTTGGACATTTTTCTGCAAAATTCCCAACCTCACCACAACCGAAACATATCAATGTAAGTTTATCTTTGAATTTTCCCTTACCGATTTTTAGTTTTCTTGTAAAGTAAGCATATTCTTCATTTGAAATACCTGCTTCATCATCTCCCTTTTCTTCACACTTGCAGGTGCATGCCTTTTCAATTGAAGGTTGTTTGTCCTTATTGGTTTCCTTAGATGTAACGAACACAGTTACTAGATGTGAAGTACCGGCTTCTTCATCAAGTCTCATTTCATATGCTATGAGAACTCCATGTAATTCCTCTTTGCTGAGTTTTTCCATATTTGCATAGTATTCTAAGACCGATACCTTTGTGTTGAATATCCCTGGTAACGTTCTAAGAATATTTCGTATAATAGTCTTCTCGTCAATTGGCTCTCCAAATCCTTGCAGAGTATTGGTTGTTTCATCAACATATTGGAAGTATGTAGTAATGTTGTAATCTTCTTTCATTCTGAGTTGCTCAAATTTTGCTCTATAGATTTGAAGCTTTGCTTCTTTGACATCTGATTCACCGGCATATATATTCTCAAGATTGTCACATACATTTTTGGTGGTTTTATAACCAAGCACCTTATGGTAAGAATATTTAATAATTTCACTGATAATAATATTCTTTGATTTTGCATCATTTACCAAATTCTTCTTACCTTGTTCATCCCCAGTTGATGTAAATTCATTTTGAACATTGTCCCATACTTACTTATGCATCTATAAGTTGTCTCTAATATTGGAGAGTTGTTCAAAATGAAATTTGGAGACGGATTTAAGTATATATATCTTCTTCCGAATTCGTAGTCGACTGTTGATAAGTTTAGGTGAAGATTAATTTTTTGGACTTATGGGAGAAGTGGATTATTGATAATTTTAGGTGTAGATTAAATCTGTGGATTCATAAGTTTTTTCTCTAGACTAGTTCTGGTCCAATGTGTCCTACAAAATTTGTCTGTATACTCTATGCTTCTTGTCTATATATTAGATGCATACTCTATACTTCTTATCTTTATATTAGATGCATCAATACCTGCTTCTAAATATCATCATCCTACCTAAACCATTGCAAATTTTATATGGATTGGTTCTAGAGAAAGCAAGAAGATAAAGAAATATCATATATCTGGAACAAAATGATGTTCACTAGATGTTGGAATATAGAAAACATAGGTGGTTCCTTGTAACAACCTTGAACACTCTCATCCTTATTGGGAATGAAGGAGGAGTATAATATAACAACCTTGATTATTGAACACCTACATGTGAAGGACCTATTCTATTTGGTTAAGCTAAGTTCTAGACCCTTTGTAATTATATCCTACCTAGATGAATGTTGAATATTTACTAATGAGATTAGAATTCACAAAAAAATGGAATGATTTTTAAAAACAACTTAATATGCCTAGAATTCAATTAAACCAAAATGAGGATATCCTATATATGTTTGAATGTTTAAAAAAAAAGGAAATATAATGATTGGCAACACCTATAGAGACATTTAAGATTTCCTCGGAATTAGAAGTTGTAAGAGCACTCCTAAAATCATTATTTTTGGGTGGTTGTGTCATAAGAGAACCTATAATCATTATTTCTCCTAATTTGGGAGAATTTATTTTAGGCTTATATTGTTGACTAAGATGTACTTTTTGTAAGTTTTTGAAAGAAATTAAGCTTCATTCTTTCACAAAATGCCATTTTGTTACAAGTACTTGGGCACATGTTAAACATAATATAAGACTAAATGAATGTTGGGACCTCTTATTAGTGGAAGTGTTGAGAAATCTAAAGAGGTACATGTAAGGTGATTTATCTTTAACTTGCTTGTGACTTATTTTTAATTTTTATTGTTATTAGCTTCATATCTTTTTATTATATTGTTGTTATCATCAAACACATACCAAAACAAGAATATCAACAATACACAATAACATAGGATACAGGTTGCAAACGAGGGCCAAAATCTCCCCACATGAGAGTAAAGGCTCAAATCTCTTATCTTCTTATATATTCCTTCAACTCAAGAATTTCAAGACCTTTACACTAGGACCAATAGCCTTCTAAGACCAATTCTGACCTCCTAGATGATGTGCTTCCACTATCCAAGTCAAACCTATTCATCTTTCACTTGCACAACTTTGAATGCCAACTAAAAAATTTTGACATACACTACAAGCAGTATTAATTTTTGGGCCCCTACAACATTTGTTGCCTCCACAAGTGAGAAATTTCAAGGATTCCAAGGCTTACTTTAACCTTCACTTCAGTTTCTCCTTCTTCTACTTATTGTAGGTGACCTAATAGACCTTACCTCTACATTATTTCTACAATTTTATCAATTTCCATCTTGCAACCTCTAAACCCCAGCCTTCACATGTGAGAGAGAGAAACAACCTAAACTTTCATCTTCCTTATTTCTTCTTATATAGCCTTATTATACTTCTCCTTTCCTTAGATGATGATGAGATGAGTGAGTGAGCATAGGAGGCCTAGTCCACACTTATATATATTCTTTCAAGGAGGATGGCATTACTAGAAAGACTTGGTCTTGGAGGGTATTTTCACACTTTTAAATACATACATATTTCTTTTCACAAGTTACAATGAGCCCTATGGGGTCTTCCTCATATGACAATGAATCTTTTGACTTATTGAACCTAGGACACACCCTCTAAGCACACAATGAGTGTTTAAACTCTAAATAAAAGGCCTTGAGAATGAAACCCATGCTACAAAAATAAAAATAATAAATATTCTCCCTTTTTACATTATACAACAATCAAAATTTCATTTCACATTTATGAAGACCAAACCTAGTTACACTTTTCAACAATTTTCAACACTGGATATTTTAGATTATTAGATTATTTTCATGTTATTATGTTGTACTTATCATCAAACAACTATCAAAACAAGAATATAAAAATACACAAGAACAAGAGATATGGGTTGAAAGCTATTGCCATAACCACTCCACTTGAGAGGAAAACTTGCAAATCTCTTAGCTTCTTATAGATTCTTCAGATGAAAAATTACAAGAAATCTAGATGGAGAGCAATACCCTTCCAAAAAAAATTCCTACCTCCTTGATGATGTGCTTCCTCTATCCAATTAAAACCCAATAGAATATCTTCCACATGCACAACTTCCACCCACACCTACATAATTTTTGCCTCTAGTGCACCTCTCAAATTTTAGACCCATGCAATAGTTCTTGATTCCACACTAGTCACAAGTTTCATGGCTTCTAAGGTTTAGTTTATCTTTTTTCTAGGGCTTGTAGGTGACATAATAGGGCTTCCTTTGACCTTTTTTCTACAATTTTCTCAACTTTGATCTTGTAACATAGAAACCCTATCCTTTGTTCTTCCCACTATAGATAGAGAGAGGGAGAAACAACCCAAACATTCATCCTTCTTCCTTTCTCCTGCTTGGAAAGCCTTCTTTCTTTTTCTTCTCCTTTACTTAAATGATGAGAATATGAGTGAGTGTCCATAGTAGGTTGATTTCACTCCTATATATAGGCTTCCAAGGAGGATTATATGGCCTAATGAGGTAGGCTTCTAAGGTGCCAAGACAACTTGGTCTTGGAGGGTATTTTGACACTTTTAAATACAAAAATATGTTTTTCTACCAGTTGCAATGTGCCTAATGGGATATTATTCCTATGAACATGACTCTTTTGACTTCTAGATCCTAGGACACACCCTAGAAGCACTAAATGAGTGCTTGACCTCTCAATAAAAGACATTTATCTTGAAACCCATGCTACAAAAATAAAAATAATAATTATTCTTTCATTTTACAATACTCAAAAATCATGCTAGTTACACTTTTCATGAGGAAAATGTTTTTAAACATTAGATAAAGGTAAATAAGTAGTAGAAAACCCTTATTTTCTACATCTGTTGGAGATTTTGGAAAACTCTCAATGCCTTCATATTTGAATACCTTGAACTCGATATTGGAACCATTCATTCAAAAATTTATGCAATGTGTAGCCGATATGGACAAGCCACTAATTCTAATCCCATTTACACTATCAACACAAGACCCTCACATATATTCTTCAAGTTTATTCTATGGTGGGGAACAAAACCAAAATTTTCAATGCACAAAAAAATTCACAATAGCTTCATCTTTATTTTTTTGTGGTATGGGGTAAGGGCTCCAACAAGATGGAAGAATTAATAACAGTATGGGGATTATTGTATTGTGCGAGATGTTTAAATATAGAATTTTTGTATGATTTTGGCTAGGTCACCATTGATTAGATCAATATGGAAACAAATTGAGCTTCATCTTAGATGGCACATTGGATGCAAAAAATTAAGTAATCCAAAATCTTTGTAGACTCTTAAAATTTTCCCATGTGCTCACAGAAAATTTATCGAAAGATTCGTGGAAACATCAACTTCTTTGATGGGGAGAAAATCTACTAGAATACAGTGGAGCTAATAGACTGATAGTTCTCAATTAATTTGGATTCAAAGTCTGCATGATTCTATTAATTTACCTAGTCTATAAGACAATATGTACACTATTTAGTTATTGAGGGAGAGACGAAATATTTAGTTATCAAGGGAGAGACCAAACTATAGGATTGGAGTGTTAATCAAGGTTGTCATTGTTGTCAATGTCGCATTGACATAGGTGTGAATATTATTGAGAATATTGGTTCTAGATGATGATGCTATGACTCTTGGTCGACTAGGATACTATCAATGAAGATGTCAAGTGAGGAAGAAGTCAAAACACTAATGAAGGAAGCCTTAAGTACTTGATCTAATGTTGCATACACTTGATGATCTAGATCTTAACCAATGATGTCACATGATGATTTCATACAGTTGGATGATAGTTGATGATGACTTGTGATGATCATGGTTGGAGATCATTTGAGGGTCGGAAGACTATTTTGAAGTTCTTCTAATAATGCTCCACTATAACATATCACTTCACCATTATGTGATGACATGGGTGACGCACTCATTGCTAGACATTACCATGATGATGTGGATGTCCTACATGTTCCAATGATGATGAAGAAGCGAAATAATGGAGAATAAAAACAATGGTGTAGCAAAAAAAAAAGCCATACTGTCCTAATCATCTTTTACATTAAAAATTTTGGAAGAAGTCACAAAGAAAATTAGTTTTGGACAGACTGGAGGCATCCTTTACAAATGAATCCTATACCATCTTAAAGAGGATTTTTCTCTCTTTCTAACAAGCCCTCACTCAACTCTTAACTCCAAATATCCTAAGAGAAAATGAAATTTTAAGTTAGAAAAATATTATTTTTTGGCAGCCTACCTACATTCACACATTCATTTGGGCCTCCCTCCAAACAGACTTGTCCTTTAAAATTTGGCAAACCACTATAAATATGTGGAAAAAAATTTCATTTCAGAGACAGAATTTATGATATTCATCTCTCAGATTTTCATATAGGAAGAATATAAAAGGGTCAGATTTCAGTATAGTGAAGTCTTGCACACTTGTCTAGCTCAAATTGCTGCCCTGTAGGAATGCATTGAACCTGTGGGATAATAGAAAACAAGTGAAATAATTAAAATACATATAGCTACCTATGGAGCTCATTTCAAGCTCAGATTACAGACTATGGTGTGTGGGAACCTGTGGGATAATAGCAAACAAGTGAACTAATTAAACTACATACAACTACCTGTCGAGCTCATTTCAAGCTCAGATTATAGACTGTGGTGTGTGGACAGTCACGAGATCTAAAAATTGTAGTCTACAAATATAATCTCTGACCTGTGACAAATTGGACGCTTAGATCTACACCTCAGATCATTGATAGTAGTCCTAGAGCAAACCTGTAACCAAATTAGTTTTGAAAGCTATTCTTTGAAGAATTTCGTAGCAGCACTTGGAGCATTATTAAAACAATTCTTGGAACACTGAAGCATCATAATTGAGATCCTTGTTGAAGCATTATTTTGGGTATAATTGAGGCATTTTTGAAACAGCCTAGGAGCTCTACTAAAAACTTCTTGAAGACACCTTTTTGCTGAAGCAGCTCATAGAGTTAGTAAAGTACAACTAAAGCACTCTTGTGTATATTTTGTGAAGATAGGAACCTGACTTTGAAGACATGTTGGAAATCCTGGTTGAAGCTTCTTGGAGACCTTTGGAGTAGAGTTATAGTAGAAGAGAAGTCTTGGTGAAGTATTGAATAGAACTTACTGTAATTGTTGTAACGGAATTGCAACATTGTTTGATGAGTCAAATGGAGTAGCTCTAATGAAGTGTCTTGAAGGTTTATTGAAAATACCTTCTTGAGATGTCCTTGAAGGAGTCTTGGAGCAGATATTGTAGTCATTAAAGTAGCCTTTTGTAGAAATTTTGAAAGTCCTAAAAGCAGCTAGAAGCAGACTTGGGTTGTTATTGAGAGCAGATTGAAGGATTATCTTTGGAACTTGTAAAGACTTCCCTTGAAGACTAATCTTGGTGTATTTGGAGACTAATTGTATTAGTCCATTGGAGCAACATTTGAAGAGCATTTTAACATCTTGGTGTAGAATTCTTGGTGGAAGTTTTGATATACATTTTGAGGAGGATTTGGAGTAATCTTGAGATATCCTTGAGCAAGCCTTAAAGACATTGAAGATCTCGTGGAGATGATGTTGAAGACAATGATGCATTAATAAAGCCATCATGAGGGAACTTGAAGAAAGTGTTTGGATATGATGAAGAGCAGTGGTGACACCTTCTAAGAAGAAAAGGTTGTCATTGATGGCATAATGTGTAGATTACAGTGAAGAGTAAGCTGAAGATTGTCAAGGCTAGTTGAAGAAGACATTGGGAGAGGTAAGTATAATCAAATATATCTTGACTAAATGAAGCAGGAGGTTGGAGCCTCATAGAGACATGGTTGGTGCCTTGGAAGATAGGGTTAGAGCCCTAGAGGATAGGAGTCCTCAAGAGACCAGGTTGAAGCCTCTACCAGATATAGGTTGGTGCCTCAGAATTGACAAGGTTGGAGCCTCGGAAGTCCAAGTAGGTACTTTGCAAATACAGGTTGGAGCGTGGGAAATTGAAGGTTGGTGTTTTCATCTAGGGTTGGAGACCTACATATATGTACTTGATTTACTGTAATAATAAAAGCATTTATTCTTCTTGTTCATTTTTTGTTTTAAATATAAGTGATCTAACTCGTAAAATTAACAATTGAAAAGAAATATTGATTCATCACCCTCTCAGTATTTCTAACATGAAAACTTTTTGGGTTTCTCATTTTGGGTCACTATATATTTTTATCCTACAATAGAAAATACAGACTTTTCTTCTTGAAAAAAAATGAAAATTAATCTAACGCTCTTCTATGAATACCTGCAACCTTCACAACTATACGAAGAAAAACAACGAAAGAATAAAATATGAGCATGCATACCTATATTGGAAGACTTGAATGATGCTGAATCAATACCAACCGTGGCAGCCGACATTGCAGGAGAAACTTCCAATGGCTGATCCTTCGGCTGTTGGCCAACAAGGGGAGGGACTTGTATTTCCCAACCTCTGTTCTCCACAGTTATCAGAGGGGGAAAATCTTCTGCGGCCTTTCGCCCTACATATCTAATGTTCTCCACAGTTTTTGAAGGCAGTATACTTTTGATGTCAGCAGAATACTCCGGAGAGTTCAAGTGATGAGCAGGCTGGTCTCCCTTGAGGAGCAAGGTAGCTGCGTCGAATGCAATGGCAGCCATCTCTACTGAGGGAAATGTTCCTAGATGGAACTGTGTTTTATTAGAGACCTGCGCTTTCCATGTTTTGCTACTAATACGTGTCACACATCTGTATTTTTTTAATCCTACTTCCATTGTGTTTGCCTTAGGGTCTCCAACATAACCACTATCCTGCATATCAGGTTCCAATCTCTCTACTAGTTATCCAGGAAAGGAGACAAGAGGGTATATGCAGGCGAAGTGGAAGACTTAGACAATGTAAGATTCATAAGAATATGAGGATCATTCATGTAAGATAAATAACTTCTATGTGGACCAGAATGATTGAGACGACGGGCCCGAACTCAAGAGGACTGTAAGGTTAGAGATTGTCTCGCTTATGATTATATATATAATTTTCATCGATTTTTTACATGATGTGATCTTCGTAGTTTTTGCGGTCAAAGATCCATATAAAATGGATGGCAGTGAGAACAAGGGCTCTAAATACCAGCATGGAGAGTTAGAGTCTGCATGCGATGGTTATGGAGTATTTCAATTAGGAGGGGCCATTGTGAAGAAGGATTTTAATGTTTGAGTCCCGATATGGAAGTTTAAAGGTTAAACTCGTCCTGGATTAACGGAGTTGACTGTTGGGTTTAATGGAGTAGTTCAATTACCACGGGGCAATGAGAAGAAGGATTTTAATGTTTGAGTCCCGATATGTAGGTTTAAAGGTTAAACTACTCCTGGATTAACGGAGTTGACTGTTGGGTTTAATGGAGTAGTTCAATTACTAGGGGGCAATGAGAAGAAGGATTTTAATGGAGTCCTGATATGGAGGTTTAAAGGTAAAACTCGTCATGGATTAACGCACTTGACAGTTGGGTTTAATTGAGTAGTCCAATTACAAGGGTTAATGTTTGAGTCCCGATATGGAGGTTTAAAGGTTAAACTCTTCATGGGTTACGGGATTAACGGAGTTAACTAAAGCATTAAAGCAAAGTAGTTTTGTTTAATTAATTTTTTTAAATATTTTTATAATTTATTTTTCGGATGTAATTTGTTTAAAATTTTGTAAAAATTTATAAAATTACAAATTTAATAAGTTTCAATAATACAAACAAATATTTTAACTTAAATTTTTCCCAGTTCTTTCAAAAGAAAACTCCAAAAATTCCAAAATTTTCCCAAAACCCAAAGAAACTTTAAAAATCGAGACTACGAGAACTCCTTATGTAAATGCTTTAATAATAATTATAATTTATAGTTATAATTATATATTTATTTTGTTCATGATTTATTATATTTAAGAAATTAATTTCTAATTTAAAAATAAGTTATTAGATATTTGGAGAAAATCACATCATTAGGATTTGGTTGAAGTTTCATCACTTAATTAATTAATCAATAAATGAAAATAAATGAATAAATTAAATTAATTAATTAAATTAAATTTCTACTTAATTAAATAATACAAAATTGAATAAATTAATTAAATTAATTTTTTTTTAAAAGGCGGGTTAAGAAATTTGTAAATAAAACATTATTTAATTATGGGGATGACTTGATAATGGTGGTTAACATCTACCAATGGGACCTAAATAAAAGAGTTATTTATTTTAATATAAGATTTTATTCCTATGCTCGAAAAAGTTGGAGATAAGTCTCCCGAGCAAACTATAATTTTGACATCTTAAAAGGCTAGGAAGGTCAGTATTGCAACAAAGATTATGAAATTGAGCTCTAATGTGGTTGTACATGGGGCACTCTAAGAGGAAGTGATTTTTATCCTTGATGTTCAAATTGTCACATAGATGGCACATCCTTTCCATCCATGGTGTTTTAGGAACTCTGAGCGACCTATTTCACTATGGAGCTCATGAGAGTTCATTCTAATCTTGGCTATATTAATTTTCTTCTTTGAGCTAGTTAAAACAGATAGATACTTTTGGTCTTCTAGGGTGGGGTTGATGACATCCTTATAATATCTTAATTTTCTTTTATATGCTAGATCTTTCTCACACCAAATTTTTTCTTTGAACTTAGAAGTAACAATTTTTTTAATGTTATTAATGTTTTGCAATGCAACATTCTCATCGATCTCCCAATGGTTTAACGAGGCTCTAGTGTCTTTATACCAACCTCTTTTAAGCCTTAGGTGCTTTTGGCTAGAATTTAAAGCTAGCTTAGGAAGTATATTGTCTCCTATGCTACTGAGCTTGTGTTTGTACAACAAAAGCGTAGTCATAGCTAGGCTCTCGATAAGGGAAAGACCCACTTCTATAAGGAGAACATGATAGGGTGTATTGATTTTAATTTTAAGGTTATACATTATAAAACACTTCTGGATTTGCTCAATGTTTCTCCTTTTCTCAATCTTTCTCCTTTGCGCAACCCCAAACCTCACATCCATATTATATTAAATATAGTATGGAGGGTTAAAAATTTTAATTTAATAAATTAATTGATAAAGTAAAAAATTAAATAAATTAATATATATATATATATATATATATATATATATATATATATATATATATATATATATATATATATATATATATATATATATATATATATATATATATATATATATATATAAACAAAATTACCTACTAGGATCAAGTTCTTACTTAATTTTTAATGATCGTTGTGGTTAAGATTCTTAGCATATCGTTCAATTTCGATTGCCTCCCTTAATTTCCTACGATAAAGGTAATCTACCTTAGCAATGTCCTTGGAGTATTTAATACAAACATGGTGACAAGATTTTTCCACATGGTCAGCAAGAGAGGTACAGGGTCAGATGTGTCTAATATCCGCAGCATGCTCTCAGATTCTCTGCATGATGGATCTACCAATTTCTCCAATATAGGGAGTTTCACATGAACAAGGAATCATGTAAACCGCTTTCATGTCCTTAGGGTCGATAGGGTCCTTAACTGACCCAAGAGACCCTGTCTGCACTATTATAAATTCCCTTGGGTCATTTAAGGACCCTATCTACCGTGAGGACATTAAAGGGGTTCACATGACTCCTTGTTCATGTATAACTCCCTATATTGGAGAAACAGGTCGACCCATTAGGGAGAAAACGTGGAAGCATGCTGCAAATATTAGACACAATCGATCTCGTACCTCAGCTCTTCCTCAGCATGTGGAAAAATCTTGCCACCATGTTTGTATTGAAGACTCCAAGGACATTGCAAAGGTAGATCACTTCTACCATAGGAAATTAAGGGAGGCGATCGAAATTGAACAGCATGCTAAGAATCTTAACTGCAATGATGGTTGGAGATTAAGTAAGATCTTCACCCCGACTCTCGCAAGGAAATTTTGTATATATATATAAATATAAATATATATTTTAATATATTAGTTAATTAATTATTTACTTTATTAAGTTAAAATTTTTAACCCTCCCTATTATATTTAATAGAATTAAATAATATTTTATTTAAAATTGTCTTAACCCTTCTTTAAAAAAATTCAATTTAATTAATTTATTTAATTTATTCATTTATTTTATTTTCATTATTAATTAATTGAGTTATTTTTAGTTACTTACTTTTGTTTTTATTTATTTATTTTCAAAGCTCCCTACTATAATTAATTTAATTAAATAATATTTCATTAACACATTTTTAATAAAAAAAATTAATTCTTAACTAACTCATTTTTATTAAAATTTTCTTAATTTGATTTCTTATTTAGCTTCTAACAGCTAGTTTTTACTCGACTTAACTACTAGTTTTTAACAACTAGTTCTGAACCACTATTTCTAGAGAATGATGCATCTCCTCTATTTATTCATTAAGAGATATTAGTTTCTCCACCTTGCTCTGAGGATGAACCACATTAGTTGGTTTGAAACATTGACCAAATCCTGAAGATGGAATTAAACACCATGTTAAAATAATATAACATAATAAAAATAACAAAGACTAAGTAAAATAAATAAATAAATAAATAAAATAAATAAATACAAATTAAAAATAAGTAAATAAATGAACTTATAAATAAAAATAATACTACATAAAAAAGGAAATTAGCAAATATACACTAGACGTAATATTCCTAATCAGTCCTAAGCTAATGGGAATATTCAATTTTGTTTTGTTTCCTGTTTCATGATTAAAATTGTAAAGGAGGGTCAATAAAACTCCTAAAAAACAAAAAAAAATCAATGTCCAATGTGTACAAGGCTAAATCTAGGCCATTTTCTTAAGAACACTTTAAGTGTGAAAGAGGTTGGATCATTTGACCAAGTCAACCATGACTAAATCAACAATGATGTCTAGGAGGGATGTATCTCATTGATGCACAACACAGTCTTAGTTGGACGTGGCACATGTGAAAAGAGCTAAATCATTGAGGTGGTTTAGAGTTTTGCAAGCTTTCAATCTTATAAAAGGAAGAGGATGGCACCAAGAGAGGGGTTGTTGAACATATCATTTTTTTGAATATATTGTCTATTTAGACATATATCATTCTCTTGGCTATTTAGCATAGAATTGGGTGTTCCTCATTGGGAATCCCACCTCTTTCCTTGAGGAGCCTCTTGGGAGAGTTTGTTGATCTTGTCCACTATCATGCATTGTGGCCAAGCTTCATCTTACACCTACAGCGCAGATCCCATTGAGGGTTTGGTTTTCCTTGTAAAATTCAGCAAGTGGAGGCTAGATCTCTTGAGATCTAGGCCATTCTAGGGACTCTTTTCATTGCGAAAGTCTTCTATCGCATTGGCAAGAGAGTTTTGGACCTTTGAAGCTAAGTAAAAATAAAAATAAAAATAAATAAACAAATAAAATAAAATAAAATAAAATAAATAAATTAAAATTAAAAATAAATAAATAAACGAACGTATAAATAAAAATAATACTACATAAAAAAGGAAATTACCAAATATACACTAGATGTAATACTCCCAATTAGTCCTAAGCTAATGGGAATATTCAATTTTGTTTTTTTTCATGTTTCATGAATAAAATTGTAAAGGAGGGTCAATAAAACTCCTAAACAACAAAAAAAAATCAATGCCCAATGTGTACAAGGCTAAATATAGGCCATTTTCTTAAGAACACTTAGTGTGAAAGAGGCTAGATCATTTGACCAAGTCAACCATGAATAAATCAACAACGCTGTCTAGGAGGGATGTATCTCATTAATGCACAACACAGTCTTAGTTGGACGTGGCACATGTGAAAGGAGCTAAATCATTGAGGTGGTTTAGGGTTTTGCAAGCTTTCCATCTTATAAAAGGAAGAGGATGGCACCAACAGAGGGGTTGTTGAATATATCATTTTTCTGAATATATTGTCTATTTAGACATATATCATTCTCTTGGCTGTTTAGCATAGAATTGGGTGTTCCTCATTGGGAATCCCACGTCTTTCCTTGAGGAGCCTCTTGGGAGAGTTTGTTGATCTTGTCCACTATCACGCATTGTGGCTAAGCTTCATCTTACACCTACAACGCAGATCCTGTTCAGGGTTTGGTCGTCCTTGTAAGCTGCAGCAAGTGGAGGCTAGATCTCATGAGATCTAGGCCATTCTAGGGACTCTTTTCACTGGGAAAGTCTTCTATCCTATTGGCAAGATGGTTTTCGACCTTTGGAGCTACATTTTCAGATCTTGACATCAGGCCAATCTAGTGCTAGATTGTACAAATTAATTTTCCTTCGAGGACTACATTATTTGCATGAACGAAGTTACACGGTGTTTTGACACACATTCGGAGGAGAGATATCTAGCGTTGGGGTTCCTCCCTTCACTATGGTGATCCATGGATTAGATTTCTGATCCATGTTCTATTCAGATTTGATCTGATACTATTGTATTCATCTTTGGAAATTTCTGAATACTAGTGCAGATTTGCAACTTTAGATCTCATATCTACTCTTTGTGTTTCAAGCTTTGATCAAAACCGCAAGGGGAATTTGTAAAGGAGATCTTCTAGTGTACAAATTTGAAATAGATCTCATATTTTGTACACATATCTGCTACATATATGGATTGTTAAATACAGCTGCTACAGCTCTTGAAAATAAAACTTTCAAGCCTTTTGCAGATTAATATAATGTTGCAGCCCCTTAATTTGAGGGTTTTCTTCATTAAAGTCTTATACTTTCCTCTTGTACATTGTATTGGCCACATTATAGATCTAATTTACTGATGTACATGTTATTTAGGAGCCTCCAGATTGGCCTCTTACTTTTGTTATCTAAAATTGCATTATTTTCCAGTAGAGTTGTTTAATATTCCTGCAGTCCCTTACTTGGGAAATTTTCAAGCCATTCTAGGTGTGGGAGGTATGTTTACCTCACCTGGTTTGATTTGTTTCTTATCTCCTCTTGGATTTGGGACTTAGGTTATTAGATCTAAGGGATCCAAGGGCTGATTTGTTTGTTGTTGCATACATTCCTAAAAATGTGTTTTTTGGACATGCCTTGCTAGCAGTCCCATTTTGGGGATATTACAGTGGTATCAAAGCATCTTTCTTGGCTCAGCCTGTGCTTTGCTAAGAAACGAGTATGTCACCATAAGGATATTTTCTCAAAGAATAAGAGCTATACAAAGAAGACAAAAACATGACACCATTGTTTGGAGGAAGAAAGGAAGAAAGGCTTTCAAATATTTTTCTTCAAACTATACAGAGCATTCACGGAAATATCAAGAAGATGAGAAGGGAGTTATGAGAAGAAGAAATTCCTAAGAGGGAAACTCTTAGTGATCTTCTACAAGAATATGGATCCCAAACTGAGAGGTTTAGAGATCATATCACTTTCCAAGAGTTTTTCAAGATCAAGGTGGAGATAAGAAAACATTATGACATGGGTAGATTTTTCCTGTCTACTTTTGATGGATCTTCGACATGTTCACCTAAAGCTTCGGTGGAGCAGTTGGAAAACTATTTCCAGCAGCACCAAGTTTCTGAAGATAAAGCCATCAATTTTGTAGTGCTGTACTTTGAAGGTAAGGCCTATGCTTGGTGGATATTTGACTCTTCTTCATTAAGGAATGAAAATACTTCTTCTTATCCACAGTTCACTAAGAGATTAGTGGAGAGGTTTGATGAAAAAAATTCTAAAACATTCTTGGTGGAGCCAAATAAACCAAGAAAAACAAAAATTGTGCATGGTTTTGAGGGGCCCATAAAATCAAATCCACTTCAAGAAACTATTGAAGAGTTTCACATCCCACTTAACACCTTGCTAAAGAAAAAATCCATATCTCATAATCTTGGGAAAGAGGGCGTGGAGATCTTCTTTTCAAAAGAGGATCCTCTTATTGAAAAGTTAACTATTCATATAACAAAGGAAGAAAGGGTTGAGGGCAACAATGTTGTCACATATAGAGAATATCTATCACCTCAAGCACAGGTAGATGGAGCACTTGATCCAGTAAGAGGGATTCTTGTACCATTGCAAAAAGTCCCCCAAGATCTCATATATGGAAATCAAGGCTCAACCCAAGAGGAGCATAAGCCATTATTGACAAATTTGGAAACCATGCAGATGGAAGGAGGAGGTAGGGACGATGACCAACATCACATGAAGAGGAGCACACATCCCTGTCCATTTCAGAGGGTTGATGCAAAGAAGAGGCAGACTGAATTGCATAGTAAGGGAAGGGACAAATTTTTCCATCCATATGAGTAGTCTCCTCTTGAAATTGATGTATCACTACAAGGAGGCATTCCACCTGGGAGGCCACCTTATTCAGTTTTGTGGGAGATATATCCCAACTTGCTGCTCCAAAATTAGATCCAGGAGGGATTGGAGCATTAGAAAACATAGCTACAGTGCTAGAAGGCTTGGGTAAGCATAAGAACGAGGGATATTTTCTTCTCTAATCATCATCACCCACCTTCATTTCTGATTCTTCATTGTTGGAGGAGAATAAGGGAAGGTATATCCTTTGTATTTATACCTTGGGCATAAGAGATGTCAAAGAGAAGGTTAGAAACATGGCAGACATTCCTATTGTTGCATCATCAACACTGTCATTGTTGGGGAGTGTAGATCTATATTGGAAATCCTAGTTGTTGGTAGATTATTCCAAAGATCTTCACACTTGCATGATGCTTGATGACCAACTGCATGAAGAGGGATATCTAGTCCATTAGGGAGTCATCTATCATCATGATAGGATATTCTTACCTAGAGCCTTTAAGCTCAAGGAGAGGATGCTACAAAGGGCCTACAAAGAGTTCTATTTCATCCCTACCTATTCTATGAAGATCTACAAAACTATCATGAGATTCTTTGAATGGGAAGGCTTTGGAGGAGAGCTACATCATTATTTTCTAGAATGCAAGGAATATGTGAAGTTTGGGAAGCCAAAGGACTCTATGAAAGAGTCATTTCAGCCATTTCTTCCTTCTCTTGAAACGGGAGATAAACATATGCACAATTCCATATGGAGGAGAGACATTGTTGGTGAAAAATCTGATCATGTAATGCAAGTTTCATTTTCTTATTTTTCATATTATTTGACCATGTTTATGCATCCCATGACTCCCAAGAGGAGTGTTGTATCATGCAAATCTCATGGAAAGAATTGGGCCACTAATATTTCTGAATTTGGCACTCCCTTCTTGTGCAAAGGGAGATTTTATTTCATGATGGATGCTTCCCAAAGGCACCAAACATATCTCACATTTTTAGCCTTGGTGAGATAACTTGTGTAGCAAGTGGTGGGAAAACTAGTTACCATATCTGGATCTAATGCAGGCAGGAGATGCACTGCGTTAGCATCATATGTGGGATTATTACCCACCTCGTCATGCTCAAATTTTAGTTTGCATGTATATTATTTTGATTCCATGTATTGATGATACACTTTTCCTTCTCATGGGAATGTATGGAATGAGAATGGGATCCATATATGTACCACATGGGATTGAGACTCTCTATGTGTCAAATGTTACATGTTTTAGAGAGATTATTGGTTCATCCATGATTGTTTCATTTGAGTTAGTGACTCCTTATGGGATGGGTTATTTACCACTCATAAGAAAATTAGAAAGACAATTCATGGGGGATTGATTTGTTGAACACTCAGCTCATGAAGGAGGTTTATCACTTGGTTGTGTCACTAGTGGAGGAGGAAAGGAGTTGCATCACTCACCTTATCAGTTACTTGAGGACAAACAATAATGTGGAGGGGAGGACTGTAATATTCCCAATTAGTCCTAATCTAATGGGAATATTCAATTTTGTTTTGTTTCCTGTTTCATGAATAAAGTTGTAAAGGAGGGTCAATAAAACTCCTAAAAAACAAAAATAAATCAATGCTCAATGTGGAGAAGGCTAAATCTGGGCCATTTTCTTAAGCACACTTAAAAGTAAAAATTTATAGTTATATGAAGAGACGTAGATCTACATATTGGAGGAGTTTGTCTGAAAGCAGCTTATGTGTGCCCATTCAAAAGGTGTAGACTGTGCCAACTAAAATTGAGTTCATCTAAATGGTCCCACACTATGACATATGCATGTGATCTAAGGGCAGGCTTGAAGGGTTTGCAAGATAAAGTAATTAATATTGATTATATTTTATTTTTAATTATTTTTAATTGAAAATTAAGCCTAGCTGTGAAGGAAACCAAAAGTCATTGGAGAAATGTGATTTAAGAGGCACCTTTTATTCTATTTGCTATTATATTTTGATCAAATTATACACCAAAATGAATAGTGATATGGGTCTAAAATTCATCAAGATACAAACTCTACATGTCTAAAGTTTTTTCGTAGTTTTCATCTGAAACTTAATCTTCACACTACATATGATAGTGTGGATTGGTTGTTCATGTGTATAATTTTACATAAGGTTGGACTCCTTGTAAATGTGGTTGAATGGACCATTGCCTACATAAAATATGTTTATTAATGTGAAACCATTTCTATTAGTTATTGAAGGTCTAAGCAGGAAAATTCCACTCAACAAGATTTTCACTGTATTCACAAGTATATGGATCACTAGAAACATAATTATTTCTCATTTTATTTTGTATGAGCAATCCTAAAATCATTATTTTTGGGTGGTTGTGTCATATGAGAACCTAAAATCATTATTTCTCCTAAATTGGGAGAATTTGTTTAAGACAGGCTTCTATTGTTGACTAAGATGTACTTTTTGTATGTCTTCGAAAAAAATTAAGTTTCATTCTTTCACCAAATTCCATTTTGTTACAAGTAATTGGGCACATGTTAAACAAAATATAAGACTAAATGAATGTTGGGACCTCTTATTAGTGGAAGTGTTGAGAAATCTAAAGAGGCACATGTCAGTTTATTTATCTTTAACTTGCTTGTGACTTATTTTTATTTTTTTATTATTATTAGCTTCATATTTTGTTGTTATGTTGTTATTAACATCAAACACCTACCAAAACAAGAATATCAACAATACACAAGAATATAGGATACAGGTTGCAATCTAGGGCCAAAATCTCTCCACATGAGAGTAAAGGCTCAAATCTCCTATCTTCTTATATTTTCCTTCAACTAAAGAATTCCAAGACCTTTACACCAGAACCAATAGCCTTCTAAGACCAATTCTAACCTCCTAGATGATGTTCTTCCACTACCCAAGTCAAACCTAGTCATCTTTCACTTGCACAACTTCGAATGCCAACTACAAAATTTTTACATACACTACAAGTATTAATTTTTGGGCCCCTACAACATTTGTTGCCTCCACAAGTGTGAGAAGTTTCAAGGATTCCAAGGCTTAATTTAACCTTCACTTCAATTTCTCCTTCTTCTACTACTTGTAGGTGACCTAATAGACCTTACTTCTACATTATTTCTACAATTCTATCAATTTCCATCTTGCAACCTCTAAACCCCAGCCTTCACATGTGAGAGAGAGAAACAACCTAAACTTTCATCTTCCTTATTTCTTCTTACATAGCCTTATTATACTTCTCCTTTGATTAGATGATGACAAGATGAGTGAGTGACCATAGGAGGCTTAGTCCCCTCCTATATATATGCTTTCAAGGAGGATGGCATTACTAGAAATACTTAGTCTTGGAGGGTATTTGAACACTTTTAAATACATACATATTTCTTTTCACAAGTCACAATGAGCCCTATGGGGTCTTCTTCATAGGACAATGAATATTTTGACTTCTTGAACTTAGGACACAACCTCTAAGCGCGCAATGAGTGATTAAAATCTAAATTAAAGGCCTTGAGCATGAAACCCATGCTAAAAAAATAAAAACAATAAATCTTCTCTCTTTTTACATTATACAACAATCAAAAGTTCATTTCATGTTTATGAAGACCAAACCTAGTTACACTTTTCAACAATTTTCAACACTGGATATTTCAGATTATTAGCTTCTTCTCATGTTATTATGTTTTACTTATCATCAAACAACTATCAAAACAAGAATATTAAAATAAACAATAACAAGAGATATGGGTTGCAAGCTGTTGCCATAACCACTCCACTTGAGAGGAAAACATGCAAATCTCTTAGCTTCTTATAGATTCTTCAAATGAAAAATTCCAAGAAATCTAGACCAACAACAATACCCTTCCAAGACAAATTCCTACCTCCTTGATGATGTGCTTCCTCTATCCAAGTAAAACCCAATAGAATCTCTTCCACATGCACAACTTCCACCCACACCTACAGAATTTTGGCCTCTAGTGCTCCTCTGAAATTTTAGGCCCATGCAATAGTTCTTGATTCCACACTAGTCACAAGTTTCATGGCTTCTAACGTTTACTTTATCTTTTTTCTAGGGCATGTAGGTGACATAATAGGGCTTCCTTTGATATTTTTTCTAAATTTTTCTCAACTTTGATCTTGCAACATAGAAACCCTATCCTTCCTTCTTCCCACTATAGAGAGAGAGAGGGAGAAAAAACCCAAACATTCATCCTTCTTCCTTTCTCCTTCTTGGCAAGCCTTCTTTCTTTTTCTTCTCCTTTACTTAAATTATGAGAAGATGAGTAAGTGTCCATAGTAGGTTGAGTTCCCTCCTATATATAGGCTTCCAAGGAGGATTATATGGCCTAATGAGGTAGGCTTCTTAGGTGCCAAGACAACTTGGTCTTGGAGGGTATTCTGACACTTAAATACAAAAATATTTTTTTCTACAAGTTGTACACAGATCTACTCCAGATCTGGATTGTAAAATACAGTTGCTGTAGCTCTTGAAAATAACACTTTCAAGCCTTTTACATATTAATACGTTGTTGCAGCCCCTTAATTTGAGGGTTTTCTTCATTTAAGTATTATAGTCTTCGCTTGTACATTGTATGGGCCACATTATAGATCTAATTTTATGATTTACATGTTATTTAAGAGCCTCCATATTGGCCTCTAACTCCTGTTATCTAAAACTACATTATTTTCCAGCAGAGTTGTTTAATATTGCTGCAGTCCCTTACTTGGGAAATTTTCAAGCCATTCTAGGCGTGGGAGGTATGTTTACCTCACCTAGTTTGATTTGTTTCTAATCTCCTCTTGGATTTGGGACTCAGATTATCAGATCTAAGGGATCCAAGGGCGGATCTTGGTTGTTGTTGCATACATTCTTGAAAAATGCATTTTTCGGACATGCCTTGCTAGCAGTCCCATTTTGGGGATATTACAATGGTATCAGAGCATCTTTCTTATCTTAGCCTGTGCTTTGCTAAGAAGCCAGTATGTCACCATAAGGAGATTTTTTCAAAGAAGAAGAGTTGTACAAAGAAGACAAAAACATTACCCCATTGTTTGGAGGAAGAAGGGAAGAAAGGCTTTCAAAGTTTTTTCTTCAAACTACATAGAGAATTCATGGAAATATCAATAATATGAGAAGGGAGATAGGAGAAGAAATGCCTAAGATGGAAACTCTTAGTGATCTTCTGCAAGAATATGGATCTCAAAATAAAAGGTTTAGAGATCATATCACTTTCCAAGAGTTTTGCAAGATCAAGGTGGAGAGAAGAAAACATTATGACATGGGTAGATTTTTGCTGTCTACTTTTGATGGATCTCCGACATGTTCACGTAAATCTTTGGTGGAGGATTTGGACAACTATTTGCAACACCAACAAGTTTTTGAAGATAAAGCCATCAAAGTTGCAGCGCTGCACTTTGAAGGTAAAGCCTATGCTTGGTGGATCTTTGAATCTTCTTCATTAAGGAATGTAAATACTTCTCCTTATGCATATTTCACTAAGAGATTGGTGGAGAGGTTGATGAAAAACACTCTAAAACACTCTTGGTGGAGCCAAATAAGCCAAGACAAACAGAACTTGCGCATGGTTTGGAGGGGCCCATAAACTCAAATCCACTTCAGGAAAATGTTGAAGAGGTTCACATCCTACATAACACGTTGCTAGAGGCAAGATTGATATCTCATACTCTTGGGAAAGAGGGCGTGGATATCTTCTTTTCAAAAGAGGATCCTCTGATTGAAAAGTTACCTATTCATATTAAAGAGGAAGAAATGGTTGAGGGAAACAATGTTGTCACATATAGAGTATATCTAGCACCTAAAGCATAGGTAGACAGAGCCCTTGATCTAGCAAGAAGGATTCTTGTACCATTGCAAAAATTTCCCCAGGATCTCATATATGGAGATCAAGGCTCAATCCAAGAGGAGCATAAGCCATTATTGACAGATTTTCAAACCATGCAGATAGAAGGAGGAGGTAGGGAGGATGACCAACATCACATGATGAGGAGCACACATCCCTGTTCATTCCAGAGGGATGATGCAAAGAAGAGGTAGACTAAATTGCACAGTAAGGGCAGGGACAAAGTTGTCCATCTATATGAGTAGTCTCCTCTTGACATTGATGTATCACTACAATGAGGCATTCCACCTGGGAGGCCACCTGATTCATTTTTGTGGGATATCTCTCCCAACTTGCTACTCCAAAATTAGATCCAGGAGGGATTGGAGCATTGGAATATATAGCGTAGGAAGGCTTGGGCACACACAAGAAGGAGGGAGATTTTATTCTCTCATCATCATCACCCACCTTCATTTTTTATTCTACATTGTTGGAGGATAATAAGGGAAGGTATATCCTTCCTACTTATGCCTTGGGCATATGATATGTCAAAGAGAAGGTCAGCAACATGGCAGGCATTCCTATTGATGCATCGTCAACATTGTCATTTTTCGGGAATGTAGATCTATATTGGAAATCCCAGTTTTTGGTAGATTTTTCCAAAGATCTTCACACTTGCATGATGCTTGATGACTAACTGCTTGAAGAGGGACATCTCGTCCATGAGGGAGTCATCTATCATCATGATAAGATATTCTTACCTAGAGCCTCTAAGCTCAAGGATAGGATGCTAAAAACTTCCTACAAAGACTTCTATTTCAACCCTACCTATTCTATGAAGATCTAAAACACTATCATGAGATTCTTTGAATGGGAAGGCTTTGGAGGAGAGCTACATCGTAATTTTATAAAATGAAAGGAATATGTGGAGTTTGGGTAGCTAAAGGACTCTATGAAAGAGTCATTTTAGCCATTTCTTCCCTCTCTTGAAAGGGGAGAAAAACATATGCATAATTCCATATGGAAGAGAGACATTGTTGGTGAAAAATCTGATCATGTAATGCAAGTTTCATTTTCTAATTTATCATATTTTTTCACCATGTTTATGCAACCCATGACTCCCAAGAGGAGTGTTATATCATGCAAATCTCATGGCAAGCATTGGGCCACTAAAATTTCTGAATTTGACCACTCCCTTGTTGTGCAAAGGGAGATTTTATTTCATGATGGGTGCTTCCCAAAGGCACCAAAAATATCTCACATTTTCAGCCTTGGTGAGATAACTTGTGTAGTAAGTGGTGGGAAAACCACTTACCATATTTGGATCTAATGCAGGCAGGAGATGCATTGCGTTTGCATCATATGTGGGATTATGACCCACCTACTCATGCTCAAATTTCTATTTGCATGTACATTATTTTGATTCCATATATAGATTATATACTTGTCCTTTTTATGGGAAGGTATGGAATGAGGATGGGATCCATATATGTACCACATGGGATTGAGACTCTCTATGCGCCAAATGTTACATGTTTTAGAGAGCGTATTGGTTCACCTATGATTTTTTCATTTGAGTTAGTCACTCCTTATGGGATGGGCTGTTTACCTCTCATAATAACATTAGAAATAAAATTCATGGAGGATTGATTTGGTGAACACTCAGCTCATGGAGGAGGCTTATCACTTGGTTGTGTCACCAATGGAGGAGGAAAGGAGTTACAACACTCACCTTATTAGTTGCTTGAGGACAAGCAACATTTTGGAGGGGAGGACTGTAACATTCCCAATTAGTCCTAAGCTAATGGGAATATTCAATTTTGTTTCGTTTCCTATTTCATGAATAAAATTTTAAAGGAGGGTCAATAAAACTCCTAAACAACAAAAATAAACCAATGTCCAATGTGGACAAGGTTAAATCTAGACCATTTTCTTAAGCACACTTAAGTGTGAAAGAAGTTGGACCATTTGACCAAGTCAACCATGACTAAATCAACAACGTTGTCTAGGAGGGATGTATCTCATTGATGCACAGCTCAGTCTTAGTTGGAGGTGGCACATGTGAAAGGAGCTAAATCATTGACGTGGTTTAGGGTTTTTAAAGCTTTCCATCTTATAAAAGGAAGAGGATGGCACCAATAGCGGGGTTGTTGAACATATCATTTTTCTAAATATATTGTATGTTTAGAAATATATCATTCTCTTGGCTATTTAGCATAGAACTAGGTGTTCCTCATTGGGAATCCCACCTCTTTCCTTGAGGAGCCTCTTGGGAGAGTTTGTTGATCTTGTCCTCTATCAGGCATTGTGGCAAAGCTTCATCTTACACCTACAATGTAGATCCTGTTGAGGGTTTTGTTGTCCTTGTAAGCTGCAGCAAGTTGAGGCTAGATCTATTCAGATCTAGGCCATTCTAGGGCCTCTTTTCACTCAAAAAGTATTCTATCCCATTGGAAAGTGAGTTATGGACCTTTGGAGCTACATTTTCAGATATTGGCATTAGTCCAATCCAATGCATTTTTTCCTCGAGGACTATGTTATTTGGAAGAAGGAAGTTGTAGTGTATTTTGGCAGACATTTGAAGGAGAGATCTCTAGTGTTGGGGTTCTTCCCTTCACTATGGTGATCAATGGATTAGACTTCTGATCCATGTTCTCTTTAGATATGATCTGCTACTATTGTATTCATCTTCAAAAATTTATAAATACTACTGCAGATTTGCAACTTTAGATCTCACATCCACTCTTTGTGTTTCAAGCTTTGATCAAAACCCAAAGGGGAATTTGTAAAGGAGCTCTTCTAGTGTACAGATTTGAAATTGATATAATATTTTGTACACAAATCTACTCAAGATCTAGATTGTAAAATACAACTACTACAGCTCTTGAAAATAACACTACCAAACCTTTTTTAGATTAATAAAGTGTTGTAGCCCCTTACTTTGAGGGTTTTCTTCATTAAAGTCTTCTACTTGTCTCTTGTACATTATATGGGCCACATTATATATCTGATTTGCTGATGTATATGTTATTTAAGACCCTACATATTGTCCTCTTATTGGTGTTATCTAAAACTATGTTATTTTCTAGCAGAGTTGTTTAATATTGCTGCAGTCCCTTACTTGGGCAATTTTCAAGCCATTATAAGTGTGGGAGGTTTGTTTACCTAACCTAGTTTGATTTTTTTCTTATCTCGTCTTGGATTTGGGACTTAGATTATCATATCTAAGGGATCCAAGGGATTATCTTGGTTGTTGTAGCATACATTCCTGAAAAATGTGTTTTTCAGTCATGCCTTGCTAGCAGTCCCATTTTGGGGATATTACACTAGAACTTGGTCAACATTAAAAATATTATTTAAAATATATAATTATAAATTAAGAAAATGGTCAAAATGAAAACAACCAATAAATTAATTAATTAATTAAAATTAAAAATTAAAAATAAAGAAATAAAGAAACAAATGTATAAATAGAAATAATACTACATAAAAATAAAAAGGAAATTACCAAATATATACTAAAACTTGGTGAACATTAGAAATATTATTTAAAATATATAATTATAAAATAACAAAATAAGTGAAGAGACCTAAATAAAACATCAAATTTACTAAATGACTCTCATAATAAGTATATATAAAACATATCAAGCAGAAGCCCAACAAAAACAAAAATAGTGGAAAATACCAGAGAAAGGAACACTATTGAGAGCACAGAGATGGGATCCAAAAACCACTAACTTTCCACCCATCATCCCTATTCAACGTATGAAGTATTTTCCCAATCTCAACAGCTTCCCTAAAATTTACGGTGATGGAAATGCTAAACCCTAGCAATGACTTTTGATTCTTCCATACAAATGTGGTGCTTAGTCTTCTCTGTGTGCTTAGCTAGAGTTGAGGACCTCGTTCTACCATGTCTGATATCAACAATATTCTCTTCAATCCTTTTACTAATCGACTAACATGTTTCTCCAATGTAGGGGATCCCACAGTGGCACGAGATCAAATAAAAACCTTTCACGCTTTTGAGGTCCAACGTGTCTTTAACAAATCTTAGAGAACTATGAATGGTGTTCAATAGTCTAAAAGAGGAAGAGATCTTATGCTTCCTTAGGATCTCAGCGATCTTATCACTAGTACCTTGTATAAAAGGAAGACAAACCCTACCAACTAAATCATCTCTATCTTTTTTCAGATTCACACCTCTCCTAAGATTCATGGAAGCCTTTAAACCCTGAATTTTACTATAGCCATTCTTTTCAAAGACAATAATGAGGCAAGCCTTCTCTTATTCAAAATGTTCATCATCTGAAACCCTAAGAGTTGGTGTTTAATTCATTTTTATTAATTTATTTATTAGTTGTTTTCATTTTGACTGTTGTTTTCTTTAACATCTATTTTTCCATTTATGATAGGTTTTGACAGTTTCTTTTCTCAGTTACTCTTCATTATGTTGATGATGAACTACATTCAGTAGTTTGAAAAGTGTCGATTCTATAATTTCTTAGATGATTTCCTCGAATATTTATTATAATATGATATCGATCATAGAAGTTTACACTCTCAAATTATAATTATATTGATATTTATAAATTCCCATTTTTTTATTTCTATTAATAATATTACGAGAAGTTTTTAAGTGTGATTTTTTATATTTTCTCACAGATTTCTCGCTCGACATAAAAAATTGTGTCCAAATATTGATGTGTTTTGTTTAAACTATTTTTTTTACCGTTTGTGTGGATTCGTCACCCCCAAAAATCCATGATGTACTTAAATTGTAAAGAGTTCACCTATCAAACTTTCAATTTCAATGAGTCCTTGTCAGATCTAGACAAATTAGATCGGAAAATAAACCATAGAAAATTCCAAAGAGTCACACCTAAAGAATACTCGCCAAAATTATTTGTAAATAAAAATTCCTAAATAGAAAATAATTTTAATCCAAATTTACTATGTTATGGGTTAGCTTAATTATTGGAGTTCCCATTTCTAACTACCTCCATGATTTGAAATTCATGCAGTCAATTATTTTAGATGATCTCATCGTTACGCTTTGTTAGTTTGGCCCAAAAGATGTGATGCAAAGTGCTTGGATTTTCTAGGGAGCATAAAAAATTGGAAAATTACTTTACTTAGTAAACAAAACCTTCAAAATAAAATTACATTAATAAAGCTTAATTAAATATAATTTATTGATCATATAAAATAATAATATTAGTATTTATTAATAAAATAAAAAATTATAATTAATAATAATTATAGAGGTGGACTTTGAAGAATAGAGGTTTATCCTCTTTTAATAGGTTTTCAATAGCTTTTACATGGGTTAGAGAGGTGTATATAGGGGTAACGTTTGCCAAACTTTTGTTCTGGTGCTATATTTAGGAGAACAAGCAAACCTAGGATTTTGAGACCAGTATAGAAAGGTAAATGATTTCTATTAAAAGTAAAGTTCAACTTATTATGGAACAATGTTAGTAGACAGAACATAGTGTAGTCCATGCCTTTACTGTTAATTAATGGATTAAGGTAGTGTGGGGTATGTGTTTTTTTTGTTATTTTAGAATTCTTAATTTTTGCAGTCATCTCTGTAATATTCCATTATGCTTGACTCTAAACATGTTTCCTCTACGCATACAAAATCTACACTCCAAACAAAAAAATCCACCTCCAATAGTTTCCTCAACGCATCTAGACTCTACACAATGACAACCATCTCTCCAAAAATTCCTCCACCTTCACACAAATTCATAGTGTAAGTCTCAATGTAAGTGCTAGAGAACTCATTAATGAAATTCTCCCACTCCCGTCGCATACATAATGGACATGTTGTACTGTCTCGTATCAAAGTGCCACGAAAGACTAATATTCTACAATATTTTTGTGATTAGTAATAATTTAATTGAATAAAATTATCATATGAGACACTTATTTTGATTTGTTTTACAACGGTTGTAACCAGCCCTCCTAGATTTACCCAAATTCATGAACTCGCCAGGGTAAACATGAGATGAAATTTACTATGCTGGACTTGATTTCCAATATGAAATTTACTATGCTGGACTAACTGTAAGACCCAATGTCAATGTGAAAATTATAGAATTTTGGAATTTAAAAAGAGGAAAATGCTAACTGGTTAGCTAAGGATGGTTAAGCCATATTATACAGATTCTAGAAAATAAATAGAATTATACGTAACTATATATATTTCATTCTTATGACTCATTTATAATAAATAGAAATATGGAAATGGCAAGAAATTTTATATCTCATAAAACTATATCACCGTATGAAAATTTATAACACAAAAAAATAGTTATATGAAAATTGCAATCTCACAAAGAGAAAAAGGCTACGTCAAAAAAATCCTAAATTTCTCTGGCACAAAGAATGAAAAAAGTATATTAGTGCCAATACTGACAATCTAAAATAGTGGACATATAGTAAAAATCGCAATTTCCGGAACATAATTATAAGAACAAATTAATGCGTAAATTACAAAATGCACGTATATGAAATTATTAACAACTACATATATCTATTCTAGGAAATTGAAAGAGCAAGGAGAACCATATACAGAAATTATCCAAACGTATATGGTAAATTGGAAATAAAATTGTTATGTTACTACATGAATAACGTAATCATTAACCGATAAAAGTTAGTTTAGAACTACGACATGAATTTATAAACTGAACCCGAAATAAACTACTCATAGAGGACATAATTTCATAGAAATTATGGGTTGCGTGAATTATGTCACAGAGAATTCGCTAAACATATTTTCATGTTATTAGGGGAGAGTGTAAATCATAAAAAATATATATAACAAGGATTTGAAAGATTACATGGAATTAAGAAAAGTTTACAAAATGAAAATAAAAACTCACAAATCTATGCAAATCATAAATAACATTGAATTATAGCTTCCATTGACCGAATGAAATCATTGAATTTTAATACATCCTCAAAGAGGAATGAGGAGAACAAAACCATGGTATACTCTTACCTCAATTTCGTAACAAGGCCGTTCGGTGTAAGTGAGGAAGAGAAACAAGCGTAAAGGTTTGAGACCTACACAAATTTCAATGAACTCAAAATTCATTCAAAACAATGCTTGAAGGATTACCGAGTAAAATAATTTGCAAAGTTATAAATGGAAATCGGAATTTATGGTGAAGCCTTTACCTGTATTATCTTTTAAAGTTTTCCCTTCCATAATTCGCAATTCTTGCAGACATTTATGAAACTCGTGGTTGGAAAATTACCTCAACTTACGAAATTGAAAGGCATAACAATAGTTATAGAAATTACAATGACTACGCACTCATTCGTCAACAATATTACCCACAAAATTGTAGAAAAGGGCTAGAGCTTTGTATGTGGATTGAGGGGGGATAAATTCATTGAGAGGCCCAAATGTCATAAGAGGGAAATGCAATTTTTCATGTAGTGTCAACCCTTATGGTTTGATTGAAAAATATCCATCGTCAATCCTCCAATGAAGACATTTCATACAAGTGTCTAGGTAATAACTCTAATAGCATGGAGCCATGTAACATAGGGTATAAATGTTAAATGATGGATAGAGACTAGGTAAGGAAAAACATTAATGATTTAATATGAATTGACATTTCAGTCTTGGGTAGACTAATATATGTGAACCAAATTAAATTTCATTACAACTAAATTATAGTTCAACAATGAAAACCTTACACTGCATCGAATGTAGGTAATACGAGTATAATGATGTCAAAATTATATTAACAGTCACTGCCATGAAATTTGAGTCTATTAAAACCTTAATTGTATAATCAAAACACAGAAATAGTATGAGGAAATTTCCATGAATTCAAATGATACCATTGGTTTAGAATTTTTATATTCAAACTATTTACTATATAAATAACATAAATTATGCATTAAGGTTGAAAGGATATGGCTTGTAGGGCTCGAATGGTGAATTTTAAAAGAGAGTTTGGGAAACTATGGAATGAATAGTAGAGTTCTTATGAACAAATTTTAATGAATGTGTTGAATAAATAGATCTAGGAAATGATTTATAATAGAGGAGAAATATAAACCAAGACATAAATTTGCGATGATAAAAATAAAACAAATACATACATTAGTATTGAATTGTCATTACTAGAGTAGTAAATGACTAGTATATCAAAATAGGAAAATCGTCATGACCAGAAATAGTAATAAAAGAAAAAAAAATGGTTAGTGAGAATTGTTACAAATGGTATCAGAGCCCATGTTGAAAGCTTTGGGCTTATGGGTCCCAACACAGGGGAAAATTTTATGTTGTTAAAATTTATTTAAACTTTTATACATGAATACTAATTTAATTCTATGTATCAGATTGAAGTACAAGAATAATTAGAGTTGGTGTCATGAATGACAGAGAAGAGTTGTAGGTAGAACTGGGGGTGGAGGTGCCCGACGAGATCCAAATGTTCAAATGCTAGAAATGACACTATGATGGCTAGACTTGGAGGTTAATTCCATTATCAACCCCTCTTGTTCATTACTGGCATGCAACAACCATTCATTTCTATTTCTTAGCTGAAGAATTTTGGGTTGTATATTCCATACCAAGAAAGAAAGAGAAAATAAATTGAACCCAACTGAGAGGCGTTTGAGAGTGGGGAAGAATTTGGATCAAAATAAAAAAATGAAAGGAGTTAGAAGGGGAATTCTACAAAATTAAGCCTCCAAACTTTGATGGGAAAAACGAAAAGAATGTAGAAGCTTGGCTTATAAACACGGTAAAATACTTCTAGGTATATGAGTATGGAAGTAGTATGAAATCAATATTGGCACTTTACCAGCTGCAATGTAAATCCACTGTTTCGTGGGAAGAGACAACAGTTATACACGTGCTTGATGAAAGAACTGTTTCCTCGAAAGAATTTCAGGAGAAATTCAAATCTAGATACCTTAGTGAGAGGTATTATGATTATAGTGAAATAATTTCATGAGCTAAGGGACACCTCACTATTGATGAATTTGTGACTAAATTTACAAATTTAATTCGCTATGTGCCTTACATCAGGGAAGAAAAGGCCAAAATACAACAATTTATGAATTCCCTACCTATCATCTACAAATAAAGAATTGAATTTGATAATCCTGAAACAATGGATGAAGAACAAAGGCTATGAAACCAACAATTTTTAGGGAGAAATGATCAACTAAGAAACTGGCAGAATAAAGAGAAAGGGAAAGTGGAGGGAAGCACAAAAGTATCAAAACCAACCTATCTCAAGAATTTTAGAAAAAATCACTAGCACGAAATTTTTAACAAGAGTGTGGAAAATGAGACAACACATTGCATTTGGTTGTCTTAGATGCATTAGGAAAATTTATTCTTGTATTTTATTGATTGCTGCTTTGTTATGATGTACTATCCCTCTCTGAGCTAGCATTCATTGACTTGGAATGACTTTATTTTACATATACTTGTGCATTAATAATTCAATATCACAATCAATAAGGCCTTGAAATTGCAACATTAATTCAAAATGAATTTAAAATGAATTTAATCAACCTATGGAAGCATTGAAAGCTAACAAACACATTTAGAGAGGTATAGGCTAGTGATTTGTCCCAACGTCGTTAAACCTAGCAGTTGTCGTTCGGCATCTGGCATTAGACAACACTAGCACAGACTTGTGCTCCCCATACCATCAAGTATATAAAGGGATACCCTCATAGGTTGTAGTCCTTTATCCATAGGAACCCGAGTCTATCGCTCTGTAACTGTGATACACCAAACACAAAATTCAGGGAGACTACTTGCATGTACATCAAGTGCTTTGTAATTTCTTTTTCATTTGATCACCAAGGTGTATATTGCAGTTGATGGAAGCTTGGTACACCCTCTCGCTTAGATTTCCTTAGTAGTAATTTTGGTCTTTTTTGACTCCCTAAAATTGAAAATATCATCAAGAACTTGTTCTTTCACACTCGTTCAACTTGAAAGTGACTAGAGTCACCATTTTCCTATTTCTCAACTCTTAAAATATGAAAAGGTAGAGTTTTGTTTCAGTGTCTTAAAATCAATTTCCTACGATCACACAACCATTAAATATATTTTCTTGGCCTGTTCTTAAGGAATTCCTTAGTCTTTGATCTTGAAGCCTCGAATTGGTCATCTCAGTTCTCTCTTGTTTTTGAGAACGTCAAGGTGGAAGAACCTCAAGTTTCATCAACTCCTAGTCGAGATCCTTCTCCTTAAGTTTTTCTGGAAGCACCCCGGCCTACTAGCACAGACTTGGGCTCCCTGTACCATCAAGTATATAAAAGGAGACCCTAATAGGTTGTAATCCTTTATCCATAGGAATCCGAGTCTATCGTTGTGTAACTATGATACACTGAACACAACATTCGGGGAGACTACCTGCATGTACATCAAGTTATTGCTAATTTATTTTTCATTTGATCACCAAGGTGTATATTGCAATTCCTGGAAAAAATAAAAAATATGGTTATATTAAAAATATATATATAAAGAAAAGGGAGGGGGGGGGGGGGGGTTGGTGACGTGGCACCCCCACAACCTCGTCTTCGGTCCATATTAAATTATATAAATATAAGAAATGTTTGGGAGTGTCCCTGCCTTCACCACTAATTAATTGATTAAGGTAGTGTGGGATATGTGTTTTTTCGTTATTTGAGAATGCTTAGTTTTCACAATAATCTCTGCAATATTTAATTATTCTTGACTCTAAACATGCTTCCTCTCTACATATGAACTCCACACTCCAAACAACAAAATCCACCTCCAAAAGTTTCCTCCACTAATTAGGTGCTCAGAATTATGCTCAAAAATCAAAGTTTTGAGAATGACATGAAACCTGAATGACTGTGTACTGTTTGTTTTTTTTTTATCTGGCACAACTCGTTTCTCACAAAATGGACTCTGTATGGCTTTAGAAATGAGTTCTGTCTATTTTCTTAAATACACAAATTTGGAAAAAAAAACTATGCAAACAAGGTCCCAATCAACAATTTGTACTATTGAAGTGGCATGTTGACTAGGCAGGTCAACAGGTTGTTCAATCCATCTCTCTATAAATGATTGGCATCCAAGTGGCATACTTTCGTTGGTGCTCATTTTTCTATGTTGTAAAATTTTTATTCACTCTTAGAAGGCCAATGAGTAGGAGGAACATGCCCCAGCCTCAGGACGCTATGTGTCCCCCTCACGGCATGAAAAAATTATGGTTATGGGCTAGAGTAACCGGTTAGGGTTTGAACCCAAGACCTTCAGAAAACTAGCACACATCATTACCTACTCTCTTATGCAATGGTTATTAACCATATAAAAAATATACATGAATTTAAATTTAATCCAAAGCGTTGATGGGGGGGAGAGGGGTCCAACCACGTGAGCCACCCCCTAAGCCTCATGACCACAATCCAAAACCAATGATGGAGCACCAGAGCGCTGAACCATAAGCACAATTATTAAACCTTAATCGATGCTTAATTATCATTAAATTGGCTTTATTAATAGGTGTCATTAACACCTTAATCGTGCCTTAATTAACGTTAAGCAAGGTTTGCTAGTGATAATCTAGTTCACAGGTGTCATTTGTAAAATTAACTATCATGTAGGACATTTTTCTGAATTCAAGGTGGATTTCTAGGACCGGCCGAGATTTTGTGTAAATTTTGGAGTGAATTGTGGGAAAATTAGGTCAAGCCATGACTCATTCAATTTTTGATGAAATCAGGAATAACAAGAGTGTAAGGTATTATTTTTGAGTGTTCAAGACTTAATGAATCATGTTTGAGGAGCAAAAAAACCACTATAAACACAAAATTTTCAAATTTTAGCATAATATAGAGGCCAAAGCCATGGATTTTGGAAGAAGGAGATGTAGCCTAGGAGGGGTGAGATATTGTATTGTTATTTTTATTGCTATTGTTCAGTCCTTTTTTATGTTAAATTGATATTAAAGTTAACATAGAAACCACTCATGAGACTCAGTAACTTGCAAGAAAACTTGAACCCTTAAGCACATGTAAAACATTTGTTTCAAACTTTGAAAAGGGAACTAGCACACCATTAGTAACATACCTTTATCAGATCATATTTATATTGATAGCTTTAGGTTTTTTTTACAAGAAGGTATAATTGTTTGCAAGTTTGTGTCATGCTTACAAGGTTAAAACTCAAAAGAGGAAAAGGTTAGTTGGATAAAAGCCCTGTATTTGACTCGAGAGGAGGAAGATAAAGGTTTCCAAAGTATTCAACACTAGAATATCCTGAAATTGAAGTTGAGTCTTTAGTGAGCATTTCTCATGAAAGAGATCCTACCATGACCTGGGAGAACTTTAAAAAAGGCATTTTTTAATATGACGTAGATGGTAAAGGTCCTCTATGAGGAGAGAAATTTAAGGATGCAAGGAGAAAGTTCTAGTCCTCCTAGAGGAGAGTGTTCTCTAGGAGGAGGAGGTCATGGACATGGTAATAAACCACCATCCACTCCACCATCATCCTCACAACCATATTCACCTTCCTCTTCATCATCTTCCACTACCACAACCCTTCAACCTGTTCATACACATGCTTCAAAAGAAACTAGTAAATCACCATTACTTAAAATTGATGTTAAATTTGAGCTACCAATGTATAATGGTGAAGTGCAAGCAGATAAAATAGATGACTAGATTCATTATTTGGAATTTTATTTCAGAATTTTGAACCTCCAAGAGGATCACATAAAGATTCAATTGGATTCCTTCAAACTAGAGGGTGCAACATTTGTATGGTTGAAAGCAGGGACACAGGATGAGATTAAAAAACATGGTAAGATCCCAGTTTTGTGGTTTCATTTCATTTTTGTCACTAAAAGAAAAAATTACTCTGTAGGTTACATGCAAAAATCCATTATGAACTGGAAAAACTTTAGTCAATTAAAAGGTCAAAGTGTGGAAGATTACACTCAAGAATTTAGAAAAAGAGCTCTTATGTTAGGCATTGATTTTCATTTTGAAGATACCTTGATGAAGTATATAGGGGGTTTACAAAGTTACCTAAAACATACCATACTCATGTTTAATCCCACTATTCTAGATGAGGTATGTGTGCAAGCTACACACCTTGAGGCAAGAGGGAAAAATGTACTAGAAGAAGGTAAAAAGAAATCATTTAAGGGTGGTGAAAAATGAAAGGGTTTCAAGGGAAAACAAAAGAAAAATCCAACCATTAAAAAAGGAGGGGATAAAACCACATGTAAACATTGTTCCAAATAGGGTCATGATGAAGAGCACTATTCGAAGCTTCAGCCAGAATTGAAGCCTAATAAATTCAACAATAAGGGGAAACAAAAGACCACTGCTATTGAACAACAGGTTCTTGGATCCATCTCAAATGATGAGAGTAAAATTGAAGCCATACTCGTAAATGGAAAAGAATTCATAGGAAGTACTAGTTCATCAAATTGTCACAATAACACTCCAAGCGAATAAATAATAATAGAGATGTTTCATGTAAGAGGTGTCTCAAAACATACAAAATTTGACACATTATTTGATAGCGGGTCTCAATCGAACTTAATATCTGAAGTCTTAGTCAAGAAAATTAATCTTGAAACCATACCTCGTCATGAGCCATATATTTTTCATGTGATAACCATGAATAAAAATTTACAGGTTACAATAAAATTTATCTTTCAATTTGCAATCATTGCAAACTTTATTGATGAAGTTGAGTTAGATGTTGTACCACTTGACTTATCGAGAATTATTTTGGGTAGTCCTTATCTATATCAAAGGAAAGAAGTTTTATATTGCCACGAGACAAAGTAACACTTTTTCAAAGATGGAGTGGAATATATTGTGAGAGCTCATCACAAAAAGATAAATATCTCTTTAGTTAATGCTGGGAAAATGAAGAGACTAGTAAATGCAGGAAAAACTTTTGTGCTCTTTATGATCAAACAAAAGAATGATATGGATTATGAATATTTTGAAGGTTTTGATGATAAATTGAAATCTCATTTATTTTATGTGTTGAGTAAACATGGTGAGATGTTTCAAGAAACAATGCGGTTACCACCCAAGAAGAGAATCCAACATGAGATATAGTTGCAACAGGATGTTGCAGTCCCTAATATTCGCAGGTATAGCATGTCGACAATGGAAAGTGCATAAATTAAGAAGAAAATACAAGAGCTATTGAATAAAGGGATCACTAGCCCATATAGCTTGTCATTTTGTTCACCAAATGTGTTGGTGCCCATGAATGGCGGAACATGGTGCATGTGTGTGAATTTTAGTGCACTAAAAAAAATCACGGTAAAGAATCATTATCCACTCCCAAGAATAGATGATTTTCTTTCCTAGTTGAGATGTGAAAAGTATTTCACTAAGTTAGACTTAAGAAGTGGTTATCATCAAGTTATAATAGTTGAAGAGGACATATAGAAGACCACATTTAAAATTAAACAAGGATTGTTTGAGTGGCTTGTCATGCCTTTTGGTATTTGCAATGCTGCAACTACCTTTATGAGTGTTATGAATGATGTATTAAGACAATTTATTGATGAGTTTTCCCTTTTCTACTTAGATGACATTTTGATATTCATCAAATCATGAGATGAATATGTCATGCATGTAAGGATGGTGCTTGATGTCTTAAGAAAAGAATAGTTATTTTTGAAAATGTCAAAATCTAATTTTTTTCTAAAACTTCTTTTGTTTATTTGGGACATATTGTTGGAGGATGTGAGTTGAAGATAGACCCCTCTAAGGTTGAGTTCATTTTGAATTGGCCAAGACCCAAGATATTCATTGAGGTAAGATTTTTTCTTGGAGAAACACAATATGGGAGGAAGTTCATTGCTAATTTTTCTTCTATTGCAATTTAGTTACATGAATTGAGTAGTGTTAAGAAGCTCTTCCACTAGGGAGGAAAGAAAAAAAAAATATGCTTTGAAGTAGAAGATCAGTTCAGCCCCAATACAAGTACTACCAGACCTAGGATAGCCCTTTTCGATTCAAACCGATGCAAGTTACTGTGACATAGGCATAGTTCTCTTACAAAATAGTAAGCCCATTTCATTCCATTCAGAATTGTTCAATGGTGCAGTGATAAATTATCCTACTTATGACAAGGAGGTATACGTGTTGGTTCAAATTGTGAATAAGTGGAAACACTATTTGATGGGAAAGGAAACCATCATTGAAATTGATCACCAAACATTTCAATACTTTCAATCACAAACTAAGTTACTGTAGTCAAGGAACTTTCGATGGATTGGTTTCTTACAACAATTCCACTTGGTCATCAATTATAAGAAAGGTATATACAACAAGTTTGCTGATATGATTTATAGGCCTATTAGTAGTGTAGGCACTTTATTCAAGAATGCTTCTGTTTTACATGAAAATTATGTTGAACAATATGCATTTGATAACGGATTTCAATATGTTTATGGAAACTTGAGTCAAGGTCTCCAAGTTGAGGAATTGGATTAGCATGTACATAATAACTTGTTGTATCATTAGGGAAATATTTGTATTCCATAGGGGGATATAGTGAATGTCATAATGGAAGCACACACTTCTTTTATTGTTGGACATTTAGGTGTAAGAAAAACAGTGGCAAATCATCATAGATACTGTTATTCGTCATGTATGCTTGAAAGTGCAGCAACTCCAGTTACCACTACAAACTTTTTTCTAATTATTGTATGATTACTCACTTTTCAAACTCTGTCGTTCCTCTTTGACAATTTCTATTCTTATCTTTTCATCACTAGTTCGTCAATTTTTTACGAACATATTTCTCTCTATCGTCATGCTTAGACAAATTCGGTGGTGATATGTTTTGTAATAGATAGTTCACAAAATAAAAACTTCTTCTTTATTAGACTCTATCCACCTTATCCTCATATAATTTGGATGCATCTTATCATCTCTATCACCTTAATTGTGCATGAATGAAATATTATAAATTCCTCACTATTACATTTCAATTTTCTATCTTACATGTTCAATCATTTGTTCTCATATAATTAATAACTAATACACTTATTCTCTTCTCATATTTCTGAGACTTTGTTTACTCTATTTAAAGGATATCCTTTCCTTATTATCATAGAATTTAATGTAGAATTGTATGCACTTTATTAATTACTCTCATTATAATATTCGATACGACGTTAATTGAATCCCACCTACTATAGTTAAATTTCCAATCGATATGAAGTTCTCCAATCAAGTTTATTGAAATATAACCTTTAGGAAACAATTACCATTGAAGACTAATATATGCTTGTTTCTCATATGATAAAATTCGAGAAATAATGCTGGCTTTCAAGAATAAAATATCAAATATGATGTAAGTCCTTTCGATTTCATAGTGCAATTTGACTTAAGGGAATATACTCCTATACCTTTATGATATTTATGAGTTATGAAATATTCAAATATGGATAAGAATTTATGGAATTCCTAACCTTAAAGTTGGATTTTACCATTTCATTTTAAGGTTCTCTACTATACCATATCCATATATCCTATTCCACCCATAATAATTACTTTTGTATCCCATATAATGCTCTAGAAGGTGAATACTTTGATTATACTTACTTACATATTCAACTTTGAATATATGTGTGCCACCATATGTTAAACACGGTGACTAAATTGGCTTAAGTCCAAATTCTATTTTATCATTACGGTTGGAACGATGTCACATCATCTTGCCGTCCACCATTAATTTGCATCTCTGTCATACGTATGGAAAGAGGATTCAAATTGTTGAGTTATGTTTCCACATTTACTTTTCGAATTATCACCTGTACTCGCCATTCCATCTCGGGATTTCACCGATTTCCTTTACGTTTACATCTTTTCATCCGCATGGCCTTTCTAACTTCTGCTCTCTGAAGCCATACCGGTGGACGATGTGGATTGTGCCTTATCTTTTGGAGGTCTTTCGACAAGATAAAACTAAACAATTTTTTTCGATTTTCATTTTCACTATCTGTTGTTTGGTTCTACATCTTGGTTTGTCTTGCCACCTAGTTTCCATTTTACGTTGCACCGAGGTGATCACAGAGACCCTCCCTGATCATACTAGTCATCTCCCTCATGCTTCATGTCAACGAACGCTGGTTAAGGTAAGGCCACGCTTCTCTGGAATTACATTCCCAACCATTTCGTTTATGTTTTATACTCGGGGCGTCATTCATTACAGTTTATGATTTCATTGGTTGATTTCTCTGAACTCTTGCTTCTTTATTGATGGTAGTTCTTCCTGCTACTTCTTGTACTTTTATTTAAAATCACTAAGGATCCCGGTCCACCGATTTATAAATTTATACAGGTAATGGGCTTGGATTTATTAAACCACGACCACCTCATTTGTCTTTCCCTATGAGTTTTGTTTTCATAATTCCATTTCTTAAGATGGTGATTAAGGTTGAAGTTTTGTTGTAGGTGAATGAATGTCAAATTAGGCTCTTCTAATAGACCCTAGGTAAGAAATTTACCGTTCCCAACTTGTTTTGTCCCCATGAAATTTATTTCTTGTAGATGGTTCGAATGTTGCAGGACTTCCCACTACTGGGTTATTTTAACTTTTGCACTTGAATTTTATTTAAATTCAGGAGTTCCTCCCCTTTTCGTCTTTCCATTTCTTTGGATTTTCAAGAAAATCATGATGTTACTGAAATGGTCAATGTACCCATTCAATTCCTTTGTGTTTCAATACTTACACCCTTTCCCCAAATTTCTCATTGTTAGAAGACCAAATTTGTAATTCTACTATTTATATTTCCAGCTTAGGTTCCTTTTTATTAGGAAATTAGCTGTGTTAATTTTCCTCACTTTATTTGAAAATAAAAATTTTAAATCTCCAATTCGACATTTTTTGTGTGGAATATAATTTCATCTTAAATTGTATCTCGGTTACATGAACCTTACTTCCGAGGTTACCTTAAATTTTAAATTTTTAATATCTCTCTGTATTACTTCCGAGGTTACCTTAAATTTTAAATTTTTAATATCTCTCTGTATTACGATTTATGTTGAATGGGGTAACCTTCACCATAGATTTTGTCTTGACTCAGATACTTTTATTAGTTAAACTTCATTTTACCTGTTTTTTGTTTGGAGATTAGAGATATTAAATTTATTAATAATCCCTTCGCAAGTAGGTATAAAGGTTAATTCTTAGTCCCAACAATGTTTCCATATCGTTGATATGAAGAATTAATTATCGTGGTTAATATATAGAATTTACAATTGTATGTTCTGGATTTTATAGCAGGAAAAATTCCTACATATTCATTAATTCCAACTTCTATAATAGTATCTAGAATGAGATTCATAGAACTAGATTTATATAACTTTCAAAATTCTTTCTTTATGAAGTACGACAATTTAAATTATTGCGTCAGAATTAAAATGATTTATTATGCAGAATCTTCTTTTAACCCTCTAAGACTAGTCATGGCCATTTAGGTCTTGCACTGTACTAACACAGGTAATTCCATTCCTATGGTTTTCCATATTTCTATTTATTTATAATATATACTCGTGTATATTTTTTTCATTAAATTGTGATTGATTCCTTATGTGAATACAAGAATTTATCTGGCCATCGCTGCTTGACCCGTAAGGCAATTTACTATTTACCTCTTTATGATTTCCTTTTTAGATTTAAGATAATGAATTTAATTATCCTCATAATTATACTTTATCCATTTTTTTTTCTCGTTTCTTGTACATGTATTTTACCTTGAACCATTTAACTTAAATCAACCTAAGTGTTCCTCTCTCAAGCACTCATAATCGATTTTATTCCCACGCTATGAAGGTTGGTCTATACCTTGCTAGATTTTACATCCACTAAATTCCAGGATCAAGATTCTTTTTTCAATTTTGTATGTAATATATAGATTTATGTTATGTTATTCCTATACTATACAAAATATATCTTAATAAAATTTAGCGGTATTTCCTATAGAATTTCCATGAGACTGTATCTTCATTCTGTGTGCATACATGTATCATCTTTTGGTGCTAAGATATACATACGAGATTTAATTTCTCGTTTATCCATATAATTATTAGACATATTATTATATTCAAGGTTGAAATTTATCAACTATAAATTTCCATACCCCTATGAATTGAATACTTGTTAACTCTACTATTCATTCCATAGTTTCCCAAATTCTCTGTTAAATTTTACCATTCGAGGCCTATAAGCCATATCCTTTCAACCTTAATGAATAATTTATGTTCTTCATATAGTGAATAGTCTGAATGTCAAAATTATAAACCAATGGTATCGTCTGAATTCATGACTATTTCCTCATACTATTCTGGTGTTTGATTATACAATTAAGGTTTGAATAGACATGAATTTCAAGGCGGTGACAATAAATAAAATTCTGACCTATTTATACTCGTATTCCCTACATTTGATGCACTGTAAGGTTGTCACTATTGAATTATAATTTAGTTGTAACTACATTTAATTCGGTTCACATATATCATTCTACCTAAGGATGAAATGTCAATTCGTATTAACTTGTTAATGGTTTTCCTTACCTGGTATCTATCCAAAATTTATGTTTGTACCCTATGTCACATGGATCCATGCGATTAGAGTTATTACCCAGACATTTGTATGCAATATCTTCATTTGAGGTTTGATGGTGGAAATTTTTCTATCAAACGCCAATGGTTGAGACTACACTGAAATTCACATTTCCCTCTTATGACATTCGAGCATCTCACCGAATTTATCCCATGTCAATCCGTGTAAAAATATCTTGCCATTTTCTACAATTTTTTGGGTAACATTGTTGATGTGTGAATGCGTATTCATTGTAATTTCTATAACAATTTTTATACCCTTCAATTTCGTAATCTCAGGTAATTTTCTAGCCATGAGTTTCATAAATCTCTACAAGAATTACGAATCATGGAAGGGAAAAAATTTAAAAGATAACATAGGTAAAGGCTTCACCATAAATTATGATTTCCATTCATAACTTAACAAATTATTTTACTCGGAAATCCTTCCAGTATTTTTTTGAATTAATTTTGGGTTAATTGAATTTTGTGCCTGTCTCAAACCTTTACACGTGTTTCTCTTCCTCACTTACAACCAAGGGCCTGGTTGTGAAATTGAAGTAAGAGTATACCATAGTTTAATCCTCCTCATTCCTCTTTGAGGATGTATTAAAATTAAACGATTTCATTCGGTAAATGGAGGATAGAATTCAATGTTATTTATGACTTTCATAGAGTTGTGGGTTTTTATTTTCATTTAGCATTTTTCCCCCAAACTTTGTCTTAAGTCCATGTAATCTTTCAAATCATTTTTATGGGTAATTTTTATGATTTACATTCACCACTAATAACATGAAAATACGTTTATCGAATTATCTGATATAATTCACACAACCCATAATTTCTTTAAGCTTATATTCTCTGTGAGTATTTTATTTCAGATTCAGTTTATAAATTCATGTGGTAGTTCTGAACTAATGTTTATCAGTTAATGATTTCATTCTTCATGTAGTAACATGAAAATTTTATTTCCAATTTACCATATACATTTGGATAATTTATGTATATGGTTCTTCATGTTCTTTTAATTTCCAAGAATAGATACATGTAGTTAATAATTTATTATACGTGTGTTTTTTAATTTACGGATTAATTTGTTTTTACAATCACATTCCAAAAATTGTAATTTTGACTCTATGTCCACCATTTTAGAATTTAAATTTTGTTTATTCTCTGTGTGAGAGAAATTTAGGATTTGTTTTACGTAGCCATTTTCTCTTCGTGAGATTGCAATTTTCATATAATCAGTTTTCTATGTTATAAATTTTCATGCAGTGTTATAGTGTTATGTGATGTAAAATTTCTTACAATTTTCTAGATTTCAATTTGTTATAAATGATTCATAAGAATGAAGTCTATATAGTTACATAAAATTATATTTCTTTCCTGGAATCTGTATAATACAAGTAACCATCCTCAACTAGCCAATTAGGATCTTCCTCCTTTTAAATTCTAGAATTCTATAACTTTGGTATTGAACTAAATTCCTTTTTGAATTTAGTTTATTCTATTACTTAATTTCCAGAGAAATTAAATACATTTCATCATGCTTATTTAATAAATTGTTTATACCACTATTCTAGTGGATTTTATCATAACAATTTACTGCAAAGTACAATTGAACTTGAAAAGTGCACCCACCTTCATTAGTTTATTCAAACTAAGGTTTGAAGTTTCACTCCTTTTAAAAATTGATTCTAATTCTTATCCAATAAATTTTAGTACATGTTTTGTAAAAAGTTATTTATTGTGGTTTTTTGTTCACAACTGAATGTAGTATAGTAGAAATTAGTTTGTCGATGATGCAACCTATAATTCCCTTCTCTTAGGTTTGTTCTACATTCAACTATCATAATTTATAATTTTGTTTATTATTCTATTGATTTTTCTAGCACTACTTATAGTTCTTTTCACTGTAGGTGTAAGGAGGATTTATTTAAGAGTAAAGAGATAATTATAGGTATTTCCTCTCCCTATACATACTCTTTAATTTACTATAAAATTTTCTGAAATGTATTTCTATCTCTCACTACCTTGATTGTTTCAAGTTTAACTTGTTATCCTCTACATGCATTCTCTTTCTTGTGATCATAACTCATATAGTCTAAAAATCACTATCATATTGTTGCAGGTCGGTCATTAGAAAAATGGAGACCTTTCCTCTATTTGTTCTACTCAACATCATTTATTATCATAAATTGTACACTAAATTTGGACGATGACTCGCATGAAATTGTAAACATCATTATGCATAATACAATTATTATTTACGGTTGGTGGTGTTGTTTCTTCCTCATGTCCACTAGAGGATTTTTGAAAGGACTCATATATGTAAAAAAGATTGATAATATAGATCCATACCTCTTTCTTTATTAAAATTTCACTTATATGACTGAGTTTTTTATGGTTTTATATATATAAGAATTTCTATATGACATGATATATATTTCTATTTCTATTTTATGTCTCAATTGTATATCCAAAAAGAATAATTCATATATGTATTAAAATTCATATTATCTATCTAGAATTTATTTTGCCTAAAAATCCTACTCGAGGGTATATACATAGAGAAATTTATTCTATGACTCTTGCTGTAATATATATCTATTTAGTGTACATGTACCGTAAATGTTTCAGTAAAAATCCATGTCTTTAGTTTGGACTCAAAAAATAGATTTATACCCTAAAAAATGGTTTAGATATTTTGTGTATTTGTCCCTAAATTCTAATAAGTCTATGTAAAAACACTGAACGATTAGCTATATTCATTCATACTTTATCTGTGTTAAATACATATGGAAATTAAATTTTCTAAAATGAGACACTCTATAATAAACATAAGCTTTATAATTTAAGTTATATAAATTTTATTGACAATGTATAAACACATATTTTTCTACATTCCACTCCATATATAGTATAACTAATAAGAGTATGATAAGACATAAAATTTCCACAAAATTATACATACCACTGTATAAAGACTATTTTTCTCCCAACCTTGAGCTTATTCCACAAAGACCAATTATTCCTTAGTGTATACAACCCCTTTGTCATACTAGGAATAACTTATTCAAGCTTCTTTTCCCTCAACTTGTTTCCATAACTGCGTCCAACTATTCTAGGATGTTGTTTCCCTTGGCCTAGGCTTTGGTTTTATTTTTTCCACAAAATCTTCTTTTAAAACTAGTTTTTCCTCTTTCTAGTATTATTCTTACCCCTTCTCAGTAATGTTCCACTTTACTGAGGCTTTTATTAGATCTTTTTCTCCGATCTAATCATTTTATTTTTATTTTATTTTCCTACAAGGATTTCTAGAGACTTTTGGTAAAGTCTTAGGAATATAGGTCATTCCCATGAATTTAAATTCCTCGTCTCAAATTTACCGTAGTCTTTATACAATAAGGAAATTTCACTTTCATTTATTAATTTCCAAATTAATATGTCCACAGATAGTTTTTCCTTAGGTCCACGTGACCTTTGGGTGTATTAACTATCTATAAAAGACGAAAAATAGGGATATTACAAAAATATGGTAACATTTTGTGAGGTCTAGAAAGAATTACATTTTCTCATTTTTCACGAACTTATTTAACCATCACCCAAAATTTTCAAAGTTATGGTATATAGGATGGATGATATTTTATCATTCAAAAAGGTGTTTTTTATATCAACTAAGCCGATATTGAGTAAAATATAAACATAAAATATAAGGGGAAGTTAGTTACATGAGTTTTGGAAGAAATTTCCCCACAATCCAAAGGATACATGGATATATCCTCAAGATCTATAATCATGTTGACTCTCAAAAGTCATACATGATCTCTATTCTCGCCACCTAGCAAGAAAAAACTAATGCCATGCATGCATTCTTCACAACTCCTCATAAAGTGGAATCAAAATACATTTATACATAGGGAGGCTACTTCCCCTTCTTCTAATATCTTTTTCTTGTAAATAAAAACTCAAAAAACAATCTAAGTATGTTGAGTCTCTATGGCTCAGTTCAGTTATTTTAAGAGTTTTCAAATATCATAAGCTTAACTAAAAATTGTACTAATGTTATAATACCAACAGTGAAAGTTGACATTAATTTTTTTTTTTTTAAGGAATCCTTAACAAAGCCATCTCTAGATTGCAACAATATCCATTTCCCAGTTTACCTTTGGAGTCATTTGGATAAGGACTTAAGATTCAATCAATGTGTTCAATTCTCAGAATACATAGATAAAATAAATGGTGTTAAGAATCAATTTCAATCTTTGAATCTTCTAGAAAAGTGAACTTGAGAACAAATTTTCCACCCTATATTTTCCACATATAATTCATGACAACAAGAGAATCACCAAAATTTTGAAATGTTTCAATAGTTTTTCATGAAGTCAAGGATATCAACAATTTAAGTTCTAACGTTTCCACACTATATTTTCCACACATATAATTCATGACAAAAAGAGAATCACCAAAATTTTGCAACTTCTGAATTTCTTTTCTTGAAGCCAAGGGTATCAACAATTTCAATTCTAGAAGCTCGAGAAGTATATGTAATAGTTATCTAGGTGGTTAATTACATCTTTTATATTATTGTTACACTGATTTTTGGTCATCTAACCTATTACTATTGATGGACTGAAGTACACCATGTAAGACCAATTTTACCATTGTAAAATTGCTTTCACTATGAGAAATAATATAATAACCCATGGTTTATTAAATTATTTCTGGCCTAAACAGGAAACCTGTTACGAATAATTAAATAAGTCCTTATCTATTTGATTTTCCTCTAGGAATAATTAACTAAACCACTTTTAATTAATATTCCTCATCATATTTAATCCAAAACATGAGAATTAGTTAGATAAATTATTATTTATCTAATTATTCTTCAGGAATAATTATTTAGATCATTATTTAATAATATTCCTTGTTGAATTTGACTAAATCATTTTTAAATAATTAAATAAATAATTATTTACTTAATTATTCGTTAACCTCATCCTTGAGATATTAAATAAATCATTTATTTATTTATTATTACTAAATAAAGGGATTTAACCAATTCTAAATTCATTTTCACTCCACCAAAAATAATAAAATATTCCAAGTTGGATGTAGATTTGGTTAATAATATTTTAACTATGAATTAATATCTAGACTAACTCAATATTTTGTTATAAATAGAAGGGTTTTTCCATTCATTCACTAACTTTCTTATCACCTTTTCATCTAGACTTTTGGTTTTACTTTGATCCTCCATCATTGTCATATTTTTTCTACTTTTTCTTGTGAGCTCCCTTTGTGTTCTATTTTGTCTAGGTTTTTTGAACCATCAAGAGAGAGAGAGAGAGATCTCAGATCTGAAGCTCTGAGGACATACAAGAACCCATCCCATTGAGGTTGATCGATAACATATTTATGCGTTCTGTTCCCAGGTATCATAATACAAACAATTCTTTATAAATCCTTGTATTTTCCATTGGATGTATGTAGCAACTCTTGCTTATTTTCATTGTTTAATGTCTTTAATTGAATAGATCTGGATTTTTGTAGCATTTATTCTGATGAACTACTGCAAATATAAGGAAATTTATAACCACATTTGATGTTAGTGCTATTTTTTATGCACAGCTAAAGTGAGTATTTTTTGTACACTTGCGATTGGAATTCACTCTAACAACTCGCGACTCCACTGGGGTTTTTAATTACGAATGTTGTCATTTTTCAAATCCTTGCATAAGCAGTTATTTTAGCCACTAGGGTTTTTGTTCAGCTTATTATTTTTCATTTATTAATGTTTTTTTTAACCCTTTTTACCCTAAATTAGCAAAAATTTTAACTTTCGTGTGTTTCTGGGCCATTTACACTGGTAAGAGCTATCAGTCGTTATAAAGACAAAAAAAAATTCTGAAACCTTCTGCTGAGATAGTCGGAAGTGCAGGTTGCACTTTTTAGCCCAAAACCTATGATATCAGCTCTCAAGTAGCAGAAAACTACGTGAAAACTATGACCTCAGCAGAAAACATGTCAGTACCTGCGACCTCAACCTTTTTTTGCAGGATTTTTCTGTTATTTTTCAGAGTTTTTCTGGGGCACTATTCAAGTTTCTCTGACCTCCGTATTTACATGTATTGGACATGTAATTGATTATTTTTACTCGTTGAAGTAGGAACCAAGCCCTCTAGGGATTTAGTATGCTTCCACCTTTTTAGGACGAGTTTAGCTGAAGCACATCTTCTGAGATTTTAGTGTTTTTCAGCCATTTTTTTAGATCTGAACCTGTCTTTTCAGATCCATTTTAGATCAGTTATTTTTCCATCCAAAACACCTCTTTTCAGTTTTTTTTGGTCCTCCCTTTAGGGTCCCCTACGTTTCCCTTTAGGTTGTATCCTTTCGCCACCTATATTTCACCATTTTTCCCGCCGGTTTCTTGTTGTTTTCGACACCTCTTTTCAGCATATCTGGCCTGTAGATCCCTGTCCCTCTTGAATTTAGATCTATTGGCCATATTGTATATTTTGAGTATATTTCTCCCAGCCTTAGACTAGTTGTAGGGAAGCCCTCATTTTTGGGTTTAAATATATGCATCTTTAGTTGTTTATTTTACTACCGCTTACAATTTTATTCATAGTTATACAAAATATTTTTCCTTTTCTTTATACACACACCTAGGCTTAACTAAAATTAACACACTTATCACACACACGCAAACAGTGCCTGGTTTACACCGCCAATCCAAGACTAAAGATTTGTAATTAATTAATTAATCTACACCTTCAAGCCATTATTTACCTCTTTTCCTTATTGGGTTCCATGTATCATTTCCATCATTGCACCCCCAAGGAATTTATCCTAGAGACTCTAAGGCCTTCATCCTTAGTTCCCATTAGGAAAACTTACTCCACCGCATAAGGTCTGAGTTAGTCCTCTGGCGAGTCGCCATTTTGACTTTGATTCTGGTTCATCGAGTTCTCCTTTTGTTCCTATCCATGGTTCTCCTCCACCTTTCACCTTAATCATGTCTAGTGTAGGACCTACCACTTCTGGTGGCCTCGGCTCTAATGTTGGAGCCACTACTAGTGGACCCACAATAGGAATGGCCCTAGCTACTCCCTTTATTCCTTATATGGAAGGCAAAGCCTTCCCAAGTTCAGCAAGTTGATTAATGACCCTATACACCATGATATAGGTTGGCCTACTATGCCAACCAAGCTTCCTTCAAACATCCCTAAGTTTGAAGGAAATGTTGGAGAGGATCCTACCAACCATATTCGTTCTTTCCACATTAGTGTTTGTCCAAATCAATGACTGATGACTCTATTGATCTTCGGTTATTCCAACGTACGCTTAGTAGAGAAGATTCCAAGTGGTATGTTGACCATGGCACTGCCTCTCATGCTACTTTTGTGCCCCTTGCAAAGGCATTTCTTGCCTAATTCTAGATTCCCCTTCCCTATGACACTGGTACCGAAGTTTTGACTTCTTTCCATCAAAATTCTGCCACCATCTTATCTGACCATGTTCAATAATGGCATAGAAGGAAGAGCCTATTTCGAGCTTTATTTTTTGAAGACCTTGTCTACATGGACTGCTTTATTAGATCCCTTTTTCCCTCTATTGGTAAATATGTTGAGTCTCACTTTCCTCAGACCAAAGAAGAAGCCCTCCAAGTTGCATTGGAATATGACTTGATCTATGCGCAATCTGGGTATGTTTATACCGTCTTACCTGATCTCCCTACACCTGGTCGTGCCAACGCACCGGGGACATCTCATGTCACTGATGGTATCATTGGAACCCTTTAACATTTTCCCTTTCATCATCCTATGGGTTATGGTTTTTGTTAGTAAGGGGCTAGATCTTCTAGCACTTTTCCCCCTCCAGACAGCATGTATCTAGGACATGGAATGCCTTGTGCCTTTTCCCAACCGCATCCTCTAATTCTAGTGCCTTCTATTTCCCAACGTGTTTACCCCAATGTTGCTCAACCTCCTTAATATGTACATCCATAGCTAGGTGCTCCAGCTCCTCCAGCACAATCATCTTAGCCTCCCATGCCTTCTCAAGCTCCACAGTAGTAGCCACCCCCCCCGAGGGTCAGGCTTATGCACAGCAGAGTGTGACCAATCCTTGCATTTCCAAAAAGAATAGGAAAGGCAACCAGAACCAACCCACTCAAGGTAATAAAGGAAACAATCTTCAAGGGAATACATCTAAGACTGTAACTCTGCAACAAGGTGATCATCCCAATCAGAACAAACTTTTTCTTACGAATAAGCCTTGTTCTTGTCACAGTGTCCATGGTCACTATACCCATGATTGTCCTGTTTTACCTCAGATGCATCAAATATGGGAAGCTCAAGAAACATCTCAAGTATATCAAGCCTCTTCTTTGGTTCCTCATAATGTTGCACCTACTCAACCGAATATGTTTACCGATCCATTCCCCTGCAAGGATTTGTGGTCGCCCAACTTCCTGAAGGTCAGGTGGCTGCACAACCTCCTCCATCTGCTATGTCTGACTACCATATCCTTATGATGCAATATGGTTAGGCCAATACCACTGATCTTAACCTTCAGACTCGATCGCACCAGTACAACAAGCCTCCCGCTACGTCCACAACCAAGCCCCAGTCCTCAGGTCCCATAGGGCACATTTCAACACCCAATGGTCCTTTAGAGATGCTTCATCCCAAGGCATAGGCACATACCAATATCCCCAAAGGACCATTACACTTAAACACTTCTTCTATTAATCGTCTACGCCTATAGTATAATAGATGACAATGCAATCCCTTGCTGCCATGTAAACACTAGATGTCCTCCAATCGTGCCCTTCATAATGTAAATATCTACTAACTGCCATGGGCACCATGGATCCTTCATATGATCATTTTATTGCCTTTAATATTGACAAGTCAGATCATTCACCCCTACCTACATCTATCACCTTCCAAATACCTGCCAATATCCAGAATGCCAATGTCTCTGAATGTATAATTGATTCAAGGGCATCCACCCACGTGATGTCTGCTTCTGTTTGGAAAAATCTAGGATCACCCGAGTTAGCCCCTTGAACTACCACCCTTCCTATGTGGGATGGCCACTCTTCCTATCCCCTTGGCATGTTCCGCAATTGTCCTATTACTCTTGCGAGAAAAATTGTTTGTGTTGACACTCAAGTCATTGATGCCCCCTTAGACTAAAACATTCTATTGGGTCGTAGATACATTTATGCGATGTATGTTTTCCCATCTATGGTTCACTGTAAGATGTATTTTCCTCACAATGGAAAAACAATCACTATTGATCAACTAACATATTATGAACCAAAGTTCGAGACCTCTCCAGAGTCGATTATTTTGTTCTATGGCCAATAAAAAATAGTTGAATGCCCAACGAGTATCTCACCCAGAGTCTATAAATATTCCTCTTTGATTGGTTCATCCCCTAGTCTCCACCCTTTTATCTTGGACCTTAGCTCATTGAATGTTCTCATGATGCAATCATCTCGGTCCGACCTCAAACAGTCTGATTTGACTAGCCAACAACCTAGCCCTTTTCAACCTTCTCATAGTATTTCAACTCAACATTTGGGAAGTAATCCTAAAGGCCATTCATTTTTATCTATTGTCCTTGACCCTCTTTTTCCTCATGGAATAGTTCCCCTTAACCTTAACCATTTGGGTGTTATTCCCCCTGGCCATTACCCCTCTGTTCAGACACCATTTATTTCTCCCCCTTCTGGAGTATTTTCGGTACCTATTATGGCTACCTTGACACTTCCCAACATGACCCTAGGGATCCCAGTCTCATACATTGATCCCCCAACCAATACCCTGCCCGACCATCTCAAACCTTACACTACTTTTACCCCCATCCAACCGGTCGCTATGACCCCTCCCTTCGCTTTTGTACCTCAGACACATTAGTAGGAATCCACTCTTGTTGTGGAAGCCTTGGGTGAGGGGGGGAAATCCCATAAAAAGGCACTTAAGGACAAGGATTCCCTGATAACACCTTTTCCTCCTAAGCCTCTGAAGCATACACCTTGGTGTGCTTTGTTTGATGTTGTCGGTCATGGTACCTGTTATCAATAGAAAATCATACAAGAAAATTTGACATTATTTAATGTCAGGAAGAAGGATTTACAGTGCTGAGAGACATTCGAAAATCTGAAAGTATTTAAAAATATCTAAGGTTTAGGGAAAAATCAAATTGTAGAGAAGAAGGACTATTCAAATATGCCTTTGTGGACAAAATTCTTCGATAACCATGCCTTTGCATGCTTTTTACTCCAAAATGTGCGCAATCTTGGGAGTGGTGGAAGTCAATCTCTAGGACCACAAGGCACACTCCAGGACATTGATTTTACACTTGAAGCTACCTGAGGACAACCACCCAAGCCTCCTTAGGACATCAAGGGAGCACACAATGGAATCACCCTCCTCTCTTGAGTCACTATTCACAATGTACCAAGAGAGGGAAGGTGGATTTGAATTCTCCTATAAAATGCCACAAACAGATGAAAAAATGGAGAGCACATTGTTATGTTGGATAGAATTGTCCCAAGAAATAGTAGCAGTGTGTGATCTAGAGCAAAGATAGAGGGGTCTTATCTTTTGGCCATCCGAAAACTCCAGTCCACCATAGTATAGAGAGGGAGACTTTGCAGAAAGGAAATTCAGAAGTAGAGACATCCTTGCATCGGGACTTAGAACTCCTAGTTCTAAGGGCCCCTTGGCAGGTGGGTTGCCACCATTTGGATTATTGAAGTTGTTTGACTCTATTAAGAGCTTTTGTGTTATTTGTTTTAGTTTTAATTTAATTTTTATGTTTGAATATGCATGTTATTTCTCTATCTAGTATGTTTATGTTGTAGCATGTTCCACTAACTTGCTTGACTCCATTTATTTTCTGCCTATGACCAATAAATGAAGAGGGAAGGCCACACCCCTTAAGTTCATGTGTTTTTGTACATATGTGCACCGAACACACTAACATAGGATTGGAAACTCCAATAACCTTTATTTATAGATTTATGTGGCAATTCCTTTTTGCAGAGAGCTTCATCTTTGTGGTGGAGTTGGGCTGGAATTGCCCGCTTTCTCTCCTTCATTCCGTAGTTCATTTGAAGTGAAAGACTCAAGTATACAAGATCCAAAATAATTACATTTCAGGAATTTGATCATATTTATCATAGACAAGCATGCCCCAAGGCATGCATTTGAAGTTGATATCGACATAGAAATTGTGCTTGTTTCACCCTTTTGCACGTAAAAAAAATAATGACAATTTTCTCCAGTATTTTTAGCTTTTCCTCCCCGTAAAGTTCTTAGAAGCCCATAATAAATATTCCAATAGTGGTTTAGGTACCCTGCAGCTTGCTAGAACTCACTCTTAGTTGCTTTTTGTAGGCTTTGTTTTAGTTTTATTTCAAGTTTATTTTCGCAAAGTTACACACATACTTTAAGTAGGGGGGAAACTAACTTTCATTCCAAAATTTGTATTTTGATGTTTTGAAAACTTAGGTACCAAAACACCTAGGTAATTATCTAAGGTAAGTGGCCCAAGTCCACACATGCTTAGCTAGTTCTTTTTTCTAGTGTAAAATATTAGTTTAGTTCAATTTTGCACTAGGATTTCCAGACTAGTATTGGATTGTCGATAGAAGAGAAAGTAATATGTACTACCTTTGCACCCTTAGGTGATCCTAGGCAAGAATATGAACACTCTCTATTAACAACTCACCATCTCCCTATAGTTTATCACATAGATTAACTAGGAAAACTAGAAAGCGGGCCATATCCGCACATGTTTTGCTTTTGAGAAAGGAACAATAGAACATAGTTTAAATAGGGGATTATGAAAAGGATGATCACATATCCACACGTTCAAAATATATTCTCTTGTTCACTTTTTTATCACACACATCCACACACTAAGCAAAGAAAAGACACCTAAAACTAATTTAACAAAACTCACTAAATTCTCCTGATAGGGGCCACAAAAGAATTTATAGTCTAAGTTAGGATTAACGAGGTAGGCATCTAATAAGCCGCCTTAATTATTATTCATCTTGAAAAATAGAAGCTAAATGTTTAGGGAACTTACAAATCCACCTATCAGCACACAAAAAATAAAAACCAAGCACAGCAGACACCCGTTTCAGAGGGGATTAGTATTAGGTGCAGTGCGGGTATGTATTAGCTGGGGCTACCTGACCTACCTAATACTTGGTACTGTTAGATGAATTACCAAGAAGCCCAAGAATTGAACACTCACATAGGATGGTGGTACTTAGTGGCTGAAACTACGACATCCTTTTCCTATAGGTGGCGGTGCAAGCAAGCACTATATCCTCTACCGTTACGTTGGTGTATTTTATTTAGCTAACTGGGGGCATTGCTAGATCTTACAGAACATTTTTCCAGCACTTGAAAGATATATTCTCAAGGCCCAGTGACATTTGAGTGTGTGATGATGAATATGTATTATAGGATTTGAGTATCATACGCAAAGAAAAAAAACCATATTTTCTGATTGACTCATCACATAGGACTAGTTTAAAGGAAAAAATTAGTTTATTTTCTCTTAATTTTATGTATGCGCTCATAATTTTGCTTCGATCATAATCTTTATCCTCTCAAATATTTCCAAAGCCATACCTAGTTGATGCCAGAATGGACCCAACGTGGCCTCGTCAATCTAGACATATTTTGGACCTCCCCCAATTATCAAGAGGGGTTCCAGGTCTTTCGTCATTTAGGCATCAAAGGAGGAACATTTCCACCATTATTGGTTCATCCTTTATTGGGGAATATTTAGTTGGGAACCCTGGTTGGTCTGTCAATGCCACACCACACACCACTCCTCTAACAACCCCTAGAGGGTAGAGGAGTGCTAACCATTCGGGAAGCTGGGTTAATGCACAATAGGGTACGTCAGAGACTAACCCTTTTCCTAACCAGAACATTGTGTTTTCACAAGTTGTAATGGCTACAACCTCACAGTCACCCTTTGTAGATTCGATAAATATACCAGATTTAACCAAGTTGACAAATAGCCCCATTGCACGCAATCCCATATGGCCTCCCATGCCCATGAATCTCGCTTTGAACTTTCTAAAGTTTTAAGGAAAGCAAGCAAGAGATCCAAGAAATCATGTTATGACTTTCCACCTGTGGTGTTCGTCTAACAACATCGTTGATGATACTATTATACTGAGACTATTTCACCACACTCTAACCGCAGTAGTAGTGAAATGGTATGTGGAGCAAGCCTATGCTACACATGGAACATTTCGGGCCCTCACCACTGTGTTCCTGGCCTATTTTTAGTTACCCTTTCACTATGATTCCAAAATGGAATTACTCACACATTTTAGGCAAACCTCTGTCGTCCATATCTCAGACCATATCCACAAATGGTGGCAGCATCAATGTTTGTGCAAATCCAAAGTCAACGATCAATTTCTGTTAGACTTGTTCCTAAAATCTCTCACCGCAGAGATTTCAATGGATATGGCGTGGAAAAATCCCATATCCGAAGAGGACATCATAAGTAAGGCTCAATAGCTCGAGCTGATCTATACACAGGCAGGGTATATTTACAATATTTTACCAAATGCCCCACGCCTACAAACTTACAAAGAGTTTCCATCCACATCAAACTCTGTAGATGGTTTAATTGGGTCACTGACCCAAAGTTACACAGGCAGCAATGTTCAAAAATCCAATTACACATATGATTCTACCCATTACAAACCACAACTCGACTACCATAGTCATCACATGCCTTCGAAAAATTTGACTAAAAGGACATCATCGTATCACCATCGACATGGAGGACCTTGTCCTCCGACTCACGAGACCTATTATGTAGACATACATGATGATGAAAGAGCTCCCCCCTAACTGCCATTTACAAGCTAGGGACCACATTATGCACAGTCCTTAGCACAGGACCTGCCCTATGAAAAATAATGCACAAGTCAACTTTGTGCAACCCTCCCAAAACCAACTGCGCCAACCATATAACCAAAAAAACTATCCTCCTAATGTAGTTAATAAAAAAGGAAAAAATAAGCCTAAATGAGATCTTAGGCAGGGGGGCAACAACCAAAAATGCCCTTTGTGATCTCAGGCTAGAGGAAACTCCACCCGAAATCAAAACCAAGAGCTGAACATATCCCAAAGGTAGAAAAGAAGGCCAAATCTTCGAATAAACCAATATTTTTTGATCCGTGGTTAGTACGGCCATTACAGTCACCACCATCACGACCTCCCTGAGCTGAAAAAGATATAGAGTAACCGTGAAGAAGGGGGATCCATCCAGTAACCGATAGTCATGCAGGAGCTCTTCCCGCATCAAGGGATAGTTAATGCTCAACAAAAAACTCCCGACATCTCCAGAAAAAACTGCCACAGAATCTACATGACTCGCGAGAAAATGTTTTTTCAAACATGGAATCAAAATTACAACACCCCACCAGATATCAAGGTGTCAGGGGCTAGTAGTAGTGCACCAACCGTTCCTTTGACCATATCAAATATGCCTATTGAAACTTTTCCCAAGATGGCTAAGGGGCCAAATAGTCGAGTAGGAAACTATTCCAATACAACCCATAACTAAGCATCGTGGATGATTTAGCTCAATCTCCCGCTGCCATGTCAGCTTTTGGAAGTATTTAAGTCATACCCAAAGCAATGGAAAGCCTTTCTCTCTGCGTTAGGTGATATCGACCTTGTTGATACATACCTAATGGATTTTGATTTAGACAAAGCCACCCCTAGGCTTCCTTTAATGGTCGCCTTTAAGATACTGGTGTCGGTAAAAAACATTACCATTCTTCGATGTGTCATTGACGAGGGTGCATCCAAATGTATCATGAAAAGAAAATTTGGCAGAAGTTAGGGTCTCCCGAGCTAAAGCCATCAGACATTACGCTTCAAGCATACGATGGTCACCCTTCAACCCCTATTGGTCTCTACCAAAACGTCTTTGTTTACTTAGCTACAAACACAATCCTTATAGACATTGAAATCTTAGATGGGCATTTAGACTACAATATAATCCTTGGTAAGAGTTATATGTATGCCATGTCAGCTGTGGCTTCCTCCCTCTTTCGAACTATGATGTTTCCCGATGAGGACCGCATCGTTACTTTCGACGAGTGATGCATAGTTAAAAATGGCCTCTAACAAATACCGATGTCATTCAACCCTACGTAGATACATCCGCGGATGTACTTTCATGGTACCAATAATATGGCCTTGCCCAATTCAAACCATTGTCTATCCTAGGATCATTCCTAGGAGATCCACCTATCATACCTGAGTCATCACCTGATGTCATAGGAGCTTCGATGTACATGATGTCAACATAAAGCATTGAAGCTAGCCAGGATGTAGACACAAGCCATAATGACATCGAGTCTTTAGTATCGAGAGCCTCTCTAGCCTACGCTGCTTCCCAAACCCATTTCCTCGACCACCCAGCTGGTTTCGTATGCGAGCAGGTCATAGCCATAGTTTCTTATTAAAAATATTTTTTGCAATACCAATTTGGTACCTCATTCACCCTACTGGTACGGGAGCCACACACATCACCGCCACAAGGTTGAAGCCCCTAAGTCTCGAGGAGGCCCCACACATTCAAGAAACTGTGGAAAACATGCTTGCAAAGGAGGTTCCCATTGAAAAACTGATGTTTATGACTAAGAAAATCAAGAGAAGAGGAAAGAAGACTGAAAATCCTACCACACAACGGGAATCACCAGTTTGCACCATATGTGAGGTAATAGGACACCCTACCCATATCTGCCCAAAGTTGGATGAACTCAAACCACTCCTTTGCTCTGAGGCTGACATCGCAACACCACATTCCCAAAGAAAGGGACTTTCCAAAAAAGGAAAATGAAAATAATTGTGGACCAATCACACATGCGCTACCTTCAGCAATTATGGGCACTATACTCATAATTTCCCAGAAATCCTACGATATAGGGACGCCTTACATGCCATCGAGTGATCTTATCGAGAGGATCCCTTCACCCAGTCATTTGGAGATGAACCTCACATCATCTTGTACCTACAACAGGAATGTCAATCACCTGAAAGACTCCCCACCAAGCCCCCTCCCCCAATTGACAGTTGTGTACTCTGTGACGAGCTTCATTGTTTCATCATTGATTGCCCTGCCTTGGAAAAATTCCAACAATGATATCTAGTTGAAATAGTATATCGTGAAAACATGTACATCTAGTATTCATGTCAAATATGTGGTGACAACCACCTAGTGCATCATTGTCACTACATACCTAGATTCCATGCAGCACTAGCTTGTATGAGATCAACCATGGTCCACCTCTCCAAATATGATGGCATAGACTCATAATCCATGAACAGCTCGACAACCCAAGAATATGCGACGAGGAGATTCCGCTCTCTACAAAGAAGACCAATATGTGCATTATGTAAAATGCCCAATAATGTGGTCGCCACTTGCCCTGATTTAGCAATGTTACAACGGTGGTACCTGCAAGACCACAAAATGGGCACAACAGGACCCCCTTATCTAGGATATTTTTCCCAATATGTCAAGGTAATCACTGTAGACAGCACTGTACCTATATCCTGAGAGTACATCCTCTCATTTATATGGCCCATACAATATAGAATAAATGAGATGATATCCTCAAATGATATAGAAAGTAGATCACCCTCATACCACCAACCCCACACCCACATCGGCACAATGGGAAAACTAGGATGGCACATGAACCAAGCATGACCTAGGCCAAACCTCAGATAACATGTAGACTATGTGACCTAAATGACCACTGGGTCAATTAGTGCAAGGAACTGAAGCCCCTCGCAAACAATTTTCACATAGTCTTGACTCTCCCTTAGATACTTCTCTCTAACTAAGAGAAGATGGAATTATTGCCGGATTTGTTCACACTTCCATCATAAAATTAAATGTGAGCATCTCTCTAGGGTAAGAGCAACAAGATCATCGTAAAGCCTACATTCCCCCATAGAGTTAAGCACACCCAAGCCAACAACATGAAAATGGAAGAAGAACACCTCATCATCTACCACAGATCCTTTCGAAGCATCTGCATCTAGGAGAAAAAATAGTGTTTATTCTCAGACTATATACTTAGTTGGCACAGTGGTACCATGCATCATTTTCACTGAACATAACCACAAGCCAAAGGCATGGCCATTAATGGAAACATTTAGGCACCTCTGCAATAGGGACAATATCCACCAATAGGAAATTGGCCATCTTATCGGGGAACCTAACATTGTGCTCACGCAAAATCCCACCACGGAGATTATTCCCCCATCACACACCAACGACATGATACACAACATATGATTCATATCATCGTATATCGGCAATAATATTACAACCTCCCCCACGTCCCAGGATTCCTTCCTTATTCTTGTCACAAAAGGTCTAGGTTCCTTATGCTTTTGCATTGATTTCCTTGAGATCCTGAATTTACATGCCACCATCAAACTCCTCAATGATAACCAAAGCCTAGAACAATGCTTAGTACATCTAGAGTTTGTCATTGAAATTGGACGACAGTCACTGTAACAAAATGAGGCCCACAGGAAAAAGGTATAATCATCTTTCGACCGCCACATCAACACTCGCACAGTCACCGAGGGAGAACTAGTCCTCTGCTACGATGTTGCAAAAGAAGCCCTAGGGCCACGAAATTTCAAAACCTTGTGGAAACGACGCTACATCATAAAACACTGCCTCTACTAGGGGGTATACATCTTGACAAAACTAGACGGGACATGCCTTAGAAACCTTATTGATGGCCTTTACCTCAATAAATTTTACCCATAATGGCCAAGCAGGCCCTACCCTGGAGTCAACATACAATTTTTTTGACCAAAATATTTTTTACAAAATGTGCTCGAGTGTCGCAATGGATTACTCATCTGACCCTTACTTCAAATTTGCTAATGGAGCATCAATATGGTCTCAAAGTTTAGCGGCAGCCATTGGGTTATCTATCACCTTGACCGTTCACCACTATACACTAATGGTGTGTGCTTCGGTTCAACAACAAAAAATAAAGCAGAATATGATGGAATTATCAAAATTATGTGTGACACCTTCCATCAGGGTATATGCCATATGCATATCTACCTCGATTCCTAGTTAGTGGTGTCGCAGTTAAACCAAAAATTTGAGATACGAGACTCACATCTATTTAGAAAATATTTGCGTGAAAAAATATTAAGCAAAAAAATTGACTATATTTCATTCACACATGTACCAAGGAGTCAAAAGAAAACAATTGATCGCAAAACAAATAATATTCTAAACTGGTATGCATCTCGAATAAACAATCATACACAAAAAAACAAAAATAGTAGAAAGCATAGATATCCATTAGCATAACATAGTCCACAAGGAGAAATAGGGGGCACACCATGTAGAGCCCCAAAAATATCTCTGTCATATATATATATATATATAAATGTATGTGTCATAGTAAAAAAAATAGTATCCCTAACCCATCGGTCAGCCTGAAAATATACACATATAAGACGTCAAAAAGAGGGGAAGAATCCTCATAATGGGTGCTTTCCCCTTGTACAAAATGACTCTAGGATGGTGCTCTTCCAGGTGGAGCACCTAGACCCACTCTCACTCTGAGCACCACAACTGGAGCCGTCGTCAACCCTGAGACCACCACTTGATGTAAAAATGGTCGATAGTCCCTCTCCTGGGCCATCAAGGTCTCTAGCCATACCTCCTCGAGTTCATCTAAAAATATTTGAGACAACATCCCCTACGTCAAGTGGTCCACTCAATTCTATGCATCCTCTAGAACTAACACCCACGTGGTTGGCTCAGCAATACGAGCTTCTTCACCATCAAGACAAGCCTGTGTTGCATCAGCATGAGCTCGCTTAGCCGCTATATTGGCAATAGCTGAGTTGCTGCCCTCCACTGAAGGGCATGCCTCACCATCAAGCCCCCTACCACAAGGCTATGCAGTAACTCCACTCTGCCCCCCAAGAGATCTCTGAGTTCTCCAAATAGGATCATGCCCAACCAATTAAGCCATAGGGTGACCAAACTCGCCAACATCTGCAAGATTAAAAAAAACTATGTCATTGTCATCATAAATACACTTGTAAACATAAATACTCAAAGTAATGCAAAAAACATAAAGACATACTAGGAGCCCCCAAACATAGCCAGGAGGGAGACCCATCTTTGGATTCCCACAAAAATCCATCCCCACATATGAGAAGGACAAGAACATCTAAGGGTTAGCCTCAAAACAAGCCTTAGTAGCGGCATTCCAGTAATGCTCCACCACACCATCGCCTCCTCGAGGCATCATAGGAACCCACTTCCTCATTCGAGGCTCCCGTGGCCCCCCAGCAGTTACCACCACCACCGGTCTCAACAACACCACCCGCTCGTACATGATGTTCCATAAAATACTTGCATAAGCAAAACATCTTCGATCCATCCTAGATCTTGTAAAGTTGTGCCATCATCCCATCATAGCATAAATAGGAAAAATAGAAAAAATGGTCGGCCCTTAGCCGACGCCAAACTCCAACCTATGGTCCTGATGCCCAATGTGGAGCCAACGACCCTGTTAGTCACACGATAGCTGCTAGAGCACAATGCTCAGTAAAATTCGTCCATGATACAATGGCTATGCACCCTCCGTAATGAGCGCCCCACCACAATGCTGCATCCGGAACCACTCAAAATCCATCGTCCAAGAAGGAAGGGGAAACCACAACACCTCATCCTGAGGTAGAAACCCCATCATAAAGTCAATATCTGTCTCAGAAAGGATAGCAAGGTCACACCAATGCAACACAAACACCTTGTGCCGCTTGTTCCAATGTTGGATCAAGTAACGTAGAAGTCAGTCCTCAAACTGAAGAAGGTCGTTCTCCACAAACTTCAAGATACCCCACTGCACCAACTGTTGGTACACCTCACCATTGGTAGGTAAACAAATAAGGGGCTTAAGCCAATCTTGCTCCCTCTACAACATCCTGCAACCAAACAGGAGCACATTAGCAGAATGAAAACCCTAAAAAACCAGGAAAAATTTTCAAAGTTTGGTCAACATTTCCCTCGATCCTCCGAACGCCTGTCCCTCAGACATGCACGGGGAAGGGATGCCTGGATTTCTCATAGGCACACCCATCGCTATGAAAATAAATTATAAGGCACACAAAAACCTAATTTTGTGTGCAAAAGGAGAGCTCTTACCCTGATCGCCCACACAATCTAGGGTAAAACATGCTCAAAATTTGTACAAACTAGTATTTTATGGACCCTGGCATGCTCAGACTAAAGAAATTGAAATAATGGACGTCATGGACTTTACCTGGGAATGATATCACTAATCCCGAGTGCTCAAGCTGTTCACAATGGCAAGAGCTGCTCCGCAGAAGCCTCTGACTTCTCAATACTCAACAAACACAAATGAATTGAATTATTGCCATATTCACCCATATATCACCCTTTTCAAGAAATTTGAAGGACCATAATGACCACTCAGAACGTCCGATCACCAGACCAAATGTAGCACTGTGATCAGCACTCTATAATGCCCAAAGGTGATACCACACATTCGCACCATCAAAAAAATAAATTTTCAGCGTCGCGAGGTATGACCTGTCTCATCTTCTTTTTAAGACACATGTTTTTCAATAATATTTGATAAATAAGATAATTTCACTTGGGGTAGTTGTTTTTGCAGGTAGAATAAAAACCATCCACAACTCCATCCACTCAAATTTCTAGAGCAGGTATCATTCTACCCCCAACATGATACAGTCCCAGAAAAAACTCTGCATATGCTAACATCATTTCTCCATCAGAAATCAACCATAGATTCCACACACCTGACCATGTTTATCATCACCTCACCTCGCAAATGATAAGCATCCTCATTGGAAGGTAGAGCCTTCCCTCCATGGAACTCGTCACCCATATTAGACGATATATCACACCAATAATGATGCCATGGCCATACCACTTTTGTCCGGGAAGAACCTCATGCCCATTTAGTCATCATGCATAAGGTCAAGTTTTACCATATGAAATAAAACCACTTTCTCGGACGACGAGGTTGAACAATAAGATCGAAAAGCACACTACCACACCTTGCATTTGGCCCACCATACCTCTATCAGCATAACCCATCTACGATACTTTTTCATCCACTTCATCAACCTCACACATGAGACTAACCAATGCATCCCCCATAATCAGAAAAACACCTTCCTCACATCATCTGTGAGCGAAAACTTTCACGTTTTGGGGCACCCGTCTCTGTGTTTTGTACAAATCAAACCCCATAATTTTATTCTTGTGGTAAGTGTACAAAGATCACAAATGGTGCACTATGTCCCACACCCACTCATTCATTTTTTCTCCAATGCCAGCAGTCCTTGACCACCCGTGGTCAGAGTATACCACACAAAATCCATTATGACATTCATAAATAGTTTATACCCACCGTGGAAGTCCTACCGACTTTAGGGATTTCCCTATCAAAAATAGTTATGACTACTGCCAAACTGCTTTCTATACTTCTACCTTGGGCCACTAAATCCCCATCATCAGTTTCCGGTCAACCCTCGCCATCATGACTATGTTAAACCCAGCACATCTAGGATCCTGATCCTCCATATCAGTGACCCCCTCATTCAGTTGAGGATTCCCTTTTGTCGACTTCAACACCACTTTTCCAAAAAGGAAGTGCTACCTTGGATTTCCCCTCTTCATAAAAGCGTCATCCTCAGGTGGCACTATGAGAGACATCATTTCCCATAGATGTCATCGATCCTCCTAAAATTCAACTACAATAAAATCTTTCATGTAAACATGGTATCGTAACCTACAACCATTTCACTTTGATTAAATTCATCGAAGACTCGTGCCTTTATAAGCATCTCTTTCAGCAGTATTTACACAGGAAGGTCCCAGCCAACACCTATGCGTACAATGACCACTTTGATGCCATACCAATTTTACACATATGGGTACCACTTTCCACCTATTGTCAAACAAAAAACGCCCCTGAGGGCATCAACAATTGTCATCATCAACTAACAGATTACTACCATGTTAGTGACACAAACAAAACATGTATCGGTCAAATATATTTGCTTAACTAGCCAAAGCATCAAGAGCATGGGACATGCTTGCCTCATAGAAAATTTGTATATATATTGTATTATACCATTGTTTACAGGGATTCCTCAGGACATGGTCAAGCTTCGACCCAGGGTAGGGTGTCTCCAATTCCAAGCTACATGCAGGCCTATCTCTCTCTACACACAGTATATAGAAAAGAAACTATAATGTATTTTAGCTATACAGTTCTTCCTAGACCTCACACACTAGGGGGAAACTGTTATCACTAGAAAATCGTACAAGAAAAGGTGACATTATTTAATGTCAGGCAAAAGGATTTACAGGGCTGAGAGACATTACAGAATTTGAAAGTATTTAAAATCTCTAAGGTCTGGGAAAAAATCAAATTGTGGACCAGAAGGACTAGTCAAATATTCCTTTTCATACAAAATCCTTCGATAACCGCGTTGTTGCACGCTTTTTACTTCAAAATACATGCAATCCTTGGAGTGGCAGAAGTCACTTTCTGGGACCACAAGGCACACTCTAGGACATTTATTTCACACTTGAAATAGCCAAAGGACAAGCACCCAAGCCTCCTTAGGACATAAAGGGAACACACAATGGAATAAATGTGGCACACAATGGAATCACCCTCCTCTCTTGAGTCACTATCCACAATGTACTAAGAGAGGGAAGGAGGATTTGAATTCTCCTATAAAAGGCCACCAAGAGATGAACGAAGGGAGAGCACATTGTTATGATGTCCAGAATTGTCCCAAGAAATACCAACAATGTGTGATGTAGAGCAAAGATAGAGGGGAATCAATTGCTGGCCATCCAACCAATCTAGTCGACCATTGTAGAGAGATGGAGCGTTTGCGCCAAGGTAGCTCGGAAGTAAATAAATCCTTGCATCAAGACTTAGAACCCCTAGTTCTAAGGATCCCTTGGAAAGTGGGTTAAAGTTTCATCCTCATTCCTACTAGCACTCAATAAGAGGGGACGTAAGCGCCACCATTTGGATTATTTAAGTTGTTTGAATCTATTCAGAGCTTTTGTCTCATTTATTTTATTTTTATTTTAATTTGTATGTTTGAATACGCATGTTATTTCTCTATCTAGTATGTTTATGTTCTAGCATGTTCCACTAACTTTCTTGACTCCATTTATTTTCTACCTATGACCAATAACTTAAGAGGGAAGACCACACCCCTTAAGTTGGTGCGTTTTCGTACATAGGTACACCAAACACGCTAACACACTACCCACAATTATCTTGAATTTCATCGTCTTAAATCCATGGTCAACGAAGTGTTTCCTAAGTCTAATATCCCAAAATTCCATGTTACTTTACCAACTTCAGCCAAGAAAATAAAGACTTTGCACACAAATTAACCTTGTGTTTTCTGTGATTTCCGTGGCCACTATACTCACCTTTATCCCTACCTCGATGATTTCTGCACCTCCTTGGAAGCAGTGCACCAACTCCATGCCAAGACAACGAGCTCATTTCTCCCTTAGTTGTGAACTTTTCTTCTGGAGAAACAGATGACACATCCACTCCCATTGACATATCCCCTCCCGATCTTGAGATGTCAGAGTCTTGGGCCACTATCCTCACCTGTCATCATCTATGAGTTCCCTAGTGGATGATCCCTCTTGTGCATCCCCTTGTGTTTCGCCTAACCTCCCTTCCAAGATTAGCATGGGATCAACATCGATAGATCCTTCATCCACTTGTTCTTATGTCACCCTTCGTGACAATGCACATGTGAACCTTAATTCTCATAATGATGAGTTAGGTAGCTTCATCGTGTCATGTGGTCATCCTTCCATGAGTCGCCCCATATTCTACTGGGATGAAAATGTTATCGAAGAATTTACCACCCATGACTTTATCTATCCATCCCATAAGAAAATTGGCACCATTTGTGTCTATGGTAACTTTCACGACGCGAACACAAGTTGTGCCCAAGACTGTTCCCCCTCCTCATCCTCTATTCCATGTGTAAGGTGTAGAAATTATACCCACAACATTCCCCCTAGCAGTGCTTGTTTTATTTATCCCTTGTGTTTAGGTTGCCAGCATTGTTCATTATCATCTCATATGTTGTCTTGTTGCACCTTTCAGATGGATCCCTCATACACACTGTATATCGGCTATGATGATGGTGCAAGTCACTACTCCAAGAATCTAGCCTTAGTAACGTGGGCCATTTTCACCCCCTTGCATTGGCTTTTCCTCTCTAATGGCATATGAATTGGTGCTGCCACCAATAACCAGGCCAAATATGATGTGGTGATATTTTTGTTAGCCGATTCCCTTGACTGTTGCATCCCCCACCTTCATGTTCATTTATATTATTTTCTACTTGTCATGAAATTAAATGGTGTTTATCGTGTGTATAATCTTTTCCTTTTTAGAAGATATTTACAAGAGAAGTTCTTAATGCATGAATTTTAACCATTAAATTCAGTCATTTACCTAGATCCTAGAATCATTATGTAGATATCATTGCAAACAATATTCCAGATTGGTATTTATCACACACATTTAACACAAGAAAATAACCATAAACCATAATACAATACATATCCATAATATTTGTCATCCAAATATACAAAGTTTTGGAGTCCATTAACTTTGATACATATGACATGCCCATAGCATTTTACCAAAATCCAAAATAGGGGGCACCTCATGCCCCTACATCTAATCACTATCTAGAGGATCCTAGGCCAATAGCTCGGCTCCTGCAGCTCGTAGTTCACGCATCTCTTGTCTAGCCATCGCTATGTGTCGCATGACCCTTCGCCACTTTGAGGGTAGACAAACACATGGCTCTATGTACTGGTCGTCAAGGTCCTTCCAACTATGCTCAGAAACATCAATCAATAGGTTCTCACATCTATGGCGAACATCCTCCACGAAGGCCACTACATCCTCATTTTGTGTTCCCCTTGATCCACTAGGTATTGTAGCTCTTCATATTGTAGGTCTTCCCATATACCCAACCGATTTCGAAAGTGCTATATTTTCATACAAAACTAAATGAATCAATACCATATACAATATTTTGAAACTTTAAAATGCACCATAAAAGATAAACAAATTTATACTTATCGTCTCGCCCCCATGCTCAACCTAGCAGAAGTGGCAAGTTTGGGTCCCCATGATAGTTTGTCCCACTCTAGGGATATTCATCTATGTACAATGGCATCTAATCCAAATGAGAAAAAACTCAGGCCAGAACAGACGTCTGACTACCTGACCTCCTCCTCTACAAAGAAGTTTCCCCCAGTGACACATCATGCGCTTTCGCGGGACCCCATCGTGGATTTGTATACGAGGAAAAAGTGTGGTGATATTCTGAAAGAAGAGCGAGAAAAGCAATGTGCCATATGCACAATCATGGCTCACCTACCGTTTTCACATAGACAACTGTCATTTCAATAATGAAAACATCATTTGGGCCCACCTGTAATAGGTCCCACTCAATACACCCTCAACTAGCATCATCTTCCCTCGAGTGATGTGGTGGAGCTTCTTGTTGTCCAGGATTCACAGCACCACTATGACCGCATCACGAGTCTCTGGCCTCTCTAAATATCTAGTTTATATCTTTGTGCCTTTCACATGGATACATGGTCAACAGTGGCACTCTAAAAATTCCATAATGTTCTGCCCTTGTGGCAAAACTGGCTCTTTGTTTCCCACCATCTAAAGTGGTAGGAGACCGGTGAGGAAATATATGTCTTGAACTGTCAGCTCAATCCAGTGCCCTTGCACTATAAATATCTCATGATCTAAGTCCCAATAGCTAACTATCCAGGATAGCAAGGGCTCTCCTGCCCTCATCAATGGGTTCTCAACAAATTTGAGGCCTGAAACCTGTCTAATGCGGCACGAACTACATGATCCCCTCAATCTCACAATGTAATGCATCGAGGTCTCTCTCTCTCTATTTTATCCTCAACTTTACTATACCTGCACAAAACCATCATGTTTGTTAGCATACAGAAAGGAAAGACTGCATCATAACCATAAAATCGTAGCGCTTAGGAAAAAATAGGATTGAAACCCCTTTCTCTCACACGTCGCACTTTTGAAGCCATTTCCTCTGACACGTCATAATTTTCTACCCAATATTCACTACCCAGGTCACAAAACAGACTCCAAAAAGTGTGACCTGACCATGAGGAGGAGCAAATTTCCGTTCCTTGGCTCTGGGTGCCTAATCTAAAATTGTAATCCATTGATTTGAAAGAGTATGGTTATGCCTCTTACCTGCAACTCACGAATCTCGATTCCAACAATCGTCTTTTCTGCTATGATCGTCACAAGATTTAGGGCCTTTTCTCCTCTCTACATTTACCACAACTACACTTCAAATGAATCAAATTAGACGGAAATTTCCTTATTAAAATAAAAAACCCAAAAGTTTATTTCGCCAATTACGACCAAACTGTACCTCGGTTTGAAAAAATGTTAGCACCATTGGAAATCTCTCACCCAGAACTCAAATGGTTGTCCTTTCATTTTTCATGATTTGATACTTCAACTAGAAGCCTTTTTTCCAAGAAGGGACGCTTCACCACTTCTCAAAATCAAATTTATATACTTGTGACATTTGTACTTGGGGCAGCACTTTGCCTTCATACTTGTGGATACTTGTGTCGATTTGCATCATGAGTAACCATATTTTACTTATGTTTTTATGGTCCCCACGAGGCCTATTATGTCTGACAGCATAATCAAGTCACCCTTATTTAAAGCATTTGAGTTGACTCATATCACATCCATGGAGTCTATCGTGAGTTCCCTTTGTCTCCCGCTATAGTCTTCCATCCTTCATCGCTTTGTACCTCTCTCGTATCACACATTTTTGCCTCTAGTCATACTGTACCCTATCCCCTCCGGAATCGAGTGAGTAGCCTTGAGGTCATCAATGCCATTTATGCTCGAACAAGGGAAGTCATCAGCTCGCTACTCAGTACCCCCCATTCCAACATCATCCCTGGTGTCGATCTATCAATCACAAAGCTATTATCCCTCATGCCTTACTTTAGTATTCCCCATTGCCTCACCCATGGAAAAATTTCTTCTTTCGACATTAGCTTATTCATTCCAGAAGATAGGTCTAGAGGCCGGTGTAACTTGGTTCTAGTTTCCACTCTCTTTTTGTGCCTTAGATCAGGCAAAGGGGCCCTTTATTTCCATTTGGCTTGATTGTTTCTCACTTCCATCTCCTTATGGCATAATCGAGATCCCTATACTTGATGGTTTGGTGATTCTGCTAATTATACCAGTGATTCCCAGGTGTGTGCGATATGTCTTAGACCTCATGAGGGGGTGGCCCTTGACGTAGACCCACACATACTCGGATGAACTCTTTACAACAACCTTGGATGCAGCTCTGTCGATTTGATGGTTCTGGCCTTAGTTGCTTACAGTGATTTTTTATTTTGCATGTATCATTCAGATTTTCAGAGCCCTCTCCTATTTTACAGGGCCTCTTTGGTTGTTATTATATCCCATGTACTTAGATATTACTGTATAATTCCTAGTTGTTATCCCAAGCACAATATGTATGTGGGCTCCATTATGTTTTTTAATCTCACTCGTTTTCATGCTAACATGTACTATATAGCTCAGTCCCATGTTTTTTGGGCACACCATTATTATTTGTACTTTTCCATCTCGATGGGAATAGGTATGCCTTCCCCACCTCATTGAGAAGAGGTACTCACTCATAAAAGATACTTGTTACACCTCTAAGTCTCACCTCCTTTGGGTCTTGTCCTCTCTTTCTTCAGTCTGTCTTATATTTCTCTCTCTTTAACTCCCCTTCAGTGTCTAGTGATTGTGCTCGTACAACATACTTTGTTCATATGATTAGCTCCTAATGCTCGCAAGTTTGTGGGCAATCCGTTACACCAATTTTTGGTCATCCAATCTGTTACACCATAGTAAAATTGCTTTCAGTATGAAAAATAATATAATAACCCATAGTCTGTTAAATTATTTATGGTCTAAAGAGGAAACCCCATCAGTAATAATTAAATAAAGCCTTATTTTTTTATTTTCTTTCAGGGATAATTAACTAAACCACTTTTCAATTAATATTTGTAGCCATATTTAACCCAAAACATGAGAATTAATTAGATAAATTATTATTTATCTTATTATTCTCTAGGAATAATGATTTATATCATTATTTAATAATATTCCTTCTTGAATTTCACTCAGTCATTTTAAAATAATTCAATAATTCATTATTTGTTTAACTATTCCTTAATCTTATCCTTGAAATAATAAATAAATCATTTATTTATTTATTATTTCTAAATAATGGGATTTAACCAATTCTAAATTCCTTTTCGCTCCACTAAAAATAATAAAATATTCCAAGTAAGTTGGGTCTAGATTTGGTTTATAATACTTTAACTATGCACCAATATCTATACTAACTTAATAATTCGTTATAAATAGAATGGTTTTTCCATTCATTCACTACAATTTTTATCACGTTTTGATCTATATTTTTTGTCTAACTTTGGTCCTCCATCATTGTCATATTTTTTCTTCCTTTGGTTGTGTGCTGACTTTGACTTCTATTTTGTCTCGATTTTTTGTACCATCAAGAGAGAGATCTTGGATCTGAACCGCGAAGGACATACAATAACCCATCCCCCATTGAGGGGACGGTAACATCTTTCTGAATTCCCAAATGTACCTATAAATTCTTTCCTTGTCCATTGGATGTACTGAGCAAATCTTGTTTATTTTCGGTGTTTAATGTCTGTAATTGCATCTGAACTTTTGTAGAATTTATTCTCATCACCTAGGGTGGATCTAAGGAAATTTATATCCACATTTTATGTTAGGATTGTTTGTTATGCACAACACGGCTACAATTAGAATTTAGTCTAACAATTACTCAAAAGAGATTGGAGACCATTAAAGATAGCATTCTCAATATATATATCTATGTATAAATATGGATAATAGTTAACATATATCTCCAATTTTATACCAAACAAGAACCTAAAATGTAACTTGTTTCATTAATATAATTTTTCCTAGTACCATACATCCTATCTCACCCCCTTACAAAAATCTTCTCTATTTTAACCAAGTGAGTTTTTTCCACTACTCTTAATTATGTAATTTTAAGAAGTTTTTGAGATTGTCTCGTCCCTAAGGTTAACTTGCAAAGAGAAATAAAATGCACAATAGTTGAAGAAAAAAATAAAAATAGAATGTTACTTCTTATCAACATTTGTTAAAAATATAGCTTTGCTTGTTTCCCTTAGAGATGTGGCTTACACTATGGGTTGGTGCAAATAACAATATTAAACATTTCTCACATGCATAGTTTCAAGTATCCTCAAGGGCTTAGTTAGACTTAGTGTTGTAATATACATGGAAATTTTCATTGGGTTCCGGGAAGATAGAGTATAAAAAGAGTACTTTATTTTCATCCAAGTGATTATCATTATTTTATTTATGTATCTTCTTTTAATTTCTAGAGAAAATGATATTTTTCCTTAAGAAATACATCCTATCTCCAAGATATTTGTAGTGGTAATGCTTTTTTTTCTCTTCTCACCCACTTGATTACAGTCAAATTGACATGAGGTGCAATCATGGCACCATGTAGATTCCCAAAACACTCTTCACTTGTTGATGGAGCCTTGTAGAGAACCACTCCTTTGTATGGAATAAAAAGGCCTAGACATGAAGACTAGTGCACATAAGAACACCATTGAATCTATATATTTTAATAACCAAACATGTCAAGGATAATATCAATGAATTACAAAGATAATTAGAGGGTTCACCGATGTTTCATGACTTTGAAGGCATGAACCTAGATATTCTATTCGATGAAGGAGAAGGAGTTGTTTGCTAAAAGAGAATAACAAGACAAGGAGAAGATAACATTTTTTATCACCATGTGGTAAAACCTTGCTTTTGGCTACTTTTCATAGTCTTCTTCTATGGGATTGGTTCTGTGGGCACAATTTTCAATAATTTGGCACAAATATTAATGGTTGAAGGTAGATCAAGATATCACAGGATTAGTGATAATTGGTGTTTGAAATTCTTTAGGCTTTCTTGGAATTAGGTTTGTGATAGTGTATTATGCCAAGTTTGTTGTTTTGGGATTTTTTTTATTTTTTTTTATGAACATTTATTAATTAGTGTAATAGGTGTATTATTTTTCTGATTTAAATTGCAGCACAATCGTAGAGTTTAATATTTGTAAATTTTACAACAAAATTGTTTATTTTAATAAAGAATTTGAAATCATAAATTAATATAAAATCTCCAGTAAATTAATATGACATTTCAAATAGAAATTTTTTTCAAACAAAAAGTCTATAAAATATAAATATTTAAAAAAAAAATTACAATCTCTAACACAACCACAATGAACTACACTCATCTTTTACATGTGAATTGGCATTTACAAATAAAGCATCCATTATTAATATATAACGTACCAATTATTAATATATAACAAGAAAGTATGAAATTAAGTCAAACATTTCGCTTATAATATATAACAAAAAAGAATATAAAAATATAAATTGCTCAAACTAAAAATCTATAAAAATACAAATATTAAAAAGAAAAAAAATACAACCTTTAACACACCCACAATGAACTCCACTCATTGTTGGCATATAATTTGATATTTACAAATAAGGCAGTCATTATTAATATATAATATAGAAAGTACGGAAATAATCTAAATTATTTTTATATAATACATAACATAAGGAAAATAGTAACAAAACATTTCATTTACAGGAAAACCAATGATTTTGAATATGATGATAACTAAATTTAAAATCTTATCAATATTTTTAGGATCAAAATTAATGAAACTAAAAATATATTAGCGAGGCTCATCCTTCTCTTTTAACTTTTCTTTCAGAGAAGATAGTCTATGTATATATAATAACAACAATGCAAACTCTTTTAGGAAACTAAACAAGTTTAAAAGGGTTCTCTCAATTATTTAAAACAATTAGGACAACAAACTTACTGTAAAATGAATGTAATTATAAATCTGTTAAACATAAATAGATACGTAAAACCTAAAAAATAAATCATTGATTAAAAATAATAACAACTTAGATATCACTGGCAGCTAATAAATTGTTTCAATTAAATTTTCTTTCAAACCAAGAAAATAGGCAAATGAAGTCAATAATACTCTGGTCAACAGTTGGGGTTGCCTTTCCCCAACTGTTATTTTTACCAAAGAGAGTGAGGGTGCATTTTGTTCCACCAGAGAGGTCTTAGGAGGGCAAACACTAGGGAAACTGCCTCATTGGATACTCAGCGGACTTTTTATTGTTGGTGTAAGAATCCCTCTCTACATCAGTTACCCCACCAAAACTCTCCATCTCTGTAGACATAGGGTTTGTATTTGAAGTTGGTAATTTAGCAACTTGTACAGTGTTAGCCACATTGATCGAAGCATGGAGAGGGCCATGCACCAACGAGAAACTGGAAACCCCAATATTTTCCGCTTGGCTTGGCTTCCCATGAGGGATCTGCTGATTAATATCGTCTTGCGCACTCATGTTGGGCAGATTACTGCACTCCGCAAAAGGCTCACCTATCAAAGATAAATTGGAAATATTATTATCAGATGTTTCTGACTGATTAATATGATTCACGGTTTGATGTGCTCTAGCATTGGCCGCTCTACTGCTACCTGCAGCATGGGCAGCCACCTTTATGCGCTGGTTTACTGGAACTGGGAAATAAGCATTAGGAATCGAATCGTACATTCCTGCAGGCATCAAGATTAAAGAGCTGGATCATATTTCGATTTGAGAAGAGAATATTGATTTGACTCTTTTTATGGGCACCATAACTCAGAAAAATAAGCTAAAAGGAAAATAACTTTAAAGGTCAATGTAGTTTCTTAATAACATTTATTCGTTATTACTACAGCAGTGAACATGGTCATGGGTGAACCAGAATATGGAAATAGTGCTAGCTTGTCATTGCCATGTTGAATCAACTGATTAATAGGATTCACAGTCTCTTGTTGATCATCATTGATTTTTCTTTGTAATTGACTTGCTCTAGCATTAGCTGCTCTAATGCTACCTGCAGCACGCGCAGCTACCTTTATTCGTTGCTTTACTCCAACTCGACATCAAGATTAAAGACGTGGATCATATTTCGATTCTAGAAATAAATATTGATTTAACTATAGAAAGACAAAATAAAAGCTAAATAGCTTTGAAGAATAATACATAACATTAATTGTTATTAAAATAAAAGTAAATCAGCCTCTATTATATTACTATAAGTTATATTGTGTTAACTTTTAAATTTCTAAAATGTTTTTATTATAATTTTAATTCGATGGATTAGATTTTGACATAAATTTTGAAATTAATAATATAACAATCTGTAAAATTATATTTTTAATAAATAAATTCAATTATAATTAATTTATATTATAAAAATTTAATTTATATTAATTAGATTTTTAAAAATAGTTTTGACATTTTTTTTCTATTGACTAGATTTGGAAAAAAATAGAAATTAATAATAGAGTTATTGATAAATATATAATTATATCTAAAACATAACTTCAATTATAAGAATTAGAATCAATTTTTAAAAGGAGTGAAACTTCAAACTTTAGTTTGAATAAACTAATGAAGGTGGGTGCACGTGTCAAGTTCAATCGTACTTTGCAGTAAATTTTTATGATAAAATCCGCTAGAATAGTGGTATAGACAATTTATTAAATAAGCATGTTGAAACGTATTTAATTTCTTTGGAAATTAAGTAATAGAATAAACTAAATTCAAAAAGGAATTTAGTTCAATTATAGAATTATAGAATTTAAAAGGAGGAAGATCCTAATTGGCTAGTTGAGGATGGTTACTTGTATTATACAGATTCCAAGAAAGAAATATAATTTTATGTAACTATATAGATTTCATTCTTATGACTCATTTATAACAAATTGAAATCTAGAAAATTGTAAGAAATTTTACATCACATAAAACTATAACACTGTATGAAAATTTATAACATAGAAAACTGATTATATGAAAATTGCAATCTCACGAAGAGAAAAAGGCTACGTAAAACAAAGGCTACGTAAAACAAATCCTAAACAGAGAATGGACAAAATTGAAATTCTAAAATGGTGGACATAGAGTCAAAATTACAAATTTTGGAATGTGATTATAAAAAAAAATTAATGCGTAAATTAAAAAACACTTATAATAAATTATTAACTACATGTATCTATTCTTGGAAATTAAAAGAACATGAAGAACCATATACATAAATTATCCAAATGTATATGGTAAATTGGAAATAAAATTGTCATGTTACTACATGAAGAATGAAATCATTAACTGATAAACATTAGTTCAGAACTACCACATGAATTTATAAACTGAATCTGAAATAAACTACTCATAGAGAATATAAGCTCAAAGAAATTATGGGTTGTGTGAATTATATCAGATAATTCGATAAACTTATTTTCATGTTATTAATGGTGAATGTAAATCATAAAAATTATCCATAAAAAGGATTCGAAATATGACATGGACTTAAGACAAAGTTTGGGGGAAAAATGGTAAATGAAAATAAAAACCCACAACTCTATGAAAGTCATAAATAACAATGAATTATATCCTCCATTTACCGATTGAAATCGTTTAATTTTAATACATCCTCAAAGAGGAATGAGGAGGATTAAACTGTGGTATACTCTTACTTTAATTTCACAACTAGGCCCTTGGCTGTAAGTGAGGAAGAGAAACAAGCGTAAAGGTTTGAGACAGGCACAAAATTCAATCAATCCAGAATTCATTCAAAAATAATTTGTTAAGTTATGAATGGAAATCATAATTTATGGTGAAGCCTTTACCTATGTTATTTTTTAAATTTTTTCCCTTCCATGATTCGTAATTCTTGCAGAGATTTATGAAACTCATGCCTAGAAAATTACCTCAGATTACGAAATTGAAGGGTATAAAAATTGTTACAGAAATTACAATGAATACGCATTCACACCTCAACAATGTTACCCAAAAATTTGTAGAAAATGGCAAGAGATTTTTACGTGGATTGACATGGGATAAATTCGGCAAGATGCCCGAATGTCGTAAGAGGGAAATGTGAATTTCAGTGTAGTCTCAACCCTTGGGGTTTGATAGAAATTGCGTACAAATGTCTGGGTAAGAAATCTGATCGCATGGATCCATTTGACATAGGGTACAAACGTAAATTCTGGATAGATACCAAGTAAGGAAAACCATTAACAAGTTAATATGAATTGACATTTCATCCTTAGGTAGAGTGATATACGTGAACCAAATTAAATGTAGTTGCAACTAAATTATAATTCAATAGTGACAACCTTACAGTGCATCGAATGTATGGAATACGAGTATAAATAGGTCAGAATTTTATCTATTGTCACCGCCATGAAATTCAAGTCTATTCAAACCTTAATTGTATAATCAAACACAAAAATAGTATGAGTAAATAGTCATGAATTCAAATGATACCGTTGGTTTAGAATTTTGACATTCAGACTATTCACTATATGAAGAACATAACTTATTCGTTAAGGTTGAAAGGAAATGGCTTATAGGCCACTAGTTCTAATCCCATTTACTCTATCAACACAAGACCCTCACGTCTATTCTTCAAGTTTCTTCTATGGTGGGGAACAAAACCAAAACTATCAATGCACCAAAAAAATGACAATAACTTAATCTTTATTTTTTGTCATATGGGGGTAAGGGCTCCAACAATATGGAAGAATTAATAACAGTATGGGGATTATTGTATTGTGCCAGATGTTTAAATGTAGAATTTTTGTATGATTTTAGCTAGGTCGCCATTTACTAGATCAATATGGAAAGAAATTGAACTTCATCTTAGATGGCACATTGGATGCAAAAAATTAAGTAATTTAAAATCTCTTGAAAAGATTTCAAAATTTTCTCATGTGCTCACAGAAAATTTATTGAAAGATTTGTGTAAACATGGGCTTCTTTGATGGGGAGAAAATATACAAGAATGCTTTTGGAGCTGATAGATTGATAGTTCTCAATTAATTTGGATCCAAAGTCCACATGATTGTAATATGTACACTATTCAGTTATCATGGGAGAGATGAAATATTTAGTTATCAAGGGAGAGACTAAACTATAGGATTGGAGTGTTAATTAAGGTTGTCATTGATGTCAATGTTGCATTGACACAGATGTCAATGCTGGTTCTAGATGATGATGCCATGACTCTTGGTTGACTAGGATACTCTCAATGAAGATGTCATGTTAGGTAGAAGTCAAACCACTAATGAAGGAAGCCCTAAGTACTTGATCTAATGTTGCATGCACTTGATGATCTAGATGTTAACCAATGATGTCACATGATGATGTCATACACTTGGATGATAGTTGATGATGAGTTATGATGATCATGGTTGGAGATCATTTGAGGGTTGGAAGACTATTTTGAAGTTATCCTAATAATGCTGCACTATAACATATCACTGGACCATTATGTAATGACATGAGTGATGTACTCATTGCTGGACATTACCATGATGATGTGGATGTCCTACATGTTCCTATGATGATGAAGAAGCCAAATAATGGAGAAGAAAAACAATGGAGTAGCCAAACAAAGAAGCCATATTGTCCTAATCATCTTCTGCACTAAATATTTTAGAAGCAATCACAAAGAAAATTAGTTTTGGATAGCTTGGAGACATCATTTCCAAATGAATCCTATACCATCTTAAAGAGGATTTTTCCCCCTTTCTAACAAGCCCTCACTCAACTCTTAAGTCCAAATATCCTAAGAGAAAATAAATTTTTAAGCTAGAAAAATATTATTTTTTGGCAAACTGACCTACATTCACACATTCATGTCCTTTAAAATTTGGCAAACCACTATAAATATGTGGACAAACTTTTCATTTCAGAGACAAAATTTCAGATATATTCATCTTTGAGATTTTTGGAGAAAAAGAATATAAAAGGGTCTGATTTCAGTACAATGAAATCTTGGACACTTTTTTAGCTCAGATTGTTGACCTTTAGGGGTGCATCGAACCTATGGGATAATAGCAAACAGGTGAAATAATTACATTAAATACAGCTACCTATGTAGCTCATTTCAAGCTCAGATTACAAACTGTGGTGTGTGGACAGTCACAAGATCTGAAAATTGCAGTCTACAAATATAATCTCGGACCTGTGAATAATTGGAGGCTTAGATCTGCACCTCATATCAGTGATAGTAGTCCTACAGCAAATCTGTGCCCCAATTAGTTTTGAAAGCTATTCTTTGAAGAATTTTGTAGCAACACTTGGAGCATTATTAAAATAGTTCTTGGAACAATGAAGCAGCATAATTTAATTGAGATCCTTGTTGAAGCATTATTTTGGGTATAATTAAGGCATTTTTGAAACAACGTGGGAGCTCTACTAAAATCTTCCTGAAGACACCTTTTTGCTGAAGCAACTCATACAGTTTGGACTAAAGCACTCTTGCACAGATTTTGTGAAGATAGGAATGAGACTTTGAAGACATTTTGGAAATCCTGGTTGAAGCTCCTTAGAGACCTTTGGAGCAGAGTTACAGTAGAAGAGAAGTCTTGGTGAAGTATTGAATAGACCTTACTATAATTGTTGTAATAGAATTGCAGCATTGTTTGGTGAGTCCCATGGAGCAGCTCTAATGAAGTGTCTTGAAGGTTTATTGAAAATACCTTATTGAGCTGTCCTTGAAGGAGTCTTGGAGCAGATATTGTAGCCATTAAAGCAGCCCTTGAAAGGATTTTGAAGCAGCTTTTTGTAGACATTTTGAAAGTCCTAGAAGCACCTAGAAGAAGACTTGGGTTGGGATTGAGAGCAGATTGAAGGATTATCTTTGGAACTTGTAAAGACTTCCCTTGAAGACTAATCTTGGTGTATTTGGAGACTAATTGTATTGGTCCATTGGAGCAATCTTTGAAGAGCATTTTAACATCTTGGTGTAGACTTCTTGGTGGAAGTTTTGATATACATCTTGAGGAGGATTTGGAGTAATCTTGAGATATCCTTGAGCAAGCCTTGAAGACATTAAAGGTCTTGTGGAGATGATGTTGAAGACAATGATGCATTGTTAAAGCCATCATGAGGTAACTTCAAGAAAGTGTTTGGGTATGATGAAGAGTAGTGGTGACACCTTCTAAGAAGAAAAGGTTGTCATTGATGGCGTAATGTGTACATTACACTGAAGAGTAAGCTGAAGATTGTCAGGGCTGGTTGAAGAAGACATTGGGAGCAGTGAGTATAATCAAATATATCTTGACAAAATGTAGCAGGAGGTTGGAGCCTCATAGAGACAAGGTTGGTGCCTTCGAAGATATGGTTGGAGCCCTAGAAGATAGGAGTCCTCAAGAGACCTGGATGGAGCCTGTACCAAATATAGGGTTGGAGCAGTTGAATTTGGTGCCTAGGAATTGACAAGGTTGGAGCCTTGAATGTCCAAGTCCTTGCTTGGAAAATACAGGTTGGAGCCTGGGAAATTGAAGGTTAGTGTCTTCATCTAGGGTTGGAGCCCTACATATATTGTACTTGATTTATTGTAAAGAATAAATTAATAAAAACATTTATTCTTGTTGTTCATTTTTTGTTCTAAATATAAGTGATCTAACTGGTAAAATTAACAATTGAAAAGAAATACTGATTCACCCCCTCTCAGTATTTCCAAAATAGAGACTTTTTGGATTTCTCATTTTAGATCACTGTATGTTTTTATCCTACACTAAAATATACAGATTTTTGTTCTTTAAAAAAAGGAAAATTAATCTAATGCTCTTCTATGAATACCTGGAATCTTCACAACTATACAAAGAAAAACAACGAAAGAATAAAATATGAGCATGCATACTTATATTGGAAGCCTTGAATGACGCTGAATCAGTGCCAACCCTGGCAACCGGCATTGCAGGAGAAACTTCCAATGGCTGATCCTTCGGCTGTTGGCCAACAAGGGGAGGGACTTGTAATTCCCGACGTCTGTTCTCCACAGTAATCAGAGGGGGCAACTCTTCTGCAGCCTTCCGCCCTACATATCTAATGTTCTCCGCAGTTTTTGAAGGAGAACAGCTTTCCAGTATTCTTTTGATGTCAGCTGAATACTCTGGAAAGTTCAAGCGATGAGCAGGTTGGTCTCCGTTGAGGAGCAAGGCGGCTGCGTCGAATGCAATGGCAGCCATCTCTGCTGAGGGAAATGTTCCCAGATGGAGCCGTGTTTTATTAGAGACCCGCGCTTTCCATCTTTTGCTACTAATACGTGTCACACATCTGTATTTTTTTAATCCTCCTTCCATTGTGTTTACCTTAGGGTCTCCAACATAACCACTATCCTGCATACCAGGTTCCAATCTCTGGGCTAGTTATCCAGGAAAGGAGAGAAGAGGGTATATGCAGGCGAAGTGGAAGACTTGGACAATGTAAGATTCACAAGAATATGAGGATCATTCATGTAAGCTAAATAACTTTTAAGTGGAGCAGAATGATTGAGAAGACGGGCCTGAACTCAAGAGGAGGACTGTAAGGTTAGAGATTGTCTCGCTTATGATTATATATATAATTTTCGTCGATTTTTTACACGATATGATCTTCCGAGTTTTAGCGGTGAAAAGAAGGGCTCCAAATACCTCCATAAAAAATGGAGGGCAGTGAGAACAAGGGTTCTAAATACCAGCACGGAGAGTTATGGAGTAGTTCAATTACGAGGGGGCATTGTGAAGAAGGATTTTAATGTTTGAGTCCCGATATGGAGGTTTAAAGGTTAAACTCGTCCTGGATTAACAGAGTTGACGGTTGGGTTTAATGTAGTAGTTCAATTACCATGGGGCAAAGAGAACTGTTGGGTTTAATGGAGTAGTTCAATTACCATGGGGCAAAGAGAATTGTTGGGTTTAATGGAGTAGTTCAATTACCAGGGGGCAATGAGAAGAAGGATTTTAATGTTGGAGTCCCGATATGGAGGTTTAAGGTAAAACTCGTCATGGATTAACGCACTTGACTGTTGGGTTTAATGGAGTAGTTCAATTACAAGGGGTAATGTTTGAATCCCGATATAAGGGGTTTAATGGATCTCTTAATGTAAGGCTAATCCCGACACTGAAGATCTTGCCCTCCAAGAAGCTCGTGCAACCTCTCACTGCAAGTGTGCACTGAAATAACATAGTCTCAAATATGGACTGCACTGTCTATGATGGGAGATGTTGGCCTTGATGCCAAGATGTGAAAATCAGCTCGAAAAACACTTTCACTAACTTTCTGAGAAACTCCCCCCTTTGAAAGATAAGCCAAAGAGAAGTGTTGTGGAACCCTCCACTGCAATGCCCCAACAACATTGTGTTATACTTGAGCATAAATAATGAAGTATCTAAAGAATGGCTTTGGCCTTGAGCCAAGATGTGGAGAAGATGAATTGCAATCCTCCAAGGGGTCTCTCAAGAAGGAGAGGAAATCCTAAATAGGAATCCCTCATGTTAAGCAACACTGCAACTCAATTGAATAGCCGGAGTGTGCAATTTGTCTGAATAGACAAATAATCAAATGATCCAAGATGTCCCTCTATGGCTGCCTCCTCCTCTTCTTATACAAGTGAATGCCTCTTTGCCATGGACCCCACCTATTAGCGTTTCCTCCACAAGGAATCGTTATCCCTCCAAAATTGCATTGTCTTCCCATGCAAGCTACACCTCTTAGGCAACGCTGTTGACTTGGTCAAACTTGACCTTGCCCTCTTGCAAATTGCCTTTTTTCATACTATAAGGTGCAAAATAAGCTGTTCCAATGATCCTTCTCACATTATGAAGGATCTTGTTCCTACTCATGGGCCTTTTACCCATTTTATTCACCTCCTAGATGAAATAAGAAAAAATTAATGTTCCAATTTTCTTCATGAAAATTTGGGAACATTACAGTCCTCCCCTCTCAAAGATTGCTTGTCCTCAAGCAAGTGCAAGGATAGACTGAGTTCTTTTCTTCTCCTCTCTGTGTAGCATCCCTGTATGACGATCTCCTCCAAGGAAAGTGATGCTAACACATCTATCAAATCTCCACAATGTTCCTCCTCAGCATGTAAGTCAACTATCAAGTTGTCATCATGTGAAAGTGAAATACTTACAAGGATAACAAAGTGATGTCTAGAGGTCCCCTTGAAGAATGGGATCTCAGATAGAATGGGAACTATATTTCCCATATGGATCCTCCATCTGCAAGCTATGAGCAATGCAAAATGAGTCACCTTCCAACCAGGCAACTCCTGAAAGCTGTCATCCACCTTTGGCTCCAATAAAGTAGGTGGGATGAAAATCTGCACATAGTAAGCAATGTAGCCTACCCCACGCTGTCCATCTCTCCACTTATGATAAGTGTAGAGTGTTGGCTATCCATGGGATGCAATAGGTTTTCCCTCAAGTGGCAAGATGAGGAGTAGACCTCCAAATATCTACCCCCCAAAGCTGTAAATCAAGCTGACCCAAGTATCTCCATATATGATGAGTTAGAATTCATCAACATATGGTATGTCATCCATCATATGGCTCACTTCATATGGAAACAAGTGAGTTGCTCTAGTGGTCATGTCATCTACCATGTTCCCCTTAGAACATGTAGTGCAAAAAGTGTGAGGAATTTCTCCCTCAACGAACACATCCACACAATGTGTCTCTCTCCCAAGCATGCCCCTCATAAAGATAGCAACGATAGAACCACAGGGAGCAAAAATGAGAATCATACTTGTTGCCATGTGCAACAAATGTGAAGGAAAATGGTCCCTCAAGTGCAGCCAACACAGCTTGACCCTCAACTGCAATGGAGACTGATAAAATAAGTGGCTTCTCAACCACTTGCCTGCTGCTCTAATCTCCTCATAAGTATGGAGGAAGTGAATAATGTAAGATGTACAAATATTGTGCCCTCCATAATATGCCTCTTCCCCAAGTCCTCCTAGGGAATGGCCATCCATCATGCTTATGGCCTCAGCTAGACCATGAAGCTCAAAAGAAAGGTTGCTCCTCTTCGAGCAATATCCTGCACATGTATGGTTAAGGGACAGATACATCCATCATATGAATGCTCATGTAAACAACAATGAATACCCTTACCATACTCTCTGCTCATAAAAATGGAGTGGCTCTAAATTGAGTCTCCCCTCATCCCCAAAGTGGAAAGAGGTGGTTGTGCTAACTCCTCCAAACAGTTGTGTCTCTCCTCCATCCAAATATGATCCATGCATCTCCTCATATGCAGATATATATCTCCTCCTCAAAGCCCATCGAAAAATACGCCCCCATGATGGTGTCATATGCTCTCATAGAACAAGTGGGACTGAAAAGGAAATCCTTATAAGCTGCTTGTAGCAACTTCTCGTTGAGCTTGGAAGCTCTAAGAAAGAAGATCCTACCATAATAAAAGATGACCCCATCTCTGACTAGATACTCCTCCAAGTGCAACTGGCCATCCAAGATCATGCAAGTAAGAAGATCCTTGGAATACTCCACCAAAAACTAGGATCTCCAATGTGGATCCATCCTCCATAGTGACAGTGCTAATGATCTATCATGAAGAGAATCTGTCACATGGTCATCCTTTTCTTTGAAATCTTTCATGCCAAAGACAGATATATCTCCTCCTCAAAGCCCATCGAAAAATACACCCCCATGATGGTGTGGTATGCTCTCATAGAACAAGTGGGGCTGAAAAGGAAATCCTCATAAGCTGCTTGTAGCAAATTCTCGTTGAGCTTGGAAGCTCTAGGAAAGAAGATCCTACCATAATAAAAGATGACCCCATCTCTGACTAAATACTCCTCCAAGTGCAACTGTCCATCCAAGATCATGCAAGTAAGAAGATCCTTGGAATACTCCACCAACAACTAGGAGCTCCAATGTGGATCCATCCTCCATAGTGACAGTGCTAATGATCTATCATGAAGAGAATCTGTCACATGGTCATCCTTTTCTTTGACATCTCTCATGCCAAAGATGCAAGTTGGAATACTGCTGTCCTTCCCCTGCTACTTCTGCCACAACGCAGAATCTGAAATGGAAGTTGGTACTAATAATGTTGAGAGAATGCTCTCTCTCCTTGAGTCTACCCCAGACTCCCAGCGCTATATCAAGCTCTCTCTAGGTCTCCAACCTCCTGAAATCAATGATTGGTGCCCCCATATGTGAAGCACCCATCCTCCTCTGCTGATCCAGTGGTCTTCCCGACAAAATTTCTCCATGCAATGAGACATCATCATCAAGATATGACTTAATATATGAATGGAGATAACCCTCCATGCTTCCACTATGTAATCCAATCACCTTCTTAGGTGCATCAACCTCCAAAAATGAATAGGGATGTATACTCTTCATCTCATAATGTTGGGTCTTCTCCCTACTTCCTGCTTGTGTCTGCATGGTTCCACACCTCCTCAACAATGGCACAGGTAAAACATGAGTTGTGCGTTGACATCTACACATGAGATCCTGAGAACCTTCTTGCAAAGATGCAAGCATCCCCCTGCTTGGAGCAAGAGCTCCTCTTTCCTCTACATGAGGTGCTAGATCGACTCCATATCTAATAGCGTTGTTGCCCTCAATATCTACAACATGAATGCGCAATTCTCCAATGAATGGATCACTTTTTGAAAAAGGGATCTCCATGCTCCTTTGCTCAAAGGTGAGAGATGAAAACTTTTCTTCCGGAAAAGTATGGTGCAAGTTTTCATGGAATGGTTTTGCTTGATTTTTCTTGTTCACTCCTACCATGTGTGTCTCATGAATCTTTTTATCAAATATTTTCACCAATGCCTCAGTGAAATTTTCATAAGTTGCAATGTTTACATTTCTCAAAGAAAAATATTCAAAGATCCATGAAGAATAAGCCTTACCTCTTAAATGTAGTGCTACAACTCTGATGGATTCCTCTCCAAGGATTTGGTGTTGCTGCAAGAAAGTCTCTAACTCCTCCACCCAAGATTTGGCTGAACATATAGGTGAACACTCAAAGGTAGATAGATGAAATCTATCCTTCTACTCTTTTCCATTCACCTTCATCTTCCAAAACTCTCAAAAACTTAGATGATCCTATTATTTCTGAGTTTGAGACTTATGCTCCTCCCAAAAATCACTAAGGGTTTCCCTCCCAGCAACTTCTTCTCTTATTTCCATCTCTCTTCCGGAAATCCTGGGCATGTGACTGCACTGTACAAGATGGTGTGTAGCTGCATGCTCACACTCCTCCAATCTAGAGTTTTCTTTTGAATCAAACCCTCTAGGAGATTCTCTATACTTCCTCCGGATATCCTCATACTCTTCATGGATCATATATACAGATTTATGAAGAAGTTTGGTAAGCTTATCCTCTTTTTCTTTTTATTCTCCAAAATATGGAGTCTTTCTTCTCCTTATTTCATTGTCTCCTTTATGAGAATAGGAACTGCAGGGCTCTTCCTCTTCTTTCTGCATATCCTCCTTGGGGAGGTTCTTCATGGATATAAAATATGTGAGATTAAACTCATCCTCTTTAATCTTCTAATATTCTTGGGCTTAGACTCACAGGCTAAGCCAAGAAAGCAGCTTTGATACCATTGTAATGTTCCAAATCTGGAACAGCTAGCAACCCATGGCTGGAAAACGCATTTCCCAGAAATGGAGGCAACAGGATTTGAAACCAGGACTTGAATGCCTTAGAACGATGTGTCTAAGTACTAAATCCAAGAGGAGGCTTCAAAGAAATCCTTCTAGGGTGGTGAGACAAGCCTCCCGCACCTAGTTCCCTTAAGACATTTCCCAAGGAATGGGGCTACAACAATGTATGAACATACAATGGAAGGACAACATTATTCTATAGCTGTGAACACATGAAGATATGTATAGCCAACAAATATCTGATATAGCAGAAAATGCATACAATGTGTTGAGGAATAAATCACTCCACCTAGGCAATGGAAGCCTCAATGAAGCATGTAGAAGACAATGAAGCAATACCACTATGAAAAATATCATATGACTAAAGTAACGCAGTTTATAGGAGATAATGTTGCATAAAAAATGAGAATATGATGATATGACAATATCACCTCAAAGAAATAATGGGGAGCAAGCTCTCAACCCTGGAAAACACTAACACAGAAAGAATACACAACCCTTGGAAGTATTGGCTACAATATACATGAAATTGGCAAATGTGTAAAAATGCCAGAGTTGTTGGGCAGCAGCTACAACTCAATACTAGAAATACATGGAGATGGCTGAAGATGATGCTAAAAATGAAACAAACCTCCTCCAATGGATCTCTCAATGCAAGGCTAATTCCGACACTGAAGATCTTGCCCTCCAAGAAGCTGATGCAACCTCTCATTGCAAGTGTGCACTGAAATAACGCAGTCTTGAGGATGGACTGCGCTATCTATGATGGGAGATGTTGGCCTTGATGCCAAGATGTGAAAATCAGCTCTGAAAACCCTTTCACTAACCTCCTGGAGCAAGAGAATCTCCCTCCTCTGAAAGATAAGCCAAAGGGAAGTGTTGTGGAACCCTCCACTGTAATGCCCCAGCAACACTTCATTATACTTGAGAAGAAAGAATGTAGTATATGACGAATGGCTTTGGCCTTGAGCCAAGATGTGGAGAAGATGAATTGCAATCCTGCAAGACGTCTCTCAAGAAGGAGAGGAAATCCTAAATAGGAATCCCTCATGCTAAGCAACACTGCAACTCAGCTGAACAGCCGAAGTGTGCAATTTGTCTGAATAGACAAATAATCAAATGATCCAAGATGTGCCTCTATGATTGCCTCCTCCTCTTATTATACAAGTGAATGTCTCTTTTCCATGGATCCCACCCATTAGGGTTTCTTCCACACGAAATCTTTCTCCCTCCAAAACTGTGTTGTCTTCCCATGCAAGCTACACCTCTTAGGCAGCGCTGTTGAGTTGGTCAAACTTGACCTTGCCCTTATGAAAATTTCCCCTTTTCACACTGGAAGGTGCACAATAAGCTGCTCCAATGATCCTTTTCATGTTATCAAGGATATTATTCCTACTCATGGGCCTTTTACCCATTTTATTCACCTCCTAGATGAAATAAGAAAAAATTAATGTTCCAATTTTCTTCATGAAAATTTGGTATCATTACAAATATAGGGAATTCCACATGAACAAGGAATCATGTAAACCCCTTTCATGTCCTTAGGGTCGATAGGATTCTTAACTGACAGAAGAAAACCTCTATGCACTATTATAAATTTTGTTGGGTCACTTAAGGACCCTATCAACTGTAAGGACTTGAAAGGAATTTACATGACTCCTTGTTCATGTGGAACTCCCTATATTGGAGAAACAAGTTGATCTATTAGGAAGAGAATGTGGGAGCATGTTTCAGATATTAGACACAATCGACCTCGTACCTCAGCTCTTGCTGAGCATGTGGAAAAATATTTTCATGATGTTTGTATTGAAGACTCCAAGGCCATTGCAAAGGTAGATCACTTCTACCATCGGAAATCAAGGGAGGTGATCAAAATTGAACAACATGCAAAGAATCTTAACTGCGATGAAAGTTTGAAATTAAGTAAGAGCTCGACCCGTTCTCTTGCTAGGTATATATATATATATATATATATATATATATATATATATATATATAATTTTTTACTTTATCTATCTATTAATTAATTTATTTATTAAATTAAAATTTTAAACCCTCCCTATTATATTTAATATAATTAAATAATATTTTATTTAAAATTTTCTTAACCCCTCTTTTTCAAAAAAAATAATCTAATCAATTTATTTTATTTTCATTTATTGATTAATTAATTAATCGATTTATTTTTAGTTACTTACTTTTTTTCTTTTTCTTTTTTAACACTCCCTATTATAATTAATTTAATTAAATAATATTTTATTAACTCATTTTTAATAAAAAAAAATTAATTTTTAACTAATCCATTTTTATTAATTAAAAAAATAATTCTTAACTAACTCATTTTTATTAAAAATTTCTTAATTAGATTTCTTAATTAACTTCTAACGGCTAGTTTTTAACATCTAGTCTTAACGACTAGTTTTTAACAACTAGTTCTTAACGACTATTTCTGGACAATGATGCATCTCCTCTATTTATTAATCAAGAGAGATTAGTTTCTCCACCTTGTTCTGAGGAGGAACCACATTAGTTGGTTCGAAACCTCGACCAAATCCCAATGATGTGATTAATCGAAAGATTTTGTATCTAAAATAAAATAAAAATAAAATAAAATAAAATAAAATAAAATAAATAAAAATTTAAAATAAATAAATAAATGAACGTATAAATAAAAATAATACCACATAAAAAATGAAATTACCAAATATAGACTAGAACTTGGTCAACATTAAAAATATCATTTAAAATATATAATTATAAATTAACACAATGGTCAAAATGAAAACAACCAATAAATAAATTAATTAATTAAAATTAAAAATAAATAAACAAAGAAATGGACATATAAATAAAAATAATACTACATAAAAAGAAAAAGGAAATTACCAAATATATACAGAGTTGTCTACCCAGGCAGTGAAATATCCCGGATGACAAAAGACTACAGGAATCTGGTAACCTAAAATTCAAAAAATCAGGTAGTTGGAATGTTTGGAATCCATTTTTGATAGTGGAAATGGATTGAGCACTATCGGAAACCCTTAGGGCAGTAAAAATACTAAATTTTAACAACTGTAAACAAGATTCTAGGCAAATTTTTGCTGGATTTTTTGAAAATCATTGTCGGATTTTGGGCCATTTCGCTGCATCTTTAGACTAGGCGAATATATGCTAAAGCTTGGTGAACATTAGAAATATTATTTAAAATATATAATTATAAAATAACGAAATAAGTGAAGAGACCTAAAAAAAACATCAAACCTATTAAATGACTCTCGTAATAAGTATATAAAACATATCAAGCATAAACGCAATGAAAAATAAAAGAGAGGAAAATACCAGAGAAAGGAACACTACTTAGAGCACAGAGATGGGATCCAGCAACTGCTAACTTTCCACCTGTCATCCCAATTCGACGTACGAGGTATTTTCTCAATCTCAACAGCTTCCCTAAAATTTACGGTGATGGAAATGCTAAACCCTAGCAATGACTTTTGATTCTTCCATACAAATGTGGTGCTTCATCCTCTGCACGTGCTCAGCTAGAGATGAGGACCTCATTTTACCATTTCTGATATCAACAATATGCTCTTGAATCCTTTTATTAATCGACTCACTTGTTCCTCCAATGTAGGGGATCCCACAGTAGCACAAGATCAAATAAACATTTATTTTCAATTTCATGTCCTTAAATTTAACATAAAATTTACATTTTGTGTAGTTTCTTTGGGTTATAAACTTTTGAGGCCATTTAAGGGCATACATTACATTTTCACCTTTGGAGAGAGAAAAAAATATGAGACTAGTTTCAATCCAAGTGGATCTCACAAGCACAAGTGGTTCTCAAAGTACAAGTGGCATTGGAAATGGCTAAAAAATCAGAGTATGGTTAGATGATAGTAAGACCAAGAACAAATCAAATTGTTCATCTTCCGTAATCTAACGGTGTAAATGACACTCCAATCTGAGGTCGTATTAAGAAGTTAGAGCAAGTCAAAGTTGTGGTTAATGTTCATAGTGGGCCATGTTTAAGTGTTTTACAAATTTACCAAAATGATGGCATCGAAAATTATCTCCTGAGAGAGGAAGAATATGTGGGATGGCTGGTTTCACTAATAACTCCTAAATTGGAAAAAAAAATATGGTTATATTAACAAAAAATATATATATAAAGAAAAGGGGGGGGGAGGTTGGCGAGGTGGCACGCCCACAACCCCGTCTTGGGTCCATATTAAATTATATAAATATAAGAAATTTTTGGGAATGTCCCTGCGTTTACCACTAATTAACTGATTAAGGTAGTGTGGAATATGTGTTTTTTCATTATTTGAGAATTATTAGTTTTCACAATAATCTCTGCAATATTTCATTATTCTTGACTCTAAACATTCTTCCTCTCCACGTATGAACTCCAAACTCCAAACAAAAAATCCACCTCCAAAAGTTTCCTCCACTAAGCAGGTGCTCAGAATTATGCTCAAAAATCAAATTTTTGAGAATGAGTCGAAACCTAAATGACTGTGTATTGTTCATTTTTGTTAATCTGGCACAAATCGTTTCTCATAGAATGGACTCTGTATGGCTTTAGAAATGAGTTTTGTCTATTTTCTTAAATACAAATTTTCAAAAACAAATTATGCAAACAAGGATCTTAGTCACCAGTCCGTACTGTTGAAGTGGCATGTTGACTCGGCAGGTCAACAAGTTGTTTAACCCATCTCTCTACGAATCATTGGATTCCAACTGGCATAGTTTGGTTGGTGCTCATTTTTGTGTGTTGGAAAATTTCTGTTCGCTCTTAGAAGGCCAATGAGTAGGAGGAACATGCCTCAACCTCGGGACACCACATGTCCCCCTCACGGCATGAAAAAATTATGTTTATGGGCTAGAGGGACCGGTCGGGGTTCGAACTCAAGACCTTCAGAAAACTAGCACACATCATTACCAACTCTCTTATGCAATGGCTATTAACCATATACAAAATCTATATGTATTTAAATTTAATCTAAAGCGTTGATGGGGGGTAGAGGGGGCCAACCACGTGATACAGCCCCCAATCCTTGTGACCACAATCCAAAACCAAGGATGGAGCACCGGAGCGCTAAACCATAAGCACGATTATTAAATCTTAATTGATTCTTAATTACCATTAAATTGGCTTTATTAATAGGTCCCATTAAAACCCTAATCGTGCCTTAATTAACATTAAGCAAGGTTTGATAGCGCTAATCTAGTTCACAGGTTTTATTTGTAAACTTAACTGTCATTTAGGATATGTTTCCGAATTCGAGGTGAATTTGTAGGACCGGCCTGGATTTTGTGCAAATTTTGGAGTGAATTGTGGGAAAATTAGGCCAAGCCATGACTCATTCCGTTTTTTATTAAATCAGGAATAGAAAGAGTCTAACTTACTATTTTTTAGTGTTCTGGACTCAATCAAGAAGGTTTGAGGAGGAGGAAATCATTATAAACATAAAATTTTCAAATTTGAGCATAATATAGAAGCCAAAGCCTTGGATTTTGGACGAAGGAGATGTAGCCTAGGAGGGGTGAGCTATTGTATTGTACTTTTTATATCTATTGTTCAGTCCTTTTTTATGTTAAATTTTTCATAACATTAACATAGAAATCACTCGTGAGAGTGAGTAAATTGCAAGCAAACTTGAACCCCTAAGCACATGTAAAACATTTGTTTCAAACTATAAAAGAGGAATTAGCACAACATTACCAACATACCTTTATCAGATCATATTTTTTATTAGAGCTTTAGGTTTGTTGTGCAAGAATGAATCTAATTGTTTGCAAGTTTGTGTCATGGTTACAAGGTTAAAACTCAAAAGAGGAGAAGGTTAGTTGGCTAAAATCCCTATATTTGGCTCGAGAGGAAGAAGGGAAAGGTTTCCAACGTATTTAACACTAGCACACAATCAAATTGAAGTTGAGTCTTCAGTGGGCATGTCTCGTGAAGGAGATCCTACCATGACATAAGAGGAGAGAACATTAAAAAAGGCATTTTTTGATATGACATAGATGGTAAAGGTCCTATATGAGGAAAGAAATTTAAGGATTCAAGGAGAAAGTTCTAGTTCTTCTATAGGAGAGTGTTCTCCAAGAGGAGGAGGTCATGGACATGGTAATAAAGAACCATCCACTCCACCATCATCCTCATAACCATATTCACCTTCCTCTTCATCATCTTCCACTACCACAACCCTTCAACCTATTCATACACATGCTTCAAAAGAAACTAGTAAATCACCATTACTTAAAATTGATGTTAGAGCTACCAATGTATAATGGTGAAGTGAATGCAGATAAAATAGATGATTGGATTCATCAGTTGAAGGTTTATTTCAGAATTCTGAACCTCCAAGAGGATGACATAAAGATTCAATTGGATTCCTTGAGAATGGAGGGTGCAACATTTGTATGGTTGGAAGAAAGGACACAAGATGAGATTAAAAAGATGGTAAGATCCCAATTTCGTGGTCTAATTTAATTTTTGTAATTAAAAGGAAAATTTAACCTCTAGCTTACATGCAAAAATCCATTATGAACTGTAAAAAATTTAGTCAATTGAAAGGTCAAAGTGTGGAACATTACACTCAAGAATTTAGAAAAAGAGCTCTTATGTTAGGCGTTGATTTTCATTTTGATGATACCTTGATGAAGTATATAGTGGGTATACAGAGTTACCTGAAACATACCATACTCATGTTTAATCCCACTATTCTAGATGAGGTATGTGTGCAAGCTACACACCTTGAGGCAAGAGGGAAAAATGTACGAGAAGAAGGTAAAAATAATCATTTAAGGGTGGTGAAAAATGAAAGGGTTTCAAAGGAAAACAAAAGAAAAATTCATCCATTAAAAAAGAAGGGGATAAAACCACATGTAAACATTGTTGCAAAGAGGGTCATGATGAAGAGTAGTATTGGAAGCTTCATCCAAAATTGAGGCCTAATAAATTCAACAAGAAGGGGAAACAAAAGAAAACTGCAACCGCACAACTGGTTCTTGGATCCAACTCAAGTGATGAGAGTAAAATTGCAGCCATGCTCATAAATGGAAAAGAATCCATAGCAAGTAGTAGTTCATCAAATTGTCACAATAACACTCCAAGTGAGGAAATAAGAATAGAGATGTTTCATGTAAGAGTCGTCTCAAAACATACAAAATTTGACACACTATTTGATCGTGGGTCTCAATCTAACTTAATATCGGAAGTCTTAGTCAAGAAAATTAATCTTGAAACCATACCTAGTCACGAGCCATATATTTTGGTTGTGATAACCATGGATACAAATTTTCAGGTTACAAGAAAATTTATCTTTCGGTTTTGCAATCATTGCAAACTTTGTTGATGAAGTTGAGTTAGATGATGTACCACTTGACTTATCGGGAATTGTTTTGGGTAGTCCTTATCTCTATGAGAGGAAATAATTTTTCTATCACCATGAGAGAAAGTAACACTTGGTCAAAGATGGAGTGGAATTTATTGTGAGAGCTCATCACAAAAGGATAAATATTTCTTTAGTTAATGCCAGGGAAATGAAGAGACCAGTAAATCAGGCAAAATGTTTGTGCTCTTCAGGCAAAATGTTTGTGCTCTTTATGATGAAACAAAATAATGATATGAATTATGAATATTTTGAAGGTTGTGATGATAAATTTAAATTTGATTTATTTGATGTGCTGAGTCAGCATGGTGAGATGTTTCAGGAAACAATGGGGTTACCACCCAAGAGGGGAATCCAACATGAGATAGAGTGTAGCAGGATGTTGCACTCCCTAGTATTGGCAAGTATAGCATGTCGATGATGGAAAGTGCATAAATTAAGAAGAAAATACAATTTTTGTTGAATAAAGGGATCACTCTCCCAACTATCTCACCATTTGGTTCATTGAATGTGTTGGTGCCCATGAACGATGGAATATGGTGCATGTGTGTGGATTTTAGTGCACTAAAAAAATCACAGTAAAGTATCGTTATACACTCCCAAAAATAGATGATTTGCTTTCCTAGTTGAGGTATGAAAAGTATTTCACTAAGTTAGACTTAATAAATGGTTATCATCAAGTTAGAATAGCTAAAGAGGACATATCGAAGACCGCATTTAAAGTTAAACAAGGATTGTTTGAGTGGCTTGTCATGTATTTTGGTATTTGCAATGCTCCAACTACTTATATGAGAGTTATGAATGATGTATTAAGACCATTTCTTGATGAGTTTGTCCTTTTCTACTTAGATGATATTTTGATATTCATCAAATGACGAGATGAACATGTCATGAATGTAAGAAAAGTAATTGATGTCTTAAGAAAAGTATAGTTATTTTTGAATATGTCAAAATATAAAAATTTTGCTAAAAATTATTTTGTTTATTTGGGAAATATTGTTGGAGGAGGTGATCTTAAGATAGACCCCTCTAAGGTTGAGGTCATTTTGAATTGGCCAACACCCAAGATAGTCATTGAGGTAAGAAGTTTTCTTGGAGCAACACAATATGGGAAGAAGTTCATTGCTAATTTTTCTTCTATTGCAACTACGATATATGAATTGACTTGTGTTAAGAAGCTCTTCCAATAGGGAGGGAAGAAAAAAAATATGCTTTGAAAGAGAAGATCAGTTCAGCCCCAATACAAGTACTACCAGACCTGGGATAGCCCTTTGGGATTCAAACCGATGCAAGTGACTATGACATAGGCATAATCCTCTTACAACATAGTAAGCCCATTTCATTCCATTCAGAATTGTTCAATGGTGCAGTGATAAATTATCCTACTTATGACAAGGAGCTATATGCCTTGGTTCAAATTGTGAAGAAGAAGAAACACTATTTGATGGGAAAGGAAACCATCATTCAAATCGATCACCAAACATTCCAATACTTTCAATCGCAAACTAAGTTGCAGCAGTCAAGGAACTTTCGATGGATTGGTTTCTTACAACAATTCCACTTGGTCATCAGGTGTAAGAAAGGTATATACAACAAGGTTGCTGATATGACTTATAGGCCTATTATTAGTGCAGGCACTTTACTCAATAATACTTCTGTTTTACATAAAAATTATGTTGAACAATATGCATTTGATAACAACTTTCAATATGTTTATGGAAACTTGATTCAAGGTCTCCAAGTTAAGGAATTGGATTATCATGTACATAATAACTTGTTGTATCATTAGGAAAGCATTGTATTCCACAGGGAGAGAGAGTGACTGTCATCATGGAAGCACACACTTATTTTATAGTTGGACATTTAGGTGTAAGAAAATCAGTCTCAAACCTTCATAGGCATTGTTATTCGCCTGGTATGCTTGAAAGTGTAACAACTCCACTTAACACTACAATTTTTTTTCTAATTATAGTATGATTACTCACTTTTCGAACTCTGTCGTTTCTCTTTGACAATTTCTATTCTTATCTTTTCATCACTAGTTCGTCAATTTTCAACAAACATATTTCTCTCTATTGTCGTGCTTAGACAAATTCTGTGGTGATATGTTTTCTAATAGATCGTTCACAAAATCACTACTTCTTCTTTATTACACTCTATCCTCGTTATCCTCATATGATTTGGATGCATCTTATCATCTCTATCACCTTAATTGTGCATGAATGAAATATTATAAATTCCTCACTATTACATTTCAATTTTCTATCTTATCTCTTCAATAATTTGTTCTCATATAAGTATTAACTAATACACTTAGTCTCATCTCATATTTCTAAGATTTTCTTTAGTCTATTTAAAGGATATCCTTTCCTTATTATCATAGAATTTAACATAGAATTGTATACAATCGATTAATTACTCTCATTATAATATTTGATAGGACATTAATCGAATCCCTCCTACTATTGTTAAATTTCCAATCGATCTGAAGTCCTCCAAATGCATTTATCGCAATATAACCTTTAGGAAACCATTGCAATTGAAGAATACTATATGCTTGCTTCTAGTATGATAAACTTTGAGAATTAATGTTCGCTTTCAAGCATACAATATCAAATATGATGTAAGTCCTTCCTATTTTCATAGTGCAACTTGAATTAAGGGAATATACTTCTATACCTTTATGATCTTTATGAGTTATAAAATATTCAAATATGGATAAGAATTTATGGAATTCCTAACCTGAAAGTTGGATTTTAATATTTAATTTTAAGGTTCTCCACTATACTATATACATATATCCTATTCCACCCATAATAATTTCTTTCCTATCCCATAAAATTCTCTCGAAGGTGAATACTTTGATTATACTTACTTACGTACTCAACTTTGAATATATTTCTGCACCATACATTAAACACGGTGACTAAATTAGCTTAAGTCCAAATTCTATTTTATCATTACAGTTGGAATGATGTCACATCACTTTGCTTTCCACCATTAATTTGCATCTCTGTCATACATATGGAAAGAGAATTCGTATTGTTGAGTTAGGTTTACACATTTACTTTTCCAATTATCACCTGTAATCACCATTCCATCTTAGGATTTCATCGATTTCATATACGTTTGCATCCTTTCATCTACATGGCCTCTCTGAATTCTACTCTCTAAAGCCATACACATGGATGATTTCTTCTGGAGATCTTTTGACACGATAAAACTAAACTGATTTTTCTGGTTTTCATTTTCACTATCTGTTGTTTGGTTCTGCATCTTGGTTTGTCCCGCCACCTAGTTTTTGTTTTACGTTACACTGAGGAGATCACAAAGACCCTCCTCAATCATACTACTCATCTCCCTCATGCTTCATGCCAATGAACGCTGGTTAAGGTAAGGCCACACTTCTCTGCCATAACATTCCCAACCATTTTGCTTATGTTTTATACTTGGGGCTTCATTCATTATAGTTTATGATTCCATTGTTTGATTTATCTGAACTCTTGCTTCGGTATTGACGGCAGTTCTTCCTGCTACTTCTTGCAGTTTTATTTAAAATCGCTAAGGATCCTGGTCTACCAATTTCCAAATTTCTACAGGTAAAGGGCTTCGATTTATTAAACCAGGACCACTTATTTGTCTTTCTCTATGAGTTTTGCTTTCATAATTTCATTTCTTAAGATGGAATATAAGTTTTGAACATCTTATTTGAACATAAAAGTTTCAAATCTCCAATTTGACGTTTTTGTGTGGAATATAAGTTCATCGTAAATTCTATATAGGTTAGATGAACCTTACTTCCCAAGTTACTTTAAATTTTAAATTTTTAATATCTCTTTGTATTACGATTTATGTTGAATGGGGTAACCTTCCCCATAGAGTCTCTCTTGACTCGGATACTTTTATCAGTTAGACTTCATTTTACCTATTTTTCATTTGGAGATTAGAGATATTAAATTTATTAATAATATCTTCGCAAGTAGGTACAAAGGTGACTTCTCAGTCCCAAAAATGCTATCATCTCAACGATATGAAGAATTAATTCTGGTGGTTAATATATAGAATTGACAATTATATGTTCTGGATTTTATAGCACGCAAAATTCCTACATATTTCATTAATTCCAACTTCTATAATAATATCTAGAACGAGATTCATAGAACTAGATTTATATAACTTTAAAAATTCTTCCTTTATGAAGTACGAAGCATTTTAATTATTTCCTCATAATTAAAATGATTTACTATGCAGAATCTCCTTTTAACCTTCTAAGACCAGTCATGGCCATTCAGGTCTCGCACTGTACTTACACAGGTAATTCCATTGGTATGGTTTTCCATACTGCTATTTGTTTATAATATATGCTTGTGTATATTTTTTTTCCTTAAATTGTGATTGATTCCTTATGTGAATACATGATTTTATCTGGCCCTCGCTTCTTGACCCATAAGGTAATTTACTACTTACCTCCTTATGATTTCCTTTTCAGATTTAAGATAATGAATTTAGTTATCCTCATAATTATATTCTAACCATTTTCTTCTGGTTTCTTGTACATGTTATTTACCTTGAACCATTTACTTTAAATCAACCTGAGTGTTCCTCTCTCGAGCACTGATAATCTATTTTATTCCCCCACTATTAAGGTTGGTCTATACCTTGCTAGAATTTACATCCACTAAATTCCGGAACCAAGATTATTTTGTCAAATTTCTATATAATATATAGAATAATGTTATGTTATTCCTGTACTATGGACAATATATCTCAACAAAATTTAGTCGTATTTCCTACAGAATTTGCATGAGCATGTATCTTCATTCTGTGTGCATATTTGTATCATTTTTTAGTGCTAAGATATACATACAAGATTTAATTTCACATTTATCCATATAATGATTAGACATAGTGATATGTGAGATGAATTAAACTAGAGATATAAAATCATCTCGTCTCAAGATTTTCTCCATTCCCATCTGTTATAATTCACATAATAAAATTTCTGAATTGAACATGAAATTCCTCATAACCTAACAGCAGAATTAAACCCTCAAAATTGGGTTTATAATTTCTTTCTTTTGGTTTCTAACTAATTTGTCGATGCAACCATACAAAACTAAACTATTTTAATAATGGTTAGATTCTGTTAAATACATCCGACTACAAACTTTAAAATTAATATAACTACTCAGCATATATAATTTTCCGTTTATCTTTCTGCATAAACATTATTCCTCAAAAGTATCATTCAAATCATAAAAGAAGAATAATAATCCAGAATTAATTTAACTGTGCATACCACTTAAGGAAAGACTAATTTACACCAAGCCTTTGAGCTCTTTCTCCATAGCTCCCCCCCCGAGCATAGATCCCTTCCTCTCTCGTGTGGAAAACCTCTTGCTTACCCAAGAACATCTTGTTTAAGCCTACTTTCCCGTCAACTTGTTTCCATAACTGCGTCCAGTTAATCAAGATGTTGTTTTCCTTTTTTCCTAGGTTTTCATTTTGTTTCTTCCACAAAAGTACTTTAAAACCAACTTTTTCCTCTTTCTAACTTTATTCCACCTCTCCCTAGTAACTTTCCTATTTACTAGGGTATCTTTTTATATTTTTATCTCTAATTTAAAAATCATTATTTAGTTTATTTTCTCCAAGGATTTAAGAAATAGGAAAGTATTTGGAACCTTGTCCATCCTCATAGCCATGGATTCCAGATCTCTAATAACACTGTAGTCTTTGCACAATTAATTCCATTTTAATTTCATTAAATTTAAATAATAATATATGTCTGCAACAATTGTTTTCCCTTGGGTCCACTTGACCCTTAGAGTTTTTGAATACCTAAAATAAAAGCAGAAAAATAGGGATATTACAGAAAGTGTGTCATGTTTCATTAAAGGTTGTTTATTGTGTGCATTAAGTAAGCCTAGTAATAGGAAATTGGGATTTTACACACCACTTTCAAATCCCTCATGTCAATGGGAGAGTATTTCTATGGATTCTGTAGGATTTCTTCCTTTGTAAAAAAGAGGTCATGATTATCTGTATGTAGTTGTGGATAAGTTCAGCAAGATGTGTATATTGATGCCATGTAAAAATCAAGTCACATCTGAACAAAGTGATCATTCTTTCTTTGAAAATGTTTGGGATCATCTTGGGTTGCCTACATCTGTTATAAGTGATCGAGATTCTTGATTTTTTGGTAATTAATGGTCAATCCTGTGGGATTTTATGGAGACTAAGTTTAAGAAGAGTAGAACCTTTCATCCTCAAACATATGGTCAAACCAAAGTGGTGAATCAAAAATTCATTCATCTACTTTGAGGATATTACAAAAGACATCCTAAGTTGTGGGATTAATAGTTTCATTACATTCAACATGCTTACAACAGTGCAAAACAATCCTCTACAAAAACATCGTCATTTGAGGCATGCCTTGGATACTTTCCAAAATCACCATTAGATTTTATTTGTTTTGGAAAAGGTGTAGTTATAAATTTTCATAGTGACATAGATAAAGCAAAGAAATTCATAGATAAAATTTAGTTGATCCATCAAAGAGTTCAAGGTAAAATAGAAAAAGGTCAAGGAAAGTAAAAAGAGAAACACGAAAAAAATTGTGTGCATTTGTTGATGCCTTGAAATTCACTGCAACAACATGGGCAATGACCACCGGGTCCAGATCTTAAAGCAGTTCAGTTTCCATTTCGAATGGTGGCTCCGACTGGTTTAACTAGGTCCAGTTACCTTCTCTCAATCTCCATTGGCTTAAAATATGACTTTTATCTATCAATGGGAAAGAGACATCAGATCATATTTCTTGCTGATTAGACAAGAAAGTGATCCTTAAGCTAATTTAGGCTTAGCCAAGCCACAATTAAAGTTTTTCCTCTTTGGGAAGAGTACTTTCTTTGGGATGTAGAATTTAATCTATATTTAATTTTATTCTAAGATGAAATAAAAAGAAACTATTTTAATCCTATCTCAATTAGGTAGATACAGATCTATCCCAACATAGAGCAAGATGTTTGAAAATAATTGAGATTTATATATGTTTGTTTTAAATGAATATGAAGCTAATGAATTAGTTCAATTAAATGATATTGTGAATAACAAACACATTCTATCTAGAGACCTCTAAACTGAAATAATCAATCAACAAAATTCAGGAAGTAGTTCTCAAAGTGATATTGATCATTTAATAAGTAACTTAAATAAATAAACAATAATATGCAGAAATAGTTCACAACATATCATTATTCAATAAATAAGTTTTATAAGGCAGATTTCTAAGTAAATAGTTACTCAGAATTCTACCCATAAGAGTAGAGGTAAATAATAACATAAATTGAGGAAAATTACTCATACCGATAGAATTGCACAAGTATGCGAATAAATTGACACATTCCTATTATCATAAAATGAAACTAGTATTTAAAACAATAGTATTATAAATACCAATTTATTAAGTTCATTTCTCCAGTTCCGGTCTCTAATAGTATTTTACAATGCCTGAACTTCTACTTTCAAAATCAGAGCTACAGTAGTGCAAGACTCTATTCATTATACATAACTCATAATGTAAAATAAAAACCTCAATAATCTTCAAATCTGAGATTCCTCTCCTCTCACCCTACACCTCTAAATCCTCTAGACAATAGTTCCATCAATATTTCTAGAATTGCAGAGGAGAGAAGCCCATATTAGATTATGCAATCTGCTATTTATAATATTTACAAAGGGATTTTCCTCATAACAAACTTTGTTTGAAGAGTGGTTTTTCTCAATCAATTTTCATGGGTTCAAATCATATTATTCAATTGTTGGAGTCTTTTCATTGATTGATATTTTCTTCTTCTAATCTCTTCAACTATTTTCCTACAAAAACAAATCAAAAAATAAAATTAAAATGAAACAATAAAATCAAAACGCTAAATTTAGAAATTAAAATAAATCCAATCAAAACTTAATTAAATAAATAATTGAAAAGTAAATATAGCTTTATTTTGAAGCCTTTGCTGATATAATTGGCCAAGAATATCATTCACAAATGAATCTGCATTTTAGAAGAAGTTATGGGCAAATTAAAATGCAGAAAATAAAAATCAGAAAATTTATTTTGTTAAAAATTCGGAGCATGATCTTCTACTGAATTTTAGACCCAGTAAATGATCAAATCTTGAATTGAAACAAATTTATAAATGTTCTCCATGATTTTATCTATCTAATGAGCCGTCGTGAGCCTCATTTGGTGTAGTAAAACTTCATTTATGAGCTTCAAAAGTTTGTATATTAAATTTGACAGAATTCTGGAATTTTTGTTGCTTGGGCTAAAAATAAGATTTTTTAATTAAATTCTAATCCTAAATTAGATTATAGTTTTTAATATAATTTGCATCTCTGTAATATGTATGGAAAGAGGATTCGTATTTTTGAGTTATGTTTCCACATTTACTTTTCGAATTATCACCTGTACTCGCCATTCCATCTCGGGATTTCACCGATTTCCTTTACGTTTACATCCTTTCATCCGCATGGCCTTTCTGAATTCTGTCTCTGAAGCCATACTGATGGACGATGTGGATTGTGCCTTATCTTTTGGAGGTCTTTTGACAAGATAAAACTAAACAATTTTTTTTCGATTTTCATTTTCACTATTTGTTGTTTGGTTCTACATCTTGGTTTGTCTTGCCACCTAGTTTCCATTTTACGTTGCACCGAGGAGATCACAGAGACCCTCCCTGATCATACTACTCATCTCCCTCATGCTTCATGTCAACAAACACTGGTTAAGGTAAGGCCATGCTTCTCTGGAATTACATTCCCAACCATTTCGTTTATGTTTTCTACTCGGGGCCTCATTCATTACAGTTTATGATTTCATTGTTTGATTCCTCTGAACTCTTGCTTCTTTGTTGATGGTAGTTCTTCCTGCTACTTCTTGTACTTTTATTTAAAATCGTTAAGGATCTCGGTCCACCGATTTATAAATTTATACAGGTAAAGGGCTTGGATTTATTAAACCACGACCATCTCATTTGTCTTTCCCTATGAGTTTTGTTTTCATAATTCCATTTCTTAAGACAATGATTAAGGTTTAAGTTTTGTTGTAGGTGAATGAATGTTAGATTGGGCTCTTCTGACAGACCCTAGGTAAGAAATTTACTATTCCCAACTCATTTTTTCCCCGTGAAATTTCTTTCTTGTAGATGGGTCGAATGTTGCAGGACTTCCCACTACTGGTTTATTTTAACTTCTGCACTTGAATTTTATTTAAATTCAGGAGTTCCTCCCCTTTTCGTCTTCCCATTTCTTTGGATTGTCAAGAAAATCATGATGGTACTGAAATGGTCAATGTACCCATTCAATTCCTCTGTGTTTCAATACTTACACCCTTTCCCTAAATTTCTCGTTGTTAGAAGGCCAAATTTGTAATCCTACTATTTATATTTCCAGATTAGGTTCCTTTTTATTAGGAAATTAGTTGCGTTAATTTTTTTTCACTTTATTTGAAAATAAAAGTTTTAAATCTCCAATTCGACATTTTTTGTGTGGAATATAAGTTCATCTTAAATTTTATATCAATTACATGAACCTTACTTCCGAGGTTACTTTAAATTTTAAATTTTTAATATCTCTCTGTATTACGATTTATGTTGAATGGGGTAACCTTCACCATAGGATTTGTCTTGACTCAGATAATTTTATTAGTTAAACTTCATTTTACCTATTTTTTGTTCGGAGATTAGAGATATTAAATTTATTAATAATCCCTTCCCAAGTAGGTATAAAGGTTAATTCTTAGTCCCAACAATGTTGCCATCTCAATGATATGAAGAATTAATTATCGTGGTTAATATATAGAATTTACAATTGTATGTTCTGGATTTTATAGCAGGAAAAATTCCTACATATTTCATTAATTCCAACTTCTATAATAATATCTAGAATGAGATTCATAGAACTAGATTTATATAAATTTCAAAATTATTCCTTTATGAAGTACGAAGAATTTAAATTATTGCCTCAGAATTAAAATGATTTATTATGCAGAATCTTCTTTTAACCTGCTAAGACCAGTCATGGCCATTCAGGTCTCGCACTGTACTAACACAGGTAATTCCATTCCTATGGTTTTCCATACTACTATTTATTTATAATAAATGCTCGTGTATATTTTTTTCATTAAATTGTGATTGATTCCTTATGTGAATACAAGAATTTATCTGGCCATCGCTGCTTGACCCGTAAGGCAATTTACTATTTACCTCCTTATGCTTTCCTTTTTAGATTTAATATAATGAATTTAATTATCCTCATAATTATACTTTATCCATTTTTTTTCTCGTTTCTTGTACATGTATTTTACCTTGAACCATTTAACTTAAATCAACCTGAGTGTTCCTCTCTCAAGCACTGATAATCGATTTTATTCCCATGCTGTGAAGGTTGGTCTATACCTTGTTGGAATTTACGTCCACTAAATTCTGGGATCAAGATTATTTTTTCAATTTTTTATATAATATACAGATTTATGTTATGTTATTCCTGTACTATACAAAATATATCGTAATAAAATTTAGCAGTATTTCCTACAAAATTTCGATGAGCATGGATCTTCATTTTGTGTGCATACATGTATCATCTTTTGGTGCTAAGATATACATACGAAATTTAATTTCTCGTTTATCCATATAATTATTAGACATACTATTATATTCAAGGTTGAAATTTATCAACTATAAATTTCCATACCCCTATGAATTGAATACTTTTTAACTCTACTATTCATTTCGGAGTTTCCCAAATTCTCTGTTAAATTTTACCATTCGAGGCCTATAAGCCATTTCATTCAACCTTAATGAATAATTTATGTTCTTCATATAGTGAATAGTCTGAATGTCAAAATTATAAACCAACGATATCATTTGAATTCATGACTATTTCCTTATACTATTTTGGTGTTTGATTATACAATTAAGGTTTTAATAGACTTGAATTTCATGGCGGTGACAATAGATAAAATTCTGACCTATTTATACTCGTATTCCATACATTCGATGCACTGTAAGGTTGTCACTATTGAATTATAATTTAGTTGCAACTACATTTAATTTGGTTCACATATATCACTCTACCTAAGGATGAAATGTCAATTCATATTAACTTGTTAATGGTTTTCCTTACCTGGTATCTATCCAGAATTTACATTTGTACCCTATGTCACATGGATCCATGCGATCATATTTATTACCTAGACATTTGTACGCAATATCTTAATTTGAGGTTTGACGGTGGAGATTTTTCTATCAAACCCCAAGGGTTGAGACTACAATGAAATTCACATTTCCCTCTTATGACATTTGGGCATCTTTCCGAATTTATCCCATGTCAATCCACGTAAAAATATCTTGCCATTTTCTACAATTTTTTGGGTAACATTGTTGAGGTGTGAATGCGTATTCATTGTAATTTCTGTAACAATTTTTATACCCTTCAATTTCGTAATCTGAGGTAATTTTCTAGCCATGAGTTTCATAAATCTCTGCAAGAATTACGAATCATGGAAGGGAAATTTTTTTAAAGATAACATAGGTAAAGGCTTCACCGTAAATTATGATTTCCATTCATAACTTAACAAATTATTTTTGAATGAATTCCGGGTTAATTGAATTTTGTGCCTGACTCAAACCTTTACGCTTGTTTCTCTTCCTCACTTACAGCCAAGGGCCTGGTTGTGAAATTAAAGTAAGAGTATACCACAGTATAATCCTCCTCATTCCTCTTTGAGGATGTATTAAAATTAAACGATTTCATTCGGTAAATGGAGGATATAATTCAATGTTATTTATGACTTTCATAGAATTGTGGGTTTTTATTTTCATTTAGCATTTTTCCCCCAAGCTTTGTCTTAAGTCCATGTAATATTTCGAATCATTTTTATGGATAATTTTTATGATTTACATTCACCATTAATAACATGAAAATACGTTTATCGAATTATCTGATATAATTCACACAACCCATAATTTCTTTGAGCTTATATTCTCTATGAGTAGTTTATTTCAGATTTAGTTTATAAATTCATGTGGTAGTTTTGAACTAATGTTTATCAGTTAATGATTTCATTCTTCATGTAGTAACATGACAATTTTATTTCCAATTTACCATATACATTTGGATAATTTATGTATATGGTTCTTCATGTTCTTTTAATTTCCAAGAATAGATACATGCAATTAATAATTTATTATACGTGTGTTTTTTAATTTACGCATTAATTTGTTTTTATAATCACATTCCAAAAATTGTAATTTTGACTCTATGCCCACCATTTTAGAATTTCAATTTTTTCCATTCTCTGTGTGAGAGAAACTTAGGATTTGTTTTAAGTAGCCTTTTTCTCTTCGTGAGATTGCAATTTTCATATAATCAGTTTTCTATGTTATAAATTTTCATGCAGTGTTATAGTTTTATGTGATGTAAAATTTCTTACAATTTTCTAGATTTCAATTTGTTATAAATGAGTCATAAGAATGAAATCTACATAGTTACATAAAATTATATTTCTTTCCTGGAATCTGTATAATACAAGTAACCATCCTCAACTAGCCAATTAGGATCTTCCTCCTTTTAAATTCTATAATTCTATAATTTTGGCATTGAACTAAATTCCTTTTTGAATTTAGTTTATTCTATTACTTAATTTCCAGAGAAATTAAATACGTTTCATCATGCTTATTTAATAAATTGTCTATACCACTATTCTAGTGGATTTTATCATAAAAATTTACTGCAAAGTACGATTGAACTTGACACGTGCACCCACCTTCATTAGTTTATTCAAATTAAGGTTTGAAGTTTCACTCCTTTTAAAAATTGATTCTAATTCTTATACAATAAATTTTGGTACATGTTTTGTAAAAAGTTATTTATTTTGGTTTTTTGTTCACATCTGAATGTAGTATAGTAGAAATTAGTTTGTCAATGATGCAACCTATAATTCCCTTCTCTTAGGTTTGCTCTACATTAAACTATCATAATTTATAATTTTGCTTATTATTCTATTGATTTTTCTCGCACTACTTATAGTTCTTTTCACTGTAGGTGTAAGGAGGATTTATTTAAGAGTAAAGAGATAATTATAGGTATTTCCTCTCCCTATACATACTCTTTAATTTGCTATAAAATTTTCTGAAATGTAGTTCTAACTCTCACTACCTTGCTTGTTTCAGGTTTAACTTGTTATCCTCTACATGCATTCTCTTTCTTGTGATCATAACTCATATAGTCTAAAAATCACTATCATATTGTTTCAGGTCGGTCATTAGAACAATGGAGACCTTTCGTCTATTTGTTCTACTCAGCATCATTTATTATCATAAATTGTACATTAAATTTGGACGATGACTCGCATGAAATTGTAAACATCATTATGTATAATACACTTATTATTTATGGTTGGTAGTATCATTTCTTCCTCATGTCCACTAGAGGATTTTTGAAATGACTCATATATGTAAAAAATATTGATAATATAGATCCATACCTCTTTCTATATTAAAATTTCCCTTATATGACTGAGTTTTTTATGGTTTTATATATACAAGAATTTCTATATGACAACATATATATTTCTATTTCTACTTTATGTCTCAATTGTATATCCAAAAATAATAATTCATATATGTATTAAAATTCATATTATCTATCTAGAAATTATTTTGCTTAAAAATCCTACTCGAGGGTATATACACAGAGAAATTTATTCTATGACTCTTACTGTAATATATATCTATTTATTGTACATGTACTGTAAATGTTTCAGTAAAAATCCATGTCTTTAGTTTGGACTCAAAAAATAGATTTAGACCCTAAAAAAGGGTTCAGATATTTTGTGTGTTTGTCCCTAAATTCTAATAAGTCTATGTAAAAACACTGAACGATTAGCTATATTCATTCATACTTTATCTGTGTTAAATACATATGGAAATTAAATTTTCTGAAATGAGACACTCTATAATAAACATAAGTTTTATAACTTAAGTTATATAAATTGTATTGACAATGTATAAACACATATTTTTCTACATTCCACTCCATATATAGTATAACTAATAAGAGTATGATAAGACATAAAATTTCCACAAAATTGTACATACCACTGTATAAGACTATTTTCCTCCCAACCTTGAGCTTATTCCACAAAGACCAATTATTCCTTAGTGTATACAACCCCGTTGTCATACTAGGAATAACTTATTCAAGCTTATTTTCCCTCAGCTTATTTCCATAACTGCATCCAACTATTCTAGGATGTTGTTTCCCTTGGCCTAGGCTTTGGTTTTATTTTTTCCACAAAATCTTCTTTTAAAACAAACTTTTCCTATTTCTAGTATTATTCTTACCCCTTCTCAGTAATGTTCCACTTTAATGAGGCTTTTATTAGATCTTTTTCTCCGATCTAATAATTTTATTTTTATTTTATTTTTCTATAAGGATTTCTAGAGACTTTTGGGAAAGTCTTAGGACTATAGGTCATTCCCATGAATTTAAATTCCTCATCTCAAATTTACGGTAGTCTTTATACAATAAGGATATTACACTTTCATTTATTAATTTCCAAATTAATATGTCCACAGATAGTTTTTCCTTAGGTCCACGTGACCTTTGGGTTTATTAACTTTCTATAAAAGCTGAAAAATAGGGATATTACAAAAATATGGTAACATTTTGTAAGGTCTAGAAGGAATTACAATTTCTTGTTTTTCGTGAACTCATTTAACAATCACCCAAAATTTTCAAAGTTATGGTATATAGGATGGATGATATTCTATCATACGAAAAGGTGTTTTTTATATCAACTAAGCCGATATTGAGTAAAATATAAGCATAAAATATGAGGGGAAGTTAGTTACATGAGTTTTGGAAGAAATTTCCCCACAATCAAAAGGATACATGGATATATCCTCAAGATCTATAATCATGTTGACTCTCAAAGGTCATACATGATCTCTATTCTTGCCACCTAGCAAGAAAAAATTGATGCCATGCGTGCATTCTTCACAACTCCTCATAAAGTGGAATCAAAATACATTTATACATAGGGAGGCTACTTCCCCTTCTTCTAATATCTTTTTCTTTTAAATAAAAACTCAAAAAGCAATCTAAGTATGTTGAGTCTCTATGGCTTAGTTCACTTATTTTAAGAGTTTTCAAATATCATAAGCTTAACTAAAAATTGTACTAATGTTATAATACCAACAGTGAAAGTTGACATTAAAAAAACAATTTGAAGGAATCCTCAACAAAGCCATCTCTAGATTGCAATAATATCCATTTCCCAATTTACCTTTGGAGTCGTTTGGATAATGACTTAAGATTCAATCAATGTGTTCAATTCTCAGAATACATGGATAAAATAAATGGTGTTAAGAATCGATTTCAATCTTTGAATCTTCTAGAAAAGTGAACTTGAGAACAATTTTTCCACCCTATATTTTCCACATATAATTCATGACAACAAGAGAATCACCAAAATTTTGAAATGTTTGAATAGTTTTTCATGAAGTCAAGGATATCAACAATTTAAGTTCTAACATTTCCACACTATATTTTCCACACATATAATTCATGACAACAAGAGAATCACCAAAATTTTGCAACTTTTGAATTCATTTTCTTGAAGCCAAGGGTAACAACAATTTCAATTCTAGAAGCTCGACAAGTATATGTAATAGTTATCTAGGTGGTTAAGTACTTATTTTATATTATTGTTACACTGATTTTTGGTCATCTAACCTATTACTATTGATGGACTGAAGTACACCATGTAAGACCAATTTTACCATTGTAAAATTGCTTTCACTATGAGAAATAATATAATAACCCATAGTTTATTAAATTATTTCTGGCCTAAACAGGAAACCCATGAGGAATAATTAAATAATTCCTTATCTGTTTGATTTTCCTCTAGGAATAATTAACTAAACCACTTTTAATTAATATTCCTGGTCATATTTAATCCAAAACATGAGAATTAGTTAGATAAATTATTATTTATCTTATTATTCTTTAGGAATAATTATTTAAATCATTATTTAATAATATTCCTTGTTGAATTTGACTAAATCATTTTTAAATAATTAAATAAATAATTATTTATTTAACAATTCCTTAACCTCATCATTGAAATAATAAATAAATCATTTATTTATTTATTATTCCTAAATAAACGGATTTAACCAATTCTAAATTCATTTTCACTCCACCAAAAATAATAAAATATTCCATTTAAGTTGGATGTAGATTTGGTTAATAATATTTTAACTATGAATTAATATCTAGACTAACTCAATATTTTGTTATAAATAGAAGGGTTTTTCCATTCATTCACTACCCTTTTTATCACCTTTTGATCTATACTTTTTGTTTTACTTTGATCCTCCATCATTGTCATATTTTTTCTACTTTTTATTGTGAGCTCCCTTTGTGTTCTATTTTGTCTAGGTTTTTTGCACCATCAAGAAAGAGAGAGAGATCTCGGATCTGAAGCTCTAAGGACATACAAGAACCCATCCCATTGAGGCGGATCGATAACATATTTATGCGTTTCGTTCCCAGGTATCATAATACAAACAATTCTTTATAAATCCTTGTCTTGTCCATTGGATATATGTAGCAAATCTTGCTTATTTTCATTGTTTAATGTTTTTAATTGAATAGATCTGGATTTTTGTAGCATTTATTCTGATCAACTATTACAAATATAAGGAAATTTACAACCACATTTGATGTTAGCGCTATTTTTTATGCATAGATAAAGTGAGTATTTTTCGTACACCTGTGATTGGAATTCACTCAAACAACTGGCGACTCCACTGAGGTTTTTAATTACGAATGTTTGCATTTTTCAAATCCTTGCATAAGCAGTTGTTTTAGCCACTAGGGTTTTTGTTCAGCTTATTATTTTTCATTTCTTGATGTTTTTTTAAACTCTTTTTACCCTAAAGTAGTCAAAATTTTAACTTTCATGTGTTTCTAGGCCATTTGCGCTGGTAACAGCTATTAGCCGTGATAAAGACAAAAAAAAAATCTGAAACCTTCTGCCGAGCTAGTCGGAAGTGCAAGTTGCGCTTTTCAGCCCAAAACCTATGACCTAAGCTCTGAAGTAGCAGAAAACTACCTAAAAACTATGAATTCAGCAGAAAACATGTCAGTACCTGTGACCTCAACTTTTTTTTGCAGGATTTTTCTGTTATTTTTCAGAGTTTTTCTGGGGCACTATTCAATTTTCTCTGACCTCCTTCTTCACACATATTAGACATGTAATTGATTATTTTTACTCATCGAAGGAGGAACCAAGCCCTTTAGGGCTTTAGTATGCTTCCACCTTTTTACGAGGACTTTAGCTGAAGCACATCTTCTAAGATTTTAGTGTTTCTCAGCCATTTTTTTAGATCTGAACCTGTCTTTTCATATCCATTTTGGATTACTTATTTTTCCATCCAAAACACCTCTTTTCAGTTTTGTTTGGTCCTCCCTTTAGGGTCCCCTACGTTTCCCTTTAGGTTGTAGCCTTTCGCCACCTATATTTCATCATTTTTCCCTTAGGTTTCTTGTTGTTTTCGACACCTCTTTTCAGCATATCTGGCCTGTAGATCCCTGTCCCTCATGAATTTAGATCTATTGGCCATATTGTATGTTTTGAGTATATTTCTCCCACCCTTAGACTAGTTGTATGGAATCCCTCATTTTTGGGTTTAAATATATGCATCTTTAGTTGTTTATTTTGCTGTCGTTTATAGTTTTATTCATAGTTATATAAAATATTTTTCCTTTTCTTTATACACACGCCTAGGCTTAACTAAAATTAACACACTTATCACACACATGCAAAGAGCGCCTGGTTTACACCGCTAAGCCAAGACTAAAGCATTGTAATTAATTAATTAATTTACACCTTCGTGCCCTTGTTTACCTCTCTTCCTTATTGGGTTCCATGTATCATTTCAATCATTTCACCCCCAAGGAATTTATCCCGGAGACTCTAAGGCCTTCATCCTCAGTTTCCATTAGGAAAACTTACTCCACCGCATAAGGTCTGAGTTAGTCCTCTGGCGAGTCGCCATTTTGACTCTGATTCTGATTCATCGAGTTATCCTTTTGTTCCTATCCATGGTTCTCCTCCACCTTTCACCTTAATCATGTCTAGTGTAGGACCTACCACTTCTGGTGGCCTCGGCTCTAATGTTGGAGCCGCTACTAGTGGACCCGCAATAGGAATGGCCCTAGCTACTCCCTTTATTCCTTATATGGAAGACCAAAGCCTTCCCAAGTTCAGTAAGCTGATTAATGACCCTATACACCATGATCTAGGTTGGCCTACTATGTCAACCAAGCTTCCTTCAAAAATCCCTAAGTTTGAAGGAAATGTTGGAGAGGATCCTACCAACCATGTTCGTTCTTTCCACATTGGTGTTTGTCCAAATCTATGAATGATTACTCTATCAATCTTCGGTTATTCCAGTGTACGCTTAGTAGAGAAGATTCCAAGTGGTATGTTGACCATGGAACTGCCTCTCATGCTACTTTTGTGCCCCTAGCAAAGGAATTTATTGCCTACTTCTAGCTTCCCCTTCCCTATGACACCGGTACCGAAGTTTTAACTGCTTTCCATCAAACTTCGGCCACCCGCTTATCCGACCATGCTCAATAATGGCATAGAAGGAAGAGCCTATGTCGAGCTCTATTTTTTGAAGACCTTGTCTACATGGACTGCATTCTTAGATCCCTTTTTCCCTCTATTGGTAAATATGTTGAGTCTCACTTTCCTCAAACCAAAGAAGAAGCCCTCCAAGTTGCATTGAAATATGACTTGATCTACGAGAAATCTAGGTATGTTTATACCGTCTTACCTCATCTCCCTAGACCTGGTGATGCAAAAGCACCGGGGACATCTCATGCCACTGATGGTATCATTGGAACCCTTTAACATTTTCACTTTCATCATCCTATGGGTTATGGCTTTTGTTAGTAAGGGGCTAGCTCTTCTAGCACTTTTTCCCCTCCTGAAAACATGTATCTAGGACATGAAATGCCTCGTGCCTTTTCCCAACCACATCCTCTAATGTTAGTGCCTACTATTCCCCAACCTGTTTACCCCAATTTTGCTCAACCTCCTTAATATCTACATCCATAGCCAGGTGCTCCAGCTCCTCCCATGCCTTCTCAAGCTCCACAGCAGTAGCCACCCCCCCGAGGGTCAGGTTTATGCATAGCAGAGTGTGAATAATCCTTGCACTTCCAAAAAGAATAGGAAAGGCAACCAGAACCAACCGACTCAAGGTAATAAAGGAAACAATCCCCAAGGGAATACATCTAACACTGTAACTCTGCAACAAGGTGATCAGCCCAATCAGAACAAACTTTTTCTTACAAATAAGCCTTGTTCTTGTCACAGTGTCCATGGTCACTATACCCATGATTGTCTTGTTTTACCTCAGATGCGTCAAATATGGGAAGCTCAAGCAACATCTCAAGTATAGCAAGCCTCTGCTTTGGTTCCTCATAATTTTGCGTCTACTCAACCAGATATGTTTACCAATCCTTTCCTCTAGAAGGATTTGTGGCTGCCCAACTTCCTGAAGGTCAGGTGGCTACACAACCTCCTCCATCTGGTATTTCTAATTACTAGATCTTTATGATGCAATATGGCTAGGCCAATACCAATGATCTCAACCTTCAGACTCGGTCGCGCTAGTACAACAAGCCTCCCGCTATGTCCACAACCGAGCCCCAGTCGTCAGGTCCCATAGGGCACATTTCAACACCCAATGGTCCTTTAGAGATCCTTCATCCCAAGGCATAGGCACATACCAATATCCCCAAAAGACCATTACGCTGAAACACTTCTTCTATTAATCGTCTACGCCTATATTATAATAGATGACAGCGCAATCCCCTGCTGCCATGTAAACACTAAACGTCCTCCAATCGTGCCCTTCATAACGTAAATCTCTACTAACTGCCATGGGCACCATGGATATTTCATATGATCGTTTGATTGCCTTCAATATTGACAAGTCAGAGCATTCACCCCTACCTGCATTTGTCACCTTCCAAATACCTGTCAATATCTAGAAAGCCAATTTCTCTGAATGTATAATTGATTCGAGGGAATCCACCCACGTGATGTCTGCTTCTATTTGGAAAAATCTAGGATCACCCGAGTTAGCCCCTTGAACTACCACCCTTCCTCTGTGGGATGGCCACTCTTCCTATCCCCTTGGCATGTTCCGCAATTGTCCTATTACTCTTGCGAGAAAAATTGTTTGTGTTGACACTCAAGTCATTGATGCCCCCTTAGACTACAACATTCTATCAGGTCGTAGCTACAGTTATGTGATGTATGTTTTCCCATCTATGGTTCACCGTAAGATTTGTTTTCCTCACAATGGAAAAATAGTCACTATTGATCAACTAACATATTACGAACCAAATTCTGAGACCTCTCCAGAGTCGATTATTTTGTTCTATGGCGAATAAAAAATAGTCGAATGCCCAACGAGTATCTCACCCAGAGTCTATAAATATTCCTCTTTGATTGGTTCATTCCCTAGTCTCCACCCTTTTATCTTAGACCCTAGCTCGTTGAATGTTCTCATGATGCAATCATCTCGGTCCGACCTCAAACAGTCTGATTTGACTAGCCAGCAACCTAGCCCTTTTCAACCTTCTCATAGTACTTCGACTCAACATTTGGGAAGTAATCCTCAAGCCCTTCATTTTTATCTAGTGTCCTTCACCCTCTTTTTCCTCATGGAATAGTTCCCCTTAGCCTTAACCATTTGGGTGTTATTCCGCCTAGCCATTACCCCTTTGTTTAGACACCATTTATTTCTCCCCCTTCTGGAGTATTTTCGATACCTCTTATGGCTACCTTGACACTTCCCAACATGACCCTAGGGATCCCAGTCTCGTACATTGATCCCCCAACCAATACCCCACCTGGCCATCTCAAACCTTACACTGCTTTAACCCCCATCCAACCGGTCGCTATGACCCATCCCTTTGCTTTTGTACCTCAGAACCTTAGCAGGAATCTACTCTTGTTGTGAAAGCCTTGGGTGAGGGGGGAAAATCCCATAAAAAGGCACCTAAGGACAAGGATTCCCTGATAACACCTTTCCCTCCTAAGCCTCTGAAGCATACACTTTGGTGTGCTTTGTTTGATGTTTTCGGTCATGGTACCTGTTATCAGTAGAAAATCATACAAGAAAATATGACATTATTTAATGTCAGAAAGAAGGATTTACAGGGCTGAGAGACATTAGAGAATCTGAAAGTATTTAAAAATATCTAAGGTTTAGGGAAAAATCAAATTGCATACAAGAAGGACTAGTCAAATATGCCTTTGTGGACAAAAGTATTCGATAACCACACCTTTGTGCACTTTTTACTCCAAAATGTGCACAATATTGGGAGTGGCAGAAGTCAATTTCTGGGGCCACAAGGCACACTCGAGGACATTTATTTTACACTTGAAGCTGCCCAAGGACAACCACCCAAGCCTCCTTAGGACATCAAGGGAGCACACAATGGAATCACCCTCCTCTCTTGAGTCACTATCCACAATGTACCAAGAGAGGGAAGGTGGATTTGAATTCTCCTATAAAAGGCCACAAACAGATGAACAAATGGAGAGCACATTATTATGTTGGCTAGAATTATCCCAAGAAATACCAGCAGTGTGTGATCTAGAGCAAAGATAGAGGGGTCTCAGTTTTTGGCCATCCAAAAACTCCAGTCCACCATAGTAGAGAGAGGGAGATTTTGCACCAAGGAAGCTCGGAAGTAAATACCTCCTTGCATCGGGACTTAGAACTCCTAGTTCTAAGGGCCCCTTGGCAGGTGGGTTGCCACCGTTTGGATTATTGAAGTTGTTTGAATATATTAAGATCTTTTGTGTTATTTGTTTTAGTTTTACTTTAATTTTTATGTTTGAATATGCATGTTATTTCTCTATCTAGTATGTTTATGTTCTAGCATGTTCCAATAACTTGCTTCACTCCATTTATTTTTTTCCTATGACCAATGACTGAAGAGAGAAGGCTACACCCCTTAAGTTTGTGTGTTTTTGTACATATGTGCACCAAACACACTAACACAGGATTGGTGACTCCACTAACCTTTATTTCTAGATTTATGTTGCAGTGCCTTTTTGCAAAGACCTTCGTCTTTGTTGTGGAGTTGGGCTGGAATTGCTCGCTTTCTCTCCTTCATTCACTAGTTCATCTAAAGTGAAGGACTGAAGTACAAAAGATCCAAAATAATTAAATTGTAGGAATTTGATCATATTTCTCATAGACAAGCATGCCCCAAGGCGTGTGTTTGAAGTTGATCTCGGCATAGAAATTGCGCTTGTTTCAGCCTTTTGCACGTAAAAAACATAATGACAATTTTCTCCAGTATTTTCAACTTTTCCTCCTTATAAAGTTCTTAGAGGCCCATAATAGATCTTCCAACAGTGGTTGAGGTACCCTACAGCTTGCTATAACTCACTCTTTGTTGCTTTTCGTAGGCTTTGTTTTAGTTTTATTTCAAGTTGATTTTCTCAAAGTTACACACATACTTTAAGTATGGGTGAAACTAACTTTCATTCCAAAAAATTTCTTCTTATATTTTGAAAAATTAGGTACCAAAAAACCTAGGTAATTAACTAAAGTAAGTGGCCCAAGTCCACACATGCTTAGCTAGTTCTTTTTTCTAGTGTAAAATATTAGTTTAGTTCAATTTTGCACTAGGATTTCGGGACTAGTATTGAATTGTCGATAGAAGAGCAAGTAATATCTACTACCCTTGCACCCTTAGGTGATCCTAGGCAAGAATATGAACACTCTCTATTCACAACTCACCATCTCCCTATTTTTTATCACATAGATTAACTAGGAAAACTAGAAAGTGGGCCATATCCGCACATGTTTTTATTTTGAGCAAGGAAAAATAGAACATAGTTTAAATAGGGGATTGTGAAAAGGATGAGCACATATCCACGCGTTCAAAATATATTTTCTTGTTCAATTTTTTATCACACACATCCACACACTAAGCAAAGAAATTAAACCTAAAACTAATTTAACAAAACTCACTAAATTCTCCTCACAGGGGCCACAAAAGAATTTATAGTCTAAGTTATGATTAACGAGGTAGGCATCTAATAAGCCGCCTTAATTATTATTCATCTTGAAACATAGAAGATGAATGTTCTAGGGAGCTTAAAAATCCACCTATCAGCACACAAACAATAAAACCAAGCACAACAGACACTTGTTTTAGAGGGGATTAGTATTAGGTGCAGTGCGGGCATGTATTAGCTGGGGCTACCTGACCTGCCTGATACTCGGTACTATTAGATGAATTACCAGGAAGCCCAAGAATAAAAAAATTACGCGAGATGGTGGTACTTAGTGGCCAAAACTAGGGCATCCTTTTCCTATAGGTGGTGGTGCAAGCAAGCACTATATCCTCTACCATTACGTTGGTGTATTTTATTTGGCTAACTGGGGGCATCACTAGATCTTACAGGACATTGTTCTAGCACTCGAAAGATATCTTCTCAAGGCCCAGTGACATTTGAGTGTGCGACGATGAATATTTCTTCTAGGATTTGAGTATCATACGCAAAGAAAAAAAACCATATTTTATGATTGAATCGTCACATAGGACTAGTCTAAAGGAAAAAAATAGTTTATTTTCTCTTTATTTTATGCATGCGATCATAATTTTTCTTCGATCATAATCTCTATCCTCTCAAATATTTCCAAAGCCATACCTAGTTGATGCCAGAATGGACCCAACGTGGCCTCGTCGATCTAGATATATTTTGGACCTCCCCCGATTATCAAAAGGGGTTCCAGGTCTTTCGTCATTTAGGCATCAAAGGAGGAACATTTCCACCATTATTGGTTCATCCTTTATTGGGGAATCTTTAGATGGGAACCCTCGTTGGTCTCTCAGTGCCACACCACACACCACTCCTCTCACAACCCCTAGAGGGTAGAGGAGTGCTACCCATTCGGGAAGCTGGGTGAACGCACAGTAGCGTACGTCAGAGACTAACCCTTTTCCTAACCAGAACATTGTGTTTTCACAAGCTGTAATGGCTACAACCTCACAGTCACCCTTTCTAGATTCGTTAAATCTACCATATTTAACCAAGTTGACAAATAGCCCCATTGCACACAATCCCATATGGCCTCCCATGCCCATGAATCTCGCTTTGAACTTTCCAAAGTTTGAAGGAAAGCAAGCAGAAGACCCAGGAAATCATGTTATGACTTTCCACCTGTGGTGTTCGTCTAACAACATCGTTGATGATACTATTAGACTGAGACTATTTCACCACACTCTAACCGGAGTAGCATTGAAATGGTATGTGGAGCAAGCCTCTGCTACACATGGAACCTTTCGGGCCCTCACCACTGTCTTCCTAGCCTATTTTTAGTTACCCTTTCACCATGATTCTAGAATGGAATTACTCACACATTTTAGGCAAACCTCTACCGTCCATATCTTAGACCATATCCACAAATGGTGGCAGCATCAAAGTTTGTGCAAATCCAAAGTCAACGATCAAGTTCTGTTATACTTGTTCCTAAAATCTCTCACCGCAGAGATTTCAAAGGATATGGCATGGAAAAAGCCCATATCCGAGGACAACATCATAAGTAAGGCTCAACAGCTTGAGTTGATCTATACACAGGCAGGGTATATTTATAATATTTTATCAAATGCCTCGCGCTTACAAACTTACAAAGAGTTTCCATCCACGTCAAACTCTACAGATGGTTTAATTTGGTCATTGACCCAAAGTTACCCAGACAACAATGTCCAAAACTCCACTTACACATATGATTCTACCCATAAAAAACCACAACTCGACTACCAAATTCATCACATGCCTTCGAAAAATTTGACTAAAAGGACATCATCATATCACCATCAACATGGAGGACCCTGTCCTCCGACTCATGGGATCTATTATGTAGACATACATGATGACGGAAGAGCTCCCCCCTAACTGCCATTTACAAGCTAGGGACCGCATTATGCACAGTCCCTATCACAGGACCTGCCCTATGAAAAATAATGCACAGGTGAACTTTGTGCAACCCTCCCAAAACCAACTCCGCCAACCATATAACCAGAACAACTATCCTCCTAATGAGTTAATAAAAAGGAAAAAATAAGCCTAAAGGAAATCGTAGGCAGGGGGGCAACAACCAACAATGCCCTTTGTGATCTCAGGATGGAGGAAACTCCACCCGAAATCAAAACCAAGAGCCGAACATATCCCAAAGGCAGAAAAGAAGGCCAACTCTTCGAACAAACCAATATTGTTTGATCTGTGGTTAGTATGGCCATTACACTCACCACCATCATGACCTCCCTGATCTGAAAAAGATACAGAGTAACCGTGAAGAAGGGGGATCCGTCCAGTAACCGGTAGTAATGCAGGAGCTCTTCCCCCATCGAGGGACAGTTAGTACGAAACAACAAAATCCCAAAATATCCAGAAAAAACTGCCACAAAATCTACATGAATCGCGAGGAAATGTTTTTTCAAACACGGAATCAAAATTATAACACCGCACCTGACACCAACATGTCACAGGCTACTTCTAGTGCACCAACCGTGCCTTTGACCATATCAAATATGCCTATTGAAACTTTTCCCAAGATGGCTAAGGGACCAAATAGTCGAGTATCGTGGATGATTTAGCTCAATCTCCCACTACCATGTCAGCTTTTGGAAGTATTTCAGTCATGCCCAAAGCAATAGAAAGCCTTGCTCTCTGCGTTAGGCGATATCGACCCTGTCGATACACACCTAATGGATTTTGATTTAGACAAAGCCAACCCTAGGCTTCCTTTAATGGTCGCCTTTAAGATACTTGTGTCGGTCCAAAACATTACCATTCTCCGATGTGTCATTGACGAGGGTGCATCCACACGTATCATGCAAAGAAAATTTGGCAGAAGTTAGGGTCTCCCGAGCTAAAGCCATGAGACATTACACTTCAAGCATATGATGGTTACCCTTCAACCCCAGTTGGTCTCTACCAAAACGTCTTGGTCTACTTAGATACAGAGACGATTCTTGTAGACATTGAAGTCTTAGATGGCCATTTAGACTACAATATACTCCTTGGTAAGAGTTATATGTATGCCATGTCAGCCGTGGCTTCCTCCCTCTTTCCAACTATGATGTTTCTCGATGAGGACTGCATCGTTACTCTCGACCAGTGATGCATAGTTAAAAATGGCCTCTAACAAATACTGATGTCATTCAACCCTACGTAGATACATCCGCGGATGCACTTTCATGGTACCAAGAATATGGCCTCAGCCAATTCAAACTGTTGTCTATCCTAGGATAATTCCTAGGAGATCCACCTGCCATACTTGAGTCATCACCTGATGTCACAGGACCTCCGATGTACATGATGTCAACATAAAGCATTAAAGCTAGCCAGGATGTAGACACGAGCCGTAATGACACCGAGTCTTCAGTAATGACACGAGCCTCTCTATCCTACGCTGCTTCCCAAACCCATTTCCTCTATTGCCCAGCTGGTTTTGTATGCGAGCAGGTCTTAGCCATAGTTTTGTTATTAAAAATATCTTTTGCAATACCAGTTTGGTACCTCGTTCACCCTACTGGTACGAGAGCCACACACATCACCGCCATAGGGTTGAAGCCCCTATGTCTTGAGGAGGCACCGCCCATTCAAGAAACTGTGGAAAACATGCATGCAAAGGAGGTTCCCTTTGAAAAACTGATGTTTACGACTAAGAAAATCAAGAGAAGAGGAAAGAAGATGGAAAATCCTACCACACAACGGGAGTCACCAGTTTGCGCCATATGTGATGTAATAGAACACCCTACCCATATTTTCCCAAAGTTGGATGAACTCAAACCGCTCCTTATCTCTGAGGTAGACATCCCAACACCATGTTCCCTTATGGGCACTATACTCATAATTTCCTAGAAACATCGCGATATAGGGATGCCTTACATGCCATCGAGTGATCTTATCAAGAGGATCCCTTCACCCAGTCATCTGGAGATTAACCTCACATCATCTTGTACCTACAAGAAAGACTCCCCACCAGGCCCCCTCCCCCAATTGACAGTTGCGTACTCTGTGACTAGCTTGATCGTTTCATCATTGATTTCCCTGCCTTGGAAAAGTTCCAAAAATGATATCGAGTTCATATAGTATATCATGAAAACATGGACATCTAGTATTCATGTCAGATATGTGGTGACAACCACCTAGTGCATCATTGTCACTACATACCTAGATTCCATGCAACACTAGCTTGTATGCGATCAACCATGGTCCACCTCTCTAAAGATGAAGGCATAGACTCACAATCCATGAATAGCTCAACAACCCAGAATATGCGACGAGGAGATTCTGCTCTCTACAAAGAAGACCAATATGTGCATTATGTAAAATGCCCAATAATGTGGTCACCACTTGCCCTAATTTAGCAATGTTACAACGTTGGTACCTGCAAGACCACAAACTGAGCACAACGGGACCCCCTTATCTAGGCTATTTTTCCCAGTATGTCAAGGCAATCACTGTAGACAGCATTGTACCTATATCCTGAGAGTACATCCTCTCATTTATATGACCCATACAATAGAGAATAAATGAGATGATATCCTAAAATGATATAGAAAGTACATCACCCTCATACCACCAACCCCACACCCACATCGGCACAATGGGAAAACTAGGATGGCACATGAACCAAGCATGACCCAGGCCAAACCTTGGATAACATGTAGAATATGTGACCTAAATGACCACTGGGTCAATTAGTGCAAGGAACTGAAGCCCCTCGCAAACAATTTTCACACAGTCTTGTCTCTCCCTTAGATACTTCTCTCTAACCAAAAGAAGATGGACTTATTGTCGGATTTGTTCACACATCCATCATAAAATTAAATGTGAGTATCTCCCCAGGGTAAGAGCAGCAATATCATCATAAAGCCTACATTCGCCCATAGAGTCAGGCACACCCAAGCCAACAACATGAAAATGGAAGAATAACACCTCATCATCTACCACAGATTCTTTCCAAGCATCTGCATCTAAAAGAAAGAATAGTGTTTATTCTCACACTATATACTTAGTTGGAATAGTGGTACCATGCATCATTTTGACTGAGCATAACCACAAGCCAGAGGCATGCCCATTAATGGAAAAATTCAGGCACCTCTGCAATAGGGACAATATCCACCAACAGGAAATTGGCCATCCTAGCAGGGAACCTAACCTTGCGCTCACGAAAAATCCCACCACGGAGATTATTCCCCCATCACACGCCAACAACATGATACAAAAAATAATATTAGTATCATCGTATATCGGTAATAAGATTACAACCTCCCCCACGTCCTAGGATTTCGTCCTTATTCTTGTCACAAAAGGTCTAGGTTCCTTATGCTTTTAAATTGATTTCCTTGAGATCCCAAATTTACATGCCGCCATCAAACTCCTCGATGATACCCAAAGCCTAGAACAACACCTAGTACATCTAGAGTTTTTCATTTAAATTGGACGACAGTCGTTGCAACAAAATGAGGCCCACAGGAAAAGGGTACAAGCATCTTTCGACCGCCACATCAACCCTCGCACATTCACTGAGGGAGAACTAGTCCTTTGCTACGATGTCGCAAAAGAAGTCCTAGGGCCACGAAATTTCAAAACCTTGTGGAAAGGACCCTACATCATAAAACACTACCTCTGCTAGGGGGTATACATCTTGAGAAAACCATATGGGACATGCCTCTGAAACTTTATCAATGGCCTTTACCTGAATAAATTTTACCCATAATGGCCAAGCAGGCCCTACCCTAGAGTCAACATACAATTTTTTTGACCAAAATATTTTTTACAAAACATGCTCGAGTGTCACAATGGATTACTCATCCGACCCTTACTTCAAATTTTCTAATGGAGCATCAAGATGGTCTCAAATTTTAGCGGCAACCACTGGGTTATCTATCACCTTGACCGTTCACCACTATACACTAATGGTGTGTGTGTCGGTTCGGCAGAATATGATGGCATTATCAAACTTATGTGTGACATCTTCCATCAGGGCATATGCCATATGCATATCTACCTCGATTCCTAGTTAGTAGTGTCGTAGTTAAACCAAACATTTGAGATACGAGACTCACATCTATTTAGAAAATATTTGCATGAAAAAATATTAAGAAAACAAATTAACTATATTTCATTCACACATGTACCAAGGAGTAAAAAGAAAACAGTCGATCGCATAATAAATAATATTCTAAACCGATATGCATCTCGAATAAACAATCATACATAAAAAAACAAAAAATGTAGAAAGCATAGATATCCATTAACATAACATAGTCCACAAGGAGAAATAGGGGGCACACCATGTAGAGCCCAAAAAATATCTCTCTCATATATATATATATATATATATATATCAAAATTTATGTGTCATAGTACAAGAAATAGTATCTCTAACCCATCGGTCAGCCTGAAAATATACACATATAAGGCATCAAAAAGAGGGGAAGCATCCTCATAATGGGTGCTTTCCCCTTGTAGAAAATGAATCTAAGATGGTGCTCTCCCATGTGGAGCACCTGGACCCACTCTCACTCCGAGCACCACAACTGGAGCCGCCGTCAACCCTGAGACCACCACTTGATGTAAATATGGTCAATAGTCCCTCTCCTAGGCCATCAAGGTCTCTAGCCGTACCTCCTTGAGTTCATATAAAAATATTTGAGACGACATCCCCTAGGTCAAGTGGTCCACTCAATCCTAGGCATCCTCTAGAACTAACACCCACATGATTATCTCAGCAATACAAGCCTATGCTGCATCAACACAAGCCTGCGTTACATCAGCATGAGCTCGCTCAGCTGCTATCTTGGCAGTAGCCGAGTTACTACCCTCCACTAAAGGGATTGCCTCACCATCAAGCCCCCCACCGCGAGGCTATGCAGGAACTCCACTCTGCCCCCCAAGAGATCCCTAAGTTCTCCTAATAGCATCATGCCCAACCAATTAAGCCACAGGGCGACCAACCTCGCCAACATCTACAAGAGTAACAAAAACTATGTCAGTGTCATCATAAATACAATTATAAACATAAATACTCAAAGAAATGCAAAAAACATAAAGATATACTACGAGCCCCCAAACATAGCCAGGAGGGAGACCCGTCTTTGGATTCCCACAAAAATCCATCCCCGCATATGGGAAGGGCAGGAACATTTGAGGGTTAGCCTCAAAACAAGCCTCAGTAGCGGCATTCCAGTAATGCTCCACCACACCACCACCTCCTCAAGGCATCATAGGAACCCACCTCCTCATCCGAGGCTCCCATGGCCCCCCAGTAGTTACCACCACCAACGGTCTCAACAACACCACCCACTCGTACATGATGTTCCATAAAATACTGGCATAAGCAAAACATCTTTGATCCATCCTAGATCTTGTAAAGTTGTGCCATCATCCCATTATAGCAGAAATAGGAAAAATAGAAGAAATGGTCAGCCCTTAGCTGATGCTAAACTCCAACCTATGTTCTTGATGCCCAATGTGGAGCCGACGACCCTGTTAGTCACACGATAGCCACCAGAGCACAATGCTCAGTCAAATCTGTCCATGATATAATGGCTATGCACCCTCCGTAATGGGTGCCCCACCACAATGCTGCATCCGAAACCGCTCAAAAACCACCCTCCAAGAAGGAATGGGAAACCATAGCACCTCATCCTGAGGTAGCAACCCCATCATAAAGTCAATATCTGTCTCAGAAAGGATAGCAAGGTCACAGCAATGCAACACAAACACCTTTTGCCACTTGTTCCAATGTTGGATCATGTAACATAGAAATAGGTCCTCAGACTGAAGAAGGTTGTTCTCCACAAACTTCAAGATACCCCACTGCACCAACTGTTGGCGCACCTCGCCATTGGCAGCTAAAGCAATACGGGGCTTAAGCAAATCTTGCTCCCTCTACAACATCCTGCAACCAAACAGGAGCACATCAGCAGAATGAAAACCTTAAAAAACCAGGAAAAATTTTCAAAGTTTGGTCAACATTTGCCTCGACCCTCCGCACGCCTGTCCCTCAGACATGCACGGGGAAGGATGCCTAGATTTCTCATAGGCACACCCATGGCTATGAAAAGAACGTATAGGGCACAAAAAACCCTAATTTCCTGTGCAGAAGGAGTGCTATTACCCTAATCGCCCACACAATCTAGGGTAAAACATGCTCAAAATTTGTACAAACTAGTATTTTATGGACCCCAGCACACTCAGACTAAAAAAATTGAAATAACGGACGTCATGGAGTTTACCTGGGCATGATATCACTAATCCCCAGTGCTCAAGCTGTCCACAATGGCAAGAGCTACTCCGCAGAAGCCTCTGACTTCTCAATACTCAACAAACACAAATGAATTGAATTATTGCCATATTCACCGATATATCACCCTTTTCAAGAAATTTGAAGGAACATAATGAACACTCAGAAGGTCCGATCACCAGACCAAATGTAGCACTGTGATCAGCACTCTATAATGCCCAAAGGTGATACCACACATTCACACCCTAAAAAAAATAATTTTTTAGCATTAGCAGGTATGACCTGTCTCATCTTCTTTTTAAGGCACATGTTTTTCAATAATATTTGATAAAGAAGATGCCTTCACTTGGGGTAGTTGTTTTTGCAGGTAGAATGCAAACCATCCACAACTCCATCCACTCAAAGTTCTAGAGCACGTATCATTCTACCCCCAACATGATACAATCCTAGAAAAACTCTGCATATAATAACATCATTTGTCCATCAGAAATCAACCATAGATTCCACACACCCAACCATGTTTATCATCACCTCACCTCGCAAATGATACACATCCTCATTGGAAGGTAGAGCCTTCCCTACATGGAACTCGTCACCCACAGTAGACCATATATCACAACAATAGTGACACCATGGCCATACCACTTTTTTCTGGGAAGAACCTCATGCCCATTTAGTCATCATGCATAAGGTCAAGTTTTACCATATGAAATAAAACCCCTTTCTCGGATGACGAGGTTGAACAAGAAGATCGAAAAGCACACTACGACGCGTTTCATTTGGCCCACCATACCTCTATCAGCATAACCCATCTACGATACTTTTTCATCCGCTTCATCAACCTCACACATGAGACTAACCAAAGGGTCCCCCACCATCAGAAAAACACCTTCCTCACATCATCTGTGAGCGAAAAATTTCACGTTTTGGGGCACCCGTCTCTGTGTTTTGTACAAACCAAACCCCATAATTTTTATTCTTGTGGTAAGTGTACAAAGACCACAAATGGTGCACTATGTCCCACACCCACTCATTCATTTTTTCTCCAATTGCAGCAGTCCCTGACCACCCGTGGTCAGAGTATATCACACAAAATCCATTATGACATTCATAACCAGTTTATACCCACCGTGGAAGTCCTACTGACTTCAGGGATTTCCCCATCAGAAATAGTTATGACTACTGCCAAACTGCTTTCTATACTTCGACCTTGGGCCACTAAATCCCCATCATTAGTTTCCAGTCAACCCTCGCTATCATGACTATGTTAAACCCAACACATCCAGGATCCTGATCCTCCATATGAGTGACCCCCTCGTTCGGTTGAGGCTTCCCTTTTGTCGACTTCAACACCACTTTTCCAAAAAGGAAGTGCTACCTTGGATTGCCCCTCTCCATAAAAGCATCATCCTCAGGTGGCACTGTGAGAGACATCATTTCCCATAGATGTCATCGATCCTCCTAAAATTCAACTACAACAAAAGCTTTCATGTAAACATGGTATCATAACTTACAACCATTGCACTTTGATCAAATTCATAGAAGACTCGTGCCTTTATAAGCGTCTCTTTCAGCAATACTTACACGAGAAGGTCCCAACCAACACCTATGCGTACAATGACCACTTTGATGCCATACCAATTTTACGCATATGGGTACCACTTTCCACCTATTGTCAAACAAAAAACGCCCCTAAGGGCATCAACAATCGTCGTCATCAACTAACAGATGGCTACCACGTTAGTGACAGAAACAAAACATGTATTGGTCAAATAGATTTGCTTAACTAGCCAAAGCATCAAGAGCATGGGACATGCTTGCCTCGTAGACAATTTATATAGATATTGTATTATACCATTTTTTACAGGGATTCCTTAGGACATTGTCAAGCTTCAACCCGGTGCAGGGTGTATCCAATTCCAAGCTACATGCAGGCCTATCTCTCTCTACACACAGTATACAAAAAATAAACTATAATGTATTTTAGCTATACAATTCTTCCTAGACCTCACACATTAGGGGGAAATTGTTATCACTAGAAAATCGTACAAGAAAAGGTGACATTATTTAATGTCAGGAAAAAGGATTTACAGGGCTAAGAGACATTAGAGAAATTGAAAATATTTAAAATCTCTAAGGTCTGGGAAAAAATCAAATTGTGGACTAGAACGACTAGTCAAATATTCCTTTTCATACAAAATCCTTCGATAACTACGTTGTTGCACGCTTTTTACTCCAAAATACATGCAATCGTTGGAGTGGTGGAAGTCACTTTCTGGGACACAGCCAAAGGACAACCACCCAAGCCTCCTTAGGAAATAAAGGGAGCACACAATGGAATAAATGTGGCACACAATGGAATCACCCTCCTCTCTTGAGTCACTATCCACAATGTACCAAGAGAGGGAAGGAGGATTTGAATTCTCCTATAAAAGGCCACCAAGAGATGAACAAAGGGAGAGCACATTGTTATGATGTCCATAATTGTCCCAAGAAATACCAACAATGTGTGATGTAGAGCAGAGATAGAGGGGAAACAATTGTTGGCCATCCAACCACTCTAGTCGACCATTGTAGAGAGGGAGCATTTGTGCGAAGGCAGCTCAGAAGTAAATACATCCTTGCATTGGGACTTAGAACGCCTAGTTCTAAGGGTCCCTTGGCAAGTGGGTTAAAGTTTCATCCTCATTCCTACCAGCACTCAATAAGAGGGGACGTAAGCGCCACCATTTGGATTATTTAAGCTGTTTGAATATATTCAGAGATTTTGTGTTATTTGTTTTATTTTTAGTTTAATTTGTATATTTGAATATGCATGTTATTTCTCTATCTAGTATGTTTATGTTCTAGAATGTTCCACTAACTTGCTTGACTCCATTTATTTTCTACTTGTGACCAATAACTTAAGAGGGAAGACCACACCCCTTAAGTCGGTGCATTTTCATACATAGGTGCACCAAACACACTAACACACTATCCACAATTATCTTGAATTTCATCGTCTTAAATCCATGGTCAACGAAGCATTTCCTAAGTCTGATATCCCAAAATTCCATGTTACTTTACCGACTTCAGCCAAGAAACTAAAGACTTTTCACACAAATTAACCTTGTGTTTTATGTGATTTCCGTGGCCACTATACTCACCTCTATCCCTGCCTCGATGATTTCTGCACCTCCTTGGAAGCAGTGCACCAACTCCAGGCCGAGCACAACGAGCCCATTTCTCCCTTACTTGTGAAATTTTCTTCGGGAGAACCAGATGACACATCCACTCCCATTAACATATCCCCTCCCAATATTGAGATGTCAGAGTCTTGCACCACTATCCTCACCTGTCATCATCTATGAGTTCCCCAGTGGATGATCCCTCTGGTGCATCCCCTTCTGTTTCGCCTAACCTCCCTTCAAATATCAGCATGGGATCAACATCGATAGATCCTTCATCCACTTTTTCTTATGTCACCCGTCGTGACAATGCACATGTCAACCTCAATTCTCATAATGATGAGTTAGGTAGCTTCGTCACGTCATGTGGTCATCCTTCCACGAGTCGCCCCATATTCTACTAGGATGAAAATGTTATCGAAGAATTTACCACCCATGACTTTATCTATCCATCCCATAAGAAAATTGGCACCATTTGTGTCTATGGTAACTTTCACGATGCGAGCGCAAGTTATGCCCAAGACTGTTCCCCCTCATCATCCTCTATTCCGTGTGTAAGGTGTAGAAATTATACCCACAATATTCCCCCTAGCAGTGCTTGTTTTATTTATCCCTTGCGTTTAGGTTGCCAGCATTATTCATCATCATCTCATATGTTTTCTTGTTGCACCTTTCAGATGGATCCCTCATACACACTGTATGTCGGCTATGAAGATGGTGCAAGTCACTACTCCAAGAATCTAGCCTTAGCAGCGTGGGCCATTTTCACCCCCTTGCATTGGCTTTTCCTCTCTAACGGCATATGAATTGGCACTACCACCAATAACCAGGCCAAATATGATGTTGTGATATGTTTTTTAGCCGATTCCCTTGATTTTCTCATCCCCCACCTTCATGTTCATTTATATTATTTGCTATTTGTCATGAAATTAAATCGTGTTTATTGTGTGTATAATCTTTTCCTTTTTAGAAGATATTTCCAAGAGAAGTTCTTAATGCCTGAATTTTAAACCATTACATTCAGTCATTTACCTAGAGCCTATAATTATTATGTAGATATCATTGCAAACAATATTCCAGATTGGTATTTATCACACACATTTAACACAAGAAAATAACCATAAACCATAATACAATACATATCCATAATATTTGTCGTCCAAATATACAAAGTTTTGGAGTCCATTAACATTGATACATATGACATGCCCATAAAATTTTACCAAAATCCAAAACAAGGGGCACCTCATGCCCCTACATATAATCACTATCTAGAGGATCCTAGGCCAATAGCTCGGCTCCTGCAGCCCGTAGATCACGCATCTCTTGTCTCGCCATCGCTATGTGTCGCATGACCCTTCGCCACTTTGAGGGTAGACAAACACATGGCTCTATGTACTGGTCGTCAAGGTCCTTCCAACTATGCTCAGAAACATCAATCAATACGTTCTCACATCTATGGCAAACATCCTCCACGAAGGAGACTACATCCTCATTTTGTGTTCCCCTTGATCCACTAGGTATTGTAGCTCCTCATACTGTAGGTCTTCCCATATACCCAACCGGTTTCGACGGTGCTATATTTTCATACCAAAATAAATGAATCAATACCATATACAATATTCTGAAACTTTAAAATGCACCATAAGAGATAAGAAAATTTTTTACTTACCCTCTCGCCCCCATGCTCAACCAAGCAGAAGTGGAAAGTTTGGGTCCCCATGATAGTTTGTCCCACTATAGGGATAGTCATATATGTACAATGGCATCTAATCCAAATGAGAAAAAAACTCAGGCCAGAACACACGTCCGACTACCTAACCTCCTCCACTAAAAAGGAGTTTCTCCCAGCGAGGCATCATGGGCTCTCGCGGGACCCCATCATGGATTTGGGCCCACCTGTAATAGGTCCCACTCAATACACCCTCAATTAGCATCATCTTCCCTCCAGTGATGTGGTGGAGCTTCTTGTTGCCCAGGATTCACAGCACCGCTGCGACCACATCACGAGTCTCTGGCCTCTCTAAATCTCCAGATTGTATCTGTGTGCCTTTCACATGGATACCTAGTTAATAGTGGCACTCTAAAAATTCCATAATGTTCTGCCCTTGTGGCAAAAATGGCTCTATGTTTCCCACCATCCAAAGTGGCAAGAGACCGGTGAACAAATATATGTCTTGAACTGTCAGCTCAATCCGGTGCCCTTGCACTATAAATATCTCATGAACTAAGTCCCAATAGATGACTATCTAGGATAAGAAGGGCTCTCCTGCCCTCATCAATGGGTTCTCAACAAATTTGAGGCCTAAAACCTGTCCAATGCGGCACGAACTACATGATCCCCTCAATCTCACAACGTAATGCATCGAGGTCTCTCTCTCTCTATTTGATCCTCCACTTTACTATACCTGCACAAAACCATCATGTTTGTCAGCATACAGAAAGGAAAGACTGCATCATAACCATAAAATCATAGCACTTGGGAAAAAATAGCATTGAAACCCCTTTCTCTCACAGGTCGCACTTTTGAAGCCATTTCCTCTGACAGGTCATAATTTTCTACCCAATATTCACTACCCGGGTCACAAAACAGACTCCAAAAAGTGTGACCTGACCATGAGGAGGAGCAAAGGTCTATTCCTGGGCTCTAGGTGCCTAAACTGAAACTGTAATCGATTGATTTGAAAGAGTATGGTTAGGCCTCTTACCTGCAACTCACAAATCTCGATTCCAACAATCGTCTTTTCTGCTATGATCATCGCAAGATTTAGGGCCTTTTCTCCTCTCTACATTTACCACAGCTAAACTTTCAAATGAATCAAATTAGAGTGAAATTTCCCTATTAAAATAAAAAACCCAAAAGTTTATTTCACCAATTACGACCAAACTGTAGCTCGGTTTGACAAAATGTTAGCACCGTTGGAAATCTCTAACCCAACACTCAAATGGTTATCCTTTCATTTTTCATGATTTGATACTTCACCTAGAAGCCTTTTTTCCAAGAAGGGACACTTCACCGCTTCTCAAAATCAAATTTATATACATGCGACATTTGTACTTGGGGAAACACTTTGCCTTCATACTTGTGGATACTTGTGTCGATTTGCATCATGAGTAACCATATTTTACTCATGTTTTTATGGTCCCCACGAGGCCTATTATGTCTGATAGCATCATCGAGTCACCCTTATTTACAGCATTTGACTTGACTCATATCGCATCCATGGAGTCTGTCCTGAGTTCCCTTTGTCTCCCGCTATATTCTTCCATCCTTCATCGCTTTGTACCTCTCTCGTATCACACATTTTTGCCGCTAGTCATACTATACCCTATCCCCTCCGAAATCGAGTGAGTAGCTTCGAGGTCATCAATGCCATTTATGCTCGCACAAGGGAAGTCATCAGCTCACTACTCAGTACCCCCCATTCCACCATCATCCCTGGTGTCAGTCTATCAATCACAAAGCTATTATCCCTCATGCCTTACTTTAGTATTCCCCATTGCCTCACCCATGGCAGAATTACTTCTTTCGACATTAGCTTATTCATTCCAGAAGATAGGTCTAGATGCCGGTGTACCTTGGTTCCAGTTTCCACTCTTGTTTTGTGCCTCAGATCAGGCAAAGGGGCCCTTTATTTCCATTTCGCTTGATTATTTCTCACTTTCATCTCCTTATGGCATAATCAAGATCCCTATACTTGATGGTTCGGTGATTCTGCTGATTATACGAGTGATTCCCATGTGTGTGCGATATGTCTTAGACCTCATGAGGGGGTGGCCCTTCATGTAGACCCCCACATACTCAGATGAACTCTTTACAACAACCTTGGATGCAGCTCTGTTGATTTGATGGTTTTGGCCTTAGCTGCTTACAGTGCTTGTTTAGTTTGCATGTATCATTCAGATTTTCAGAGCCCTCTCCTATTTTACAGGGCCTCTTTGGTTGTTATTATATCTCATGTACTTAGATATTACTGTATAATTCCTAGTTGTTATCCCAAGCACAATATGTATGTGGGCTCCATTATGTTTTTTAATCTCGCCCATGTTTATGCTAACATGTACTATAAAGCTGAGTCCCATGTTTGTTGGGCTCACCATTATTCTTTGTACTTTTCCATCTCGTTGGGCATAGGTATGCCTTCCCCACCTCATTGAGAATAGCTACTCACTCATAAAAGAGACTTGTTACACCTCTAAGTCTCACCTCCTTTGGGTCTTGTCCTCTCTTTCTTCGGTCCGTCTTATATTTCTCTCTCTCTAACTCCCCTTTGGTGTCTAGTGATTGTGCTCGTACAACATACTTTGTTCATATGATTAGCTCCTAATGCTCGCATGTTGGGGGGCAATCCATTACACCAATTTTTTTGTTACACCATAGTAAAATTGTTTTCACTATGAGAAATAATATAATAACCCATAGTTTGTTAAATTATTTATGGTCTAAAGAGGAAACCCCATGAGTAATAATTAAATAAAGCCTTATTTTTTTATTTTCCTTCAGGGATAATTAACTAAACCACTTTTTAATTAATATTTGTAGCCATATTTAACCCAAAACATGAGAATTAAATTAGATAAATTATTATTTATCTTATTATTCTCTAGGAATAATGATTTAAATCATTATTTAATAATATTCCTTCTTGAATTTCACTCAATCATTTTAAAATAATTCAATAAATCATTATTTATTTAACTATTCCTTAATCTTATCCTTGAAATAATAAATAAATCATTTATTTATTTATTATCTCTAAATAATGAGATTTAACCAATTCTAAATTCCTTTTCCCTCCTCTAAAAATAATAAAATATTCCAAGTAAGTTGGGTCTAGATTTGGTTAATATTACTTTAACTATGCACCAATATCTCTACTAACTTAATATTTTGTTATAAATAGAAGGGTTTTTCCATTCATTCACTACAGTTTTTATTAGGTTTTGATCTATATTTTTTGTATAACTTTGGTGCTGCATCATTATCATATTTTTTCTACCTTTGGTTGTGTGCTCACTTTGACTTCTATTTTGTCTCGATTTTCTGTACCATCAAGAGAGAGATCTTGGATCTGAAGTGCTAAGGACAAACAATAACCCATCGCATTGAGCGGACCGGTAACATCTTTCTGAAATCCTAAATGTACCTATAAATTCTTGCCTCGTCCATTGGATGTATGGAGAACTCTTGTTTATTTTCTGTGTTTAATGTCTTTAATTGCATCTGAACTTTTGTAGAATTTATTCTGATCACTTAGGGTGGATCTAAGGAAATTTATATCCACATTTTATGTTAGGATTGTTTGTTATGCACAACACGGCTGTGATTAGAATTTAGTCTAACAATTAATCAAAAGAGATTGGAGACCATTAAAGATAGCATTCTCAATATATATATCTATGTATAAATGTGGATAATAGTTAACATATATCTCCACTTTTATACCAAACAAGAACCTAAAATGTAACTTGTTTCATTAATATAATTTTTCCTAGTGCCATACATCCTATCTCACCCCCTTACAAAAATCTTCTCTATCTTAACCAAGTGAGTTTTCTTCCACTACTCTTAATTATGTAATTTTAAGAAGTTGTTGAGATTGTCTGGTCCCTAAGGTTAACTTGCAAGAGAAATAAAATGCACGATAGTTGAAGAGAAAAATAAAAATAGAATGTGACTTCTTATCAACATTTGTTAAAAATATAGCTTTGTTTGTTTCCCTTAGAGATGTGGCTTACACTATGGGTTGGTGCAAATAACAATATTAAACATTTCCCACATGCATAGTTTTAGGTATCCTCAAGGGCTTAGTTAGACTTAGTGTTGCAATATACATGGAAATTTTCATTGGGTTCGGGGAAGATAGAGTATAAAAAGAGTACTTTATTTTCATCCATGTGATTATCATTATTTTATTTATGTATCTTCTTTTAATTTCTAGAGAAAATGATATTTTTTATTTAGAAATACATCCTATCTCCAAGATATTTGTAGTGGTAATGCTTTTTCTTCTCTTCTGACCCACTTGATTATAGTGGAATTGACATTAGGTGCAATCATGGCAGACCATGTAGATTCCCAAAACACTCTTCACTTGTTGATGGAGCCTTGTAGAAAACCACTCCTTTGTATGGAATAAAAAAGCCTAGACATGAAGACTAGTGCACATAAGAACACCATTGAATCTATATATTTTAATAACCAAACATGTCAAGGATAATATCAATGAATTACAAAGATAATTAGAGGGTTCACCGATGTTTCATGAATTTGAAGACATGAACCTAGATATTCTATTTGATGAAGGAAAAGGAGTTGTCTGCTAAAAGAGAATAACAAGACAAGGAGAAGAGAACATTTTTTATCACCATGTGGTAAAACCTTAATTTTGGCTACTTTTCATAGTCTTCTTCTATGGGATTGGTTCTGTGGGCACAATTCTCAATAATTTGGCACAAATATTAATGGTTGAAGGCTGATCAAGATATCACAATAGGATTAGTGATAATTGGTGTTTGAAATTCTTTAGGCTTTCTTCGAATTAGGTTTGTCATAGTGTATTATGCCAAGTTTGCTGTTTTGGGATTCTTATTTTCTTTTTTATGAACAACTATTAGTTAGTGCAATAGGTGTACTATTTTTCTTATTTAAATTACAACACAATCGTAGAGTTTAATATTTGTAAATTTTAAAACAAAATTGTTTATTTTAATAAAAAATTTGAAATCATAAATTAATATAACATCTCCAGTAAATTAATATGACATTTCAAATAGAAATTTCTTTCAATCAAAAGGTCTATAAAATATAAATATTTAAAAAAAAATTACAATCTCTAACACAACCACAATGAACTACACTCATTGTTTACATGTGATTTGGCATTTACAAATAAAACATCCAATATTAATATATAATGCACCAATTATTAATATATAACAAGAAAGTATGAAATTAAGCCAAAAATTTCACTTATAATATATAACAAGAAATAATATAAAAATATAAATTGCTCAAACTAAAAATCTATAAAAATACAAATATTAAAAAGAAAAAAATTACAACCTTTAACACAACCACAATGAACTCCACTCATTGTTGGCATATAATTTGATATTTACAAATAAGGTAGTCATTATTAATATATAATATAGAAAGTATAAAAATAATCTAAATTCTTTTTATATAATACATAACATAAGGAAAATAGTAACAGAACATTTCATTTATAGGAAAACCAATGATTTTGAATATGATGATAACTAAATTTAAAATCTTAACAATATTTTTAGCATCAAAACTAATGAAACTAAAAATATATTAGTGAGGCTCATCCTTCTCTTTTAACTTTTCTTTCAGAGAAGATAGTCTATGTATATATAATAACAACGATGCAAACTCTTTTAGGAAACTAAACAAGTTTAAAATATATAAGTAGAGAGGGTTCTTTCAATTATTTAAAACAATTAGGACAACAAATTATATAACTTACTGTAAAATGAATGTAATTATAAATCTGTTAAACATAAATAGATACGTAAAACCTAAAAAATAAATCAGTGATTAAAAATAATAACAACTTAGATATCACTGGCAGCTAATAAATTGTTTCAACCAAATTTTCTTTCAAACCAAGAAAATAGGCAAATGAAGTCAATAATACTCTGGTCAACAGTTGGGGTTGCCTTTCCCCAACTTTTATTTTTACCAAAGAGAGTGAGGGTGCTTGTTGTTCCACCAGAGAGGTCTTAGGAGGGCAAACACTAGGGCAACTGCCTCATTGGATACTCAACGGACTTTTTATTGTTGGTGTAAGAATCCCTCTCTACATCAGTTACCCCACCAAAACTCTCCATCTCTGTAGGCATAGGGTTTGTATTTGAAGTTGGTAATTTAGCAACTTGTACAGTGTTAACCACATTGATCGAAGCATGGAGAGGGCCATGCACCAACGAGAAACTGGAAACCCCAATATTTTCTGCTTGGTTTGGCTTCCCATGAGGGATCTGCTGATTAATATCGTCTTGCGCACTCATGTTGGGCAGATTACTGCACTCCGCAAAAGGCTCACCTATCAAAGATAAATTGGAAATATTATTATTAATATGATTCACGGTTTGATGTGCTCTAGCATTGGCCGCTCTACTGCTACCTGCAGCATGGGCAGCCACCTTTATGCGCTCGTTTACTAGAACTAGGAAATCAGCATTAAGAATCTAATCGTACATTCCTGCAGGCATCAAGATTAAAGAGCTGGATTATATTTCGATTTGAGAAGAGAATATTGATTTGACTCTTTTTATGGGCACCATAACTCAGAAAGATAAACTAAAAGGAAAATAGCTTTAAAGGTCAATGTAGTTTCTTAATAACATTTATTTGTTATTACTACAGCAGTGAACATGGTCATGGGTGAACCAAAATATGGAAATAGTGCTATCTTCCCCACCTAGCTTGTCATTCCCATGTTGAATCAACTGATTAATAGGATTCACAGTCTCTTGTTGATCATCATTGATTTTTCTTCGTAATTGACTCGCTCTAGCATTAGCTGCTCTAATGCTACCTGCAGCACGCGCAGCTACCTTTATTCTTTGCTTTACTCCAACTCGAACTTGGAAAACAGAATTAGGAATACAATTGGACATGTCTCGGGCATCAAAATTAAAGACTTGGATCATATTTCGATTCTAGAAATGAATATTGATTTAACTATGGAAAGACAAAATAAAAGCTAAATAGCTTTGAAGAATAATACATAACATTAATTGTTATTAAAATAAAAGTAAATCAGCCTCTATTATATTACTATAAGTTATATTGTGTTATGAGATAATTTTAGTTAACTTTTAAATTTCTAAAATGTTTTTATTATAATTTTAATTCGATGGATTAGATTTTGACATAAGTTTTGAAATTAATAATATAAAAATCTATAAAATTATATTTTGAATAAATAAATAAATTCAATTATAATTAATTTATATTATAAAAATTTAATTTATATTAATTAGATTTTTAAAAATAGTTTTGACATTTTTTCTATATACTAGATTTGGAAACAAATAGAAATTAATAATATAATGATTGATAAATATATAATTATATCTAAAACATAACTTCAATTATAATTAATTGATATTAAAAAAACTCAATTAATATTAATTCAAATTTTATACAAAGTATTAAAAAATTTACAAAATAAAAAAAATGTTAAAGATCAATAGTGGTAAGAACTTATTAATACATTAAAAGCCAAACCAAAGGAATACTAGTTAATAAGAAAATGAAATCAACTGTGTAAAATCCTCTACTTTAAATATGATATTTATATGTTTAACTTGCTGATTATAATTGATTTTCATATGATTATTCAAAGGGAAAAATTGATAGTTATATGAAGAGATCTAGATCCACCTCTTAGAGGAGTTGGTCATATTTATATATATAACCTACACATTGTCAATTAATTTCAATATAATGGTTACTCAAAAGTAAAAATTGATAGTTATATGAAGAGACCTAGATCTACATATTGGAGGAGTTTGTCTCAAAGCAGCTTATGTGTGCCCATTCAAAAGGTGTAGCTTGTGCCAACTAAAATTGAGTTCATCTGAATGGTCCCACACTATGACATATGCATCTGATCTAAGGGTAGGCTTCAAGGTTTTGAAAGATAGAATAATTTCTATTGATTATATTTTATTTTTAATTATTTTTAATTGAAAATTAAGCATGGTTGTGAAGGAAACCAAAAGTCATTGGAGAAATGTGATTTTAGAGGAACCTTTTATTTTATTTGCTATTATCTTTTGATCAACTTATACAGCAAATTGAATTGTGATATGGGTCTAAAATTCATCAAGATACAGACTCTACTTGTCTGAAGTTTTTTTGTATTTTTCATCTTGAAACTTAATATTCACACTACATAGGATAGTGTGGATTGGTTGTTAGTGTGTATAATTTTACATAAGGTTGGGCTTCTTATAAATGTGGTTGAATAAACCATTCCCTACATCAAATATTTTGATTAATGTGAAACCATTTCTATTAGTTATTGAAGGTCTAAGTAGGCAAATTCTACTCAACAAAATTTGCACTATATTCACAAGTATATGGATCACTAGAAACATAATTATTTCTCATTTAATGTTTGTAGATTATATTTTATATTTTGGATTAGTTTAGGGAGAACAATTGTCACATTTTGTGATTTGGAAATGCCTAGAGTCTCAAAATGAACACCTCCAAATCTGAACTTACTTATGCATCTGTAAGTTGTCTCTAAGATTGGAGAGTTGTTCACAATGAAAATTCATACTATGTAGAGGGATTTAAGTATATATATCTTCTCGCTAATTCGCAGTTGACTATTGATAAGTTTAGGTATAGATTAATTTTTTGGACTTATGAGAAGTGGATTATTAAGATGTTTAGGTGTGGATTAAATTGGTGGACTCATAAGTTTTTTCTCTTGGTTGAAGACTGGTTCTCGTCCAATGTGTCCTACAAAATTTGTGTGTATACTCTATGCTCCTTGTCTATATATTAGATGCATAATCTATACTTCTTGTCTTTATATTAGATGCATCATACAACCATCCTACCTAAACCATTGCAAATTTTTTATGGAATGGTACTAGAGAAAGAAAGAAGATAAAGAAATCTCATATATTTAGAAAAAAATGATGTTCACTAGAAGTTGGACTATAGAAAACATAAGTGGTTCTTTGTAACAACCTTGAACACACTCATCCTTATTGGGAATGAAGGAGGAGTATAATATAACAAACTTGATTATTGAACACCTACATGTGAAGGACCTATTCTATTTGGTTAAGATAAGGTCTAGACCCTTTGTAATTATATCCTACCTAGATGAATGTTGAAGATTTAGAAATGAGATGAAAATTCACAAAAAAATGGAATGATTTTTAAAAACAACTTAATATGTCTAGCATCCAATTAAACCAAAAGGAGGATATCCTAACTTGGGAGAATTTACTTAAGACAATCTTCTATTGTTGACTAAGATGTACTTTTTGTAAGTCTTTGAAAGAAATTAAGTTTCATTCTTTCACCAAATGCCATTTTGTTACAAGTACTTGGGCACATGTTAAACAAAATATAAGACTAAATGAATGTTGAGACCTCTTATTAGTGGAAGTGTTGAGAAATCTAAAGAGGTACATGTAAGGTGATTTATCTTTAACTTGCTTGTGACTTTTTTTTTTTTTTTTTTTATTAGCTTCATATTTTCTTAGTATGTTGTTCTTATCATCAAACACCTACCAAAACAAGAATATCAACAATAGACAAGAAAATAGGATACAGGTTGCAATCTAGGGCCAAAATCTCTCCACATGAGAGTAAAGGCTCAAATCTCTTATCTTCTTATATATTCCTTCAAATGAAGAATTCCAAGACCTTTACACTAGGACCAATAGCCTTCTAAGACCAATTCTGACCTCCTAGATGATGTGCTTCCACTATCCAAGTCAAACCTAGTCATCTTTCACTTGCACAACTTCAAATGCCAACTACAAAATTTTGACATACACTACAAGTATTAATTTTTGGGCCCCTACAACATTTGTTGCCTCCAAAAGTGTGAGAAATTTCAAGGATTGCAAGGTTTACTTTAACCTTCACTTCAGTTTCTCCTTCTTCTACTACTTGTAGGTGACCTAATAGACCTTACTTCTACATTATTTCTACAATTTTATCAATTTCCATCTTGCAACCTCTAAACCCCAGCCTTCACATGTGAGAGAGAGAAACAACCTAAAATTTAATCTTCCTTATTTCTTCTTACATAGCCTTATTATACTTCTCCTTTGCTTAGATGATGACAAGATGAGTGAGTGACCATAGGAGGCCTAGTCCCCTCCTATATATTGCTTTCAAGGAGGATGGCATTACTAGAAGGACTTGGTCTTGGAGGGTATTTGAACACTTTTAAATACATACATATTTATATTCACAAGTTGCATGAGCCCTATAGGGTCTTCTTCATATGACAATGAATATTTTGACTTCTTGAACCTAGGACACACCCTCTAAGCAGGCAATGAGTGACTAAACTCTAAATAAAAGGCCTTGAGCATGAAACCCATGCTACAAAAGTAACAATAATAAATCTTCTCTGTTTTTACACTATACAACAATCTTCAACACTGGATATTTTAGATTATTAGTTCTTCTCATGTTATTATGTTGTGATTATCATCAAACAACTATCAAAACAAGAATATAAAAATACACAAGAACAAGAGATATGGGTTGCCAGATATTTCCATAACCACTCCACTTGAGAGGAAAACGTGCAAATCTCTTAGCTTCTTATAGATTCTTCAAATGAAAAATTCCAAGAAATCTAGACCAAGAGAAATACCCTTTCAAGACAAATTCCTACCTCCTTGATGATGTGCTTCCTCTATCCAAGTAAAACCCAATAGAATATCTTCCGCATGCACAACTTCCACCCACACCTACAGAATTCTGGCCTCTACCTCTGAAATTTTAGGCCCATGCAATAGTTCTTGATTCCACACTAGTCACAAGTATCATAGCTTCTAAGGTTTACTTTATCTTTTTCCTAGGGCTCGTAGGTGACATAATAGGGCTTCCTTTGACCTTTTTTCTACAATTTACTCAACTTTGATCTTGAAACACAGAAACCCTATCCTTCCTTCTTCCTACTATAGAGAAAGAGAGGGAGAAGCAACCTAAACATTCATCCTTCTTCCTTTCTCCTTCTTGGCAAGCCTTCTTTATTTTCCTTTTGCTTTACTTAAATGATGAGAAGATGAGTGAGTGTCCATAGTAGGTTGAGTTCCATCCTATATATAGGCTTCCAAGGAGGATTATATGGCCTAATGAGGCACGCTTCTTAGGTGCCAAGACAACTTGGTCTTAGAGGGTATTTTGACACTTTTAAATACAAAAATATTTTTTTCTACAAGTTGCAATGTGCCTAATGGGATATTCTTCCTATGAACATGACTCTTTTGACTTCTTGACCCTAGGACACACCCTAGAAGAACTAAACTAGTGCTTGACCTCTCAATAAAAGACATTTCTCTTGAAACCCATGCTACAAAAATAACAATAATAAATATTCTTTCATTTTACAATACTAAAAAATCAAGCTAGTTACACTTTTCATGAGGAAAATGTTTTTAAACATTAGATAATGTCAAATAAGCAGTAGAAAACCCTTCCTTTCTACATCTGATGGAGCATTTGGAAAACACTCAATGCCTTCATATTTAAATACCTTGAACTCGATATTGGAACCATTCATTCAAAAATTTACACAATGTGTGGCCGATATGGACAAGCAACTAGTTCTAATCCCATTTACTCTATCAACACAAGACCCTCACGTCTATTCTTCAAGTTTCTTCTATGGTGGGGAACAAAACCAAAACTAGCACAACAAAAATGACAATAACTTAATCTTTATTTTTTGTGGTATGGGGGTAAGGGCTCCAACAAGACGGAAGAATTAATAACAGTATGGGGATTATTGTATTGTGCCAAATGTTTAAATATAGAATTTTTGTATGATTTTGTCTAGGTCACCATTGACTAGATCAATATGGAAACAAATTGAGCTTCATCTTAGATGGCACATTGGATGCAAAAAATTAAGTAATCCAAAATCTCTTAAAATTTTCTCATGTGCTCACAGAAAATTTATTGAAAGATTCGTGGAAACATGGGCTTCTTTGCTGGGGAGAAAATATACAAGAATGCTTTTGGAGCTGATAGATTGATAGTTCTCAATTAATTTGGATCCAAAGTCTGCATGATTGTATTACTGGACCTAGTATATAAGACAATATAGACAATATGTACAATATTTAGTTATCAAGGGAGAGACTAAACTATAGGATTGGAGTGTTAATTAAGGTTGTCATTGATGTCAATGTGGCATTGACACAAATGTCAATGCTGGTTCTAGATGATGATGCCATGACTCTTGGTTGACTAGGATAGTATCAATGAAGATGTCATGCTAGGTAGAAGTCAAACCACTAATGAAGGAAGCCCTAAGTACTTGATCTAATGTTGCATGCACTTGATGATCTAGATGTTAACCAATGATGCCACATGATGATGTCATACACTTGGATGATAGTTGATGATGAGTTATGATGATCATGGTTGGAGATCATTTGAGGGTTGGAAGACTATTTTGAAGTTCTCCTAATAATGTTGCACTATAAAATATCACTCGACCATTATGTGATGACATGAGTGATGTATTCATTGTTGGACATTACCATGACGATGTGGATGTCCTACATGTTCCTATGATGATGAAGAAGCGAAATAATGGAGAAGACAAACAATGGAGTAACCAAACAAAGAAGCCATATCGTCCTAATCATCTTCTGCACTAAAGATTTCAGAAGCAATGACAAAGAAAATTAGTTTTGGATAGCTTGGAGGCATCATTTCCAAATGAATTCTATACCATCTTAAAGAGGATTTTCTCCCCTTTCTAACAAGCCCTCAGTCAACTCTTAACTCCAAATATCCTAAGAGAAAATGATTTTTTAAGCTAGAAAAGTATTATTTTTTGGCCAACCGACCTAAATTCACACATTCATGTGGGCCTCCTCCCTCCAAACAGACGTGTCCTTTAAAATTTGGCAAACCACTATAAATATGTGGACAAACTTTTCATTTCAGAGACAGAATTTGGGATATATTCATCTTTGAGAATTTTGGATAGGAAGAATATAAAAGGGTCTGATTTCAGTACAATGAAGTCTTGGACACTTGTTTAGCTCAGATTGCTGACCTTTAGGGATGCATTGAACCTATGGGATAATAGCAAACCGGTGAAATAATTATATTACATATAGCTACCTATGTAGCTCATTTCAAGCTCAGATTACAAACTGTGGTGTGTGGACAGTCACAAGATCTGAAAATTGCAGTCTACAAATATAATCTCGGACCTGTGAATAATTGGAGGCTTAGATCTGCACCTCGGTGATAGTAGTCATACTGCAAACCTGTGCCCCAATTAGTTTTGAAAGCTATTCTTTGAAGAATTTTGTAGCAGCACTTGGAGCATTATTAAAATAGTTCTTGGAACAATGAAGCAACATAATTGAGATCCTCGTTGAAGCATTATTTTGGGTATAATTGGGGCATTTTTGAAACAACGTGGGAGCTCTACTAAAATCTTCTTGAAGACACCTTTTTACTGAAGCAACTCATACAGTTTGTAAAGTACGACTAAAGCACTCTTGCACAGATTTTGTGAAGATAGGAATGAGACTTTGAAGACATTTTGGAAATCCTGGTCAAAGCTTCTTAGAGACCTTTGGAGCAGAGTTACACTAGAAGAGAAGTCTTGGTGAAGTATTGAATAGACCTTACTATAATTGTTGTAATAGAATTGCAACATTGTTTGGTGAGTCCCATGGAGTAGCTCTAATGAAGTGTCTTGAACGTTTATTGAAAGTATCTTATTGAGTTGTCCTTGAAGGAGTCTTGGAGCAGATATTGTAGCCATTAAAGCAGCCCTTGAAAGAATTTTGAAGTAGCCCTTGAAAGTCCTAGAAGCAGCTAGAAGAAGACTTGAGTTGGGATTGAGAGCAGATTGAAGGATTATCTTTGGAACTTGTAAAGACTTCCCTTGAAGACTAATCTTGGTGTATTTGGAGACTAATTGTATTAGTCCATTGGAGCAACCTTTGAAGAGAATTTTAACATCTTGGTGTAGACTTTTTGGTGGAAGTTTTGATATACATCTTGAGGAGGATTTGGAGTAATCTTGAGATATCCTTGAGCAAGCCCTAAAGACATTGAAGGTCTTGTGGAGATGATGTTGAAGACAATGATGCATTGTTAAAGCCATCATGAGGTAACTTCAAGAAAGTGTTTGGGTATGATGAAGAGTAGTGGTGACACCTTCTAAGAAGAAAAGGTTGTCATTGATGGTGTAATATGTACATTACACTAAGAGTAAGTTGAAGATTGTCGGGGCTGGTTGAAGAAGCCATTGGGAGGAGTAAGTATAATCAAGTATATCTTGACGAAATGTGGCAGGAGGTTGGAGCCTCATAGAGACAAGGTTGGTGCCTTGGAAGATAGGGTTGGAGCCCTGGAGGATATGAGTCCTCAAGAGACGTGGATGGAGCCTGTACCAGATATAGGGTTGAAGCCGTTGAAGTTGGTGCCTTGGAATTAACAAGGTTGGAGCCTTCAAAATCCAAGTCAGTGCTTGGAAAATACAGGTTGGAGCCTGGGAAATTGAAGATTAGTGTCTTCATCTAGGGTTGGAGCCCTACATATATTGTACTTGATTTATTTTAAAGAATAAATTAATAAAAACATTTATTATTGTCGTTCATTTTTTGTTCTAAATACAAGTGATCCAACTAGTGAAATTAACAATCGAAAAGAAATACTGATTCACCCCCTTCTCAATATTTCCAAAATAGAGACTTTTTGGATTTCTCTATTTAGATCACTATATGTTTTTATCCTACAATAAAATATACAGATTTTTGTTCTTTAAAAAAAATGAAAATTAATCTAATGCTCTTCTATGAATACCTGGAATCTTCACAACTATACAAAGAAAAACAACGAAAGAATAAAATATGAGCATGCATACCTATATTGGAAGCCTTGAATGACGCTGAATCAGTACCAACCGTGGTAACCGGCACTGCACCTATATTGGAAGCCTTGAATGACGCTGAATCAGTACCAACCGTGGCAACCGGCACTGCAGGAGAAACTTCCAATGGCTGATCCTTCGGCTGTTGGCCAACAAGGGGAGGGACTTGTAATTCCCGACCTCTGTTCTCCACAGTAATCAGAGGGGGCAACTCTTCTGCAGCCTTCCGCCCTACATATCTAATGTTCTCCGCAGTTTTTGAAGGAGAAAAGCTTTCCAGTATTCTTTTGATGTCAGCCGAATACTCTGGAAAGTTCAAGCGATGAGCAGGTTGGACTCCCTTGAGGAGCAAGGCGGCTGCGTCGAATGCAATGGAAGCCATCTCTACTGAGGGAAATGTTCCCAGATGGAGCCGTGTTTTATTAGAGACCTGCGCTTTCCATCTTTTTCTACTAATACGCGTCACACATCTGTATTTTTTTAATCCTCCTTCCATTGTGTTTACCTTAGGGTCTCCAACATAACCACTATCCTGCATACCAGGTTCCAATCTCTGGGCTAGTTATCCAGGAAAGGAGAGAAGAGGGTATATGCAGGCGAAGTGGAAGACTTGGACAATGCAAGATTCACAAGAATATGAGGATCATTCATGTAAGCTAAATAACTTCTAAGTAGAGCAGAATGATTGAGAAGACGGGCCTGAACTCAAGAGGAGGACTGTAAGGTTAGAGATTGTCTCGCTTATGATTATATATATAATTTTCGTGGATTTTTTATACGATGTGATCTTCCGAGTTTTAGCGGTCAAAGATCCATATAAAATGGATGGCAGTGAGAACAAGGGCTCTAAATACCTCCATATAAAATGGAGGGCAGTGAGAACAAGGGCTCTAAATACCATTACGAGGGGTCATTGTGAAGAAGGATTTTAATGTTTGAGTCCCGATATGGAGGTTTAAAGGATAATGGAGTAGTTGAATTACCAGGGGGCAATGAGAAGAAGGATTTTAATGTTGGAGTCCCAATATGGAGGTTTAAGGTAAAACTCGTCATGGATTAACGCACTTGACTGTTCGGTTTAATGGAGTAGTTCAATTACAAGAGGTAATGTTTGAATCCCGATAAACTCTTACAAGGATTAAACTCTTCATGGATTACGGGATTAATTGAGTTGACTGACGTATTAAAGCAAAGCATGTTTGTTTAATTAATTTTTTTAATATTTTTATAATTTATTTTTCAATGTAATTTGTTTAAAATTTGGTAGAAATTTATAAAACTACAAATTTAATGAGTTTAAATAATACAAACAAATATTTTAACTAAAATTTTTCCAAATTATGACCACAAAAAAAAAAAAAAAAAACTCCATAAATTTTCACAAAACCCAAAGCAACTCCAAAAATCCCCATTACTAGAACTCCTTATGTAAATGCTTCCATTTGGTCATTTTAGTGATATTTTTTATGATATGATTTAATAATAAGTAATTTATAGTTATAATTATATATTTATTTTGTTGAGGATTTACTATATTTAAGAAATTAATTTGTAATTTAAAAATCAGCTATTAAAAATGTTGATAAAATTACATCATTAAGATTTGGTTGAGGTTTCATCATTTAATTAATTAATCAATAAATAAAAATTAAGAAAATTAATTAAATTAATTTTTTTTAAAAGCTGGGTTAAGAAAATTTTAAATAAAATATTATTTAATTATATTAAATATAATACACGGGTTAAGAAAATTTTAAATAAAATATTATTTAATTATATTAAATATAATACACGAGTTAATACAATGATGGTTGGAAATTAAGTAAGAGCTCGACTGCAATTCTCGCTAGGTAATTTTGTTTATATAACAAAATTACCTAGGAGAGTGGGAGTCGAGCTCTTACTTAATTTCCAACTATCATTGCGGTTAAGGTTCTTAGCATATCGTTCAATTCCGATCGCTTCCCTTAATTTCCTATGGTAAATGTTATTTACATTAGCAATGACCTTGGAGTCTCCAATACAAACACGGTGACAAGATTTTTCGACATGCTCACCAAGAGCTCAGGTATGGGTTCAAATGTGTCTAAGATCCGCAACATGCTCCCGAGTTCTCTACATAACGGATCCACTAGTTTCTCCAATATTGTAATGTTCCAAATCTGAAACACCTAGCAACCCATGGCTGAAAAATGCATTTCCCAGAAATGGAGGCAACAAGATTTGAAACTAGGACATGGATGCCTTAGAACGATGTGTCTAAGTACTAAATCCAAGAGGAGGCTCCAAATAAATCCTTCTAGGGTGGTGAGACAAGCCTCCCACACCTAGTTCCTTTCAAAAATTGCCCAAGGAATGGGGCTGCAACAATGTATGAACATACAATGGAAGGACAACCTTATTCTATAGCTGTGAACACATGAAGATATGTATAGCCAACAAATATCTGATATAGCAGCAAATGTATACAATGTGTGGAGGAATCAATCACTCGAGCTAGGCAATGGAAGCCTCAATGAAGCATATACAAGGCAATGAAGCAATACCGCTATGAAAAATATCATATGACTAAAATAACACAACTTACAGGAGATACTGCTACACACAAAATGAGAATAGGATGATATGACAATATCAGCTCAAATAAATGAGGGGGAGCAAGCTCTCAACCCCAGAAAACACTAACACAACAAAAATACACAACCCTTGGAAGGATCGGCTACAATATACATGAAATTGGCAAATCTGCAGACATGCCCGAGTTGTTGGGCTGTAGCTACAACTCAATACTAGAAATACATGGAGATGGCTGAACATGATGCTCAAACTAAAACAAACCTCCTCCAATGGATCTCTCAATGTAAGGCTAATCTCGACACTGAAGATCTTGCCCTCCAAGAAGCTGGTGCAACCTCTCACTGCAAGTGTGCACTGAAATAACACAGTCTCGAGGATGGACTGTGTTGTCTATGATGGGAGATTTTGGCCTTGATGCCAAGATGTGAAAATCAGCTCTGAAAACACTTTCACTAACCTCCCAGAGCAAGAGAAACTCCCCCCTCTGAAAGATAAGCCAAAGAGAAGTGTTGTGGAACCCTCCACTGTAATGCCCCAACAACACTGTGTTATACTTGAGCATAAATAATGTAGTATCTGAAGAATGGCTTTGGCCTTGAGCCAAGATGTGGAGAAGATGAAGTGCAATCCTCCAGGAGGTCTCTCAAGAAGGAGAGGAAATCCTAAATAGGAATCCCTCATGCTAAGCAGCATTGCAACTCAGCTGAATAGTCGGAGTGTGAAATTTTTCTGAATAGACAAATAATCAAATGATCCAAGATGTCCCTCTATGGCTGCCTCCTCCTCTTCTTATACAAGTGAATGCCTCTTTGCCATGGACCCCACCCATTAGCATTTCCTCCACAAGGAATATTTATCCCTCCAAAATTGTGTTGTCTTCCCATGCAAGCTACACCTCTTAGAGAGTGTTGTTGACTTGGTCAAACTTGACCTTGCCCTCTTGCAAATTGCCTCTTTTCATACTGGAAGGTGCAAAATAAGTTGCTCCAATGATCCTTTTCACATTATGAAGGATATTTTTCCTACTCATGGGCCTTTTACCCATTTTATTCACCTCCTAGATGAAATAAGAAAAAATTAATGTTCCAATTTTCTTCATGAAAATTTGGGAACATTACAGTCCTCCCCTCTCAAAGATTGCTTGTCCTCGAGCAAGTGCAAGGATAGACTGAGTTATTTTCTTCTCCTCTCCCTATAGCATCCCTGCATGATGATCTCCTCCAAGGAAAGTGATGCTATCTCATCAATCAAATCTCCATAATGTTCCTCCTCAGCATGTAAGTCAGCTATCAAGCTGTCATCATTTGAAAGTGAAATAATCAAGAGGATAACAAAGTGATGTCTAGATGTCCCCTTGAAGAATGGGATCTGAAATAGAATGGAAACTATCTTTCCCATATGGATCCTCCATCTCCAAGCTATGATCAATGGAAAATGAGTCACCTTCCAACCAGACAACTCCTGAAAGCTGTCATCCACCTTTGGCTCCAACAAAGTGGGTGGAATGAAAATTAGCACAGAGTAAGAAATGTAGCCTACCCCACACTGTCCATCTCTCCACTTATGATAAGTGTAGAGTGCTGGCTATCCATGGGATGAAATAGGCTTGCCCTCAAGTGGCAAGATGAGGACTAGACCTCCAAAGATCTATCCCCTAATGTTGTAAATCAAGCTGACCCAAGTATCTCCATATATGATGAGTTGTAAGTCATCAACATATGGTATGTCATCCATCATATGGCTCACTTCATATGGAAACAAGTGAGTTTCTCTAGTGGCCATGTCATCTACCACGTTCCCCTTAGAACATGTAGTGCAAAAAGTGTTAGGAATTTTTCCCTCAACGGACACATCCACACAATGTGTCTCTCTCCCAAGCATGCCCCTCATAAAGATAGCAACGATAGAACCATAGGGAGCAAAAATGAGAATCATACTTCATGCCATGTTCAACAAATGTGAAGGACAATGGTCCCTCAAGTGCAACCAGCACAGCTTGACCCTCAACTGCAATGGAGACTGATAAAATAAGTGGCTTCTCAACCACTTGCCTGCTACTCTAATATCCTCATAAGTATGGAGGAAGTTAATAATGTAAGATGTACAAAGAGTATGCCCTCCATAATATGCCTCTTATACATACATCATATGAATTCTCATGTAAACAACAATGAATACCCTTACCATACTCTCTGCTCATAAAAATGGAGTGGCTCAAAATTGAGTCTCCCCTCATCCCCAAAGTGGAAAGAGGTGGTTGTGCTAACTCCTCCAAAGAGTTGTGTCTCTCCTCCATCCCAATATGATCCATGCATCTCCTCATATGCAGATATATCTCCTCCTCAAAGCCCATCAAAAAATACCCCCCCATGATGGTGTGGTATGCTATCATAGAACAAGTGGGGCTGAAAAGGAAATCCTCATAAGCTGCTTGTAGAAACTTCTCGTTGAGCTTGGAAGCTCTACGAAATAAGATCCTACTATAATAAAAGATGACCCCATCTCTGACCAAATATTCCTCCAAGTGCAACTCGCCATCCAAGATCATGCAAGTAAAAAGATCCTTGGAATACTCCACCAACAACTAGGAGCTCCAATATGGATCCATCCTCCATAGTGACAGTGCTAATGATCTCTCATGAAGAGAATCTGTCACATGGTCATCCTTTTCTTTGACATATCTCATGCCAAAGATGCAAGTTGGAAGACTGTTGTCCTTCCCCTGCTGCTTTTTCCACAGCGCAAAATCTAAAATTGAAGTGGGTACTAATAATGTTGAGAGAATGCTCTCTCTCTCCTTGAGTCTACCCCAGACTCCTAGCGCTGTATCAAGCTCTCTCCAGGTCTCCAACATCCTAAAATCAATGATTGGTCTCCCCCTCTGCTGATCCAGTGGTCTTCCTCACAAAATTTCTCCATGCAATGAGACATCATCATCAAGAGATGATTGAATATATGAATGGAGATAACCCTCCATGCTTCCACTGCGCAATCCAATCACCTTCTTAGGTGCATCAACCTCCAAAAATGAATAGGGATGTATACTCCTCATCTCATGATGTTGGGTCTTCTCCCTACTTCCTGCTTGTGTCTGCATGGTTCCACACCTCCTCAACAATGGCACAGGTAAAACATGAGTTGTGCGTTCACCTCTACACATGAGATCCTAGGAACCTTCTTGCAAAGATGCAAGCATCCCCCTACTTGGAGCAAGAGCTCTGCTTTCCTCTACATGAGGTGCTAGATCAACTCCAGATCTAACAGTGCTATTGCCCTCAATCTCTACAACATGAATGGGAAATTCTCCAATTAATGGATCACTTTTTGAAAAAGGGATCTCCATGCTCCTTTGCTCAAAGGTGTGAGATGAAAACTTTTCTTCGAGCAAAGTATGGTGCAAGTTTTCATTGAATGGTTTTTCTTGAGTTTTATTGTTTACTCCTACCATGTGTGTCTCATGAATCTTATTATCAAATATTTTCACCAATGCCTCAATGAAATTTGCATAAGTGGCAATGTTTACATTTCTCAAAGAAAAAGATTTAAAGATCCACCAGGCATAAGCCTTACCTCTCAAATGTAGCACTGTAACTTTGATGGATTCCTCTCCAAGGATTTGGTGCTACTGCAAGAAGGCCTCTAACTCCTCCACCCAAGCTTTGGCTGAACATACACGTGAACCCTCAAAGGTAGATAGACGAAATATATCCTCCTGCTCTTTTCCATTCACCTTCATCTTCCAAAACTCTGAAAAACTTAGATGATCCTATTATTTCTGAGTTTGAGACTCATGATCCTCCAAGAAATCACTAAGGGTTTCCCTCCCAGCAACTTCTTCTCTTATTTTCATCTCTCTTCTAGCAATCTTGGGCATGTGACTGCACTGTACAAGATGGTGCGTACCTGCATGCTCACACTCCTCCAATCTAGAGTTTTCTTTTGAATCAAACCTTCTAGGAGATTCTCTATACTTCCTCCGAATATCCTCATACTCTTCATGGATCATATATATAGATTTAGGAAGAAGTTTGGTAATCTTATCCCCTTTTTCTTTTTCTTCTCCAAAAGATGGAGTCTTTCTTCTACTTATTTCATTGTCCCCTTTATGAGAATAGGAACTGCAGGGCTCTTCCTCTTCTTTCTGCATATCCTCCTTGGGGAGGTTCTTCATGTATATAAAATATGATGAGATTAAACTCATCCTCTTCAATATTCTGATCTTCCTGGGATTAGACTCATAGGCTGAGCCAAGAGAGTAGCTTTGATACCACTGTAATGTTCCAAATCTGGAAAAGCTAGCAACCCATGGCTGGAAAACGCATTTCTCAGAAATGGAGGCAGCAGGATTTGAAACCAGGACCTGAATGCCTTAGAAAGATGTGTATAAGTACTAAATCCAAGAGGAGGCTCCAAAGAAATCTTTCTAGGGTGGTGAGACAAGCCTCCTGCACCTAGTTCCCTTCAAAAATTGCCCAAGGAATGTGGCTACAACAATGTATGAACATAAAATGGAAGGACAACGTTATTCTATAGCTGTGAACACATGAAGATATGTATAGCCAACAAATATCTGATATAGCAGCAAATGCATACAATGTGTGGTGGAATAAATCACTCCACCTAGGCAATGGAAGCCTCAATGAAGCATGTAGAAGACAATGAAGCAATACCACTATGAAAAATATCATATGACTAAAGTAACGCAGTTTATAGGAGATACTGCTGCATACAAAATGAGAATAAGATGATATGACAATATCACCCCAAAGAAATGATGGGGAGCAAGCTCTCAATCCTGGAAAACACTAACACATCAAAAATACATAACCCTTGGAAGGATTGGCTACAATATACATGAAACTGGCAAATCTGTAAAAATGCCGGAGTTGCTGGGAAACAGCTACAACTCAATACTATAAATACATGGATATGGTTGAAGATGATGCTCAAAATGAAACAAACCTCCTCCAATGGATCTCTCAATGCAAGGCTGATTCCGACACTGAAGATCTTGCCCTCCAAGAAGCTGGTGCAACCTCTCACTGCAAGTGCGCACTGAAATAACGCAGTCTTGAGGATGGACTGCACTGTCTATGATGGGAGATGTTGGCTTTGATGCCAAGATGTGCAAATCAGCTCTGAAAACCATTTCACTAACCTCCCGAAGCAAGAGAAACTCCCTCCTCTGAAAGATAAGCCAAAGGGAAGTGTTGTGGAACCCTCCACTGCAATGCCCCAGCAACACTGCATTATAATTGAGCAGAAAGAATGCAGTATCTGAAGAATGGCTTTGGCCTTGAGCCAAGATGTGGAGAAGATGAAGTGCAATCCTGCAAGAGGTCTCTCAAGAAGTAGAGGAAATCCTAAACAGGAATCCCTCATGCTAAGTAGCACTACAACTCAGCTGAATAGCCGAAGTGTGCAATTTGTCTAAATAGAAAAATAATCAAATGATCCAAGATGTCCCTCTATGCTTGCCTCCTCCTCTTCTTATACAAGTGAATGCCTCTTTGCCATGGACCCCACCCATTAGGGTTTCTTGCACAAGGAATATTTCTCCCTCCAAAACTATGTTGTCTTCCCATGCAAGCTACACCTCCTAGGCAGCGCTGTTGACTTGGTCAAACTTGACCTTTCCCTCATGAAAATTTCCCCTTTTCACACTGGAAGGTGCAAAATAAGTTGCTCCAATGATCCTTTTCACATTATGAAGGATCTTATTCCTACTCATGGGCCTTTTACCCATTTTATTCACCTCCTAGATGAAATAAGAAAAAATTAATGTTCCAACTTTCTTCATGAAAATTTGGTAACATTACAAATATAGAGAGTTCCACATGAACAAGGAATCATATAAACCCCTTTCATGTCCTTAGGGTCGATAGGATTCTTAACTAACCGAAGAGAACCTCTATGCACTATTAGAAATTTTGTTGGGTCACTTAAGGACCCTATCAACTATAAGGACATGAAAGGGATTTACATGACTCCTTGTTCATGTGGAACTCCCTATATTGGAGAAACAGGTTGATCTATTAGGCAAAGAATGTGGGAGCATGTTTCATATATTAGACACAATCGACCTCGTACCTCGGCTCTTGTTGAGCATGTGGAAAAATCTTGTCATGATGTCTGTATTGAATACTCCAAGGTCATTGCAAAGGTAGATCACTTCTCCCATAGGAAATCAAGGGAGGTGATCGAAATTGAACAACATGCTAAGAATATTAACCGTGATGAAAGTTTGAAATTAAGTAAGAGCTCAACCCGTGTTCTCGCTATATATATATATATATATATATATATATATATATATATATATATTGACTTTATCTATCTATTAATTAATTTATTTATTAAATTAAAATTTTTAACCCTCCCTATTATATTTAATATAATTAAATAATATTTTATTTAAAATTTTCTTAACACCTCTTTTTCAAAAAAAGTAATGTAATCAATTTATTTTATTTTCATTTATTGATTAATTAATTAATCGATTTATTTTTAGTTACTTACTTTTTTTTTTTTTAATGCTCCCTATTATAATTAATTTAATTAAATAATATTTTATTAACTCATTTTTAATAAAAAAATTTAATTTCTAACTAATCAATTTTTATTAATTAAAAAAATAATTCTTAACTAACTCATTTTTATTAAAAATTTCTTAAATAGATTTGTTAATTAACTTCTAACAGCTAGTTTTTAACATCTAGTCTTAACGACTAGTTTTTAACAACTAGTTCTTAATGACTATTTCTGGACAATGATGCATCTCCTCTATTTATTCATCAAGAGAGATTAGTTTCTCCACCTTGTTTTGAGGAGGAAGCACATTAGTTGGTTCAAAACCTCGACCAAATCCTAATGATGGAATTAAACAACATCATAAAATAATATAACATAATAAAAATAATAAAGACTAAGTAAAAATAAAAAATAAAAATAAATAAATAAATAAAATAAATCTAAGACTTTTTTGATCCATAATGTAGATAGAAAATATTGATAAAGGTTGACCAAATCCCAATGATGTGATTAATCGAAAGATTTTATATCTAAAATAAAATAAAAATAAAATAAAATAAAATAAATAAATAAATAAATATTAAATAATAAAAATTTTAAACAAATAAATAAATGAACATATAAATAAAAATAATACCACATAAAAAAGGAAATTACCAAATATACACTAGAACTTGGTCAACATTAAAAATATTATTTAAAATATATAATTATAAATTAACACAACAATATTATTTAAAATATATAATTATAAATTAACACAACAGTCAAAATGAAAACAACCAATAAATTAATTAATTAATTAAAATTAAAATTAAAATAAAAAATAAAAAATAAATAAATAAAGAAATGGACGTATAAATAAAAATAATACTACATAAAAAGAAAAAGGAAATTACCAAATATATACGGAGTTTTCTACCCACGTAGTGAAATAGTCCTGATGACAAAAGACTGTTGGAATCTGGTAACCTAAAATTCAAAAAATCAGGTAGTTGGAATGTTTGGAATCCATTCTTGATAGTGGAAATGGATTGAGCACTATCAAAAACCCTTAGGGCACTCAAAATACTAAATTTTAACAACTGTAAACAAGATTCTGGTCAAATTTTTGCTGGATTTTTTGAAAATCATTGCTGGATTTTGGGCCATTTCACTGCCTCTTTAGACTAGGCGAATATATAGTAAAACTTGGTGAACATTAGATATATTATTTAAAATATATAATTATAAAATAATGAAATAAGTGAAGAGACCTAAAAAAAAATAGCAAACCTATTAAATGACTCTCATAATAAGTATATAAAACATATCAAGCATAAACCCAATGAAAAATAAAAGAGAGGAAAATACGAGAGAAAGGAACAATACTCAGAGCACAAAGATGGGATCCAACAACTGCTAACTTTCCACTCGTCATCCCAATTCAACGTACGAAGTATTTTCTCAATGTCAACAACTTCCCTAAAATTTACGGTGATGGAAATGATAAACCCTGGAAATGACTTTTGATTCTTCCATACAAATGTGGTGCTTATTCCTCTGCACGTGCTCAGCTAGAGCCGAGGACCTCATTCTACCATTTCCGATATCAACATTATGCTCTTGAATCCTTTTATTAATCGACTGACTTATTCCTCCAATGTAGGGGATCCCACAGTAGCACAACATCAAATGAACATTTATTTTCAGTTTCATGTCCTTAAATTTAACATAAAATTTGCATTTTGTTTAGTTTCTTTGGGTTATAAAATTTTGAGGCCATTTAAGGGCATACATGACATTTTCACCTTTGGAGAGAGAAAAAAATGTGAGACTAGTTTCAATCCAAGTGGATCTCACAAGTACAAGTGGTTCTCAAAGTACAAGTGGCATTGGAAATGGCTCAAAAATCAAAGTGTTGTTTGATGACAGTAAGACCAAGACCAAATCAAATTGTTCATCTTCCATAATCTAACGGTGTAAATGACACTCCAATCTGAGGTTGTATGAAGAAGTTAGAGCAAGTCAAAGTTGTGGTTAATGTTCATAGTGGGCCATGTTTAAGTGTTTTACAAATTTACCAAAATGAGGGCATCGAAAATTATCTCCTGAGAGAGGAATAATATGTGGGATGGCTCATTTCACTAACAAATCATAAATTGGAAAAAAAAATATGGTTATATTAACAAAAAAAAAATATAAATAAAAGTGGGGGGTGGAGGTTAGCGAGGTGGCACCCCCACAACCCCGTCTTGGGTCCATATTAAATTATATAAATATAAGAAATGTTTGGGAATGTCCCTGCGTTTACCACTAATTAATTGATTAAGGTAGTTTGGGATATGTGTTTTTTTGTTATTTGAGAATGTTTAGTTTTCACAATAATCTCCGCAATATTTCATTATTCTTGACTCTAAACATGCTTCCTCTCCACGTATGAACTCCACACTCCAAACAAAAAAATCCACCTCCAAAAGTTTCTTCCACTAAGCATGTGCTCAAAATTATGCTCAAAAATCAAAGTTTTCAGAATGAGTCGAAACCTGAATGACTGTGTATTGTTCATTTTTTTTAATCCGGCACAAATTGTTTCTCATAGAATGGACTCTATATGGCTTCAGAAATGAGTTTTTTCTATTTTCTTAAATACAAAAATTTGGAAAAAAAATTATGCAAACAAGGAGCTTAGTGAGCAGTCCATACTATTGAAGTGGCATGTTGACTGGGCAGGTCAACAAGTTGTTTAACCCATCTCTCTACGAATCATTTGATTCCAAGTGGCATAGTTTGGTTGGTGCTCATTTTTGTGTGTTGGAAAATTTCTATTCACTCTTAGAAGGCCAATGAGTAGGAGGAAAATGCCTCAGCCTCGGGACACCATGTGTCCCCCTCATGGCATGAAAAAATTATGTTTATGGGTTAGAGGGACCGGTTAGGGTTCAAACCCAAGACCTTCGGAAAACTAGCACACATCGTTACCAACTCTCTTATGCAATGGTTATTAACCATATACAAAATCTAGATGTATTTAAATTTAATCTAAAGCGTTGATGGGGGGTAGAGGGGGCCAACCATGTGATCCAGCCCCCAATCCTTGTGACCACAATCCAAAACCAACGATGGAGCACCGGAGCACTGAACCATAAGCACGATTATTAAATCTTACTTGATTCTTAATTACTGTTAAATTGGATTTATTAATAGGTCCCATTAAAACCTTAATTGTGCCTTAATTAAAATTAAGCAAGGTTTGTTAGCGCTAATCTAGTTCACAAGTTTCATTTGTAAAACTAACTGTCATGTAGGACATGTTTCCAAATTCGAGGTGCATTTGTAGGACCGGCCTGGATTTTGTGCAAATTTTGGAGTGAATTGTGGGAAAATTAGGTCAAGCCATGACTCATTCAATTTTTGATGAAATCAGGAATAGAAAGAGTCTAAGTTACTATTTTTGAGTGTTCCGGACTCAATCAAGCAGGTTTGACGAGGAGGAAATCATTATAGAGATAAAATTTTCAAATTTGAGCATAATATAGAAGCCAAAGCCTTGGATTTTGGACGAAGGAGATGTAGCCTAGGAGGGGTGAGCTATTGTATTGTACTTTTTATTACTATTGTTCAGTCCTTTTTTATGGTAAATTGTTCATAAAATTAACATAGAAATCACTCATGAGTGTGAGTAACTTGCAAGAAAACTTGAACCCCTAAGCACATGTAAAACATTTGTTTCAAACTCTGAAAGAGGAATTAGCACAGCATTACCAACATACCTTTATTAGATCATATTTTGTATTAGAGCTTTAGGTTTGTTGTGAAATAATGGATCTAATTGTTTGCAAGTTTGTGTCATGGTTACAAGGTTAAAACTAAAAAGAGGAGAAGGTTAGTTGGCTAAAATCCCTATATTTGGCTCGAGAGGAAGAAGGGAAGGGTTTCCAAAGTCTTTAACACTAGCACACAATCAAATTGAAGTTGAGTCTTCAGTGGGCATGTCTCATGAAGGAGATCCTACCATGACATAAGAGGAGAGAACATTAAAAAAGGCATTTTTTGATATGACATAGATGGTAAAGGTCCTATATGAGGAGAGAAATTTAAGGATTCATGGAGAAAGTTCTAGTCCTCCTATAGGAGAGTGTTCTCCAAGAGGAGGAGGTCATGGACATGGTAATAAAGCACCATCCACTCCAACATCATCCTCACAACCATATTCTCCTTCCTCTTCATCATCTTCCACTACCACAACCCTTCAACCTATTCATACACATGCTTCAAAAGAAACTAGTAAATCACCATTACTTAAAATTGATGTTAGAGCTACCAATGTATAATGGTGAAGTGAATGCAGATAAACTAGATGATTGGATTCATCAGTTGAAGGTTTATTTCAGAATTCTGAACCTCCAAGAGGATGACATAAAGATTCAATTAGATTCCTTGAGAATGGAGGGTGCAACATTTGTATGGTTGGAAGCAAGGACACAAGATGAGATTAAAAAAATGGTAAGATCCCAATTTTTTGGTTTAATTTCATTTTTTTCATTAAAAGGAAAATTTACCCTCGAGCTTACATGCAAAAATCCATTATGAACAGGAAAAAATTTATTCAATTGAAAGGTCGAAGTGTGGAAGATTACACTCAAGAATTTAGAGAAAGAGCTCTTATGTTAGGCGTTGATTTTCATTTTGATGATACCTTGATGAAGTATATAGGGGGTATACAGAGTCACCTGAAACATACCATAATCATGTTTAATCCCACTATTCTAGATGAGGTATGTGTGCAAGCTACACACCTTGAGGAAAGAGGGAAAAATGTACGAGAAGAAGGTAAAAATAATCATTTAAGGGTGGTGAAAAATGAAAGGGTTTCAAAGGAAAACAAAAGAAAAATTCATCCATTAAAAAGGAAGGGGATAAAACCACATGTAAACATTGTTGCAAAGAGGGTCATGATGAAGAGTACTATTGGAAGCTTCATCCAGAATTGAGGCCTAATAAATTCAACAAGAAGGGGAAACAAAAGACAACTGATACTGCACAACTGGTTCTTGGATCCAACTCAGGTGATGAGAGTAAATTTCATCCATGCTCATAAATGGAAAATAATCCATAGTAAGTACTAGTTCATCAAATTTTCACAATAACACTCCAAGTGAAGAAATAAGAATAGAGATGTTTCATGTAAGAGTTGTCTCAAAACATAATAAATTTGACACACTATTTGATAGTGGGTCTCAATCGAGCTGAATATAAGAAGTCTTAGTCAAGAAAATTAATCTTGAAACCATACCTAGTCACAAGCCATATATTTTGGTTGTGATAACCATGGATACAAATTTACAGGTTACAAGAAAATTTATTTTTTGGTTTTGCAATCATTGCAAACTTTGTTGATGAAGTTGAGTATGATGATGTACCACTTGACTTATCAGGAATTGTTTTGGGTAGTCCTTATCTCTATGAGAGGAAAGAAGTTTTCTATCACCATGAGAGAAAGTAACACTTGGTCAAAGATGGAGTGGAATTTATTGTGAGAGCTCATCACAAAAGGATAAATCTTTCTTTAGTTAATGCCGGGAAAATGAAGAGACTAGTAATTCAGGTAAAACGTTTGTGCTCTTTATGATCAAACAAAAGAATGATATGAATTATGAATATTTTGAAGGTTGTGATGATAAATTGAAATCTGATTTATTTGATGTGTTGAGTCAGCATGGTGAGATGTTTCAGGAAACAATGGGGTTACCTCCCAAGAGGGGAATCCAACATGAGATAGAGTTGTAGCAGGATGTTGCACTCCCTAGTATTGGCAGGTATAGCATGTCGATAATGGAAAGTGCATAAATTAAGAAGAAAATACAATGTTTTTTGAATAAAGGGATCACTCTCCCATCTAGCTCACCATTTGGTTCACCGAATGTGTTGGTGCCCATGAACGATGGTATATGGTGCATGTGTGTGGATTTTAGTGCACTAAAACAAATCACGGTAAAGTATCATTATCCACTCCCAAGAATATATGATTTGCTTTCCTAGTTGAGGTATGAAAAGTATTTCACTAAGTTAGACTTAAGAAATGGTTATCATCAAGTTAGAATAGCTAAAGAGGACATATGGAAGACCGCATTTAAAGTTAAACAACGATTGTTTGAGTGGCTTGTCATGCCTTTTGGTATTTGCAACGCTCCAACTACTTTTATGAGAGTTATGAATGATGTATTAAGACCATTTCTTGATGATTTTTTCCTTTTCTACTTAGATGATATTTTGATATTCATCAAATGACGAGATGAACATGTCATGAATGTAAGAAAAGTGGTTGATGTGTTAAGAAAAGTATAGTTATTTTTGAATATGTCAAAACGTAAAGATTTTGCTAAAACTTATTTTGTTTATTTGGGAAATATTGTTGGAGGAGGTGATCTTAAGATAGACCCCTCTAAGGTTGAGGTCCTTTTGAATTGGCCAACACCCCAGATAGTCATTGAGGTAAGAATTTTTCTTGGAGCAACACAATATGGGAAGAAGTTCATTGCTAATTTTTCTTCTGTTGCAACTCCGTTATATGAATTGACTTGTGTTAAGAATCTCTTCCACTAGGGAGGAAAGAAAAAAATTATGCTTTGAAAGAGAAGATCAGTTAAGCCCCAATACAAGTACTACCTGACCTGGGATAGCCCTTTGGGATTCAAACCGATGCAAGTGACTATGACATAGGCATAGTCCTCTTACAGCATAGTAAGCCCATTTCATTCCATTCAGAATTGTTCAATGGTGCAGTGATAAATTACCCTACTTATGAAAAGGACCTATATTCCTTGGTTCAAATTGTGAAGAAGCAGAAACACTATTTGATGGGAAAGGAAACCATCATTGAAATCGATCACCAAACATTCCAATACTCTCAATCGCAAACTAAGTTGCAACGGTCAGGGAACATTCAATGGATTGGTTTCTTACAACAATTCCACTTCTTCGTCAGGTGTAAGAAAGGTATGTACAACAAGGTTGCTGATATGATTTATAGGCCTATTATAAGTGTAGCCACTTTACTCAAGAATACTTCTATTTTATATAAACATTATGTTGAACAATATGCATTTGATAACAGCTTTAAATATGTTTATGGAAACTTGATTCAAGGTCTCCAAGTTAAGGAATTGGATTATCATGTACATAATAACTTGTTGTCTCATTAGGAAAGATTTGTATTCCATAGGGAGAGAGAGTGAATGTCATAATGGAAACAAACACTTATTTTATTGTTGGACATTTAGGTGTAATAAAAAAAGTCTCAAACCTTCATAGGTATTGTTATTCGCTTGGTATGCTTGAACGTGTAACAACTCCACTTACCACTACAATTTTTTTCCTAATTATAGTATGATTAGTCACTTTTCGAACTCTATCGCTCCTCTTTGACAATTTCTATTCTTATATTTTTATCCCTAGTTCGTCAATTTTCAACAAACATATTTCTCTCTATTGTCATGCTTAGAAAAATTTTGTGGTGATATGTTTTCTAGTAGATCGTTCACAAAATCACTACTTCTTTATTACACTCTATCCTCCTTATCCTCATATGATTTGGATGCATCTTATCATCTCTATCACCTTAATTGTGCATGAATGAAATATTAGAAATTCCTCACTATTACATTTCAATTTTCTATATTACCTCTTCAATCATTTGTTCTCATATAAGTATTAACTAATACACTTAGTCTCATCTCATATTTCTGAGATTTTATTTAGTCTATTTAAAGGATATCCTTTCCTTATTATCATAGAATTTAACATAGAATTGTATGCAATTGATTAATTACTTTCATTATAATATTTGATAGGAGATTAATCGAATCCCTCCTACTATTGTTAAATTTCCAATCGATCTGAAGTTCTCCAAACACATTTATCGCAATATAACCTTTAGGAAACCATTACAATTGAAGAATACTATATGCCTGCTTCTAGTATCATAAACTTTGAGAATTAATGTTCACTTTCAAGCATACAATATGAAATATGATGTAAGTCCTTTCGATTTTCATAGTGCAACTTGAATTAACGGAATATACTTCTATACCTTTATGATCTTTATGATTTATAAAATATTCAAATATGGATAAGAATTTATGGAATTCCTAACCTGAAAGTTGGATTTTAACATTTAATTTTAAGGTTCTCCACTATACTATATACATATATCCTATTCCACCCATAATAATTTCTTTCCTATCCCATATAATGCTCTCGAAGGTGAATACTTTGATTATACTTACTTACGTATTCAGCTTTGAATATATTTGTGCACCATATGTTAAAAAAGATGACTAAATTAGCTTAAGTCCAAATTCTATTTTATCATTACAGTTGGAATGATGTCACATCACTTTGCTGTCCACCATTAATTTGCATCTTTGTCATACATATGGAAAGAGGATTCATATTGTTGAGTTAGGTTTACACATTTACTTTTCCAATTATCACCTGTACTCACCATTCCATCTTAGGATTTCATCAATTTCCTATACGTTTACATCCTTTCATCGACATGGCCGCTTTGAATTCTACTCTCTGAAGCCATACACATGGATGATGTGGATTGTGCCTTATCTTCTGGATATCTTTTGACATGATAAAACTAAACTGATTTTTCCGGTTTTCATTTTCACTATCTGTTGTTTGGTTCTGCATCTTGGCTTGTCCCGCCGCCTGGTTTCTATTTTACATTACACCGAGGAGATCACGAAGACCCTCCTCAATCATACTACTCATATCCCTCATTCTTCATGCCAATGAACGCTGGTTAAGGTAAGGCCACCCTTCTCTGCAATAACATTCCCAACCATTTTTTTTATGTTTTATACTTGGGGCTTCATTCATTATAGTTTATGATTTCATTGTTTGATTTATCTGAACTCTTGCTTCGTTATTGACAGCAGTTCTTCCTGCTACCTCTTGCAGTTTTATTTAAAATCGCTAAGGATCCTGGTCCACCAATTTCCAAATTTCTACAGGTAAAGGGCTTGGATTTATTAAACCAGGACCACTTATTTGTCTTTCTCTATGAGTTTTGCTTTCATAATTTTATTTCTTAAGATGGAATATAAGTTTTGAACATCTTATTTTAACATAAAAGTTTTAAATCTCCAATTCGACGTTTTTGTGTGGAATATAAGTTCATCGTAAATTCTATATCGGTTAGATGAACCTTACTTCCCAAGTTACTTTAAATTTTAAATTTTTAATATCTCTTTGTATTACGATTTCTGTTGAATGGGGTAACCTTCCCCATAGAGTATGTCTTGATTCAGATACTTTTATGAGTTAGACTTCATTTTACCTATTTTTCATTTGGAGATTAGAGATATTAAATTTATTAATAATCTCTTCACAAGCAGGTACAAAGGTGACTTATCAGTCCCAAAAATGTTGCCATCTCAACGATATGAAGAATTAATTTTGGTGGTTAATATATAGAATTGGCAATTGTATGTTCTGGATTTTATAGCACGAAAAATTCCTACATATTTCATTAATTCCAACTTCTATAATAATATCTAGAACGAGATTCATAGAACTAGATTTATATAACTTTCAAAATTCTTCCTTTATGAAGTACGAAGCATTTTAATTATTTCCTCATAATTAAAATGATTTACTATGCAGAATCTCCTTTTAACCTTCTAAGACCAGTCATGGCCATTCAGGTCTCGCACTGTACTTACACAGGTAATTCCATTGCTATGGTTTTCCATACTGCTATTTGTTTATAATATATGCTTGTGTATATTTTTTTTCCTTAAATTATGATTTGATTCCTTATGTGAATACATGAATTTATCTGGCCCTCGCTTCTTGATCCGTAAGGTAATTTACTACTTACTCCTTATGATTTCCTTTTCAGATTTAAGATAATGAATTTATTTATCCTCATAATTATATTCTAACCATTTTTTTCTGGTTTCTTGTACATGTTCCTTACCTTGAACCATTTACTTTAAATCAACCTGAGTGTTCCTCTCTCGAGCACTGATAATCTATTTTATTCCCTTGCTATTAAGGTTGGTCTATACCTTGCTAGAATTTACATCCACTAAATTCCGGGACCAAGATTCTTTTGTCAATTTTGTATATAATATACATATTTATGTTATGTTATTCCTGTACTATGGACAATATATCTTAATAAAATCTAGCCGTATTTCCTACAAAATTTGCATTGAGCATGTATCTTCATTCTGTGTGCATACTTGTATCATCTTTTGGTGCTAAGATATGCATACAAGATTTAATTTCTCGTTTATCCATATAATGATTATACATAGTGATATGTGAGATGAATTAAACTAGAGATCTAAAATCATCTCGTCTCAAGATTTTCTGATACCTCTAGTGTGTGTGTGTGTGTGTGTGTGTGTGTATATATATATATATATATATATATATTTCTATTTTTTTTTTTCAGAATAGTTATGTTAACTAACTCCATTCCCATCTGGTATAATTCACATAATAAATTTTCTGAATTGAACATGAAATTTCTCATAAGCTAACAGCAGAATTAAACCCTCAAAATTGGGTTTATAATTTCTTTCTTTTGGTTTCTAACTAATTTGTCGACGCAACCATACAGAACTAATCTATTTTCATAATGGTTAGATTCTATTAAATACATCCGACTACAAACTTTAAAATTAATATAACTACTCAGCATATATAATTTTTCAATTATCTTTCTACATAAACAGTATTCCTCAAAAGTATCATTCAAATCATAAAAGAAGAATAATAATCCAGAATTAATTTAACTGTGCATACCACTTAAGGAAAGACTAATTTCCACCTATCCCTTGAGATCTTTCTCCATAGCTCCCCCCCAACCCTCCCCTGAGCAGAGATCCCTTCCTCTCTGGTGTAGATAGCCTCTTGCTTACCCAGGAATGGCTTGTTTAAGCATACTTTCCCATCAACTTGTTTCCATAACTACGTCGAGTTAATCAAGATTTTGTTTTCCTTTTTGCCTAGGCTTTAATTTTGTTTCTTCCACAAAAGTACTTTAAAACCAACTTTTTCCTCTTTCTAAATTTATTCCACCTCCTCCCAGTAACTTTCCTGTTTATTGGGGTATCTTTTTAGATTTTTATCTCCAATTTAAAAATCATTGTTTAGTTTATTTTCTCCAAGGATTTTTGAAGAAATAGGAAATTCTTTGGAACCTTGTCCATCCTCATAGCCATGGATTCCAGATCTCTAATAACACTGTAGTCTTTGCACAATTAATTCCATTTTAATTTCATTAAATTTAAATAATAAAATATGTCTGCAACAATTGTTTTCCCTTGGGTCCACTTGACCCTTAGAGTTTTTGACTACCTAAAATAAAAGAAGAAAAATAGGGATATTACAGAAAGTGTGTCATGTTTCATTAAAGGTTGTTGATTGTGTGCATTAAGTAAACCTAGTAATAGGAAATTGGGATTTTACACACCACTTTCGACTCCTTCATGTCAATGGGAGAGTATTTCTATGGATTCTGTAGGATGTCTTCCTTTGTAAAAAAGAGGTCATGATTATCTGTATGTAGTTGTGGATAAGTTCAACAAGATGTGTATATTGATTCCATGTTAAAATCAAGTCACATCTAAACAAAGTGATCATTCTTTCTTTGAAAATGTTTGGGATCATCTTGGGTTGCCTACATCTGTTATAAGTAATCGAGATTCTTGATTTTTTGGTAATTAATGGTCAATCCTGTGGGACTTTATGGACACTATGTTTAAGAAGAGTAGAACGTCTCATCCTCAAACATATGGTTAAACCAAAGTGGTGAATCAAAAAGTCATTCATCTACTTTGAGGATATTACAAAAAACATCCTAAGTTGTGGGATTAATAGTTGCATTACATTCAACATGCTTACAACTGTGAAAAACACTCCTCTACAAAAACATCGTCATTTGAGGCATGCCTTGGATACTTTCCAAAATCACCATTATATTTTTTTTTTGGAAAAGGTGTAGCTATAAATGGGCATAGTGACATAGATAAAGCAAAGAAATTCATAGATAAAATTTAGTTGATCCATCAAAGAGTTCAAGGTAAACTAGAAAAATTTCAAGGAAAGTAAAAAGAGAGACATGAAAAAAATTGTGTGCATCTGTTGATGCTTTGAAATTCGCTGCAACAACATGGGAAATGACCACCCGGTCCAGATCTTAAAGCAGTTCAGTTTCCATTTGGAATGGTGGCTCCAACTGGTTTAACTAGGTCCAGTTACCTTCTCTCAATCTCCATTGGCTTAAAATATGACTTTTATCTATCAATGGGAAAGAGACATCAGATCATATTTCTTGCCGATTAGACAAGAAAGTAATCCTTAAGCTAATTTAGGCTTAGCCAAGCCACAATTAAATTTTTTCCTCTTTGGGAAGAGTACTTTCTTCGGGATGTAGAATTTAATGTATATTTAATTTTATTCTAAGATGCAAGCAAAAGAAACTATTTTAATCCTATCTCAATTAGGCAGATATAGATCTATCCCAACAGAGAGCAAGATGTTTGAAAATAATTGAGATTTATATATGTCTGTTTTAAATGAATATCAAGCTAATAAATTAGTTCAATTAAATGATATTGTGAATACCAAACACATTCTATCTAGAGACCTCTAAACTGAAATAATCAATCAACAAAATTCAGGAAGTAGTTCTCAAAGTGATATTGATCATTTAATAAGTAACTTAAATAAATAAACAATAATATGCAGAAATAGTTCACAACATATCACTATTCAATAAATAAGTTTTATAAGGCATATTTCTGAGTAAATAGTTACTCAGAATTCTACCCATAAGAGTAGAGGTAAATAATAACATAAATTGAGGAAAATTAGTCATGCCGATAGAAGTGCACAAGTATATGAATAAATTGACACATTCTTGTTATCATAAAATGAAACCAGTATTTAAAATAATAGTATTATAAATACCAATTTCTTAAGTTCATTTCTCCAGCTCTGGTCTCTAACAGTCGTTTACAATGCCTGAACTTCTACTTTCAAAATCAGAGCTACAGTAGTGCAAGACTCTGTTCATTATACATAACTCAGAATGTAAAAGAAAAACCTCAATAATCTCCAAATCTGAGATTCCTCTCCTCTCACCCTACACCTCTAAATCCTCTAGACAATAATTCCATAATTTCAAAGGAGATAAGCCCATATTAGATTTTGCAATCTGCTATTTATAATATTTACAAAAGGATTTTCCTCATAACAAAGTTTATTTGAAGAGTGGTTTTGCTCAATAAATTTTCATTGGTTCAAATCATATTATTCAATTGTTGGATTCTTTTCATTGATTGATATTTTCTTCTTCTAATCTCTTCAACTATTTTCCTACAAAAACAAATCAAAAAATAAAATTAAAACGAAACAATAAAATAAAATGCTAAATTTAGAATTAAAATAAATCCAATCAAAACTTAACTAAATAAATAATTGAAAAGGAAATATAGCTTTATTTTGAAGCCTTTGCTGATATAATTTTCCAAGAATATCATTAACAAACGAATCTGCATTTTAGAAGAAGTTATGGGCAAATTAAAATGCAGAAAATAAAAATCAAAAAAATTATTTTGTTAAAAATTTAGAGCATGATCTTCTGCTGAATTTTAGACCCAATAAATGATCAAATCTTGAATTGAAACAAAATTATAAATGTACTCCATGATTTTATCTATCTAATGAGCCGTCATGAGCCCCATTTGGTCAAATAAAACTTCATTTATGAGCTTTGAAAGTTTGTATATTAAATTTGACAGAATTCTGGAATTTTTGTTGCTTGGGCTAAAAATAAGATTTTTTAATTAAATTCTAATCCTAAATTAGATTATAGTTTTTAATTAATTACTCCTAACTAATTGTAATTATTTTACTAATATGATTCAGTTACAATCTAATTCTAAATTAAGATATAATTATCTATTAACTAATTATAATTACATTATTAATTTTAATTAATAAAACCTAATTGAAAATAAAATTAAACTAATTAAGAAAATGATTTATTTATTAATTAAAATATTAAAATATTAATAGTATAATTTGAATTATATTAAAATTATAATAAAAAGATTATAATTAAATACAATATTAATTATAATATTATATAATATAATTTCTTTTAATTAATAATTTAAAACAATTTTGAATGCTTCATGTGAGGGAGAGGAGGAGAGGAGAGGAGAGTATGTTGTGATAAGGGAGGAGGAGAGGTGAGGTGGAGGTTGAGTGACATGAGGGTGATGTGAGGAAAAATGAGTTGAGAGGTATAAGGAGGTCAACAAACTTGATATTAAAAATTTTAACCATTCGCATGTTTATCCAAATCACATCGGAGTTTGACAAATTTTAAAATTGAGGTGCTTGAGGTGCTTCATGAATTTTTTGCGATATGCGTTATGTGTTATCGCAATATCATATCGCAAGTTTCTATCACACATTTATAATCACAATTTTATTTTGGGGCACATTTTTATTTCAATGCTTTTGAAATTGGGATTTTTGGAAGGAGAGGGTGATGTGAAGTGGGGCCCACGTGGATTAACCATCCTACAATTTAGAATACAACCATTTGCAATTTTTGAGTTTTGGGTTTGGCAAATTGTTTTAAAATAACAAGTTGGAGTATATTACCAATATCCAGAAACTTATTTTCATCCATTGTTCAATTTAACTCGGTCATTTTCTAGGACCCTTAGTAAAAATGAACTAAAATTTAATATTTACAATGAATGATTATTTTAATTACATAAATTAAAATATTGGTACACTTTATACGTTTTTTAACCCAAGAGAGAAAACGATCAAAAATTCAAAGGAGTCCCATTTACAAACCGGTTGACCAAATGGCATGAAACAAATATCGTTAGAAAGCTTGTGAAAAAAAAAATTGAATAAAGCATTGAAAATAAAATTCTGAGGAAGATGAAAAATGAAAAAAAATGTAGGATAATTAACTCAATCCAAATACTAAAAGGTGCTTAGCCAAAAATTTTGTAGAAAGGGTCCCCATTATTTGAAGTACATAAGTCAAAAATGGGGGGGTTGTGTTTTACCACAACAATGGTGACATGCGGGAGAAGAACCAGTTATCTCTGATTAAAATAATGAACTTAAATTTACCTAAAGGTTAAAAATAATGGAAATCACGAAGTCATCTAATAGTAAAAAATTTCCATAGGTCCCACATGAATAGATTAAGCAATATGAGTCTATAAAGATAAGTACTTAAAATATACTCGAGTAAAAGTGATGGATCCAAATTTAGGGAAATTTGTTTGTTAAATTTTCCTCATGTGAAAAATAAAAGTTAGAGATAAGAGTTTTTGATAAATCATATATCCATTTTTAGATTGTCTCTCACATCGCTTTACTGCCAATGAGCCTGAACAGTACCCCGATGAAGTTGTCTTTTATGCCATACAAGCCTAGTCCCGTTGCGAGCAAGCATCCATAGCCCCGAAGGGTTTACTTGTATTTCCCATGCTTGCCCTTTTTATCACTCTTTTGATAAGTGCATTTGCAAAAAAAATTATTCATGATGTATTTGAGTGAAAGAGGTGGGATGGTAATAGAGATTTTATGCTTAATGAACATAGTAATTTGATAATTTTTTCTCCAAATTCTTTCCTTGCAACTATCAATCAAAGGATTTTTATGTGGAGGGGTGGTAGGGATTCATTGAATTAAACTCAAATCAGTTTTTTCCTTGAAAAAATAAACTCAATAACTTAGAAAGGATGTTTGTTCCTCGATGAAAAATATTTAAAGCAAAATGGTTGTATGGTTCCATAAAGATATGCCTTTAATGATAAATGAAATTCACTTAAATCATAACAAAGTCACAAAAATCAAATCAAAACTGAAAACAAAAGGAAAATATCTCCTAAACTAAAGTAAGAAAAGAAATCAACAAATAAAAATGAAGAAAGGAAAAATTGAAAGAAAAAAAAGAAATTGAAAGCTAAACTCTAACAAGATGGCTTATATGAATTTCTCAACAAAGGATTATAAAAGAAAATAAGCATATGTACGTTCATTCCTATCTTGAGTTTTTTTAAAAAAATTATCTTGGAGAGTTATATAAAAATGAAAATGTAGAAGGTGAATAGAAGTTATGATAGATAATATGTTGAATGAGAAGTTTTTATCTATTGCAAATTATCTTTTTCAAGGCAAAACCTGCATAAAAGCATCTTAACTATCTTCTAATAATAAAAAAATGCTTAAAGAAACAGACTAAAGATTTAAAAAATCTCTAGTCTAGCTGATTGAATGGGGATCATTATTGCTTCTCTCAAGATTTTCAAAGAGAAAAAAGAAATTTTGAAAATTGGTCTGGTAGAGGTGCGAATGATTCATGAAGACCCGAAAAACATAGTTCGAGATCAGGAAAAAAAAAACAAAAATGAAGAAATGAAAATAAATGAAAGTGGGTAAATGAAACTTATTATTGGAGAACTACATTTAATATTACCTGAGAAAGATGATTTTCTCCAATGCAAGTTAACTTATTTCTTGAATTATAATTAAAAGCATGAAGAAGTTTTATTGACCCAAAATCACTATTTATTAAATCTTAAGTAAAAAAAGCAGTAAACTAAAAGAAATCAATGTTTCATGTTCAAGGAATCAAAAATAAATTGAATCCATCGTAAATGAGGATGAATATGTGCTTCTTTATTAATTAAAATGATGAATTTCTTTTTTATTCTTCCATTTTGAATTTATATCAACCTCAAAGTATTAAAGTTGATTCAAAATCCCAAATAATGTAACAATATATAAAGAGGATTTGAATCTCTATATGATAAGTATGGAGAGAAATTTAGAATAAAAGAAAAATTAAATATATGAATTAATCATTGGCACATTACCATGTTGATTTTTTCGCATCGCGAGATTCTTTGCCATACATAACTTAAAAATTGTGACTTCTGTCTTTGCCAACATGTGATTCAAATTTTTATAATAATTAAAAGACAATGGTGGAAATTGAAATATCGAAGTTTATTACATCAAAAGATCTTGAAGACAAAGCTTCATTTGAGTTTAGCAATGCGATATAATTATTATAATGGAAATGTCGCGAGATGCACATGTGTGATGGGAAACTACAAAGGGATTAATGCGATATTGGAGAATAGTCATATCGGAAGATTAAAGCTTGTGAATGTACTAAAACATCAATATTATTCTTGTGATAATGAAAATGTGGTAAATTACTAATGCAATGTGACTGAAAATATCAGAATATATACGTGAAACTTTGGTTTTGCGGCGCACACAAACGATGACCAATCACGCATGGTTACACTTCGCATCTTTTATAATTTACCTTTACGCAGATTTCAAAACATAACTCTTTTTCAATTTTGTGATTTTGTGATTTCACAATTCACAGCAAAATCCACATCGCGCGTTGCAACTTTTATCATTTAACATATTACTTATCTCATGCGATATGCAATATGTGTAGTATCGGATCGAAATATCCTTGCCTTGTCTTTTATTGTATCGCAACTAGTATAATTTACGGGGTGAGGTATTAACAATAACCACTTAAATTTGCGATATGAAAAACCTTTTTAGGTGCATTTTAAACTCCACCGTTGATATCAGTTAGATTTAATGGTCCCCATTGTTCCCTTACTCTTTTCCTTCGCATTGCAATTCAAAAAACTTGTTATGTGTTGATATGTCGATTGAGAATGGATCCAATATTTTATTACATGGATTTAATCTCATATCGAGTGTGGGAGATTGGGAATTTTAAGAATATGCTCCTACCATTATTTTTATTAAATAGATGTGATATTTTTATGAACTTGATTTAAATTTTATATCGAGTCCAGAATTCTGTGGTCATTGCAATATTTGGAGAAACCAACTATTGGTTATGTGATATGCGAGAGAATGAGTAAAAAAGAACATCAAAGGTATTGCATTATCAATTTTTATCAGTAAATTTGAAGAGTCGCTTCTGATGGAATATTTTGATACAAATAGTTGTGATATGGATGATGTTATATAAGATAGAAGAATCATCGGAAATCAGAGGGAATGAGAATATCGAGAGATCGGAGATATTTGATGTATGCTCATTTCAAAACCTTTGATATGTGAATTCCGATAAATGATGATCCATATGTGGGGTTGATGATTTCTTAAAGTATTCGATTCAAAAATAAAGTGAGTGATTTAACTTTTCTTTAAAATAAAAAACCCTTTAATATTTTAATTAATTGTCAGAACAACTGATTGGAAAATAAGTTTACCAGATCTTCCTTATGAAGAGTGTTGTGAAATATAAAGATCTGATATAATTATTCTAAAAATTTAGTAAGACTTATCATGATTTCAATAAATACAAGAAAATTCAGATATCCTTCAAATTTAAGATGAAACCAAAAATACTTTCGTGAACATGTTGCATATTTGAAAAAAGTTGGTTGCTTTCTTATCTTGAGTCTTCATAATCAAGTCAATGAAGATCTGCAAAAGAAACAAAATAGAAATAAGAAACAACCTTTGAAAGTAAAATAACAATAGATGATGATGAACCTGTAAACATATACGTAGAAGAATTTTAATTGTAAGTTTATCTTACGAATCTTCACATTCTCCCAATGTTTCTCAGAGGTTGCATAAGTTCAACATCACCTTGTTATTTTAATCTAAAATGCTAAGTAATGAATTTTTTGAAATTTCATCCCTTCCAAAATTACATCAGAAGACAAGAATGGTAAAAATGAGTTCATAGAATTACTTATGAATAAAAAATTGTCAAGTGGTAGAAAATTCATGGAATTTCTTCATGTATGATCAAATGTCATGAATTGTGAAAAACAAGAAAATTGAAGACTTGACAAATAAGTATGATTTGATAATCCAAGAACTTCTAAAATGCTCTAGGTTGATTTTCTATAGTTGAAATGTGATGCTCAAAAGAAATTGGATTAATTACTTGTTTTATTCAAAATTTGAAATAATGAAATAAATGCAAACATAAAAGAAAACTAATCTATTCCTATTTCTATCTTAATGAAGGAAGAATGACTAGGTATAGTCATACTTCCAATGTAACCATCTAAGCATTTTAATTCCTGCATGTTTTACATGTCAAACATTAGTAAAAATTCAAATATAATTAATCTAAGAAAACTAAATTTGAAAGCATAATCTATCTTTATTGTTAGTAGCTTATTCACCATTATCTTCTCTTGAAATGTCCTTTCCAACTGAATTTCAATTGGATCATAGAAATATGGATGGATTTACATTATTGAGTTTGAGAGGTTTAAAAGAGAAGATGACAAGCCAGGTTGTAGAAATGGTCTTTCAGAAACAATGGTCTGTGTGATTTTGTTAGTGCTATGTCTAAGTGTTAAATTATTAACAATATTCCGTGAAGGAGAAATTTCCAAATGTATTTCAAATTGATCAATGAAAAATGGATGGATGGATTGAATTAGATTGTTGGTCATAAAGTGAAAATACACTCTCTTTTTGGCTCTTCCCTTGAGAAGTAAGAAGTAATTGATAAGGAATGAACATCAATTGAAATTGGAGTTTAATAACTTTTGATGTTCACAATTAGAATTTGAATCTTGATTTTTCCCTTGAGGTAATGCATCATTTGAGTGTTCAATATTCAGCTTCTCAATATTCCAGCACAAAGTATCTAAACGTCTAGGACTCAAAAAAATAAAAAAATCTGAAGTTAAAATTAAATGTTGAAAAAATAACAAAATTGAATCATAGTTTACACTAGTGTTACAATTATATTTACAACACAATTTGGAGTGACTTAAAGTAATTTCCTCTTGACAAGAATTGAGAAAAATAATGCAATTAGAATGATTGTTGATACCCACTTGTGAAATAGAGAGAAGGATATGACTCTGAATAGGAATGTGAGCTTGATCATCATATAAATCATAGATTGGAATGGTTTCTAAAATGCTGAAATCATAAGTATGATTATTTGCTTGAAAATGAGAACTATTTGTAACAATTTCTAAATTAGATTGTTCTTCATTTTCAGATGTGATTAGACTTTGATCATGACAATTCAATTGTAATGAAGACAAATCAATATACTCAATGTCAAAGTAGCTATCATAAATGACTTCAAGACAATCATTACAATTCCCTTCGATCTTATTCAATGTATCAAAACAAGAATGAATACTAAGCTCATGTTCATTAATGTCAGAAGAATGATCATTAATTAATTCTCTATTTTGATAAAAAATAATTGGCGATTCATTTAGATCAACCTCTATCTTTTCTGAAATATATTTAATCTGAAGAGATGTTAAATTGCTATTAGAAAACTTGTCAGGATAAAGAGAAAAATATGAATCCAAAACACTAGATTTGAAAATGTCTCTATTTGAGCACTCTAGTGTATTTTCTTCATTGCAATTTTTAGATTTAAGATCATTTTCTTGGGTAATTGTGCTTTCTTGAAGAATGTTTTTTTGCTGATCTAAATTTTGAATTTTCTCATAATAAAAGAATTTAGAAATTTGTACAGTAGATTGCATTATATTGGAAACTTTAATCGTTGCTGGTACTTTCTGGATTATGATCTGATTTTCTGATTCTAATGCATACTAATTTTCGGATTTCAAAGTTGTATATTCTTCAATACTACTGCTAATATTTGCTTGCAATTGATTAGTGAGATTTTCCAAGCTTCATGACTGAGATTCATGGACATGTGAAGGTGCAACTTAATCTTTATCAATACTATAGGAAGTGTACAGTAATTAAAGGAATTTATTTACACAATAGAGGCCTCTTCATCATGTTTTGTTTATACCTCTATATTGGAATTTTTACACATGTCAATGAATTTAGAAGGAGATTGATCAAAGCTTGAAATAATTTCACATGGATTATGAATGGAAGGAAGATAGGAAATATGTTCAAACCAATCTAATAATTCTGCTTTCGAAGGTTTATTTTCAATTTTAAATTTTAAACAATTTAAATGAAACTTGATGGTAAAATCAATTAAAGTCTCGCCTTCGAACCTTGATAGATCTTCAAAATCATCACATACCTATTTGTGGATATATCCATCAAATTTACAAAGGAATATTGATTTACACCAGTTTCTAGGTTTTTCCAATAATGTAAGAGTAAAAATCTTGCATAAAATACCTTCATAAATTTCATGAAAAGCGAAACTTGAAGAATTTTGAATGAATTGTAAAGTGTGATTAAATGCAGAAGTATTCCCATTACCATTAAACTTTACCTAAGACAAGAGTCTTATTATTAGAAGATGCTCACCTAGAAATACAACTCCAAATTGGAAGTTGTAGAGGAGCCATTGTAATAGAAATAAAATGTTAGAATACAAAGACTAAAAAGGAAAACAAGTCTCAGGCCCTCCTTCTAGCGCCAAAATGTTGTTGCCTCAAAATTCACTGCAACAACATGGGGGACGACCACCCAGTTCAAACCTTAAACCAGTTCCTTTTCCATTTGGAATGGTGGCTTTGACTGCTTTAAATAGGTTCAGTTACCTTCTCTTAATCTCCATTGGCTTAAAATATGACTTTTATCTATCAATGGGAAAGAGACATCAGATCATTTCTCTTGCCGATCGGACAAGAAAGTGATCCTTAAGCTAATTTAGGTTTAGCGAGGCCACAATTAAGGTTTTTCCTCTTTGGGAAGAGGACTTTCTTAGGGATGTTGAATTTAATCTATATGCAATATTATTCTAAGATACAAGAAAAAAGAAACTATTTTAATCCTATCTCAATTAGGCAGATATAGATCTATCCCAATATAGAGTAAGATGTTTTAAAATAATTGAGATTTAAATATGTTTGTTTTAAATGAATATTAAGCTAATGAAGTAGTTCAGTTAACTAATATTGTGAATACCAAATGCATTCTATATGGAGACCTCTTAACTGAAATAATCAATCAACAACACTCAGGAAGTAGTTCTCAAAATGATATTGATCATTTAATGAGTAACTTAAATAATTAAACAATAACATGCGGAAATAGTTCACAAGATATCACTGTTCAATAAATTAGTTTTATAAGACAGATTTCTGAGTAAATATTTACTCATAAATCAAAATTCAACTCATAAGAGTAGAGATAAATAATAACATAAATTGAGGAAAATTACTCATGTCGACAGAAGTGCACAAGTATGAGAGTAAATTGACACATTCTTGTTATCATAAAATGAAACCAGTATTTAAAATAATAGTATTATCAATACCAATTTATAAATTCCATTTCTCCAACTCTGGTCTCTAACAGCTTTTTACAATGCCTAAATTTTTGCTTTCAAAAGGAGAGCTACAATAGTGCAAGACTCTATTCCTCATACATAACTCAGAATGTAAAAGAAAAACCTCAATAATCTCCAGATCTGAGACTCCTCTCCTCTCACCCTACACCTCTAAATCCTCTAGACAATAGTGCCATCAAGAATTCTAGAATTGCAGAGGAAAGAAGCCCATATTACATTTTTCAATCTATTATTTATAATATTTACAAAAGGATTTCTTCATAAGAAATTTTGTTTAAAGAGTGGTTTTGTTGAATAAATTTTCATTGGTTCAAATCATATTATTCAATTATTAGAGCCTTCTCATTTATTGAGATCTTCTTCTTCTCATCTCTTTAACTGTTTTCCTGCAAAAACAAATCAAAAAACAAAATTAAAATGAAATAATAAAATCAAAATGCGAAATTTAGAAATTAAAATAAATCCAATCAAAACTTAGTTAAATAAATAATTGAAAATGAAATATAAGCTTTCTTTTAATCTCTGTGCTAATATAATTATCCAAGTATATCATTGATGAATGGATCTACATTTTAGAAGTTGTGGGAAAATTAAAATGTAGAAAATAATACTCGGAAAAATTATTTTATTAAAAATTCGGAGCATGATCTTCTGGTGAATTTTAGAACCAATAAATGAATAAATCTGAAAATGAAACAACTTCAGAAATGTTCTCCATGATTTTATCTATCTAATGAGTTGGGCCTCATTTGGTCAAGTAAAACATCATTTATGAGCTTCCAAAGTTTGTATATTAAAATTGACAGAATTCTAGAATTTTTATTGCTTAGGCTAAAAATAATTTTTTTTTAAATTAAATTCTAATCCTAAATTATATTATAGTTTCTCACTAACTACTTCTAATTACTTGTAATTATTTGATTAATATAATTCAGTAACATTATAATTCTAAGTTAAGTTATAATTATCTATTAACTAATTATAATTACACTATTAATTTTAATTAATAAAACCTAATTGGAAATAAAATTAAACTAATTAAAAACAATGATTTATTTATTAATTAAAATATTAAAATATTAATATTATAATTTGAATTATATTAAAATTATAATTAAAATATAATATTAACTATAATATTATATAATATAATTTCTTTTAATTAATCATTTAAAACAATTTTGAATGCTTCATGTGAGGGAGAGGAGGAGAGGAGAGGAGAGTATGGAGTGATAAGGGACGAGGAGAGGTGAGGTGGAGGTTGAGTGAGGTGAGGGTGATGGGAGGAAAAATGAGTCGGGAGGTATAAGGAGGTCAACAAACCTTATATTAAAAATTTTAACCCTTTGCATGTTTTTCCAAATGACATCGGAGTTCGGAAAATTTTAAAATCGAGGTGCTTCATGAATCTTTTGCGATATGTGATATGTGATATCGCAGTACCGTATCACAAGTTTCTATCACACTTTTTAAAATCACAATTTTATTTTGGGGCACATTTTTATTTTAGCGCTTTTGAAATTGGGATTTTTGGAAGGAGAGAGTGATGTGAAGTGGGGCCCATGTGGATTAACCGTCCTACTATTTAGACTACAATGACTTTGCAATTTTGGAGTTTTTTGTTTTGCAATTTGTTTTAAAATAAAAATTTCGAGTATATTACCAATATCATGAAACTTATTTTCGTCCATTGTTCAATTTAGTTGGGTTATTTTGTAGGATCGTTAGTAAAAGATGAAAGATTAGTAAAAATGAAATAAAAGTTAATATTTATAATGAACGATTATTTTAAATATGAGAATTAAAATATTGGTATACTTTATACTTTTTTTAACCCAAGCAAGAAAATGATCAAAACTTCAAAGGAGTGCCATTTACAAACCGGTTGACCAAATGGAGTGAAACAAATATTTTTGGAAAGCTTGTGAAAAAATGGATTCAATAAAGCATTCAAAACAAAATTATTTGGAAGATGAAAAAATGAAAAAAAATGTAGGATAATTAAATTAATCAAAATCCTAAAAGGTTCTTAATCAAAAATGTTGTAGAAAGTTGCCCCATTATTTGAAGTACATAATTAAAAAATAGGGGGGGTTGTGTTTTACCACAACAGCATAATAAGTTTCCACTCGGTGATGATTTTTTCCTTCAAGGAGAAGGTAAAAAGATGACACCAATCCATTATGGTCCTTTCAAAATTATAGAAAATATTGGTAACAATGTCTTCAACCTTGATTTTCCTTCATACATGTAAAATTTACTCTATTGTTAATGTTGAAAATTTAAGATTCTATGAGCCTCCTTTGATTAAATATTAAGGAGAGAATTTTCCACTTCCATCTATTCAATAATTTTCTGTATAATTATCTAATGCACTTCAGCAAGACACCAGACTTGACAGAAGAAGAAGGACATCGAAAAGAGGAAGTGTCAGCTATCTTCGAATGGGGTTCAAAGGAAAAAATACTTCAAAATCCAAATGGATTTAAATCGGGGAGGTGAGGGAAATGTAATCTCACCTGTTCAAGAACTGAATATGATTTTTTGGCATCCAAAAGCCTCCAGTGGGTAGGAATGACGAGGTGCTCAAAATTATGCTAAAAATAAAATTTCTCAGAATGATATGATACCTTAATGACCAAGTAGTGTTCACCAGTCTCAATCAAATGCAAGTCATTTCACACAAAATGGAATCTGTATGGCCTTATAAACGAGTTTTTTTCTATTTACCTAAATATACAAATTTGACAAAAAAATTGTGTAGACAGGGAGCCTAGTCAATAGTCCATACTACTGACGTTGCATGCTGACTGGGTAGGTCAACATGTTGGTCAACCCATCTCCGTGACGAATGATTGGATTCTAAGCTATAGATTTTTTTTGGTGCTCATCATTGACCTTTCCTCTAATAGCGTGTAATTGCCAGGTGACTATAAAATTATGTAATTTTGGAGATAAGTGTCAATTTTCCCATAGTGAAAATGAACTAAAGAAATGAAATTTACACCTGCCCCTACAAGGACATAACAATAATTAATCTCTTATGGTAAGCCAGTTCCTAGTTTGCTATATCTTAGGCCTAAGGGTGGACTCCTACAACATTAGGCTACACCACCTGTAATGGAACCAAAAGTGTCATTTTCTTGTCCAACAACAAAATAATCAGTGTTAGTGCTTTGGTAACTCCACAAATTTTTTCATTCAAAGAGTGATTTTCCAACAAGAAGCTCTTCATTACACTTTATTCTATTAGCTTTGTATATGATGAATTGGAAAAATGACTGAAAGGGTTGGATGAGGTTAGAAAAAAAATTGAATATGTAGAGAACCTCGAATTCCAACGATCTTTTCTCAGCTGATGCAATGTATAATTTGACATATTTATTGGAAAACATTATTCGTTAATTCATGGAAAAGAGTTGCTGAAATAAATAATAGAAAACTGAAATAATTCAAATGGTATTGATGTAAATGGGTCAAGAAACAAATGGAATAAGAGTTATTCAATGTGGATTATATACTAAGGAAAGCGAAGAGAGTTATACATCATATTGGTGAAGGAAAATTAGAGATGCATGGTTTCATTTGTGATCCAATAACTTACGTTGAGGAAAGAAGGGTAAGTTCATATTTCAGAACTTGAACTTCTCGACGTTGGGAATAATAAAAAAAAAAATTTAGAATTAAGTAACACTTTTCAAATGTCAATATTATATTTTTTTCATTGCCTAACTTATATGAAGAAACTTATTTTTTTAGGGATTATTTTTGTACATGTTGAATCAAGCATATACTTTTGGAGCTATCCTTGACATGGTGACTAACACATTGAGTACTACTATGATTTTGGTGGTCCTCTTAGTTTTTTATAATCCTTTCTTAATGTTCTTTTTCGGTATGATAGCATTTGATATTGCAACTCATTAGCTACCACTCAAGGCCTTTTCCTACACAGAGGTACAGATTGTGGTTAGAAATGATGTGGTTCAGGATATTATTAAAAAAATAGAGGGATCTATATCATTCTACCAGATTTCAAATGTTACCTAGATTTCAAATGTTGGCTTTTGGTATTCTTCCTTCAGTTTTAGGAGCATCACATTTCTTGGCCATTCAACTTAAAATAATGGTAAATTGCAATTGCATTATAAAGGGTTTCATTATAGGTAGAAACTAACACCATTCTTGAGTTTTATGCATGAACAAGCTTTATTTTTTTTTATCTTCATTCATATGAACGTTTTATAAACATTTTCATACTCTTATTTTGTATATGATAATAGGGGGTTGAGACTAAGGTTTCTTATTTTTGGAAGCCCTACTAATCAAGCATGTAAAAGTGATCCTAGGTAACAACTTATCATATTATCGCCTTGTATCTGATAGGGGGGAATTAATGATTATTTGCCATGAGTTTTGAGTATCCTAACCCATAAATTTGGCAACACCAAAAAAAATTCCTCAAATATAAACTAGAATCAAGGTTGTAACCAGAGTAAAATCTATAAGCATAATTAAATTTATAGTCATATTCAAACAAAAATTGAGAGCACTTCCCATAGTAGAAAACTTCAAATTCTAGCCAGATTTGAAATGTGCTAAGAACTACACTAAGAATTATAGATTTGGTGAACAACCTTAAAACACGTTGGTTCAGACATCACTAGTATCCACTTTTAGAAAAATAGAGAGCGCTTCCTCTAGTAGAAGACTTGAACTTATAGCCATATTTGGAATTGTTATAGGAACTACGTTAAGAATTCTAGGTTGATACCTCAATGCTCTCCCTTTCCAAAAAATTAGGGAGCACTTACTCTAGCATAAGCCTTTAGCCTCTAGCCATATTTGGAACAATTTCAAGAACTTTACTAAGAATTCTAGTGTTTGTGGTCATCCTTAAAACACCACTAATTGAGACCTTGAGTTTTTCCACCCTTTGGGTTTTTAGTGTTCCTTAAAAACCACCTTTTTAGATGAAAGCTTAAGCCATTAGTTTCCACTTTTATAGTAAAAATTTCTTCATAGACTCACATATATCCCTTTGGATTAAGGGGATAATTTTATACACGTAATCAAATAAGGGTTCTGGTGTGGATGGTTTGGAAGGTGAACCATAATTGGGAGTAAAAGATACCTTGGAAGATGAAGTTAATGGTCACATCGTGTATTTATATGTAATATATTTTAAAATAATATATTAATTCACAGTTATAATTAAATTTTACTTACAAATTCCAACAAGTTTTTCCATAAAAAGAGGCATGTAGGAAGACAAATTTATAGCTCTAGAATGAAAACAAATAAAAAGGATAAGGAAATGGAGACTCAAGTGGTATTTGATATATTGAAAATGCTCAATAGAATTTTTAACAAAAACACACATGATCTCCATTACAGAGGTAACAAATCTCAAATTAGATATTTGAATTCGCCTCCTTGAATTGCTTAGGGGTGGGTTTTTATAAGTTGAAATGTAAAGTTAAAATTATAATAAGAATGTAAATGGGCACCATTCATTTAGTGGATTACATATTCAAAATTGATCATGTGGGAGGAGGGTTTAGTTGATCCTTAATTTCCATTATTCCCAAAGAAATCGGTCTATCTTACTTTTCTAGTTATAGACCAATCTCCTTATGCAACGTTTCATACAATATATATTCTAGAAGTTTTGAACATCACATAAAACTTCTATTTCCCACGATCATCTCTAAGGATCAGGGGCGAATTCGTGGGCTAGAGGAACATAATATATAATATCATCCTTATCCCAAAAAGTAGTACATTTCAGGAGCGTAAGGAAGGATAAAGTTATTATCATAAGAGATGATAGGGAAAATTCATTTGACCATATACATAATGATTTTTTTATTAATTTTTTCATATGAATTTGGCTTCAATGCGAAAATTATAAAATAGTTGGAGGTTTTTCCACTTATAGGAATTTTTTAAAGCCTCATGCAGGCTTCATCAAGGGCACTCGGCACCTTTCCTCTTCATCTTGATGACAAATTCATTGAGAAAAAGTCTTAAATACGAAAGAAGGAATGGAAGCATTCTGGGTATCTCAAGTATCAAGAGCATAAACCTCTCGTAATTTGCATACAATAACCTCTTATTTGGAGGAGACTCATTTTATTATTATTGATATTTATAAGTAGGTTCTATATTAATATCTACTAGCTTCCACATGTCTTATTAACCATAGGAAATCATATATATATGTTCTAGATTAGTATCTACTATATTTTAGAGGTCTTATTAATCATAGATAATCATGTATATATATATATATATATAGAGAGAGAGAGAGAGAGATATGCTTTAAATATTATCCCCTTCATAAATATTGGGTATCCTTCTTTGGTTTAATTTTGTAGTGTATTGGAAAAATTTCAGATATTTGGGGATTTCAATATGTTTAAAATCCCATTATTCTCAAGCATATTCATTAATTATTATAGAATTCAAGTCCATGCTATAACAATGGAGATAAGTTTGGTTTAACTTAGTTCTCCATAAATTTCTTATTAGAGTAATACTATTATCTTTTCCTATTTACTAGTTCATAGCTTTGTTGGTGCCAACTGGGACTCTTTGTAAACTAGCGAAAATATGAGGAACTGTTTATGGGAGATTGATAAATAGATGTATAAATTTTTTCGTCTCATCAACATATGGAAAAATCCATGACGTCTAATGGAAACATCAGGATTTGAGTACGTTCCATTATCAATATAACATTAGGTTCCAATTTTGTGTAAAGATACATTTCAGATAATTATTACTAGTGGAAAGAAGTTTTTGTGATGCAGATTGTTTCAACAAAGCTAATATTTTATCCTCAAAACTTGCATGGATCCAAAAATAATATTATCCATCTAGAAGCTCTTATTTTCATTTATTTCTCTAATTAGAGAGAGTATTTATAGATATCTATGGAATGTCAAGTCAATAAATCTATGGTCGGATCAAATCCTTAATAAGAAATATTTGGAAATTCATGAGGAGATAGTTCACTTGAAATATTGGTTGATCTCTAAATGAAATTTCATGCTATCATATATTTAAAAGTGTGATAGTGCTACTTCATGGATTTTTTTGGACTAGGGTTGTGTTACATTATTCCTCCTGTAGGAATCAAACGTTTACTAATAAATGGGTATGGAATAAATTAAATGTTCATATTTGATAAGGATATGTTGTTTTATTCTTTCAGGTAGTTTTGAATCCTCTAAAGTAACATGTTTGGACATGAGTTTGGACTCCCAAAAATCCATCAAAGGTAAACTCATTTTTCCATTTTTTAATGCATGGTAAAATATTAACAATGGAAAGCATTCAGAAAAGATAAATGGTTGGCCTATAAAACTGTCCTTTATGCTTGATATAGTGTTGACGATGTTGGACCTGCCAGCATTCAAGGATCTCCCCAATGTGAAGTCCAAACTAGCACTCACACTTTTTGGAGTAGGAGTCCCAATATTGGGGTGCTAATGATTTGCCTTGTTTTGCATAAACACATAGAGTGGTGCATAGTGTCTTTGATTAGAAAAAGTGTGTGATCCTCCAAAGAGTCAAGTGCAATGTATGACAATTCCAACGCAAGAACGGAAAATAAGGTGTGGCACTTCAAAGGTTGTAATAGTGCGTAGCTTAGACAAAACACATGATTAAAAAGAAATCATATCAAATAAAAGAAAAATAGTCCACAAGTTAAGGTTTTCTATTAACACGTCAAAACAAATCCAACAAGATACATACAAATGCTAAGTAAATAGTGCATAAGAATAAGCGTAATTTAAACAACATACATATACCACAAGTGTAGTCCTAATATATTCACAATATATGCATGAAATATTGTCATTCTTGTTTTTTATTAAAAGTGATATTTTCAATCATACATATAATATTTGACAAACCATATGGCCCAATAGTGGAACGTGAAGCCTACAACACCTCCTCCTCCAAATAATTATACTCCCAACATCTTTCTAAGCCTAAGCCTAGCCAAAATTTGGGCTCCCAAAATCCCTTTACAAGTGTAATGAGGATATAATTATAGAAAATGGGGTGACTCTTGGCATGCCCACTTTTTTACTCTTGTAATCCCCTCATGACTCTTCAACCTCTTACAAAATAACTCATTGCATTCCAATTTTACAGTAATTACAAATAATATTATATTTTCCACTTGTACCCATATAAAACAAGATAGGATACAAATAACTTCAAATCCTAAGCATAAAAAACACTATGATGTTGGATTTGGGGTGAAACCAAGATGGGAAACATTCATTTGATGCCTGTCGGTCACATACTAATTCCAAGATTCTCATCATTGAATGGTCTTCCCAGACTGTGTGATAGGGTTAGGTTGGAAGTGGACTCTCGCCTCTATCACATATGGGCACAATGTCTTGGAACTGGTCTAAACTTCTTTCTCAATTAGCAACAAAATTATTCTCATCTAATTCAAGCCACCAATGTAGGTCTACATGGTGTGTCTATTAAACTCAAAATCCTCATGGGTGGCCATGTGCTTTAGCTTCAAGAACTATTGATCAATCTATTTCTAGAATTTTAGTTTGCGTTTAGTCTCAGTGAGTCTGTAACTAGATGGGATTAAATGGGTTCTCACAATGAAATGAAAATTTTTATATACCTATATATATGAGGCTTGAATGTTTCCGATGAATGAGGCAAGATGCTTGTTGTTCTGTATCAATGTCTAAACTCTCGATTTCTTTATTTTTACATCTGACTTCATATTCTTGAACAGTTTAAATAGTGTCGCCTTGTATCACATTGTCCACTCATGCATGACAGTGATGGAAATTTTCACATTATCAAATATCTTGACAAACTATATGCTCTATTGTTGTAAGTCATGTAAGCAAAAAAATTCTTTATGTACAGTCACGAGCTCCTATTGTGTAGGAAAATCCCCTCTACGGATAGAGGAAATCCCTCTAGCCCTAGGGTGGGTCTAGCAACAAGGGAACATGTTGAATTCCTAAATTCCCATTTTTTAAATGAAATATGGATTGGAATAGATATCCTACCTCGGTCCAATGCTCTTGTTGTGGCATGTTGCAGCAATCCCTCGATATTGATATTCACAGCTTGTGCTCCATTGGTGATGACATTCATGCAACTATAAAAATATCAAGCACACGCTGACACCATACAAAATATACATTCATCTACAACTATCCAACTAGTCAAGGAGAGTTAGACACTTCGAATATAAATGGAAACAACATTAGAACCATAAACAAGTCATGTAATATTAATAGATGAAAAAGAAGTTTACAACTTGCGCCTTGACGTTGTAGACCTCCTCTGATGGGTTCAGCAGGGCACGTCTCCAATAATTCGTTCGTCGTTTGGCTTAATGAGGAAATGGGCTTCAAATCCCTCTCACAACAATGGACACTTCTCTACTCTCTTCAACACACCAGCTATATCAATTGATTGCTAAGATAGCTGAATCAATGTTAGGAAGAAGAATTTATAGGAAAGGAGGAGGAGGTTTGGGATCCACATAAGGTGGAGGAGAGGAGTAACCCTTTGGGAAGCTTCACATTTGTAGGAGAAAATAGGCCAAAGGGACAAAATCAACTTGACCCAGTCGAATAAACAACCATGACTCCACCCACGAAGCTATTATATTATGGAAGCTTTGTTTCTATTTTAAAACATTTCCAAAAGTAGCTCAGTGTGGGTGCTCTTCAGAGACATAGTGACTCGGACACTAGGCTTAGGTTAAATTCTACCATGGGCACGAGGACAGAACTACCTACCAGCACCGACTCAAAAGCATAGATTTTTAAGGGTCTACTTGAGGAATGATAAACAAAGATTGTGTTCCTTAGATGTCAAGGTATGCAATGAAATTAATGGCAGTGTATGATAGTACACAAGGGTCACTGAAATGGTCCTCCAATGTTCGGAATGAGGATTGCAAGGATGGTGACAAAATACTCTGTAACAGATGCCCCCTAAAGCATGTAGTTCGAGAGAGAGGGAGGGGTGAAATTCTTTACGAGAACACACCCAAACCAAAATGCCATTATCGAAATACCTACAATATTAGGTATGATTGATACCTTTGATACATGAATATAAGGTATCAACATAGCCATCCATAATAGAGAACATGTAATAAGATTCATGGTATCGACACAACCATCAAAATGAAAAGGATCATAAAATAGACTCAGGTATGGTCGAAGCCGTTCAATCAGAAGATTCATGTATATACAATCATGATAAACCAACACGCCCCACAGACTGTATTTTATTAGAAAAAACCAAGGTTCTTGCGCTTCGTCCTGACCCGAACAAGTACAAATTCAAGCATGTGAATACATGGGTTGAAGTCAAACATGGGAGAAAGTTGTTTGATTACTAGCCAATGATGGAAGTTCTTAACAGACATGAGAGAAACAACCAATAATGAAAATGGATCTCAAGGTAATACTAGTGCAATCCAGGGAATGTGAACATGAGCTAGAGTCGAACACTCGTAAAATCACCCAATTGAAGGTCAATAATGAGAACCTATCGTCGAATGCGAATAACCTTCCATTGACGCATGCAAGCTCTAAGGTACCAGAATGGCGTCTCTGGATTAGCTTCCTAGATAATGAACTAAAGTTGACAGGAAGTGACCATTTGAAAGAGAACCATAATTTATCCCACATCATCGACATAAGATAGAGGAATAAAATTATAGTGAATCATGACTAAATAGAGGATCAGGGGTTGAAAACTACAGAAGGAATTATCTTGAACACATGGTGACACAACTCTAGAATTTTGCAGTATTTGACATCAAAGGATATGACGTCATGGTGACAAGGGAAAGAGTAGATGAGAGGTAAAAAGAGATAACCCAAACCCATGGAGGAAAAATGACAAATACAGGATGTCCCCAACCCGACACAAACATGAGACAAGTGTCATGTTCAAGATTGACATACTTCCGACACAACTAACAAATAGTTCCATTTTATCCCACAATTTTTGGCGAGTACCCCAATTATTTTTGGAAACAAGCTTGAAGGTGAGATCATATGCTTGCCGTATAAGTTTTTCCTTTGGAAAAATCCATACTAGTACATTTTACAATCCCTAGGAAGGAGGATCTCGGTAAAATCATGGCAATAGCTTCCCATGTCATTTATATTTAACGAGTATAACAAAGGAAAAGCTCAGTGTATTTTCATGTTTATAGAGTTTGAAAGGAGGAAAAGGGAAAACTGTATAAGGTCCTTTTTCGTAGGTAGTGTCACAAATCTGGAAAGGTAGAAGAAAGTATGTAAGAGAACCTCTTATCCTTGTTCGAATAAGGTAGGCATTTTTCGTAAGTAATTTGTCACAACCCGAAAAAGGGGTAAATTTATACAGGGTAGATGACATTTCATAGCCTTTAACGAGTTCAAAATGACAAGATTCAGGAACCTTTTCAACTTTTGAGTGAGAAAAGAGCTGAAATATGACTCTATGGAGTGACCTTCTCTTGTTTGTACTGATTCTGAAAAAGTAATAAAATACAACTTGTTTCCTCATAGTTGTCACTTTTAAGGCCTGTTGTTGCATAGTAAACAAACGTAAAACCCATTTTTCGAGAAAAAATAATAAAATAATAAAAAAAGTGTTCGAAATGCTAAGAGGGTGGGGGGGGTGAATCAGTATTCCTTTCAATTAGGTCATTAGTTAATCTTCAATTATTATCAGTGTTTGTAAAATTATATCTGTAAACAAAAGGAACACAAATGCACACATTTTTTAAGGTGGAAATACACTCCAGGACAAAAGCCACCTAACTCTTTTCTAATAACTCTTTAATATTTAACTCCAATTGAAAATAAAGCTCCAAATTCCTAGAATCTAGAAAAGAATTCTTCTCCAGCTCCCACTGGATGGACGCTCCAATGCCCAATATTCTTCAGTAATCAACTGAACGGATGCCCCAACACCCAATAAGATATAGCTCACCCTAGCACCACCCTACCACCCTGTAGAAGAATAAAAGAAGAATGGACTCTCGTACCAGGGAAAATGGTCCACTTTACAATGATATAGAATGATGTAGAAGAAGAAGAAACACTAGATCATAACCCCAACTATGACAAAACCACCTAATGATGATCCTAGATCTCCCGACATTGCCTCTTCAACTCTTTCCAAACAGACACTAGTACATTTTTTTACAATAATGTATTTACAATGACTTAGTACAATGATACATTTACAGTGACTGTATGCAGTGCCACCCACTTGAAGAATTCATGTGATGAACTTCTTGCTACTATTTTTCACCTTGGTTGCTTCTTTGGTAATGCTACCCTCTACTACACCTTGCTTTTCTTTGTTGCCCTAGAAAGTCTAGTCATTTGTAGCCCTTGACAACACATGATCTAGCTTTTTCTTGCCTTGTAGGAGCTCGATATTGAATCTGATGTACCTATTTTATTTCAAATCCCAAATATTCCTCTGAGTCTTTTCTCCAATGCCATAGGTTGTTGGCAATATGATGCAATGTGTTGTCCTTGATGGAAACCTACTTGATGAAGATGGCAACCTACTTGATGAAAATGACAACCTACTTGATAAAGTTGATGGCAATCTATTCGATGAAGTTGTGCTTGATAGAATCCTACTTATTAATGAAGTAAATCCACAATGGTGTAGTGTGTTATTCTTTGATAGAAACCTACTTGATAAGTTAAGGAGGAGATTGTTGGCAAAGGTTAACAGAGGAAGAACAGGAGGAGCAGAGACAGAATGGGAGAAAAGAGTAAAAAGGCGCAGCAGAGTTTTGGTGAACAACAACTCGCATTAAGGAAGGATGGGAGAAATGTAAGGATGAATGAATTGTCATGGGTCGTAGCTAAGTATTGCAGAAGAGAAATTTTTTTTATGGGCGAAGTATTTTACAGAAGGAATGAAGACATTCGTAGTTCCAGACTACGGAGGAGCAGAGTTTATTTAAAGATAGTCATTTCGGGCTTCCAAGCCTTCAACAAACAAGTATGAAGAAAATTGATTAAAACAGCGGAAAGAATTAAAGTTTCTGAAAACGGAGGACAAGTGGTCCCCACCACTTTAGCGCAAATTGCAAGATCACAAGTTTTGAAGTTTAAATGTCTTGTTGATGTGGAAAATTTGCGATGTGCGATCGTCGCACTATCGCACTATCGCAACATCACATTATCGCAATATCGCATATTTGTTATTTCCGTCATCGCAAGTTCCGTTGTTTGTGATATGCGATCATCGCGCCATCGCAAGATCGCAATATCGCACATTCAAGTGTTCCGCCATATGTTTGATCGCCAATTTGCGATGCGATCCCATCGCAAATCGCAAATGTCAACTTTGCGCACTTTTGTTTGATCGCGCCATCGCATATCGCACATCGCAAATGGCCATCTGCGATGTGGGCTCGGGGTCAAAGAATGAAATTTGATTAAAAGTAATGTTACGGGGACAGTGTAAAGTTTAAAAATAACCGGAGGGGGTGCCCCCGCAGTTGACCAGGAAATCAAGCGCTGACTATAGATCAATGGTGGAGAATTACTACGGGGCCGCTGCATGCCAAGTCAGCATCAACCGCTTGGTGCCTCCGTAGGGACCCACAGAGGGATTATAGTTATAGAATTCAAACATTTTGTTATGAAGTGTGAAGGAAGCCCTCGATTTGAAATAATATTATATGGCAAAGATAAAAGACTACCTTTGGGACGATTCGTGCATGGAAGAACGAAGGTTGGGGTTTCAATTTGGTTTGGCTCGACTTTTAATACGCTGGATTATCTATTTTGACCTCGTCCAGGAATACCATTAATGGTTCGTGGTTTTGACTCATGGTATTGAAAAAGGCAAAATCTATATAAGGAGAAGAAAATCATAGTGCAAAAGGTGTGAAAGTGTCGGGGTTTTAATTAATACTTCACTCTGAAGTATATCCGTATGGAATAGGTAACAGTTGAATGATAGATCTGAATGCACCTATGAAGAAATTGATGAAGAGGGATATCTAGATGTATTTGTATTTTCTAGATCTATTTGTGGAATGTTCAAATTTGAGATGAGACGAACATATGTCTGAAGTGAAGGGTAAAATCTGAGATATATATATCTGTTCTGAAGATTTGTGCAGTCCCATAATCTTTGAAGATCTATACGCTTATTTGCAGCAGAGGAAGCGTGTATATACGCGGGTTTAATTCAGTAAAAGCGCGTATGAAATGTGAAACCAGTTCTGAAGTATGTGAAGATGTATACTGGAAGCTGTTGGATCCAGTATGAAAATTGATTAAACGTGATCCGCAGAGGTGCTGAAGGTCGTAGCCTTCAGTCAGGGGGTGTAGCTCCCTTCCAGGTGAGGCTGGTAAATGAGCGCAGGTGGGTGCCTACGTACTGGTATGAGTCTGCGACGGTACATAGTTGTAAGATGTTTTCTTTATAATAAAATATTGAAGGCTGAGACAATGGCAGTGGTGGTTTTCTCCCGACTTGGGTTTCCACCTAAAATCCTTGTGTTCATGTGTGTTGCTTATGTGTGATGATTTATTCTATTATTACTGCACATGTTTACTGTTTATTGAACATCTAATGAATGAATGATGGAATGATATAAGTGAAGAATTATCTGCATAATAAGATCTCTGGACATATGCATGTTTTATTAAGGGGATCCGCGAGTTGGATTCAGGAAACTAGCATTTGGGTTTTTGAAGTAAGATAAAGTAAAAAGTTTTCAGTAAGTCCTAAATACTGATTCACCCCCCCCTCTCAGTATTTTTCCCAACAATTGGTATCAGAGCAGGTCCTTCTACAGAAGCTTGATCGCTTGAAGGAGATCCGTCACAATGGGAAGAAAGCAAAAGAAGAAGGCTACTGAAAAGGAGATATCTCAAAAAACATGTGCAGCAGAAAATGAAGAAGATGAAACAGGTATTGATTGTTGTTCTAGTGATTTTCTTTGTGCAAGCAATGGTGAAGATAGTGAAAGTAATGTTTTGGATCTAGAGGAAGCTATCAAGAAAATTGAAGATCAACAAAGATCAATTAATAAAAGTGAAGCTATGTATAAAGGGATGAAAGATCAGATAGAAATACTGAATGGACAGATAGACAAGTTTCAAAGGTTTCATACTTATGCATCCAATCAAATTAAAATACTAGAAGCAGAAATCAACGATCTAAATGCAGATCTCGAAAAATCAAACAAGAAGAATGCAAGACTTGAAGCTGAAATCATCTCTCTCAAAGAAGATCCGGAAATATCAAATAAGAAGAATGAAGAACTTGAAGCAGAAATCATCTCTCTGAAAGTAGATCTCAAAGCATCAAATAAGAAGAGTGAAGAACTCTTACAAACTTTTGAAGAACAAGAAAATGGGTTGAAAGAAGAGATTATAAATCTGAATGATCAAGTAAGAAGGAAAGAAGAAAACATGGAGAAACAATGCCAAGGCTTGGAGGTTGAGGTAAACATTCTCAAAGGTAAATTAGAAGAAAAGGATAAACTCTTGAGGTTTCAAGATAGTACTAAGATTCTAGACAATATTCTTAGCAGTCAAAGGTCTCCTTCTATTAAACTTGGTCTGGGTTTTCATGAAACGGTCAAAGGAGAATCTAGTTCGCAAGAAAGTGCTAAAGATTCAAAGGATGTCAAAGCAAAACCTGAAGTGATGAAAGAAACAAAAGGTCAACCAAAAATCATGAATTCTCAAAGAAAATCATTCAATAACGTTGAATGCTTTAAATGTCATAATTATGGGCATGTTGCAGCAAATTGTAGGAGCAGATCATTTCAGTCACAATCAAACAGATCCTATTCAGAGAGGTACTCTGGTTGCTTCAAGGGATATTGTTTTTCATGCAACAAGTATGGTCATAAAGCAGTTGATTGCAATAGAAGGAAGAATAGAGAAACACACTATGATCCTTATGCTTACTTCTTTGGTCACATGAGATGCTATGCTTGTAACAAATATGGACATGTGGAAAAGGAATGCAGGATGAACAGATATGAGAAATTGGATAACTTCTAGCACACAATTAGAAAGTTCAAGAAAATTTGGAAAAAGAAGGAGGACCGGTCAGAAACGTAGGGAATATTGACCCTACTGCAGTCATCCACTTCTAAAGCTTACTTCTCATAATGACTGCAGGAATGATGTGAGATACATTATAGAGATTAGTAATGTATCATCACAGGGGGAGCAATGTATGATGATTCCCATGGTAGATAATTCGAGTTGTGTTTATTTCTAACAGTGCATCTAATGTAAAGAAGACAGGTACAGGTGGCATAAGTTCAATGGGAGCGTTAGCCTTGCTGGGAGCAATGCATTGTTGGCATTATGATGGTTCTGAAATATGACCTCTCTCTTGAGGTATTTTTGCTTCAAAAAAAAAAAGAAAAAAAAAACAAGCAACAGATGGCATATTTCTATCACAAGAAAAATATCTTAAGCAAATGGAAAAGACAAGAGCAGCACCTAAACTATCCATAAGGTAGAAGAGATAGAGAGGTAGCAGAGGCAGCAGATGAAACAGAAAGAATGCATCTATAGTTTGAGCTACAGAGCTATAGTATCTGTCAAAGAAACAGGGACAAAGAGGTTAGAAATCCTGTGTATGATTGAGTTCTGGTGATACTCTGTCCCTATGTTAACTACTGTATATACTTCAGTCACGGCTCAGAAAAGTGAATCTGCATAATGGATGGGATTAATGATGCTCTGGTTCTGTAAGTTGTTTGAAGAATCAATGATAATACGATCGACAATGGAGTTATATATATAGTCGTTGAATATATGATATGAACCTCGGTGACTGAGAGTATGGAAGGTCTAAAGATGCAGTGGTAAGAACGGATAGATTCGTGCTGTTGTATACGATATCGGGTTGCCAGTACAGTGTGCCTTGGACGCGTTCTGTATATATAGGACACATTATATATATATATAACCGAAGGAAGAATACTTAAATCAAAGTTTTGCTTTAGATATGGAGCAGTTGGTTAATTACACATAAAGGGTAGAATTCACATATATACACGCGAATGGAACTGTGACCAAGAGGAACAGTGACAGCGGGTTGGAGCGAAACCGTGGGTTTCTTCGCACCACCTTTCGTTGATACGTGGTATTTCGTGCATTGGTAGCAAATCCATAGAGGTTTTGACACGCGTCCCTGCAAAATCGCCAAGCACACGATAACGATAGTCCTTCACACGTTAACAATCGACCCAGGACGGCCAGCGAAATTGCTTTTGCGCCGTCGATCTAAAAAGAAGCCATCGGACGGCGATCGCTTGATGAAGAGGCACGGACGATAATGAAAAGGTGTGAAGATTAACCAAGGTACGAGCGGAAATGTGATTAGGTCACTAATCATATATGTGGGACCAGTTCGAATTATTTTAATTGGTCCTTCTCACTTTAATGTTTGCGGGCTCAACCAAGAAGGTTTAAATTAAATATGGCTAAAAGCGATATATACCGTCAATCTGGAAAGCGGACTTGATTATATTTATGGGCCCCCGGATCAAAGGTTAATTTGTTTAAAAGCGTTGGATATTTTATAAAGTCAGAAGGGTTAAACATTAGTTGGAAGGCTTGGTTACTGACGTGCTTATGCTACAATTATTGGATGACATCTGAAAACACAGCTGCAGTGCTGTTTGGTATCTCTGGATGCACAAGCTAAGGGGAGCTTTGGTCATAAGGAAAGGATGCATTCTTGGAATTCTAATTATTTGCTGTGGCCTGATCTCATATTGTATAAGTCATTTCTGTATTTTGATGAAAAGGGTCATGATGAGACCTATAATGTAAATTGTTATATTCAGTCTTGTAAGAGCTTGTTAAAATTTGTAAACCCACTTGGTTGGGTAGCTGAATCATATATGTAAATCCACTTGGTTGGATCCTTGATGTAAGTATAAGTCCTTGGTGATAGGAAAGGTCATACAGTCATGTACTTCATTGAAGAATATGCTTGAAAATTCAGCATGAACTCAGGGGGAGCATGGTACCTTCAGTACACATCAGATCTACAAGAGCTCTTATTTCTACATGTAAAGAAAAACCTTGCTTTGGTTTTGATCCGCCCTTTGCCCTTGATGTCAAAGGGCGAGATTATCATGGTTTTTGAATAGGGGGAGAGTATCATGGTATTTGATGTATCTATCTATTGTGGTGATCAAACACCATCATGGTTGCCATCAAGTCCAAAGGGGGAAATATCTGATCAAACACCATCATGGTTGCCATCAAGTCCAAAGGGGGAGATTGTTGGCAATATGATGCAATGTGTTGTCCTTGATGGCAACCTACTTGATGAAGATGGCAACCTACTTGATGAAAATGACAACCTACTTGATAAAGTTGATGGCAATCTATTTGATGAAGTTGTGCTTGATAGAATCCTACTTATTTATGAAGTAAATCCACAATGGTGCAGTGTGTTGTTCTTTGATAGAAACCTACTTGATAAGTTAAGGAGGAGATTGTTGGCAAAGGTTAACAGAGGAAGAACAGAAGGAGCAGAGACAGAATGGGAGAAAAGAGTAAAAAGGCACAGCAAAGTTTTGGTGAACAACAACTCGCATTCAAGAAGGATGGGAGAAATGTAAGGATGAATGAATTGTCATGGGTCGTAGCTAAGTATTGCAGAAGAGAAATTTTTGTTATGGGCGAAGTATTTTGCAGAAGGAATGAAGACATTCGTAGTTCCAGACTACGGAGGAGCAGAGTTTATTTAAAGATAGTCATTTCGGGCTTCCAAGCCTTCAACAAACAAGTATGAATAAAATTGATTAAAACAACGGAAAGAATTAAAGCTTCTGAAAAGGGAGGACAAGTGGTCCCCACCACTTTAGCGCAAATCGCAAGATCGCAAGTTTTGAAGTTTAAATGTCTTGTTGATGTGGAAAATTTGCGATGTGCGATCGTCGCACTATCGCACTATCGCAACATCGCATTATCGTAATATCGCATATTTTTTATTTCCGTCATCGCAAGTTCCGTTGTTTGCGATATGCGATCATCGCACCATCGCAAGATCGCAATATCGCACATTCAAGTGTTCTGCCATATGTTTGATCGCCAATTTGCGATGCGATCCCATCGCAAATCGCAAATGTCAACTTTGCGCACTTTTGTTTGATCGCACCATCGCATATCACACATCGCAAATGGCCATCTGCGATGTGGGCCCGGGGTCAAAGAATGAAATTTGATTAAAAGTAATGTTACGGGGACAGTGTAAAGTTTAAAAATAACCGGAGGGGGTGCCCCCGCAGTTGACCAGGAAATCAAGCGCTGACTATAGATAAATGGTGGAGAATTAATACGGGGGCGCTGCATGCCAAGTCAGCATCAACCACTTGGTGCCTCCGTAGGGACCCACAGAGGGATTATAGTTATAGAATTCAAACATTTTGTTATGAAGTGTGAAGGAAGCCCCCGATTTGAAATAATATTATATGGCGAAGATAAAAGACTACCTTTGGGATGATTCGTGCATGGAAGAACGAAGGTTGGGGTTTCAATTTGGTTTGGCTTGATTTCTAATACGCTAGATTATCTATTTTGACCCCATCCAGGAATACCATTAATGGTTCGTGGTTTTGACTCATGGTATTGAAGAAGGCAAAATCTATATAAGGAGAAGAAAATCATAGTGCAAAAGGTGTGAAAGTGTCGGGGTTTTAATTAATACTTCACTCTGAAGTATATCCGTATGGAATGGGTAACAGTTGAATGATAGATCTGAATGCACCTACGAAGAAATTGATGAAGAGGGATATCTAGATGTATTTGTATTTTCTAGATCTGTTTGTGGAATGTTCAAATTTGAGATGAGACGAACATATGTCTGAAGTGAAGGGTAAAATCTGAGATATATATATCTGTTCTGAAGATTTGTGCAGTCCCATAATCTTTGAAGATCTATATGCTTATTTGCAGCAGAGGAAGCGCGTATATACGTAGGTCTAATTCAGCAAAAGCGCGTATGAAATGTGAAACTAGTTCTGAAGTATGTGAAGATGTATACTGGAAGCTGTTGGATCCAGTATGAAAATTGATGAAACGTGATCCGCAGAGGTGCTGAAGGTCGTAGCCTTCAGTCAGGGGGTGTAGCTCCCTTCTATGTGAGGCTGGTAAATGAGCGCAGGTGGGTGCCTACGTACTGGTATGAGTCTGCGCTAGTACATAGTTGTAAGATGTTTTCTTTATAATAAAATATTGAAGGCTGATACAACGGCAGCGGTGGTTTTCTCCCGACTTGGGTTTCCACCTAAAATCCTTGTGTTCATGTGTGTTGCTTATGTGTGATGATTTATTCTGTTCTTACTGCACATGTTTACTATTTATTGAACATCTAATGAATGAATGATGGAATGATATAAGTGAATAATTATCTGCATAATAAGATCTCTGGACATACGCATGTTTTATTAAGGGGATCAGCGAGTTGGATTCAGGAAAGTAGCATTTGGGTTTTTGAAGTAAGATAAAGTAAAAAGTTTTCAGTAAGTCCTAAATACTGATTCACCCCCCCCCCCTCTCAGTATTTTTCCCAACATAGGTTTGACCCAATTTGGATTCTTCAAGGGAGATTTATTCCTAATCTCTCACAATTTCCTAATTATGGACTGTTTCAGTAGAGTGAACTTGTACAACGTGCCACATGTCATTGTTTCTTCACTTGGATTTGAAATTGATAGAGAAAAAACTAAAGTACATACACTATCTATCAATTTTTACATAATTCCAATATGATACTCAGGGAGAGAGTTATGACGATTTTTCCAAGGTCACTTCTTTGAGATTAAATTCAGGAGCCGACAAAAACACTGAATTCCACAGGAAATATCTCCTAAAATGTTATCCACCTTGATCTGAAATTTCTACAGGAGCTTCCTCGGGATTTCACCTTCACCTCATAATAATTTCTTCTTCTGAACCTTCATATAAACAAATTTAGAGTGAGAATTCCATGATGACCTGTTTCAGATGGTGAAATCCTTGCCTTAGGAGGATATGAGGATCACAATGTATATAAATTCTTAGGTTGAGAGGGGCTTCAACAAGTGAACGTGAGAGGGATTTTATTAGCTTAAAAAATATTAATTATGAATTTTCAATGACCCATGGCACAACCCAATGGGGTTTTAGCCCACTAGTTGGTGTACAAGCTTCAAACATGAATATCTCTCAAACCGTGAAGAATTATGTGGCATTCCATATATCAACGGAAACATATCGACAAGTAGAAACAATAAAAATCATTTTTGACCCATAATATGTCAATTTTGTAGGTCAAAATTTCCATGCAATATTTGGGTAGCCCTTGGTGCTGCTTGGGTTGACATCAATGACAACCGTTGATCAACAATCTCCCCCTTTGGCATTGATGGCAACACAAGTACTCCCCCTTCGATCATGACACCTTTTCCTAAAACATTCTATATCCCTTTAACATCAATGGAAAAGGGTAACTCCCCCTGACACAAAACCATCTTGTGGACCTATACACACTTCCACTCCCCCTAACACACAACCATCCTGCAGATCTCTACACACTTCCACTCCCCCTTTATATTCTGAATAAGGAAAATATAATGAGAATTTGGGAGAATCCCAAGCTTCTGGGGAAGATATTCCAATGCGTCACGAGTACTCTCATGATCATCAACACTTCCTGCCCAATCTGCATCTGTAAAGGCATGAATAATGAAATTTTTACCCTTGGGATACCACAAGCCATATTTTGTTGTTCCCTATAGATATCAAAAAATTATTTTGATGGAAATAATATGTAATTCTTTTGGTGCTGCTTGGAATATTGCTACTTATCCAACTTCTTGCATAACATCTAGCTAGGAGATTGTTACATATAGAAGACTACCAATCATAGATCTGTACAACCTCTGATGCACATCCTTATATGATTCGTCTATGCTCAATTTGCAACCTGTTACCATCGGATCAAGGATGGGTTTTCAATATTCCATTTTGAATTTCTTGATCATTTCCTTGATGTACTTGTCTTGACATATAAATATTCCTTTATCTTGCTAAGATATTTGAAGCCCTAAGAAGTATGTCTGTTCACTAAGTAAAAACATCTCGAAATCACTTTTCATCTTTGTAGAAAACTTCTTACTTAGTCGATAATCCTTTCTACCAAATATTATATCATCCTCTCTAGCTATTAGACATGCTTTAGTTGCTTCATCCAAAACATATATGTTTTTTGGAGCTCAACTTGTTGTAGCCACAATTTCACCATACCTGCCTTTCCTGATTTCAGATTTTGTGGTGTTTAATATTATTGTGTGTGCTTGATCATACATTTTCCCAACACTGAGCAAATTGTGATTCCTATTTTCAACCAATACAACATTCTTGGCTAGAGCATCTTTTCTTCTGAGAGTGATGGTACCTAATCCTATAACATTTGAGGATCCATCATTTCCAAAGGACATGGTTCCATCCTTCTTCTCTTTCAGAGATACAAATTTCTTTCTATCTCCAGTCATATGTGTTGAGCAGTTGCTATCAACATACCACACATCTTTGTTGTTTTGAGCCTTGAGAGTGAGAGAACAATTATTATTCTTCTTCTTATTCCATGTTCATTCGTTCTGTGGCTTCGAAGATTCTTCTAGAGGATTTTCAAGTCTGTAGTCTCTAGCTATGTGTCCAAAGTTTTGACATTTGTAACATTCAATATTATTTCTTAAATGTTCAAATCTATTGATGTTTCGTTGAGCCTTGGGAGGTTCATATTTGACAAATCTCCTAGAATTTTATTCATTCCTGGGGTATGTGCGACATTCTATAGCTTTATGACTAAATTTTCCACATGAATAACAATACCCATAAAAAAATATGTTGGTACCTGGATGGAAATCTTCGTCGAGGAATTATCCTCCAAGGTTGTTCTTGAGAATATTGTCCAATGAAGTATACACGCATGTCAGATCCCATAGGTTCATTGTATTTTGTTGTAGAAGGTACTATTTCTTTGTAACTGATTCCAGTTCTGTTGTTGTAAGATCGTTGATTATTGATGAGTTCTTCCAATGCCCTTGAGTTGTTGGCATAGTTTTGGATATTTTTTCCTTTCTTCACTTCCTCATGCAGCGAGACTACTTCAGCTTCTAATTCTTCCCTTTATTGGTTGGTTTCTTCCAACTTCTTTTGAAGTGACTCTTCAATGCATTTGTGTTCTTCAACTTCAATTTTGAGACCTTGAACTTGTTCTTCAAGAGTATTGGAATGGATCTTCTCTACCTTGAGCTCTTTTATAAGCTTGATTGCTTCCTTAGAAAATTCTTCTATGGTCAGTCCTTCTTCTTTGTTGTTTGATACGTCTTGTTTATTGTGCTTGGCCATAAGCAATACTCTCTCATTGGCCACTTCTTCGCTTTCATTGTCTTAATTGGATGATGAGCTATCTTCTTTAGAGAGAAAGTTCCTTTTGGATCCTTGCTTGTTGAATTTCTTAAAGCCTTTCTTTCCTTTTGAGTTTCCATCACTTCTATTTGGACATTTTTCTGCAAAATTCCCAACCTCACCACAGCCGAAACATATCAATGTAAGTTTATCTTTGAATTTTCCCTTACCAATTTTTAGTTTTCTTGTAAAGTAAGCATATTCTTCATCTGAAATACCTGCTTCATCATCTCCCTTTTCTTCACACTTGCAGGTGCATGCCTTTTCAATTGAAGGTTGTTTGTCCTTATTGGTTTCCTTAGATGCAACGAACACAGTTTCTAGATGTGAAGTACCAGCTTCTTCATCAAGTCTCATTTCATATGCTATGAGAACTCCATGTAATTCCTCTTTGCTGAGTTTGTCCATATTTGCACAGTATTCTAAGACCGATACCTTTGGGTTGAATATCCCTGGTAACGTTCTAAGAATATTTCGTATAATAGTCTTCTCGTCAATTGGCTCTCCAAATCCTTGCAGAGTATTGGTTGTTTCATCAACATATTGGAAGTATGGAGTAATGTTGTAATCTTCTTTCATTCTGAGTTGCTCAAATTTTGCTCTATAGATTTGAAGCTTTACTTCTTTGACATCTGATTCACCAGCATATATATTCTCAACATTGTCGCATACATTTTTGGTGGTTTTACAACACCTTATGGTAAGAAGATTTAATAAGTTCATTGATAATAATATTCTTTTCTTTTGCATCATTTACCAAATTCTTCTTACCTTGTTCATCCCCAGTTGATGTAAATTCATTTTGAACATTGTCCCATACTTCATAACCTTGCGCCAAGAGATAGACCTCCATTCTTCCTTTCCAGAGTGCATATTTATTTTCATTGAATAGAGGTACGCCATTCTTTGTATGCTCCATGACCTCGTTCCAGTTGTTAAAATTCTATTGAAGGAACCAAGCTCTAATACCAATTATTGGAAATACTGAGAGGGGGGGTGTATCAGTATTCCTTTCAATTAGAGCATTAGCTAATATTCAATTATTATCAGTGTTTGTACAATGATAGTAGTAAACAAAAGGAACACAAACGCACACAGGTTTTAAGGTGGAAACCCACTTTGGGAAAAAAAACCACCTAATGCTTTTCTAATAATTCTTTAATATTCAACTCCAATTGAAAATAAAGCTCCAAATTCCTATAATCTAGAAAAGGATTCTTCTCCAGCTCCCACCGGATGGATGCTCCAATGCCCAATATTCTTCAGTAGTCAACTGAATGGATGCCCCAACACCCAATGAGCTACAACTCACCCTAGCATCACCCTAGCACCCTATAGAATAATAAAAGAAGAATGGACTCCTATACCAGGGAAAATGGTCCACTTTACAATGATATAGAATGATGTAGAAGAAGAAGAAACACTAGATCATAACCCCAAATATGAAACAACCACCTAATGATGATCCTATACCTCCCGACACTGCCTCTTCAACTCTTGGTAGATATAAACTAGTACAATTTTTTACAATAATGTATTTATAATGGGTTAGTACAATGATACCTTTACAATGACTGTATGCAGTGCTGCCCACTTGAAGACTTCATGTCATGAAATTCTTGCTGCTATTCTGCACCTTGGTTGATTCTCTTGTCATGCTACCCTCTATTGCACGTTGCTTTGCTCTGCTTCCCTAGAAAGTCTGGTCCTTTGCAGCCCTTGACAACACAGGATCTAGCTTTTTCTTGTGTTCTAGGAGCTCGATATTGAATCTGGTGTATCTCTATTATTTCAAATCCCCAATATGTGATTTTTGGTTCTATAGTAGTCCTCTGAGTCTTCTTTCCAATGCCATAGGTCTGACCCAATTTGGATTCTTCAAGAGAGATTTATTCCCAATCTCTCACAATGCCCTAATTATGGACTGTTTCAGTAGAGTGAACGTCTACAGCGTGCCCTGTGTCACTATTTCTTCATTTGGCTCAGAAATTGATAGAGAGAAAACTACAGTCTGTACACTATCTAGCATTTTTTACATAATTCCAATCCAATAATCAGAAAGAGAGTTATGAATATTTTCCAAGGTCACTTCTTTTAGATGAAATTCAAGAGCCTGCAAAAACACTGACTTCCACGGAACATATCTCAGAAAATGTTGCGCACCTTGATCTAAAATTTCTACAGGAGCTTCCTCAGGATGTTGAATTCACTTCATAAACATTTCAGCTTCTGAACCTTCTTAAAAATAATGTTATAGTAAAAATTCCACGATGACCTATTTCAGATGGCGAAATCCCTTCCCTTAGGAGGATATGACGATCACAATTTATGTAAATGCTTAGGTTGAGAGGGGCTTAAACAAGTGAATGTGGGAGGCATTTTAGGAGTTTAAAAAATATTAATTATGACTTTTCAATGACCCATGCCAGAAGCCCATGGGTTTTTAGCCCACTAACCGGGGTACAAACTTTGAACATGAATATCTCTCAAACATTGAAGAATTACGTGGTATGCCATATATCAATGGAAACATATCGACAAGTAGAAACCATACAAAGGATTTTTGACCCAGAATATATCAATTTGGTAGGTCAAAATTCTGATGAAATATTGGGGTAGCCCTTGGTGTTGCTTGGGTTGACATCAATGACAACCGCTGATCAACAAAAAGGTGTCCAAAACCTAATTAAGGTTTAGAAAAGGTTATAAAACAATTCAAATACTAAAAAAAATTCACTTTTTACCCTTTTCCCCTTCTTGTGAGCATTTCTACCATTTTCTACTGTGAATTTGCAAAGCTAACAATAGGCAATCCTAGAGGTCATTCAGAAATCCATTTTTTCTAGGCAGGAGCTTTCAAATAAAAAAATTCACTTTTTACCTTTTCACCTTCTTGTGAGCATTGCTACCATTTTCTACTGTGAATTTGTAGAGCTGACAACAGCTAATCCTGGAGGTCATTCACGAATCCATTTTTTTTAGGTAGGAGATTTCAAATTCATTACAATTTAGCCATTTCTTACTTGATTTTGTGGTTTTAATGAATTTGTGGAAGAGTTTGAAAAATTGAGGTCGTGGCGATCGACGTTGATTCCGGGCACAAAGTCGCACCTAACCCTGAAGTTTTTGAACGCGGCAGCACCATTTAGTGCTATTGTTTCCAAAACAACGACACCGAACACTAAACCTAATGTTTTATATTTTTTCTTCCAAAATGGCCAAACTAAAATGATTTAAATTTTAAGCAGAGGCTAAGAGAATCCCATGTGTCGGTTTTTCAAGAAAATTAGTAGCTAAAATGGTCATCTGTGGAAATAATGAGAGAATGGGGATGAGGATTAACAAACCATGGAAAATGATGCATGTATGGATGCCCTAAGAAAATGTGGGCTCTTGAAATTCTTCGTGGCCCCATGTTTGAGAGCTCAGCTAGAGCTACTACAATACTCGATTAGTATGTGGGACATTGATCGAGAGAGATTCATGATTCATGACCAAGAACTAGAGATAGAAGTCACTGATATTTACTTCATAACTTGATTTCTGCAGAGGGGAGAGAAACCACTGCTAACAGGTACTCAGGATCTTGGAGAGAGCATGGGTATGTTGATAGATAGAGTTTGTCCTAGAGCAAAGAAACATCTAAGAGTGGTAAAGTAGACATTAAGACACTACCTTATTTCGCATTAAGGGTCGTGCTACATACTATTACTCGGGTTTCCGGCTCTTAAGCTCCCCATACAGCTACAAAGGCACAGCTTCAACTAGCCTTAGATTGCATGACTCCAACCATATTCAATTAGGCGGAAGCAGTGATAATCAATTTGAAACTTCAGTTAATGAAATGAAAAAATGGTAAGCTGAAATAGTTTAAATACAGGTCCATCTCGATACTGTTCATCCTAGAATGGTTTCCAATATTCCAGCGCCATGAAGTGGTTGTACCTATGCCACCAACATGAGAGCCACTGATGGTCTGTTGGGCAGAGTTGATGCCTTGATCAGGAGGTTGACAACACATTTCATGGTGACTAAAATTATTTGAATCACTATGCCGACATCTCATCGTGGTAGAGGACTAGCTGTACACCGATACTGATTTCAGGGGTGATTTGAACCTTCCACTCTGGGAAGGGGATGACTAAGACGAGCATTTAGGTTAAAAATTATTTTTTTTATTTTTTTATGAGTATTAGATTTTTTTTTATATACATTTGTTATGAAATTTACCCATATGATGCATATGTTGGACCAGAGAGACCCACGGGGATGTCCCCAATAGCATGGAGGGTCCCACGAGATTTCGAAGTGACCCCTCATGGCAAGGAAAGAGATGAGGAAGAAATCGGGCACAACTTGGAGGGACTCATAAGTGGGATCCCAGACTATGTGAGATTCGAGGACATTCCTCATGCTTATTATAGACACACTGCAGGAGTGTCTAACCACATCCATCAACTAATGAGGCGGGTCATCTGGGTAGTAACGTGCTATCATGAGCACCATGCAAATTAGACACCTAGGTTTCATTTCTGCATATTTTTTGAGAGAGATAGTGTCTCGGGATGTAACCAAAACACATATATGTTTCAAACTATGATGTACAACTCACTGCCAACAATCGATATATATATATATATATATATATATATATATGCTTATTTTCTTGTCTAAATCTTACAATGTGATGATGATTGCTTTTTACAAATTTTGCAAATGTCTATCTAATTCATGATTAGCTACTACATCAGTAACGTATTCATTCTTCTAAGAATATGATGATATGTGATATAATCAAAATTCCTTTCCAAAAAATGAACATGGAAAAACATCCTTAAAATATGAGGGTTTCTGACAAAATAACACCCATTGAGCTGGAGAAAAAGAAGTTGAGAGTCTAGTTTTACAATTAATTCACAAATGCCAAGCCCAATAGCATTAGTTAGAAGTTAAATAACTACATTGTATTCAGCGACATTATTCGTTGTACATCCTAGAAAAATTCCTTGGAGGTCTACTAACTTAATATTAGGATCATAAATAACCCAAGCCATAGAGGATAAGTTTCCGGTACTGTCCGAGGCACCGTCAACGAAATCGACAAAAGGAGTGACATGCATCTACACAGTAATTAAATACATAATAAGCAGGAAAAATTGCTCGCAAATCACCCCAAGCCAAAAATTTAACTGGTTCCATTTTTACAGAAGATTGAAAACATGAGAAACTCTCCTTGTAATTGGTTTCATTTTTACACAATCCTGGAAAAAAGATAAACTGTGCTTGAAATAACTTAGCATGCCCCCAGCACAGTGACTCAATCTAAGGTACACAAGATAAAATAAGCTTGAAAAAGGTTGGCATGCCCCCAACATGGTGACTCAATTCGAGGTACATGCCCCCCAATATTTATTCCATTCACCTGAGTAAACAAATGGATGGGGTGAAGGTTCAGTCACAAGATGAAGTGAAAGACTCAATTCGGATTTTACGAGATCTAATCAAAGACTCAGATTGAATGGGAAATTTTTTCATTTTTAAACACGGATAACACAACAAAATAACTACCCTCATGATACCTTGTTTCATTTTTTTAAGGAGATCAACAAAAGAAAAGGAACTATGCTCCGAAGATTCTGTTTCATTTTTTAAGGAGCTTGACAGAAGAGAAGAACTATGCTCCAGAGAGCTTGTTTCATTTTTTAAGGAGCTTGACACAATAAAATGAAATCTGCTCCGAAGAAATTGATCATGGCATACGAGAAGTCATGGATTCAAAAAGGTTCACATTCGATGGGAGGAAAACATCTTGCATGTCGGGACCCAATGCCACCAGCACATGGTGCACAATGACACTATCACTGAATGTGGGCATGGGATAGGTAGTCACATAATTAACCTGTGGAGGGGAGGGTACCACAGGTACACAACAACCATTGAGGGATGATGGTAGACTAGATGTCACATTGGGACTGATGAACGAAATTTGATCAATATTCACAATCTGAACTTCATGTGGAAAATAGATCACACGAAAGAGGGAAGAGACAAGAGCTCCCATGACATTAGTATAGTTGCACCCCAGGATTAAGTTAATATCCAAGGGGACTTGGAAAACCATCACATCTATATAGACAATTTTTCCTCCGAAAGTAACAGGTAACTTCGGGAGTATCCGTAACGGTTTACTCACTCCTCTGTTAAAGGCCAATAGATTCTCGGTAATGGGCACAAGCTGCAGAGAACTGAAATTTTTCCATGTAGTTGAGGACATAATACTAACAAATTCTCCTCCGTCTATGATTGTGCTCGGTACGACTAGATTATAGCCATGTACTGTAATCTCAGAAGGCACATAAGGAGGAAGATGATATCCTACTAGTCGACTCCAATCAAATGAAGTGACCAAAATAAATAGAGGGTGAACCATATGAATGGGAGGAATATCCCCTTGCTTTACAGGAGCAGGAGGATCACCGTCCTGGACAGTGGGAATGAGATTCGTGGAATCATCCTCCTCGACCATAAGAATAGGATGATCCCCCTCTGATCCTGGGGAATCTGAGGAAACAAAGAGAACTTGAGTGGTATGAGAGTCGCTCTCTATGGAAAAGACCTGATGAAGCATAAGTGGAATCAAGTCGACCTTTTCCTCAACCAATGAGCGGTTGGGAATGGACTTGTGAGACTGAATTTCGAAGAGAGCAGAATTGACTGGAAACTAATCTCTATCAATCACTTGAATGGCTACCCAAGAACTCGAAGAAGTATTTTCGTAACCAAATGGAAGATAGGACTCAGAAACTGAAAGTGTATCCAACACTTTAGAGGCTTCATATAAACTGAGATAGAGGTGAAAGGTATGAATCCATTCACATAACATATATGTAAATATGATCTTACCTTGTTCCTTATGAATCTTGCGATCTTTAGTTGAAGCCTCATCACCAGCACAATCACCAGAGGCTCGTGAAAAAGGCCGATTCGGGCCAGCATAACATACTTCCAACACCTTGGGAATATCAGGTCAGTCTCTAATAATATGGTCACCCTTGCATAACTTGCAAGGGAATTTGACTATGTGAGATGGAGTGGGAAGTTCTTCAATATTGGCTGCATCGTTAGCGATGGCTACGGATTTTCCCTTTTGTTTAATTTCCTTCTTCTTCTTTGACTTCTTCTTCTTCTTCTTAGTCACCTAGTTACTATTATCCAAACCTTTTCCAGGCGAAGAAGAATAACAAGGTGAAGAAATGGGTGAATATGGAAAGAAGTCAACCTTATGATCAACACAGGGTTGATGCAGTTCAGGCAGAGGATAACGCGACTGAGAGACAATAGGTAAATCTGAAATCACAAGGGTTTAAAAAAACCAAACTGGGAAGCCAATGGTTAATCCCGGAAGGGACAACATCGCCATATAAGGAGCTCCAACATTTCCAAAGGAAGGAAAAGTACTAGGATTCCCATGCGAGGGGATTCCTTGGTTGGTAAACTCAGGAACTGCTGCCATCAATCTCACCTTCAAGAATCACTAAGGAATAAAAATTTAACCAAGAATATTTCACAGGTAGTTAATTTTAAAAAATTGAAACAACACTCAGCCTTTTCATGTTTTAAGAGTTAAGAAAAGGACAAAAGGTGACTCTAGTCACTTTTAGTTTGAAAGAGCTTGAAAGGATAAGCGCTCGATGTTCTTCTCAATTTTAAAGAGTCATGAAAAGATCAAAATGACTAATCATGAACTCTAGGAAAAGGGGTGTACCAAGCTTTGGTGAACTGCAATATACACCTTGGTGATCAAATGAAAGAGAAATGAAGAAGGACTTAATGTACATGCAGGCCATCTCCCTGAATTTTTTGTTCGATGTATCATGGTTACATGGCGGTAAACTCGGCTTCCTATGGATAAAGGATTGCAACCTTCGAGGGTCTCCCTTTATATATGTGATGGTACGAGGAGTACAAGTCTATCATAGTGTTGTCTAATGCAAGATTGCGAGCAAAAACTGCTAGGTTTAATGACGCTAGAACACATCACTAGCCTATACCTCTAAGTGTGACCATTAAGTTTCAATGCTTTCTTATATTGATTAAGTTAATTTTATAGTCTATCTTGAAATTAAGTTTCAGTTTCAAGGCCCTACCGAATGTCACTTAAAATCTCTTAACGTGCAACTATATGAGAGAAAGAACACTATTCTATTTCGATGAAAAGCTATCTAAGAGAAGGATAGAGGTTTGCAACAAAGCAGCAATCAAGAAAATGCAAGAATTCCACTTTCGGCTATTCTACCAAAAAAGAAAAATAAAAACTCCTTTTATTTCACTTTTCAATGAGCAAAGGAATCTAATCAATGCGAAAACATTTCCAAATGAGAAAGGAGAATGAATTTTTTTTTCTTTTGTAAGTGATGAGAAATCAATGAAATTCTACACTAGAAAAACAAATACTAGCTTTGAATAGTTCCGAATGTGATCATCAAAATATAAGGATATCAACTATAAAAAAATGCAAACATGCACCCAAAACTAGGCATGCATTTCTTCACAAAAATAAAATGGCTCTAGAGTTGACTCAATGAGTAATGTGATCTATGCTTGGGGTGATGGAGGGAGAGTCAAAAAAACACCAAATGATAGCTCGATAATACTACAACACATAGAATCAAGAGAAAGACCAAGCAATCAGACAACAATATGAAATATTAATGACTAAACAACTAACTCATACATAGCTCAAAGACTCAATGAACATGTGACCAAATGAGCAGTTTGAGACACCTAGAAACCCTAGGGTGAAAAAATCACACTAATTGGATGAGAAACAACAAATCGAAACAAACGAGTCAATGAAGTCAAGAATCAATCCAGGGATAAAACCAAATCCATAGGTTAATACACACTAGAAACTTAGCGAAGAAGCACAAAAGCTATCCCTACGGGAATCAGCGTGACTGTTCAGTTGTATTCAATGCTGAAAAGATGAAATCGTACCTATACCAAAGGAAACTCATGATAACGGGCGCGACTTGTTGGGAATGTGTTGTATTCTTTTGGACCATATTTTCGACGGGCGGACCCGCCCATGGTTTTTTGCATGGGTTTACACATGGTTTTTGGGAATGATGGTTTTCGGCCTGTGCTATATTTTAGATCAGGTCAAGGGAACTACGATTATTTTCTAATCCAACGTTAATGGATTAGGGTTTATGTATTCTTCTTTATGTATATATATGCATTGTAACAGTAAAAGGAATATAATGAAAAATCAAGATGGTCGTCCCAACTTGGGATCCAGGGGAAAATCTCTGTGTATATATATTTTATGCTTTATGCTCTTGATATTGTTTATTTGCTATTTTTAAGATTCGTTTGTAGATAATTTCTATACAAGGTTAAAACCTACATTTGGTAACAAAGATGTTTCGGCTTCAAGGAGACGCCTTTGCTACTGAGAGGTTTTTTGCTCGGGCCTGTGGTAGAAATTTTTCAGTGGGAGATCCACGGGATCGATTCTTGTGGTGAAAGAAGATGGCGAGTAGTGGAATGATAGAGATTGAGGAATTTAATGGTCAAAGTTTTGAGTTGTGGAAGCTCAAGATGGAGGGTCTGCTAGTGGATAAATATTAGTGGATTGATGTAGATCCATGTACTAAACCAACAACAACGTTAGATGAAGACTGGAATAAGTCGGATCAGAAGGCAAAGAGAAAAATACAGTCGTGTGTCTTAGATTTGGTATTTTTCAATGTATCTGGGGAAGTTACGATGAAGATTTTCTGGGAAAAACTTGGGACTTTATACCCATCTAAGTCTCTGGTGAATAAATTGTTGCTACGGAAAAAGCTGTATAGCTTGACTATGAAGGATGGAGACTCGGTGACAAATCGTATCAATGCCTTCACTGCTGTGGTCAGTCAGCTTTCATTTACTCATATTAAAATCTCAGATGAAGATAAGTGCATCATTTTTTTGTGTTCTCTACAAGACTCATGGGATAGTCTGGTTATTTCAATAGATAGCAAGAAAACTACCTTGAATTTTGATAACATTGTCTTAGCCTTGTTGTCGGAGGAAATGAGACAGAGAAATATGGAGGGCCAGAATGGGGATGCCTTATCTATACGAGGAAGGTCCTAGAACACAAGCAACAATAATATTTCGAGTGGGATATCTAAATCTAGAGAGAGATCTAAATCTCCATGAAAGTTTGTAAAGGTGTGCTACAAATGCGGAAAGGAAGGGCACTACAAAAATCACTGCAGATCTAAAACTCCTGAGAAAGGAAAGCGATGTAATGATGCTCCCTCTGCAGAGGAAAAAACCAACTCAGATGAAGGTGGGGATGAGTATTTGGCTTCTTCTTCAAATACACATGTATATCATGATGCATGTTTGATTGTCTCAAGTGCATCCTTTCACTTCACTCACCATAGGAAGTGGTTCTGGGAGTATGAAAAGTATGATGGTGGTGATATCTTCTTAGGGGATGATAGGAAGGCTAAAATAATTGGACATGGAAAATTAAATTTGAAGCTGCAGGGTGCAAGGATTAGAACACTTCCTGGTGTTCTACATATTCTTGCATTGACCAGAAATCTTATTTATGTAAGCAAGATGGATGATGCAGGTGTAAATATAGTGTTTGAGAAAGATACCTGCAAGATGATTCGGGAAGCACTATTATTAATGTGGGGAGTTCAGATTGGAACTCTGTACAAGCTTTAGGGTAGCACTGTTATCAATGGGTGCAATAGTTCTGTGGTTGCTAAAAGTGGAGCGGAAAGCCTAGCAGTCTCTGGAGAAAATACCATGTTATGGCATCAAAGGCTTGGAAATATTGGAGAGAAGGGCCTTCAGATACTACATGGAAACGGTGTGGTAGAAGGTATGTGGAATTTATCTCTGGATTTTGATTTCTATGAACATTGTGTATACAGGAAGCAGAATCAGGAAAGTTTTCCTTCTAGTGCTAAGAGGGCGAACAATATATTAGAGCATGTGCATAGTGATTTGTTTGGACCTATGTCAGTCCCATCACTAGGAATGTCTATGTACTGTGTTTCATTCATAGATGAATTCTCAAGGAATACATGGATTTATTTCTTGAGGAAGAAATCTAAATTCTTTGACAGATTTAAAGAATTTAAGGCTCTAGTTGGAAACCAGACAAAGAAAAAGATAAAGGTGTTGAGGAAGGATAATGGCGGATAATTCTACAAGAAGGAATTTGAAGAATTTTGTAAGAAGCATGGTGTATCATGGAATAAGACTAATCCATACACACCTCAGAAAAATTGAGTTGCATAAAGAATGAACATAATGATGATGGAAAAGGCAAGCAACATGCTAAGTGGTACTGAGTTAGGACAAGAACTGTGGGCAAAGGCAGTGTAGACTGCATGTTACCTGGTTAACAGATCACCTTCATCAGCATTGGAGGATAAGACTCCACATGAGGCATGGACTGGTAAGAAACCCTCTCTTTCACATCTAAGGGTATTTGGATGTGATGCATATGCACATGCTCCAAAGTAGAAAAGGACCAAGTTGGATAATAAATATGAAAGGTGCATCTTTATTGGGTATAAGGATGGTTTAAAAGGTTACAAGCTTTGAAACCCTGAAACAAGGAAAGTTGTGTATATCCAAGATGCGGTGTTTAGAGAGGTGAAAGATGTTTTTAAACATGAAGCCCTACGAAAGGAACTTCAGAATATAGAGTTTGATATAAAGGAGGATGAATTAGACTCTACAACAGAAGAAGTTTTAGAAGAGTAAGAGCCACAAACTCCAGTTTTGAGAAGATCAGCTCGGGAAACAAGGCAGCCATAAAGGTATACTCCATTTGCTTTATTTTCAAATATTTCATTAACTATTCTTGATGATGATCCCAGAACTGTCAGGGAGGCAGCGGATTCAGAGGATGGAAAACTCTGGAAGGAGGCCATGGTTAATGAAATGACATCCTTACACAAAAATGAGGCATGGGATCTGGTGGGGTTGCCGATTGGAAGGAATCCCATCAGGAGAAAATGGGTGTTTAAGAAGAATATGAATGTAGAAGGCAATCTGGAGAAATACAAAGCTATTTTGGTAGCAAAGGTTACTCCTAGGTGCCAGGAATTGATTTTGGTGATATTTTTCCTCTTGTTTCCAAGGTTAATTCTATTATATTACTTTTATCTATTTCTGCTGCATTTTATTTTGAGGTAGAATAGATGGATGTGAAGACAAAATTTCTTCATGGGATATGGAAGAGGATACCTACATGAAGCCACCTGAAGGATTTATGGTGAATGGTAAGAAAGAACTTGTATGCAAGTTAAAAAAAGTCTCTATATGGGTTAAAATAGTCACCAAGGATGTGGTATGAGAAATTTGACACCTATATACAGGGACTTGGCTTGACAAGAAGAAAAGAGGATTACTTTGTTTATTTTAAATTAATTGGTGACTGTGTTATTTATTTGTTGTTGTATGTGGATGATACGTTGCTAATTGGAAATGACAAAGAAATTATCCAAGATTTGAAGACCCAGTTGTTCTTGAAGTTCGACATGAAGGATCTTGGTGCTGCAAACTATATTTCGGGCATGGGAATTAAGAGATATCAGGAAAAAAGGAAGCTCTGGTTAAACCAAATGAAGTATGTCAAGACAATGTTGTAGAGGTTCAATTTGCATGATAGAAAACCGGTGAAGGTTCCTATTCCTATTGGTGTAAATCTATTTGTTGAACAGTGTCCCAAGACAAAAGATGAAGAGGAGGATATGTCCCATGTTCCATATGCAAGTGCAGTTGTAATATTCCCAATTTTTCCATAAGATAATTGGAATATTAGAGTTCTTAATAAACTTAATTAATTAATTAAATAAGAGGGTGGAGGGACCCAAAAAACCCAAAGATAAATAAAATCAATTTTTGATGTTTGTATGTGGACATTTCAGATCTAGATCTACATAATGGAGTAGTGGAGCAGCTACTTAATGTGAAAGGAGTGGATATCTTGTCTCATTAATGAGAAAGATCATGGAGGTTGAAGCAGTCAACTGAGATGATGGAAGCAATGAAATGTAATATCATAGAGCATTCATGATGATATGATGGAGGAAGTGGTGCATTAATGCCCACATGATGGCAAGAGTGGTCGTTACATGCACACATGACAGAGATCATGGATAGAAAGTGCAGTCAACATGGAGACCCATGTCCACATGTACAAAACAGTTATGAGGTGGGCCAAGGCATGAGAAGGCTCAAAAAATATATAATGAAGGTGAAGGAAACATTAGAGGGGGATTTAGATTATTGATTTGTGATCTGTTTAGATCTTGATTTGTCATTTGACATTCCATGCACTCTTATGCTGTTTAGAGAAGTCTGCAATTTTGTTTAGTACATGGTGTTCCCGAGCAGGAATCCAACCTCTTTCCTTGAGTGATATCTAGGGAAGGGTATTTGCACTACATTCATCATCAGGCATTGGTGCCACATTGTTCCTACTTTCTACAGAACATCCGTATTCAGAAATCGAACATATTTGAAAATCAGTTTGAGATGAGGAGATTTTCCTTCAATATTTTAGCTGAGAAATTGGTGAAGGATTCATACCATCACCTTAAGCTTCAATATCAGCCTTCTAGTGCTTCAAATCTATATCAGACATCAAACCAACTATTACTTATCTCCCATCAGCAACTCTTCCATCAGGAATTGTGCAGTCCATTCTTGTAGATCCAAGGGAGAAGGGAAGTTGCTAGAATTTCCACTAGTAATCTTATGGAGGACCATTCCTTCACATTGTATGCATTATTTCCATCAGTCGTGAGCTTCATAGCCATATTTTGTAGTAGGCTAGAGATCCTCCTTCGTTTAAAGTGCAGTTTTTATGAGCAGTTGTGTAGCAGCAGCTGCAATATTTAGAGGAGGATTGAGGAGCTAGATCTTGAGCTTCTAGATTGAGGATTTAGTGAAGGGATCAACCCTTCAAGCTTAGATATGATCTCGTGACATATTTCAGCCATCTATTTGTTAGATCTAGCTATAGATCCGCATAACCTAGCAGACCAATGATAAAAATCCAAGAGGGTAAATTTCCAATCTCATAGTGTTGTCCAGGTAAATCCCCTCTGCAGACAGAGGTGATCCCTCTAGCCGTAGGGTGGGTCTAGCAACTATAGGAACATACTAAAATCTACCTTCCTAGATTGTAAATGAAATTCAGAGCAAGGAAGATGACCTACCTTGTCCTGATTCTATGTTGTCCTCCTTCGTCGAAGTTTCTTGATCCGTTGTTCTCCTCAAGTTCGATACATGCTGCTACCAACGTTTGATTACCTGTACAGACAATCAAGACACCATGAGAAGCGTAAAGTCATGATAATCATAAAACAATTACAACCTATCTAATTTATCAAGGAATGCTAGAAATCTCATTATGAATGTAAACAAGAGTGGAAGATAAGCATCAGTTGCATTTTATTATGATAAAGACAAGGGTAGTTTACAACCAAGCCTTGATGTTGAGGCTCTCCTTCAGTAGGTCCATATCCATGCACGTTTGCAACACCCTCACACATAAAGGTCCAAGATCTCACTATGTTGCCAACACACAAAAACAATCATACTCTATAGTATTCTCCCGAAGCTATAATTGCTTCTTCTTTCTATCATCACTGAAGGAGGTCTCCTTATATAACAATGGAGGAGGAGGTTATGGGCCCTCAAATAATGGGGAAACAACTTATCCTTTGGAGTAGTTCCTATTTTATGTCAACAAGAAGCCCGAAGGGGAATTCCTCGACCATATCCTCAAAAAAAACTTCCAACTCGTCGCCTCGCGAACCTTCTAGTCACGAAAGCTTCCTTTCTATTTAAAAAAAATTTCCAAAATAGGATCGGCGCAGGTCCAACATTATGAAAAAGTGCCGATCGGCACAGTTTTCAGTGTAAATCTCTGCTATCGCGTGGTTCAGTCACTGAGAAAAAGCGCCAACCTTGAAAACTAGGTTTTTACAGGGATCTTTCAGAAAATTTGTAAAGGGAGATGATTTGGCAAACAAAATGTGGTTCAGGGGTATGTATTCCATTTCTGGAAAGTACACAAGGGTCACTATATGGGTCCTCCAGGATCAAGGAATGGGGAGTACAGGGAGAGTGACAAATGTTGTGTAACAAATGCCCCCTAAAGTATGAACTATGAACATGAGTGAGGGGTGAAATTCTTTACAAGTATGTGCAAGGAACCATACGCTACTATCGCGAGATCTGAAAATCAACCATAGATACATATACATAACTAAAAACTCTGACGAAAATATATGAATCAAGGTATGGATGCAGCCATTCGTAGAAAGGGACCATTGTATGGTTGTAGCCATCCATCTGAGAAAAATCTCATGTAGACTCATGGTATGGTTGCAACCATCCATCTACAAGAAACATGTATCCAATCATGGACAAATCATATCGCCTCACAACCTAGAATTTTGTGATTGAAGCCCAGGGTCTTATGCTCAAAAAACACCCAATCAAAGTACAAATTCCAACACGTGAATAGGCATGTTGAAGTCAAAAATGCTATAAAGTCACTTGATTACTGGTCAATGATGTGAATTGTTAACAAGTGCAACAAAAACCACCCATAATGTCAGTGGATCTCAAGGTACTACTAGTACAATCCATGGAATGTGAATAGTGAGTTGAAGTCGAACGCCCGTGAAATCACCTGATTGAAGGCTGATGATGTGAACCTGTCGTCGAATGCAAAGAATTTTCACTTAGGGCATGCAAGCTCTAAGGTACTAGAATGGAGTCTCTAGATCAACTTCCTGGATAATGAGCTGAAGTCAAGAGGAAGCAATCCATCGAAGGAGGGTCATAATGAATCCCACAACATCGACATAAAATAGAGAAGGTAATATGAGTGTGAATCAAGACTGAAACAGAGGACTAGGAATGTACAAACTACATAAGGATTTTCTCTTGAACATATCAGTGACACGACTCTGAAATTTGGCAG